>OX336905.1:14467001-15067001 GCA_946959425.1 Argyrosomus regius
TATTTTCTTATCATTTCTCTCTCGACTCACCCACTTTCCTCACCCTTTACACCCTACTCTTCTTCCCTTTCACATAAAATTAAAAACAATAATAAAAAGAAAGAAAAAACAATTTTAAAAATAAAATACATGAAATAAAAACTTTAAAAATTTAATAAAATACAATGAAAACATTAAAATAGCAAAATTAAAAACAGTAATAAAATGAAAAAAGAAACACCAATCATAAAAATAAAATAAAAATAATAAAATAAAATAAATTAATTAATGATAATTAATCATTAATGCATGTTAATGCATCTTACTAACTAAACTTCTTCCCTGGAGTTTCTGTGCTCTCTCGTCCAGCAGGTTCTCATGGATTGTGGCTGCTGCTGTGGTCCTGCACGACGTCCACTACATATATTATTACTGTCATTATTGTTACCATATCTCCATTACAGTTTATAGTTAGTTAATGTTTTGCTGCTGCTGTGCATCTGTGTCTCTCTATCTCTCTCTATGTATCTGTAAATAATATTATAAAGAGTACAGTCTAGACCTGCCCTGCATGGAAAGTGTCATGAGATAAGGTTTGTAATGATATGGCGCTATATAAATAAAATTGAATTGAATTGAATATTTTCTTTATATTTATGTTTGTACTCACTCACTATCCTCAAGTGAGGATAAACACTAATCTGAAAAATAAAATGAAATTAAATCAATGAAATAACAAAATTAAAATGTCATTATTTTACTTAGTGACTCAGGAAATTATGTACTGACATACAGTTCGACTGAACTTCTTCCTGTGCCCAAAGACAACAAGCCAACACAGGAGACCATCACTGTGTGGCCCAGTGAAGCTGCAGAACTGTTTTGAGTGAACAAACTGACAGTTTTTTTAGAGAAACAACAACTGGTGATGGCAGGGTGGACCTGGAGGAATATGCATCATCTGTTGATGATACAAAGCAAATGTATTGACCACCAAGAAATGAATCGCCATCAGAAACCCTGGCTTAATGGCAAGGTGCAGTCTGGTACTGAGAGCAGCGAGGAGGAAACTGGAGGCTACTATCAAGAAGGCAAAGGCTACGTATGCCCTCAGGGGTGATACAGGAGATTCAGGGTCATAGAGGGCATAAAGACCATCGTAGACTACAAAGGCACAACCCATTATTTTACCACATCATCAGTAGTGTATTTTAGCCTGCCCCCTGCTGGTCCCTAGGTTACATTCAAAATGTCTGTATCCTAAACCAGCATTGAGTATCACCTCTCTCTGAAACTTTTTACCCACACAGCTGTTCATAATTTTAATGAGAGAACTAAATGAATGGCGTTAAAGCCTGAAAGTCACCTATATGATTGTTGACCAGAAAAGGCTGCAGTGAAGCAAAAGGAGACAGTTTACATGTTAATGATGCGTTAACAACGTGTTGAAAGTCATGTATATTTGAACTGTCTTTCCATAGTGAGGCTGCATTTTGCCGCTTTCACTCCTGGCAGAGCAGCGGGTATCTGAAAATGATGGTAATGGAGACTGCAGTGCAGTGCAGCTCCTCCTGTGTGACCATGACGTCTCCAGACCACTCCCACTCAGTTTAAACAAGTGATTTCTCGGGCATTGATTGGTTGTACAGACAAAAAGGATCAGTCCCGGCAAACAGGATTTCTAATTCTGCCAATATACAGTATAAATATATAACAGTAATATGACTTTGAGCTGATGTTACAATGTGCTGCCTGTGTTCAGTGCTTTTAGCACACTGTAAGAACTGAAAGCATTCAGTCGAGATGAGATGTCAGCTCATTTGGACTTAACTCCAGTCTGGACAGTCAAAAAAGTGGTAGGTTTGATTAGGTTTGTTTTAAGTTTTGATAGAAATATACTACAGAGGACACTCCACTTTGACAATCTAAGTTGATTTTCCTTCAGTCCTCCAACATTCATCTTCAAATTATGTTGTAAAATAATCAGTGCACTCGTGTAGCTCTTATTATATGATCTATTATTATGCTTATTTGACGTCATCATAATGAACATTTACTTGTAAGCACAATACTTCATCCTTGTCCCTACTATGACCAAAAAACATTTCAAAGCTGTGCATGTTCAAAATTGATTTCTGGTTGACAGCCTGAACAGTCAGTGAGGTCCAGGTGGGGCAAAAACATTGAATCATTAGCATGAGCACTTCTAGTGTTTACGTCCACTGTTGATTTGAATGTTTTGTCCAAATGAAATTACTACTCAACCTGGCAAATACAGTACATGAAGCAAATATAGAGTTTTAGTTCAAAATATTTTGCACACCTGCATGTGTTCAGCCGATAGTCTGTTTGTCTAACGTTAGCACTAAATGTTTAACAATAATGTCATAACTTTGTCTCTTTCACAGTTACTCTGAAGCAAAGAAACGAATATCATCACAGAGTAACAATTAGTCCTACCAAGAGAAACACATTCTGTAATACAGAATTAACAAGGACAACAACATTAATTAAACATACCCATGCAGACAGGTGAAGGACTATATAGCCCCACTGATTGCTGCTGTTGTGAATCACAATATGGATATTTATAGTGTCCTTTTGCATGAGGGTGCAGATCCAAACCAAGGTTCCCAAACTGGCCTAACACCTTTGCATCATGTCTCACTATCCAGAGCTCCACTTATCGATGTTGAGAAAGTGTTTGAAGCAAACGCTAACCCAGATGTTTGGAATCTACATCAAATCACACCACTGCACCTTGCTGCCATCTTTAACAGGGAGGATGTCATGAAAGAGCTCACCTCTGCTGGTGCACAGATAATATTGTTTCCTGTCAATGATCATAAAACATATTACTCACAGTGAAAAATCATCTCAGTTGATTCATAATCTTGCATCAAAAGTGAATTTTCTATTCTTAGGTTACATGGGGTCACGTGTGGGCATTGAGGTCCTCGGCAGTAGTAGTTGTTTGGCTTTGCTTGAGAACAGCAGGTGCCAGTCTATCTCAACACTGTGGTGACCAGGGTCGAAAGAACTGAACGTTGCCCTCCTAGACATAATAGATAGCTTGCCATTGACGTTTCTTTAACATAAACAGACAACAGTGTCTCCAGACTAGAATGTGCCGACAGTAACACTAACATGGGTAAAAACATTCTCTTTGACTAATTCTGGGCGTATAGTATTTGTGGTGTTATCTTGAGGTTTAAAGTCTCTCCACCAGCATGAGTTCTGCAGAATGTGAGACCGACTCAGGCACTTCTGATGAACTTTGAGTGTCTCTAATTCTCCTTGGCCAAGCTTCAATAAATATTACAGCATAAGACATCAGAGGCTTCTGAACCCTTTCTTCTCTCCTGACCTCACCATTGACCTTTGACTTCAGCAATTTCTCGACAGCAAAAAGGAGATGAATTATGCATGAAAATCAAATATTTTCTGGACATGGAAATTGCTGTGCGAGGGGAACAAGAAGTGTTCCAAACTTTTGACAGTCAACTTTATTTGTATAAACATTAAAGACATGCAGAGCAGAGTGGTTTACGACACAGAAATCACATGAACCGAGTGCTTAACATGAAAGTAAACATAGAATACACATAAAACTGGGAGAGAATGCTATTATTAATGCTTTAATTAATCAGAAATAATATGGGAAAGAAACCACTGAATAATAACAATGAAAGTTCAAAGATGGATTACAAAAAAAGCATAAACTCAGTTAAAATACATTTTAAAGTGTGAAGCAAAGTACAGAAAGGAGTTTCAGGCCTGTACCAAAAATATCTACACACACACACACAGCAGCTGAAACTGGATGTGCTCTCTCCCGAGCTGCAGAGTTCTGAATGAGCTGAAGTCTGTGTTTTTTGTTTCAGTCAGTTTTTCAGCATTTCAGCATTTAATAATAGTAGCACTATATAATAATAATACAGTATATAATAATAATATATAATAATAATAATAGCAGTACATAATAATAACAAGAGTATATAGTAATCTTGGAGTTGTTTTTGATCAGGATTTGTCCTTTAATGTCCACATAAAACAAATTTCAAGGACTGCTTTCTTCCACTTACGTAACATTGCCAAAATCAGACGCATTGTATCTCGGATGCAGAAAAACTAGTCCACGCATTTGTTACTTCTAGGCTGGACTGTTGTAACTCTTTGTCATCAGGCTGCTCCAATAAGTCTCTTAGGACTTTGCAGCTAATTCAGAATGCTGCTGCACGTGTTCTGACAGGAACCAAGATCAGAGATCACATCTCTCCCATTTTGGCTTCCTTGCATTGGCTACCTGTTAAATCTAGAATAGAATTTAAAATTCTTCTCCTTACATACAAAGCTCTTCATGGTCAGGCACCATCATATCTAAAAGAGCTCATAGTACCTTACTACCCCTCTAGAACACTGCGCTCTCAGAATGCTGGGTTCCTTGTGGTTCCTATAATTTACAAAAGTAGATTGGGAGCCAGAGCTTTCAGCTATCAAGCTCCTCTTCTGTGGAACAAACTACCATTTTGGGTTCGGGAGGCAGACACGGTCAACACTTTTAAGAGTAAACTTAAGACTTTACTTTTTGATAGAGCTTATAGTTAGGGCTGGCTCAGGTCATCCCTTAGTTATGCTGCTATAGGACTAAACTGCCGGGGGACTCCTCCTTTCAGGGTTATGCCTAGCCAGGCACGGTATTGGTTGAAGATGCAGTCACATCTCCCTTTACTGAAAACCCTCTCTCTCTCTCTGTCTCTCTCTCTCTTAGTCTCTCTCTCTCTCTCTCTCTCTCACCATCACCACCACCATCGGTAAACATACATGTCTGTCATACATGTACATTAATGCATCTTACTAACTAAACTTCTTCCCTGGAGTTTCTGTGCTCTCTCGTCCAGCAGGTTCTCGTGGATCGTGACTGCTGCTGTGGTCCTGCATGACGTCCACTACATATATTATTACTGTCATTAATGTTACCAGATCTCCATTACAGTTTATAGTAACTTAGTTAATGATTTGCTACTGCTGTGCATCTGTGTCTCTCTATCTCTATCACAGGTTCCACTGCTACTGTAATCATTTTATCATTCATTGTAATCCATTGTCATTTTTAATTGTAATTGTACAAAATGTTTCTGTTGATTTGTTCTGTACAAGGGTCTAAGGACAGAGGGTGTCACTCCCTGTACAGATTGTGAAGCCCTCCGAGGCAAAATGTATTTTGCGACTTTGGGCTATACAAATAAAATTTGATTTGATTTGATTTGATTTAATGTATAGTAAAGGATAACACCAACTTTTCACATCAACTTCTAAAATGAATTAAAACTGCAGTTCTCCATCATTCCACAGGGTGGAGCTGCTACAGAAAGCAAAGCAGAAAAATCTGTTCAAATAAGTGTTCATCTGCAGTTATGTTGTCATGAACTGAACTAATCTGTAGAAGCTCTTTGGGTTCAGAATATATGAATGAAAGAAGAATGTCACATGATCCAGAGGAACACACAGGGATGATGGTGGACTTGACATTGTGTCTGACAGTGGAGCTGATCTCAGAGCAGTTCAGACTGCAGCGCTGACAGTCATCTCCACTTGTTGTGATTCCTCCGTCAGTCTCTGCTGGATGAAGCTCTCCTCTCCACTCCACCTCCCAGTAACATGGCCCAGTCAGAGCTGATGCTGCTGCTTCAACCTCTCTGGATCATCAGGACTCAGCTGATCCTCTCTCAACACAAACACCTTTCTCATCACTCACACTCTCACAGAGATAACCACATCCATCTGATGAGAGAAGCAGACAGACGACAGAAGTCATGAATCAGTGTTTACAGAGACTCCCTTCATCAGCTGTCAGTCAGTGATGCAGCACATCCAGTATAAAGACCAGCATGGACTTCAGTCCTGTTCAGACCACAAGCAGAGCAGCTGTGTAGCGTAGCCAGCTTCCTTTCAGCTCTCATGTTAACGTGTTGGAGTGAAGCTCACAGACCTGCATCAAGTCTGTTGACTCTGCACATTTCACTCAAGTACACAGTGGAAATAAAGTGCTGACAGTCCCTGAACGCATCAAACATGTAAATATGGAGTCTGTTCTAAAAACATTTGGACTAAACTAAAGACACATGGACAGATAAATATATGATGTTAAAGGTCCTACATGTTCATACAAAGACTGAAGCTGTGGGTACTGGACTTCAGCAGAGGTTCTGCTCTGTACAAAGACCACATGGTCACTAAATGTAATGATGGTTCTTTGCAGGCTTCAGTCAGACTGATCTGAGAGCTGTGACAAATGTCTCTGCACATCTTGTAATGCTGTCAGCTGTAATCAGCTTTATTTCCTGTAGACATGAACACAACAACAACAGTCGTCTTCACATCAACAAAAAACACATGATCACAACAAGCTTCTGGCTCATCTGATTGGCTGACTGTTCTCTCTCTCTCTGTCTTTCTGTCCAATCCTGAAGCCTGTCACCGTTCTCCTCTCACAGCTTCACTGAGGAAAGCAGCCGCTGAGAAGGTCGGAGGTTTACAGGAAATACTGGATCTGTGCTTTGATACTAACTGTGTTTAGTACAATACTGCTGAGACCAACATGGACTGACTGCAACCCTCTACTGACCTCAGAGTCTGCAGAGGCTCCAGAGTCTTCAGAGTCTTCAGTCTAAAGTGTGGACTCTTCACAAGATCACACAGCAGCTTCACTCCTGAATCCTTCAGGTAGTTCCAGCTCAGGTTCAGCTCTGTCAGATGGGAGGGGTTGGACTTCAGAGCTGAGGCCAGAGAAGCACAGCTGATCTCTGACAAACTGCAGCCCACCAATCTGAATAAAGAATAAATGAAGTTGATAAGAATCCATTTATAATCCAATCGGATGTGTTCAGGTTTGAAATGTGCAGCTCAACATTACTATGTCCTAATCAATGAGCTTTTCTCTAAAATGTGTAGACATTCAGACAACCATTCATGTCAATACTAATGAATAACATGCTGCTGATCTGTGTGTGTGTGTGTGTGTGTGTGTGTGTGTGTGTGTGTGTGTGTGTGTGTGTGTGTTCAGACATTATCTGTGAAAACACATTGAAATCAACAGAAACCAAAGAAATATTTCTCCTTCAACAAGTAAACTTGATCATTTCAAACAAATATGAGTTCAGAGGATCTTCTGTATACAGATGTGACCATTTACCAACAATTATAAACATTCATTGACTTTAACCACTAACAGAGGACATTTTCTACAGTTTCTTTAAGAAACACAAGTCTTTGTGACTGCAGACTAAATTTAATACAACAAACAACGAACAAAAGAAATGTACAACTTTATGGATGTAAGTTATGTCTGAACATAAATTAGCTTCAATTGTTAATTAAACATCAGATCTACAATAGTAACGGAGAGTCAGTGAACTGACCTCAGAGTCTTCAGTCTGCAGTGTGGACTCTCCAGAAAATCACACAGCAGCTTCACTCCTGAATCCTGCAGCTTGTTGTCTCTCAGGTCCAGCTCTGTCAGATGGGAGGGGTTGGACTTCAGAGCTGAGGCCAGAGAAGCACAGCTGATCTCTGACAAACTGCAGTTCTCCAATCTGAATAAAGAATAAATGATGTAACTTTAGAAGACAATGTTCCTGCTTGAAATCATTCAATGTTTAATAATCTGTTCAGAGCTGAAGAAGGTTTAGAAAGTAGAAGTTTAGAAAACAGAAACTCCAAACACCTGAACCCAACAGGATGCAGCTTCACAACTGTCAAATACAAAAAGTGACAAAGAGCTCTCATTAATATTAATGACAACGTGCTGCTACTTCAATAAAGACAGAGTGACTTCACCTCTTAAACTCTGCAGCTCCACCAGTGGCTCCATTTATACAAAGTCATGTTGTGCAGCCAAACAAATAAAAACCCACAGAAATGAATTTAAGATTCAACTCAAGATCCCAAAGTTTACAAAGATGACAAATATGTCAGGATGAATTTTGGGCAAATGTGAACAAAAGACATGGACAATATTTCTTTGAGGAAAAGTGGAGTCATAAAATCAAAGCATCTTTGGTCTCATTAATGTCCACAGTGGAAATGTAGAAATTCCTTTACAGCACTTAAAGTACTCACTGAGCTCAGCACAAATCCATTGAAATTCTTCAAATGGGTCAAAGAGTTTTTCTTTACTTCCTGTTTTTGTTTGTTTGTCCATGAAAATATATCTAAAAACAACAGGTTAGGAATTTCACATGTTCAGAGTTTTTCATACAAACATATTGTGTGTTGTGGAGAAATTGCTGAAGTCAAAGGTCAATGGTGAGGTCAGGAGGGAAGAAAGTGTTCAGGAGCCTCTGATGTCTTATGCTGTAATATTTATTGAAACTTGGCCAAGGAGAATAAGAGACACTCTCAAAGTACATCAGAAGTGTCTGAGTCGGTCTCACATTCTGCCGAACCCATCCTGGTGGATAGACTTTAAACCTCAAGATAACACCACAAATACTATACGCCCCGAATTAGTCAAAGAGAATGTTTTTACCCATGGAGGTGTTATTGTCAGCATATTCTAGTCTGGAGACACAGATGTCTGTTTACGCAGATTGGAATGTCAGCGGCCAGCTATCTATTATGTCTAGGAAGGCAGCAACAGTCTCTTCGACCCTGGCCACCACAGTGTTGAGATAGACTGGCACTTACTGTTCTCAACCAAAGCTAAACAAGTAATACTGCCGAGGACCTCAAGGCCCACACGTGACCTCGTGTAACCTAAGGATAGAAAATTCCATAACATTGTGGACTGTTACAATCCAAGTGAAAACAGAAAAATGATTATCTGTTGCTTTTTCTTGGTCCAGTTTTGACATTGTGCAGACATAAGAGACATTTTTTCATGTATTCCTGTGGGATAAAATGAGGAACCCCATGTGACTAACGACTAAATATAAAATGAAACAGAAATGTCTGTATCTCAGAAACTACAAGGAGTTTATCAAATGTTTGGTACCATTTGATTCAAAACACCTTCAGCTTCAATGATACATGCTTTGATCCAGTTAAGTCATGATAAATATGTGAAATTTAAAATGTTGATGTCGTTATGTGGAGCCACATGTCTCGACAGTTTCCACAGAAAATTTTGTGTTTCCACCTCGAACAGAAAAAAATCTGTGAGGCTTTTCCTCACCGTTAGTCATTCATGTCAGTATAAGAATCACATAGTTTCATCAAAATGTTGGAACAAAAAATACTGAATTTATTTGTTATTGTCTGACTGTTGAAATAGAGATGAATAATTTATTTATTGTATTTATGTATTTTATTATCATTTCTTCAAACAAAAACATGATGTGAATATAAGATGAAAATCCAGAGTTGAAGAGGTTCACAGTGAATTATCCAGTGTAGATTGTTCTTGTTATATTCAGGTTTGAAATGTGCAGCTCAACATTGCTCTGCCACAGTCAATGGACTAAACCACAGAAGAAGAAAATAGACTTTAGCATTCAGATACTCAGTGTGGATCAGTATAATATCAGCCTGATGTCTGCAGTTTAGTGTCAACACAACTTTCACATCATTAATCTCAGCACAGAAGTAAAAAATGGTGTCTGACCTCAGAGTCTTCAGCCTACAGTGTGGACTCTGCAGAAAATCACACAGCAGCTTCACTCCTGAATCCTGCAGCTTGTTGTAGCTCAGGTCCAGCTCTGTCAGATGGGAGGGGTTGGACTTCAGAGCTGAGGCCAGAGAAGCACAGCTGATCTCTGACAACCTGCAGAGCCTCAATCTGAATAAAGAATAAACGATGTTGATAAAAATCCATTTATAATCCAATCAGGTGTGTTCAGGTTTGAAATGTGCAGCTCAACATTACTATGTCCTAATCAATGAGCTTTTCTCTAAAATGAGTAGAGTGACTTTGTCATTGTGTTATTGTGGATCATCATAATGTCAGCCTTCTACAGACATCATCCAAACGTCAGCACAACGTTCATACAACCATTCATGTCAACACAGATTAATAACATGCTGCTGATCTCAGTCAAGTGTGTGTGTGTGTGTGTGTGTGTGTGTGTGTGTGTGTGTGTGTGTGTGTGTGTGTGTGTGTCCCTGCAGTTCTGTATACACTATAAGCGTGAGAGCTCCAGCTTGGTCCAGACCACCCCTCGCCTCTGCTTCTGTTCCTACTGGGCCCATTTGTTTTGCTCTGAAAGCTATGATCCATTTAAGGCTTACGTTTCCATGAATGTAAGTTATTTCTGAACATAAATTAGCTTCAATTGTTAATTAAACATCAGATCTACAATAGTAACAGAGAGTCAGTGAACTGACCTCAGAGTCTTCAGTCTGCAGTGTGGACTCTCCAGAAAATCACACAGCAGCTTCACTCCTGAATCCTGCAGGTTGTTGTCTCTCAGGTCGAGCTCTGTCAGATGGGAGGGGTTGGACTTCAGAGCTGAGGCCAGAGAAGCACAGCTGATCTCTGACAAACTGCAGCCCTCCAATCTGAATAAAGAATAAATGATGTTGATAAAAATCAGTTTATAATCCAATCAGATGTGTTCAGGTTTAAAAACATAAAAATATATTATTTATCAGTTTTTCATATATAAAATGTCTCACATTTCAAAATAAAGACATTGATATCAATGATCAGGCATTATTTGTGGAAACACATTGAAATATTTCTACTTCAACAAGTAGACAGAAGACCTCAGACATCATTATCAGACATTTGTCCTGTTTCAACAATTTCATGAAAAATACTAAGACAGATGTTTTCTATAGAATTCAAAAAAGCCAACATGTAATTAATAAATAAGACTTAATGAAATAACTGTTCATTTAAGTCAAAACAAACCTTTCTAAACCTCTTTAACACGTGTCCCTGCACTTGTGATGCTCTCATTTCACAGCACAGATTTAGACTATCCTCATCACCACTGTCATCTCCATCAGCACACAGCTGACTGGCTGTGAGCTTCATCCTCAATCATCTTTAGAACTGGATCAAATGTGACATGAATGTTGTCTTCATCTGAAATGTAACCTTGTACCTCCCTGTACAAATATAGTGGATTATTTATGCTCCTGTTTACTGGTTGAGTCCCAACACAAAGTGACACCATTACATGTTGAAGTGTCGCCTGTCGTTGGTGACAGATCAGACACGATACTTCAAACACTGCATTTGGAAATCTACTTCACACTCATCACAAACGTCAGCACAACATTCAGACAACCATTCATGTCAACACAGATTAATACCATGCTGCTGATCTGTGTGTGTGTGTGTGTGTGTGTGTGTGTGTGTGTGTGTGTGCTCCTGTATGTGAGTTTTACAGTGTGTGTGTGTGTCTAAGTTCCTGTAAAATACAGAGTTCTGAAGGTTCTGTATGAGAAGACATTATTCCTGAAAATGTGTTGTTCTTTTAATTTTTCATGTAGAGATGTCTCACATGAAACAAAAATAAATATTGGTTTCATTTGGCAGCACATTAAAGGATCAGTCCTTCAGTTTTCTTAATAACATGAATCCAGTTTGAGTACAGACTCAATTCAAACTGTTCACACTGACAAACTTTAAAAGGAGCTGTTGTGATTTGTGCTCAGACAAACATGGAAAACAAGAAGACTGAAAGAAATGTCAAACTTCTGTTCTGGACTTAAATTTGGTAGATATACACTGTACAAGAGCAGAACACATGAACTGACCTCAGAGTCTGCAGTCTACAGTTTGGACTCTCCAGCCCAGCAGACAGCTTCACTCCTGAATCTTTCAGATAGTTGTAGCTCAGGTCCAGCTCTGTCAGATGGGAGGGGTTGGACTTCAGAGCTGAGGCCACGACTTCACAGTGAGTCTCTGAGAGTCCACAGAGAGAAAGTCTGTGATGACAGAGAATACAAAACTTAAAGTCAAATAAAATCTGACATTTTATTCTAAACATGGACTCACAAAGCACATCAACATGAGCATCTGTAGCTCAGCTGGTCAGTTGTTCAACCTGAGCTGGTCAGCCATTGATCACAAGGTTTGTGGTTTGAAACTTGAGCTCCTCCTGTCCACATGTCAAAGTGTCCCTGAGCAACATCATGAACGCAGCAAATTGTGGCTTTAGACAAAGTGTCTAAGTGTCTGTCAAATGTCTGTAACGTAAACATGTGTCATATACTGATGAACAGGCTGCTGTGATTTGTGTTTGTTCAGCTTAATTTGAACATGTTGTTCAATGAGCTGTAAAATCACTGCAGGTTGGAACTGCACTCACATGTATTTACCTCAGCATCTTATTACGTCGCTCCATCTGCTCTTCATCTGCCATTAAATTCATTTAATGACTCATATGGAGTCAAAGTGTAATCTGACAGGTTGTTTCTGTAAACTGAAATCATTTCTCACATTAAGGTGACCAGATGGAAAAGGTGAAATCGTGGAACAAGCTTTAAGAAACTCTCTGGGAGAACCCTCAGATCTGGTGTAACCCTGTGAGCGGTAACTTAAGTCGCTAACAAGTCTCACTTCCTTCTCATCTCTGTTGAAAGTTGCACGTGCTCAGTATGGATCGGGCAGTGACAGGAGACAGGAGAGGGTTTTAGACTGTTGGTCGAACAAAACAAATAATTTAAAGACGTCTGTGGAGCCCAGAAACTGACATAACGTAATAAAAGATTAAAAATATAACTAATGGCATTAAGAAATAATAGTTGGTTAAATATTGAAAATAAAAATGTAAAAAGAAGCTTGTCCTTTAAACTTTTCAAATATCAAAAAGCATTTAATTTCTTTTCCATCAATGAAACCTAAATTTATTGAACTCTAAGTCTTATTTTTAACTCCTTCACTTCTATTTATTTAGTCCTGGCACATCTATTTCCCCCGCACTCATTTCTCATGTTCCTCTTTACATTTCATCAGACTGTGTGACGCTGAACTGAAAACACTGATAGTTAAACACTTTGAGCAGCAGCCATTTCAGCAGCTACCTCACTGAAGCTAACCTTTGTGATCAAACTACAGCAGCCAGTGCTCTTCATCTTCATCATCCAGATACTCACTAAATTACAGATTATTACACTTACAGTAACGTAAGGAGCTGTTGTCAACTCGAGTAACATCTTTACTTCACCCGTCTTTAACCCCTGAAATACCAAATATTAGCAGAGACAAGAGGGAAAGAGAGAGAGCTTCCTTACTGTTTAGAAATCAAACTAATTTCTCATGGAGCAAAACATGAAAATCCCCCCTCTTCATTTAATGAGTATGAAGAGGGGGATGTTCTGTTCACTCTTCAAGAGGGAGGATGGCCTCCACTCACATCCTCTCAAATCAAACAATAATTATAGATATTGTATAAAGTATGAAGTATGAAACAGCTCAGAAACTGCTGAGAAACAAATATAATATCAAGAAGTGCATGAAAACTGGAATGAACAAACTTCAAGTGATGTTAGTTCCAGCAGATCACATATATTACATGTCTGTGTGTGTGTGTGTATAGAAAAAGAACAGTAAACAGACACACTATAGAAACACAGTGCACACACACTGTAAAAATACAAAGACTGAATACTACAAATGATGACTGTCAAAACATTTTCAGCACAAACTCTTCAGTCCTCAAGTTTTTCTGCTGGATTTGTGTGGAGCCTCCATCAGCCAAACAAAGACAGTTAGAAGATGATAGAAGATACTTGTGTTCACTGACTTGATAGCAACAAAAACAAAAATGATTTTTGTAGACATTTGTAGTTTAACACATCTAGAATTATTTCAATCAGCAGCTTTAATACTAGCTTAAGAAAACTTTTAGAGTGTGAAGTTTTATATTGTGCATGTGTGTTAAGTGTTTGACTTTACTCTAATACTGATGGCTTCAGCTTTACGTTGCTTTATAATGTTGATAATCACATCTGGACTTACACAGCCTTTCTGCAGTTCCTCACAGCTGGAATCAGTCTCTGTCGTCCCTCCTCTGATGTGTTGTACATATTCAGGTCCAACTCATCCAGAACCTCCTCTGACATCTGCAGCATGTAGGCCAGAGCTGAGCAGTGGATCTCAGAGAGTTCCTTCTCTGATCTGTTCTTTGACTTCAGGAACTCTTGGATCTCCTGATGGACTGAGTCATCGTTCATCTCCATCAGACAGTGGAAGATGTTGATGCTTCTGTCAGGAGAGACATGATCATGATCTTTCTCTTCATACAGTATTATGACGTTATGGGGTTTGGGTTGTCTCATTTTCATCTCCTTCAGGTTGTTGATGGCTCTCTGGATGATTTCTGGACTGTTGTCTGTCTGACCCAGCAGGCCTCCTAAGAGTCTCTGGTTGGACTCCAGAGAGAGGCCATGAAGGAAGCGAACAAACAGGTCCAGGTGACCATTTTTACTTTCAAGGGATTTCTGCATGACCTTCATCAGGAAGACATCCACGGTCGGGTAATGGTCATTGTCCTCCACCTCTCTGAATTTGTCATCTTTCAGGAAGTCCTTCAGTACCTCTGTCTTCTTGTTGGTGTAACAATGGAACATGTAGACTGCAGCCAGAAACTCCTGAACGCTCAGATGAACAAAGCAGTAGACTGTTTTCTGGAAGATCACACTCTCTCTTTTGAAGATCATTGTACAAACTCCTGAGTACACCGAGGCCTCTGTGACATCCAGACCACACTGCTCCAGGTCTTCTTGGTAGAACATGATGTTTCTTTTCTCCAGCTGTTCAAACGCCAGCCTCCCCAGCTTCAGAAGAACTTCCCTGTCAGCCTCCGTCAGCTCCTGTGGACTCGTCTCATGTCCTTCATCGTACTTCTTCTTCTTCCTCTTTGTCTGAACCAGCAGGAAGTGTGAGTACAGGTCAGTCAGGGTCTTGGGCAGCTCTCCTCTCTGGTCTGTGGTCAACATGTGGTCCAGAACTGTAGCAGTGATCCAGCAGAAGACTGGGATCAGACACATGATGTAGAGGCTCATGGAGGTCTTGATGTGTGAGATGATTCTGCTGGACAGATCTTCATCACTGACTCTCCTCCTGAAGTACTCCTCCTTCTGAGCGTCAGTGAAGCCTCGTACTTCTGTTACCCTGTCAACACATGAAGGAGGGATCTGATTGGCTGCTGCAGGTCTGGAAGTTATCCAGATGAGAGCCGAGGGAAGCAGATTTCCCTTGATGAGGCTTGTCAACAGCACGCTGACTGATGACTTCTGTGTGACATCAGACACGACCTCTTTGTTGTTGAAATCCAGTGAAAGTCTGCTTTCATCCAGGCCGTCAAAGATGAACAGAAGTTTACAGACAGTGAGCTTCTCTGCTGTGACCTTCTGTAATGTTGGATGGAAAACATGGAGCAGCGTGAGAAGACTGAACCGCTCATCTTTGATCAAGTTCAGCTCCCTGAACGAGAGCAGAACCACCAGACTGACATCTTGGTTCTCCGAGCCCTCTGCCCAGTCCAGAGTGAACTTCAGCACTGAGAAGGTTTTTCCAACGCCAGCGACGCCGTTGGTCAGAACGACTCTGATGTGTCTCTGTTGGTCAGGTAAGGCTTTAAAGATGTCGTGGCATTTGATCGGAGTGTCATGGAGGGTCTTCTTCTTCTTGGAAGCTGTCTCAAGCTGCCTCACCTCATGTTGGGTATTAACCTCTTCACTCTGTCCCTCTGTGATGTAGAGCTCAGTGTAGATCCTGTTGAGGAGGGTTCCACTTCCTGTTTCATCACTTCCTTCAGTCACACGTTCACATCTCGTCTTCAGACTGATCTTATGTTCATCTAAAACCTCCTGCAGACCACCACTCACTAAAACAGAGAAAGAAGTTTGAGACAGAACAACGAAAACATGACAATCTGCTGATTATTTTCATCAGCAATAAAAAGTGATGGCTAGAAGAATATATAGAGAAGTAAATGGACAGTCTTACTTTGTACAGTGCTGGTCTGACTGGCTGTCTGCAGTCCACGTCTTGTTCTGGATCTAGAAGTTCAGAAGTTCACAGAGAAGAGTAAAAGTGTCATTACTTTTCTGTTTGAATTCAGCTTTCAGTCTGTGATGAAGATGATGTTCTCCTTACATACAAAGCTCTTCATGGTCAGGCACCATCATATCTAAAAGAGCTCATAGTACCTTACTACCCCTCTAGAACACTGCGCTCTCAGAATGCTGGGTTCCTTGTGGTTTCTATAGTTTCCAAAAGTAGATTGGGAGCCAGAGCTTTCAGCTATCAAGCTCCTCTTCTGTGGAATAAACTACCATTTTGGGTTCGGGAGGCGACACGGTCAACACTTTTAAGAGTAGACTTAAGACTTTCCTTTTTGATAGAGCTTATAGTTAGGGCTGGCTCAGGTCATCCCTTAGTTATGCTGCTATAGGACTAGACTGCCGGGGGACTTCTCTCCCCCCCTCTCTCTCTCTTTTTATCTATCTATCCCCCCTCTATCTTTAACTCAACCGGTCGCCAAGTGCTTGCTCATGGTGGAACTGTTGGTCTCTGTAAATAATATTACAAAGAGTACGGTCTAGACCTGCTCTGTATGAAAAGTGTCATGAGATAACTTGTTATGATATGGTGCTATATAAACAAAATTGAATTGAAAATTGAACTGACAGCTGTCACAGACACTAAGAGGAAGATGTAACAAATTTTAGTTTGCAATCACATTTTAGTTGAGATTTTAACATATGAACACAAAAGTCAACAGAGGGAACTGAAAATGAGTCAAATAAATGAGTTAGTATCAGTTCTCTTACTTTGTGTCTGAAGGTCCAGGTTCATGACTGAAGCTCATAGGAATATCTTTGGACCGATCACTCTTCATAGACAGACAGCTGGATCCTGGAGACTCTTCTCTGTCCTCCTCTTCCTCCATCTTCTGGACTTCAGTCATTCTGAGAGGTGAAACAAGTTTCACTTGAAATCACCATTCCATTAAAATTATGTTCTCATGTCAGCAAAGAGAAAACCAGAGAACATTTTCTCCATAAAATATGATCCAGTTTCACCAAAATCAGTGAAATAGTTGGTGGTGTGTGACTCACTAAGTTACATAGTGTGAGAACAGACGCACAAATGACAGAGACACCATTCACCTGATTAGTAATCTATTTATCTATTACAAGTCTGTGTAGATTATAGACACTGACAGGAAGAGCTAATTTGCTTCTTCCTGTTTTCAACAAGAGTTACTTCAAACCGCCCAAATCTCGTTTGGCAGTGTTGTGAACGTCGTGTGGATGATGAAACAGGTTCAGAAAGTTCTTGAACTTTGATTTCAGTTGTTGGAAATCATCTTTGGTGACACGCACACACTGTTGCAAGATCTCGCGAGAGTTTCTTCTGCTGCTGCTGAGACAGACAGGTGTCGATCAAAGTTGAATTTCTCTGATTGGTCGCTGTGATTTGTGTCACAATGTTCACAAGTTTCTTCACCGTCTCTGAAAACACGACTGAGTACATAGACGAGTAAAAACTAGAGACATTCACGACGACAGCTACGTATTCTCTTCCTGTTTGAAACAACTGTTTTGACTGTGTCACACTGACACGTTCGGTTGACGGTCACCAGTTAACACGGTCACTCGTTGAACCGAAACACCGGCGAATCAGAGAAATCAAGTTGTTTGTGTTCAGACAATAATAAAATAATGTAATAAATCAAATGTTGGATTAACACTCACCCTGCCTCAGCCTTCACTTCTCCTGCTCTGTGCACTCAAAATGGAGTCTGAACAAACACTTTCACTCTCACATTTACAGGAAATCACGCGCGTGTGTGTGTGTGTGTGTGTGTGTGCGTGTGTGTGCGTGTGTGTGTGTGTGTGTGAGCTCGAACAGACCAAACTATACACACACTTTATATTTACATTTCTAATGTCATTCAACACAAGATTTAGACATAACCTGAAAGTTTCATATAAAGTCCGTGTAAAGTCAAAATAAATATGTGTTTTGAGTTTGTCAGACCAAAGAAGAAAGTGTTATTAACCACCCAGCCAAATTTGAATGATTAAAAATAACGATAAGTTTATGAAATTAGGTGTCAAAATCAGGTAAAAATGGGCAGTAGTCTCAGCTCCAGGACTGTGGGGGGCGTGTCCTCTGAACCACTCTCTGTGTCTTTCTCTCTCTGTCCAAACATACATAAGTCATGTATCTCAGTGAAACGATATTTGTCGTCACTTTGCAGTTATTGCTCCGTTGCGGTGTTTTGATGAAGCGGGGATTACCGGCAGCACGGCGCACCGGACAGGTGGTCACACCCAGGCAGATGTCTGGTACGTGTGCGCCGTTACCGACACACGTAAACTCACATCTGACATCTGACTACATATATTCCCTTTATACCGTTGCGCTAGGGGGCGGGGGTATGCTTACCTCAATGCGTCATGCAGTCTCGTTTTAGGACCGCCCAAAAATCCTGGACTGAAAACTGAGAAACTGTTTGAACTTTTAACTCCACATTTCAGTAATGTATGGTCGTAGTCTTTTCACGTGTTTTCAGCAACTATTTTCCAACATATTTATTGTGTTTTGAAAGAAGACATGGAATTGGCTTTACACAGACTTTAAGTTGTTGTTGTTGTTTAAGTTGTTGATTTGAATGTTTTGTCCACTACTCAACCTGGCAAATACAGTACATGAAGCAAATATAGAGTTTTAGTTCAAAATATTTTGCACACCTGCATGTGTTCAGCCGATAGTCTGTTTGTCTAACGTTAGCACTAAATGTTTAACAGTAATGTCATAACTTTGTCTCTTTCACAGTTACTCTGAAGCAAAGAAACGAATATCATCACAGAGTAACAATTAGTCCTACCAAGAGAAACACATTCTGTAATACAGAATTAACAAGGACAACAACATTAATTAAACATACCCATGCAGACAGGTGAAGGACTATATAGCCCCACTGATTGCTGCTGTTCTGAATCACAATATGGATATTTATAGTGTCCTTTTGCGTGAGGGTGCAGATCCAAACCAAGGTTCCCAAACTGGCCTAACACCTTTGCATCATGTCTCACTATCCAGAGCTCCACTTATCGATGTTGAGAAAGTGTTTGAAGCAAACGCTAACCCAGATGTTTGGAATCTTCATCAAATCACACCACTGCACCTTGCTGCCATCTTTAACAGGGAGGATGTCATGAAAGAGCTCACCTCTGCTGGTGCACAGATAATATTGTTTCCTGTCAATGATCATAAAACATATTACTCACAGTGAAAAATCATCTCAGTTGATTCATAATCTTGCATCAAAAGTGAATTTTCTATCCTTAGGTTACACAGGGTCACGTGTGGGCCTTGAGGTCCTCGGCAGTATTAATTGTTTGGCTTTGCTTGAGAACAGCAGGTGCCAGTCTATCTCAACACTGTGGTGACCAGGGTCAAAGGAACTGAACGTTGCCCTCCTAGACATAATAGAAAGCTTGCTGTTGACGTTTCTTTAATGTAAACAGACAACAGTGTCTCCAGACTAGAATGTGCAGACAGTAACACTAACATGGGTAAAAACATTCTCTTTGACTAGTCCTGGGCGTATAGTATTTGTGGTGTTATCTTGGGGTTTAAAGTCTATCCACCAGCATGAGTTCTGCAGAATGTGAGACCGACTCAGACACTTCTGATGCACTATGAGAGTGTCTCTAATTCTCCTTGGCCAAGCGTCAATAAATATTACAGCATAAGACATCAGAGGCTCCTGAACACTTTCTTCTCTCCTGACCTCACCATTGACCTTTGACTTCAGCAATTTCTCCACAGCAAAAAGGAGATCAATATTTTCTGGACATGGAAATTGTTGCATGGAAGTGTTCTAAACTTTTGACAGTCACATGCTGCGGGAGGCTCTTCAGACCCATCTGACCATGACTGGAATTCTCTTTAACTGGGCAGCGTGAAGAAAAATGCAGAGAGGGAAGTATCAAATGGCTGAAGGACACTGAAAACGTGAACACCTGTATTGTAGGTGTTGTTAGTTGCTTTCCAAATATCCCTGAGACGTTTATAGCAAGTGCAGTTCAAAGCTTACGTGCAGTTCTCTGCACAATGGAAGACATACTAAATGAGCATTTGGACCAGCTTTCCAAAAAAGAGAGACCTGATATATGGGAATCTGTACTGCAAACACTCTATGTGATAACACAGAAAATTAAAGGCATGAATGGCTGGGATCTTAACTTTGTTGAGAAGTTATGTAAGACAATTGTTCCTTTTGTAACAGAACAACACTCCTCTGACGTTAGAGTCTTCACATACAGCATATTTGCATACTGACATGTGCAGATATAAAAATGAATAACAAGCTGAAAGAACTGCTCAGACGACTGAAAAATCATTTCATCTCAGCAAACTTGGAACATGAGGACTGTACAGCCTTCCCTGGATCCAAGAAGAAGAAGAAGAAGGAAAAGGCAGAAACCCCAAACAATGAAGTTTTCACTGCTCAAACTGATCCAACATCAGCTCCTATTGTGGAGTCCGCTTCAAATGTGAAGCCATTCCACTGCAACCCGACGATATCATCAATAACACACAAATGGCTACAAATCAGCAAGAGGTGGAAAAAAAAAATAGAGAAGCGTCTGAGCACTGATGAAAGTGAAGTGACCAGAATTGGGAGCATGATTTATGTGAATGATGCAGAATTCTGCATAGTGAAGGGAAGTGTTGGGGCTGAGAGATGATGGCACTTAAGTTGCTATTAAGAGAATGTCTAAATGCAACTAGCTCAGCTTTGTGAATAAACTTTGGAAGAATGTATCACAAATAACAATGGTGGTCTGTTGAAAAAGATATTTGTCTATCAGGTTCTCCTGAGTTTAAGGTGCTTCACTATGACAGTGAAATTCCCGGCCTGAATTATTGCCCCAGTCCGCCCCTGATTGGCAGTATGGTTGGTAATGTAGCAGTAGATTGGATAGACTGTGTATTTTACTGTATTGTAAGGGATAAACTCTTTAATAAATTCCATAAAATTTTAAACATTCAAACCAAATATTGAAACAGCAAACTGAATCTGGAAGAAGAGAGGATAAACAAGCTGATTAAAAGCTTCAATTTGGTGGGGCGGTGTTTAGCTCAGTTGGTAGAGCATGTGCAAAGGCTCGGTCCTTGCTGCGGAAGCCCAGGGTTTGAATCTGACCTGTGGCTCTTTCCTGCATGTCATTCCCCGTCTCTCTCTCCACATTCCTCACCTGTCTCTATCAAAATAAAGCTTGAAAAGGCCAAAAAAAATAATCTAAAAAAAAAAAAAAAAAAAAAAAGCTTCAATTTGGTTTTGTTCTGAACTTGAGTTAAAGAAGAAAGCTAAGTCCATCTGATGAATGCCAGCTCACTGCTAGATTGAGTCTGAATCCTTGAAAAACAAACTAAGTCTATGGCGGGTGACTGTACAGTCCAATACCATTGTTCAGAGAGAGGAAGTGCATGTCCTCACGTGACTTACGCCCAACCCATTACCCCATGCCTTCCTGTCTTGTGTACAACAAAGAACCAGGAAGCACGTTGACTTACTTCGAAGGACACTCTATTTCGACATTGTAAGTTCATTTTCCTACAATCCTCTGATATGTACCTGAAATAATTTTGTTTAAAGTTGAATTCTGGTTGTTAACCCAAATGAGCAGGTTCATGTTTAGACAGTCAGTGAATCATTAGCAACTGTACGTGTCGGTACATGCCTGACCAGTTTGTGAATCACAGAACGGCTGATAGATGTAACCTCTTGTACAGTACTGTATATGTATGTCGATGACTTCTAAAAGCATCCCCATCTGCACTCACCTAAATACAGTGTTGGTAAATGTAGTTTCGTTTGAGTTTCTTAAAGTACTGGAAGAAAAAAAGAGAATGATAGAGAACATTTAAGCTTAAATTCTTATGGTAACTTTTGGCTGGTTATCTAAAGTTTATTATGCACGCAATGTAACAGTAATATTTTAATTTTGTCCTTTTCACAGCAAATTGAATATCTTCCCACATCTACAAAGGACAGCCCTCCTGACAGAGACGCATATTAACAACAACCATAAGAAGCTGAAGAAAGCCCACCCATTGCTGCTGTTGTAAATCACAATATGGGCATTCGTAGTTTCTTTTTGTATTGCTTGCAAAGTAGCTTACCTTATTTCTTTTTACCTTATTTTTTTTAACTTCCAGTAAGAGAAGAGAAGCTATTCACAAAATTACAACTTGCTGCTATCTATGACAAGGAGGATCTATTCATAGAGCTCATTTCTGCTGGTGCACTGGTGACATTGGTACCTGTCAATGATCCTGAAGATATTACTCACAATGAAAAAATATGTCAGATGGTTCAAAACTTAGCATCCAAAGGAGATGTATTATGCTCGAAAATCAAATCTTTTCTGGACATGGAAATTGCTGTACAAGAGGAATCATCACCTGAAGAAGTGTTCAAAACTTTTGACAGTGACATGCTGCAGCAGCATCCTCATACCCATCTGACCATGACTGAAACACTTTTTACTGTAACTGGTCCAAATGCCGATAAATACCACCTAGGAAGTATCAAATAGCTGGAGGACACTGAAAACGTGAACGCCTACATTGTAGGAGTCGTTAGCCGCCTTCCAAATATCACTGAGACGTTTATAACAAGTGCAGTTCATAGCTTACGTGCAGTTCTCTGCACAATGGAAGACATACCAAATGAGCAGGCACTAGCTATTATTGACAAACTACTGGACCAGCTTTCCAAAAAAGAGAGACATGGGGATAAACTGGAAGCTGCACTGCAAAAACTCTATGTGATAACACAGAAAACTAAAGCCATGAATGGCTGGGATCTCAACTTGGTTGAGAAGTTATGCAAGACAATTCTTCCTTTTGTGAAGGACCAACACCCCTTTGACTTTCGAGTCTACACCTACGGTATATTTGCAAACTTGCTTTCAGTTGAACATGCAGCGAGCATCATTACATCAGTGGGGGTAACTTCAGTGCCTGAGGACATACTGACACATGCAGATATGAAAATGAAGGACAAGCTGAAAGAACTGCATAAACAACTGAAAAATCATTTCATCTCTCCAAACTTGGAACATGAGGACTGTACAGCCTTACCTGAATCCAAGAACAAGAAGGAAAAGCCAGAAAACCCAAACAATGAAGTTTCCCCTGCAACTGAACAATTATCAGTTCCTATTATGGAGTCCGCTTCAAATGTGGAGCCATTTAACCTCAAACCAACTGGATCAAAACGCAAATGGAAACCAAACAACAAGAGGCGGAGAGACGAATTCATGAAGCTTCAAAGCGTTGATGAAAGTGAAGTGACCAGGATTGGGAGCATGATTTATAGAAATAAGGCAGAATTCTGCATAGCGAAGGGAAGTGATGGGACTGAAGTCTATTTAGGGCTGAGAGATGATGGAACTGAAGTTGCTATTAAAATAGTGCCCAAATCCAACTATCAAGTGCTAAAGAATGAGGAGGAAATTCTACGACTTCCAGAGCTTTGTGATGCACTTATTGTGCGATACATTGACTATACAGAGGATGAGAAGTTTAGTTATCTTGCTCTTCAGCTTTGTGAATATACTTTAGAAGAATACATCAAAATAAAGGATGGAGATCGAAAGAAACTGGTCCGTCAGATCCTCAAAGGTTTAAAGGCGCTTCACTGTCAAAATCCTCCAATTCTCCACGGGGATCTCAAACCACAGAATATTTTGATTGGTGAGAAAAAAAATAGTACACAAAATATTGGATTTTTTTGTTCAATATATGATTTTCCTTAATCAATGTCTATCATTTGTCCTGCAGATGTTACCGGGAAAGCAAGATTAGCTGATTTTGGCAAAAGTAAACGATTACCCACAGGAGAAACAACTTTGCCCACTGGCAGTGTTGAAACAAAATGCTTGATGTCCAAGGAGACTGACATACAGGTTTGTTTTTCTGCTACACAAAACTTCTTGATAAATTGGTGAAATATCATCCAGTAGCTAAACTGATATTCTTTTCAGATGGCAGGTATGCTGATTTATTTCATCTACACTGGAGACTACATTCATAAAGGGATGTACAATTTGGACCACGTTAAAGATGTGATGGCAAAGGACCTCATCAAGATGATGATTGATGCAGAACCACAGAACAGACTAAAAGTGAAAGAATGCTTGAATCATCCCTTCTTCTGGTCCACTGAAAGGTAAAATCTTTTTTTATC
Source organism: Argyrosomus regius (assembly GCA_946959425.1). NCBI lineage: Eukaryota > Metazoa > Chordata > Actinopteri > Sciaenidae > Argyrosomus > Argyrosomus regius. The sequence continues at coordinate 14,491,157 of OX336905.1, forward strand.
ATGGTCAATTAGTTCAGATTCAGGATGCAGCATTGGAGGCAGGGTTCCATTCATTCTTATGGAAGCTGCTCAGTGTTGTATGAAGCCAAAAAAGTTCAATTAATAAAATCATCCGGATCTTCCACATTTGCTATCTATAGAGCATGTGCACAAGAGATTTCTGCCTGCCAAATTTCTAACTATAGCCCTCTGAAAATGAAATAAGTCATTTTGCACTCAAAAAGTATCTACCATGTTTGTTTATGGGAAAAAGTATTTTTGGGCCAGTGTGCATCAAATGACAAATACCATTGCTTTCATTACACAGACTGGCAACTGTGTCAAATTGGCTTCAAACTGTGCTCTGTGATGTTGTTAAGGGCACAATAGTGTTTACATCTAAATGCTAACATGCTCACAATGGCAATGTAAGCAGGTATAATGTTTATCATAGCCACTATCTTAGTTTAGCCTAATAAGCCTGAAATATGATGACTACTAAACACACATTACACATGATTGGTCCTAAACCTGTCATGGGGGGTATACAGTCCCTGACAAAAGTCTTGTCACTTATCCATTTTGTAGAAACAGCAGCTTATAACCTGACTTTTAATTAATCCATTGGTTTTAGAAATGGCTCATATGAAAGCTAAAACCCTCCCAAATTATGTTTAATATACTAAAATAAATTTGCTTCACTGAAGAAAGATTGATCATTTAATGAACACAGAAAGGTCAGATTTTGGCAAGACAAAAGTTTTGTCGCCTACAGAGAGTAATGTGAAAATTGAACAAATCATTTACTTCAAATACAAAAATATGTTGCATAACATCAGTGAATTAAGTAGTGGTGCTGTGAGATCCATATTTAATATCTTGTATGACTTCCATGAGCTTGAAGGACTGCATCCATGCAGTTTGACAATGATTCATACAATTTATTGATGAAGTCATCAGGAATAGCAAAGAAAGCAGTCTTACATGCCTCCCAGAGTTCATCAAGATTCTTTGGTTTCGTCTTCCATGCTTCCTCTTTCATTCTACCCCAGACATGCTCAATGATGTTCATGTCTGGTGACTGGGCTGGCCAGTCCTGGAGCACCTTGATCTTCTTCACCTTGAGGAACTTTGATGTAGAGATGGAAGTATGCGATGGAGCACCATCCTGCTGCAAAATTTGACCCCTTTTATGATTGGGAATGTAAGAGGTAGCTAATACTTCTTGATATTTTAGGCTATTGATATTGCCTTCCACCCTGCAAATCTCTCGCACACCCCATACTGGATGTAACCCCAGACCATGATTTTTCTGCCACCAAACTTAACTGTTTTCTGGGTGAATCTCGGATCCATGCGGGCTCCAGTAGGTCTCCTGCAATATTTGCAGCGGCTGTGATGTAATTCAACCAAAGATTCATCTGAGAAATCCATCTTCTGCCACTTTTCCAGCGTCCATCCTTTTAGCAGGCTGTGGACATTTTTTTAATTGCCTTTTGTTTAGTGCTGGTTTCTGGGCACTGATTCGACCATGGAGGCCATTTCGAGACAGAATTCTACAAACTGTTCTGGTTGACACGGGGACTTGAGGTGACCAGGCCTGGTGGAGCTCTGCTGCAGTGGAAAAGGGGCTGGCCTTGGATTTTCGAGCCAACAAACGGTCCTCCCGAGCAGTTGTCTTACGGGGTCTGCCAGACCTGGGCTTGTCAAAAACATCTTCAGTCTCTTTAGATCTTTTTCTTATTCTTTGTACTTGACGCTGAGACACATTAAAGGTGTCAGCCACCTCAGCAGTGGATCTGGTCTTCAGCCTCTTGATAATCAACGCTTTGGTCTCAGGGTGAATCTTAGGCATGTTGTCAGAGGTCAAGTTGCAGTTGATGTGAAGGTCTGGTGTGCTGGGGTTCTTTTTATACACACCCACTAATTAATTGATCAATTATTGATCACAGGTGAGGCTGTAATCTAGGATTGGGTGCATCATAGGCGACAAGACTTTTGTCTTTGCAAAAACTGACTCAGTGGGCTTTACCAAGCTGTGAACGTTAGAATGCTTTTCAGCAGTTTCGTTTGGCACCAAAACATTATTTCAAAAGCTGTTGGGATTGAAATTAGCCATTTCTTGTAAAAAAAAAAATTGATTAGACATATATTTGAGGGGCACTTAAGGTCAAGTTGTACCCAAGCGACAAGACTTTTGTCAGGGACTGTACACAAAAAAGCTAACTTTAATAACAAAACAGTGAGGGTAGAAAATCTAAGGAACACAAAAAACAAACTAAACAAAAGGTGGCTGGAGATCCAGGCAAAAAAACACAAACAAAAGACTCAATAACCAGGCAAACAATCCAAAAAAGGCAAAGGCAGGGTCAAAAACAGGCAAGATCCAAAACTGGGAACCATAAAACACACACACACACACATACACAGGAAAAACACTGGAGAAAAGAAAACAAGAACACTATAGCAGACACACTCAGAACAAGGGTATGGTCGAATAGTCAAAAAAATTAGCTCCTAAGTCCTTTCCTAACCACTTTTGTAAAGGAAAGGTCACAAGGAGTTAGGAGAAGACAACTGCAGTGTTCAGAGAATCCGACTGCACTTACACTTAGACTACGTCATCATGCGACGGCAAACTTTGTAGTTTTACCACAGGTCACGTCAATACATGACCTGTGGTAAAACTACAAAGTTCAGAAGATGAACTACAAAACGTTCATCTGAGATACTTACTAGATACTCCCTGTGCGCTCTTAGCATGTAGTTTAATGCAGGAAATATAAACGTGGACAACCCGGTGAAAAATGTGACTTCATTATCAACATCAGAATTCAAATAATAAATGAATATTGTCCACCTGTCACAGAAGTCAAATGAAGTGTTTGTTACACTGGTATGGTCGCTCACCCTCCTGTCCACTCATATAGAAACATATTAACAAGGTATGGCAAAGATATATGATTAATCAGCAACGGTAACTTCATGATGATCTGCAGGACGCTGGATGTCACAGTTACAAACAGTTTTTACTCTGTGTGTGAACGCAGCTCCACAGTCAACAACAGAACACACTTCATGATCAAAGTTTTTACATCATGTCAACACGTATGTTCATATTCACACGCTGCATCACACTGTTTAAATACATTAATGTTTTCTGGTTGTGAATGATGAACAGTGCGCCGATTTTTTGTCGCTGCCACAAGGAATTGTGGGACGGCATTACCTCCTTTCCTTTGGTAAAGGATGGTCCGGTGTATCCTATGCTAAAGGAGATAATAAAGGAAGCATTGAAGCTCCTTTCCTTAACAGTTTGAGAATTCGAACAGCTCTTATCATGGCGGCTACATTAACACTTCCGGGTCATTTCACTCAGTTAGGAACCTTCCTAAGCAAAATTGACTATTCGACTGCACCCTAACACATATACAACGGACAGACAAGGAAACACAGGAACTAAATAGACATGCACAGGACACCAGGTGAAACTAATCAGGGACAGGTGCAGAATCAAAAAAGGTGGGAAAACAAGGCAGGAAGTAGAATTAAACAAGACACAGATGGGGTGGAACTACAAAATAAAACAGGAAACACAGAACAAACTCAAAACTGTAATAAAACCAATACAAAAATTTGACTGATGATGGCACTAGAGAAGGCAGAGTTGAATTGTGAAAATTCATCCTTTGGGAATTACAAATTTCTTTTCATGAAGTAGCGATTAAGAAATGTAACCAAAGTGGTGAACCGACAGACAGACTGCCATTTATAGAGCTGCCAGCATGGAGATGCATCAAAAGAAATTATTTACAAACATCTTTACTGTACAATATCTTTCTATCGCCATTGGTATAATGATTTGAGAAAAATTTGTTGTTTTGTCATTCCTTTAATTTTCCAGGAGAGTTAACTACTTGAAAGAGGTTGGAAACAGAAAGGAGGTGGAACGCTGTGGAAAAGCTGACGCTAAATTAATTTCTTCACTGAATAAATGTGTTGAAGTTGGATCCTTTACACAGTGGAATGAAAAGGTGACTGCAACTTAACTATTGCATATATATATATATATATTGCATATACATATATATATTAATGTTTGGCATTACAGTTTCCATCAGAGTTGGTTAAGAAGTTGGAGGACCGGAGGAGGAAGTCGTCACCCTACCCTGATAACATGCTGGGATTACTGCGCTTCATACGAAACGTCTATCAGCACCAGTAAGTTAAACTGACCTCAAAATGATATGATATGTGCAGCTGCCCCATGTATGAAGGCTCAGACCTTACCACAGCAGCCCAGGGTTCGAATCCAACCTGTGGCTCTTTCCCACATCCCACACATTCCTGTCACTCTTCAGCTGTCTCTATCAGAAATAAAGCCTGAAAAGGCCAAAAAATATCTTTTAAAAAAAAAGACATATTTTCTCACTTATTCCTCTCACTACTTCTGATGGAAGGAATAAAAACTGTTCACAGTGATACTAGGTAATTGTCATTTTTCATTCATTCATCGAGGAAAGAAATTTTCAAAAGTTTGGAACACTGAGCATTAGGTATTTTAAAATGATCTTTTATTGATCATTGAGTTTTTCATGACTGATTCCTTACTATGAGTTTAATCACCTCTCCCTTGACTTTAAAATTGACCTCATTGTTCTCATGACTTATTACAAAAAAACACTGACATATTGTAAATGAAGATTGTAGATAGGATTTTTTTTAACAATCCAATTATATTTCTCCTTTTGCAGTCCTGAAGAAGCGGCCAAAGTTGATCTGGTGTCAATGTTTCCTTGTCTCTTTGAATGTGCCTATATATTTGCCAAAAGCCAAGGATGGAATTCAGAGCCACTCCTGAAGCAAATGTTAATAACAAGCGATGACTCCACTGCCAGCGACGCAGAGACGGCCACAAACTCTGATGGGCATCTCAAGTTGTCAGTTCAAGAATCTCAACCTGTTTCTCCTTGAGCGGCTGCAGAATAACACCAGGCTTTTCGCCTTCCACACCATCTTATGTGTGAAACACATCTCCCACCTCAAATTTCATCTGTCTCTGTGATCTGGAGAATCACAGAACGGCCGGTACTCCAGGACGGCCTGCGGCCCACCACCCGCCATGCAGTCGTCACCTGTTTTTTCCCCCCTGCTAATCTACTGTTTCACACTCCAGTACGCTAGGTGGCAGCAATGCACCTTTAAGTTGGATGCCAGCTGCCCCGCCCATGCCTGCCAATTAAGAGGAAGAAGAAGAAGTAGTAGCAGCCATAGACATATATACATATGTATATGTATATATGTCTATGGTACCAGCAGCAAAGACGTTCAAGACCATAGAAACAATATGGATAACGCCGGTAAAAAACGGAAAGAAAAGGGTGGGTCTGAGAAGGCAAGGGGAAAAAAATGCGACATTTAGAGAGTGAAGCCGCTAAATGTCGCAAACTAACTGAAATGTTCAGCAGCACAACCAGCAGCAGCACCACTGGAGCACAAGTTCAGTTTAATATTAGCAGCATCCAGTTGAGTGAAGAAGTGATCCAGACAGCTGTGCAGCCTCAACATGATAGGGCCACCTGTGATGATGAGGGACAGAGAGATGAGGTGGTTCAACAGACAGATACATGGAACATGAGAGAGGAAGAAAGAGAGTTACTTGCTAGGGCTGATGGAAAATCCGGCAAGATGGCGGACTGAGTGGTCGTAAGCTACGAGCTCTCACACAAAACTCCTCCAAACTCGTCTTATTGAAATTATATCCCCTCTGAACGTACATTTTAAAGTCTGTAAGTTGTTTTTTCAGTAAAAACGACCATAAAATGTCTCAGCAAAAGCCTAAAAAGAACTTTTCGCCATGCTCCCAAATGAGGGACCACGAGTATGCTTTGCAGGCTCTGATGGACACCGACAACAGCGGGGACAAACAGTTGTTAGAGGAATACGGTGAGTCCTGTCCTTCTACCCCGTCCAAAGGAGCTCATACTTGGAAAAAATATCAAAACCAAGTGAAGATGAAGTTTCAAACTCTGCAATACTTGCAGCAATTTACACACTGGGGGCGAGATTTGACACACAAGAACAAAGGTTTGTAGAATTTGGCGTGCAGTTAAAACAGAATTGTGCGATGATAGCTAGCTTGACCAGAGCATCTGATTTTAATGCCACGGAGGTCAAAGATTGCAAGACAAGAGTCTCAGTGCTGGAAAAAGAAGTAAAATGGTAAATGGACTGTACTTATATAGCGCCTTTCTAGTCTTCCGACCACTCAAAGCGCTTTACAGGACATATCTCATTCACACATTCACACACATTCATACACTGATGGCATTAGCTGCCATGCAAGGTGCCAACTGCTCATCAGTTTGAGGAGCTAACCATTCCTACACATTCACACACCGATGGCACAGCCTTCAGGAGCAATTTGGGGTTCGGTATCTTGCCCAAGGACACTTCGACATGCAGACTGGAGGGGATCGAACCGGGGATCGAACCGCCGATCTTCTGATTAGTGGACGACCCGCTCTACCTCCGAGCCACAGCCGCCCACCTGAGGGCAGTAAATGCTGAAATAAAGGAAAAAGCATGTGAGCAAGACAGATACAAACGAAGATGGAACCTGAGAATCAGAGGAATGAAAGAAAAGATGAACAAAGACACCAGGAAAGACGTGATTCAACTACTGTGTAAGATAGCCCCTCAATGGGAGAAAAATATGGAGGACATTGTGGACACAATTCATCAGATTGGCAGGAAGACGGAAAACAAAACACGACAAATCATCATCCAGTTTACAAGACGACAACACAGAGACGCATTTTGGAAACTGACGAAGGAATCCAGGGTCTGTACTGAAGCAGGAATCAGGTTTATGGAGGATCTCATGAAGGAGGACAGAATGGCGAGAGAAGCTCTCTGGCCCCGCATCGACCGGGCGAGGAAGAATGGAGAAAAAGCCTACTTCCATGGTCCTTTTGGATTCATAAACGGTCACCGCATCCAAGCTGAAGATAAACACTAAACTTCTGACACAGCTACAATGAACAGGTATATGGGGGAATTTATCTGAGGAGGAGACACTCTAACTAGTTCACAACACCAAAGTAACCTTTAGTTAAACTGTTAATTGATGTTTACACTGCTGTGAAGTTTTCCAGCAGATGGTCTGTTTAAACACTAATTTATCTTTTGTTTCACTGAACACAAGGGGACTCAAAGACAATGTGAGGCGAAAAGCTATTTTTCTGTTTTGTAAAGGGCAAAAAGCACATTGCACTTTTCTTCAAGAAACTCACTTAAGTGCTGCAGACTACAGGTGTTGCTATTTGCTTTAATAAATGTCCAGGTAATGTGATAACACACAAAGCAGATGAGAAAGGCCATTGGCAGCTGTTCTAAATATTGAAGGTTGTTGTATTATTATAATGGACGTTTATGGCTATAATAACACCAGTCAGAATAGACTTTTACTTTTAGAGATCTCTGAGGCTGTAAATCAATATAAAAACTGTTATAACACAGACTTAATTTTGCTGGGAGGTGATCTCAATATTGCACCTGATGATTGGCTGGACAGATGTCCCTCAAAATTTACAGATCATCATTTTAATACACTATTTCTTGAATTTTGCAGTACACATTCTCTAACTGACATATGGAGAAGCAAAAATGTAATGGTTAAGCAGTTTTCATGGTTAAAACCCAATGGAAGTTGTATGTCAACAATTGACTTATGGTTATCTACACTGGATATTACTGAATATGTTTCAGAGGTCTCTATAAAGTGCACCACTAACAGATCACTGCTCATTACATCTGGAACTGAAACCAAATTCAAGTCATAATAAAAGAAATATTAATTGGAAATTTAATGCAGACTTACTGAAGTCTGAACACTATTGTAAAAAAATCAAAGAATTACGACTGGAGATTAAATTTTACACAACTATTGGGAGTTATAGTAATAGATGGGAATTTTTCAAATATAAAGTTAGGCAATTCTCTATCAAATTTGGAAAACAAAGAAGCAAAGATATACAAGAACAAGAACTTTACTTAGTTCAAGAAATCGATAAATCCTGTAAAAGGTCACCAATGTCAGATGCAGATAGGTCTAACTTTATGATTCTCCAGTCAAAATTGGATGATTTATACCTAAAAAGAGCCCATGGCGTGGCGCTTTCATAAGATCCAGGGCAAAATGGACGGAAGAGGGGGAAAAAAATACTGCTTATTTCTGTGCACTTGAAAAAAGAAGACAAGAGAGGAACGCTATAAATGTCCTTATGATTAATAACTCAGAGTGTACAGCTCATAAACTGATGTCTGAAAAAGTACATAGATTCTATTCAGTTTTATATAACTCTTCATATTCCAGAGAAAGCTCCATTGGTCTTTTTGAGAATATAAAAACCCACCTTCCTCCTCTTAATATTGATTTTGTTGAGATGTGTGATTCTGAAATTGAAATGTGGGAACTGGAAAAAGTAGTTAAAAACATTTCAGTGGGAAAAGCTCCAGGACACGATGGACTAACCACACATTTTTACAAATTTTTCTGGCAAGATATCAAAGAACTCTTATTTTATGCCAATCGGGAATGTTTTATGAATAAGGTCATGATGCCTACAATGAAACAAGGATTAATAACATTCATCCCTAAATCTGGAAAGGACAAAAAACTTATAGATAATCTAAGACCAATAACATTACTTAATGTCGATTATAAACTATTCGCTCATATCTTTGCCAACAGGTTAAAAGAATGTTTGCCTCATGTTATTAGTGAATCCCAATCTGGTTTCCTTAGAGAACGTTCAATTCACAACAACATTAGATTAGTACTAGACTTATTAGACTATGCAGATAAGATTGAAGATGATGGTTTAATTCTGTTTTTAGACTTCTGTAAAGCTTTTGATACAGTTGAACATGGCTTTATGATGGATACATTGAAATATTTTGGTTTTGGTGAATGCTTCCGAGAAGTAATTAACATGTTCTATAAAGATATAAATAGCGCTGTTATATTGCCAACTGGAACATGTAAAAGATTTACAGTGAAAAGGGGAATCCGTCAAGGCTGTCCAGTCTCACCTTTACTTTTTATTTTGGTTGCAGAAGTTTTGGCAGTTATGATTAAACATTCAGAAAATATACAGCAGTTAAATGTTATGGGAAGACCTCTAATTATAAGCCAACTGGCAGACGAGCAAATGTGAATTAATGGCAATTCATGATCAACCCCTGGTGTCTATTCAAGGTATTGCAATCAAAAAGGAGGTTAAATATCTTGGAATTATTATCTCCAAGGGCTCACATTATAGAGAAAGCTAATATTGACAATATTATGTTGAAGAGCAAAGCAATTCTAAATTCATGGTTGCAAAGAGATTTGTCTATATTTGGGAGGATTTTATTATCTAAAATGGAAGCTCTGTCACGTTTTATTTATCCAGCTTACTCCTTAGCTATCCCTACTAATGTGATTAAAAACATAAACCAAATTATTTATAACTTCATTTGGAAGAATAGACATCATTATATTCGAAAGGGTGACATAGTTAAGTCAATAGAAGAAGGGGGGCTAAATGCTATCGACTTCGACCCCATCAATGGAACCCTGAAGCTAAAATGGTTGAAAAGTTTTATAACCCAATATGAACACTTTTGGTTTCACTTGCCTTCAAAAGTATTTATGGATGTTGGAGGTATTGTATTTCTATTAACATGCGATTTTGAGATTAGCAAACTGCCAATTAAGCTGTCTAAATTTCACCAGCAAGTCCTCCATTATTGGAAACTAATCTATAAACACAATTTTTCTCCACATAATACCCCAATTTGGAACAACCGGTACATACTGATAAATAAGAAGTCACTTTATTTTAGAGAATGGAAAGAAAATGGAATTTGGTCTGTCCACCTAACACCTTATGGATAGGAGAGGTAACATATTAGATTTTGATGATTTTAGTCATAAATATAATATTGAATGTTCCAGAAACGACTACTGGGCTGTAATTAAAGCAATTCCACAGGCTCTCATCTGTATGATTACGGGAACTTTAATGTACATGCCGATAACACCTGAACTACTCACCCTGTCAATAAATAACCAACCTTTATTAGAGAAAAAGTGTAACAACAAATTTTTGAGATCTACTCTCACCAAAGAATTTTTTCCATTTCCTCTCAAAAGAAAACATATGTTAAAGGAATACTCCACATTGAATACCAAGAGAATTAGATGTAAATTTCTTAGTTTTCCTATCCCCCCTAATACAAAAGAGGTACACTTCAAAACAATAAATTACATTTATCCTTGCGGTGAATTTCTAAGACATTTAATTTGGACTGTAATGAATGTGCTTTTTGTAAAACAGAAGTAGAAACATTTGAACATTTAATGTTCTCTTGAAATCTATCTGATTTGTTTTGGAAAGACTTCAAAAATTGGTTAACCAATAAATAATATAGATGTGCCACCCCTGACTTACAATAATGTGAGATTTGGTTTCATAATGGAGGACAGAAAACTAGAATATAACATAAATAATTTGGTTATACTCGCCAAATACTTTCTACACAAATGTAAATTCTCAAAAAATACCCCACGTTTCAACATTTTTTTAAAAGAACTGCACCTTTACTTTGATTCATTAAAACTTATGAAATCAAAGAAAGCCCTATTGCTGTATGACAGTTTATCAGCTTTTACTTTTGATTGATCCCCTATAAGAATTTTTTTTCTCCATTGTTTTACTTACTTACATTGTTTTTACTTTACTTACTTTATATTGTTGTTCTGTTTATAGCCTATTCTTTTTGAATGTAAGAAATGCTACGCTCAGTTCTGAAAGCAACAACTTTTGTAATTGCATTTGAATATGCTTATTTGTATTGTATTTTGCAATAAAGCAATAAAACAATATATAACAAAATAATAATAAAAAAAATTTTTTTTAAAAAAACTTGCTAGGGCTGATGTTAGGAAATGTTATTCAGGTTGCTACATTTTGATCTATACCCAGCTTGTATTGCTCAGTACAATGCAAAAAATGAAATGAATGATGATTACAGTAGTTAAAACAGCTAAACTTAAACATTTTAACTGTAAAATGCTACATGCAGTAGTAGCTAATATTAAGAAATATGTTGTGCTTTTACTTTTTAAAGTTTTGGTAACGTTACAGTTAATGCTTACAAACTTTGAAGACTTTGAATACAGAAGTTACATTTGTAATGGTGTATTTTCATTAAAATGTATTATTGTTTGTGCGGTAAGATTAATTACTGCATAAATGAATTAAGATTATTAAGTAATAAATTCATTTTAAGATAGCATGGAATAGATTATATAATATGCTGTTATAATCAATTGGATTGACATTACGTCCCATGAGCAGTGCTCTGTAATGAGATATGTTACAGATGCAATTCAAGAAAGGCTTCTTGCAGTGGTTAAGTGTGAGGCATCCACTGGCCAATATTTTGTCCAGATGCTGACAGATGTGATGGAACGTTTTAATCTGGACATCAGTAACTGTGTCAGTAATGCTACAGATGGTGCATCAAACATGCAAGGTCAGTACAGAGGCTTCTCCACACTCCTGTCATCCAAAGCCCCAAACCAGGTACATGTTTGGTGTTATGCACATGTGCTGAACCTAGTTCTGGCTGACACAACTGAAGTGGCCTTATCCAGTGGGTCCCTCTTCTCTCTCATGAATGAGATTGCTGTGTTCATTCGTGAATCATATCAAAGGATGAACATGTGGGAACAAAGAAGCCAGGACACTCGACACAGACGTCTCTCTACTATCGGAGAGGCAAGGTGGTGGGCCAAAGATGTATCCTTGAAAAGGATCTTTGGGTCATTTGGAAAACCAAACCAGGCTTTATACATTGATGTCCTCATGACACTCAGCGTCTTTCAAGGTCAGGCCAATTTAAAAACTGCAGTGCGTGTCAAAGCTAGAGGATTCTTAGAGGCACCGATGAGGTATGACACAGTGTTAACTGCTCAGCTTTTCCTGCAGATTTTTGAGGTCACAACACAAAATACCAAACAAACTCAAACAAACTCAAAATACCTACAGTCAAGTGGACTAGATATCTTAACTGCACACAGGATGGTAATGGAAACTCAAGAGATGTTAAGTCAGTTAAGCAAGCTGCTGATACCTTCGTCCAGTGGGCAAATGCACAACTCGTGGTGGAAGAGGACTGTGAGCTTGAGTTGGAGGCAGAACTTCCACAGAAAAGGAAGATGATGGCTGGTGAAATGACAACAAGTGATGAGACTCTCACAGATGCAAACAGAGCCTATGAAGTTGAGGTCCATCTAATCTAATCTAAATAGTACAAAGTAAGAAATGATTAATGTCATAGATTACATATATCAGTTTGCAGGCTTTGTATTTGCTGCAACTCCACTCTGAGATTTCATGCAGACTTTTACTGTTCCATCACTCAGATGTGTTGCAGTGGTGGAAAAACTGGAACCCTTATTCCAGCAGTGACTGCAAGCAAACACTGTGAGTTGATCAGTGAACGCTGATTTATTAGACAAAGACGAACAGCAGTTTAACACAAATACAGGAGGTTCATCACGTGAGCACACAGTCAACATGTCAGAAAAATACATTCATTTTCTGAATGACATTCAAATGATAAAACAACTTTATTAGAGGACACACAACATGCAATGGAAACAAAAAGAGCTGTGACACTGTGTGAAGTCCAACTTTGTGATGACAGACAGGATGATGATGATGATGATGATGATGATGATGATGATGATGATGATGATGATGATGATGATGACGAGGGTTCATGGTGCATGCTGTCTCTTCTCTCCTCCTAGACAAGTTGAAAAACACTTAATAACTTCAACAATTAACTACTGAACATTGATCATTTCACTGTGTTTGTACCTTTATGTGATTATATCTGACACTATCAAATTGAATTGATATAAAACTGATAAAAATATAGAATCAATCAATTTTTACTTCTGAATTGGGAGACATCACAGTGCATGCTGTCTCCTCTGCTCGTCTCCTAAACAACCAATTCTGGCAATAACTTAGTACTATTAGTTCTAATAACTATTGAACTATTGACCAATGAAGGAATTCATTCATTTACCTTCTGAAGTGAGCGGATTCACACAGCCTATGCTTTGCTCGTCTCTTGTCTTGTCTTGTCTGGTCTGGACTTGTTTCTTCCTGTTTCCTCTTGTTTCTCTAAAAGACGAAAGGCAGACAACGAGAGACAATAGCTGATAAACAACCAGAAGAATTCACTGTATGAATTCTGACAATAAGTTAGTAATAAAAGTAATATCTGTAAATGACAGATTAGGTCATTGCGTGACAGTAATCAAGTTTTCATCAGGCTTGATTCTTAAAACAGATAAAGTAATTTTTGTAGGTGACCAGGGTCATTTCTAGTTTTTTTGGGGGGGGGGTAGGCAGCGTGTTGAGGCAGTATATTTTTGGCTGATCACCCATGAAATAAGCCGGTGGCAGGAGTTTTATTCATTTTTAAATTTAAAAAAATCCAGAACTAAGATGAATGATTGCAGCACTGTGTAGTTTGAGGTTTAAGTCCACTGAACTCACCAAAAAGCATAGGACAAACGAGCCTGATGGTTTTCTGAAGCCTCTCCTCAGCTCAACAAAGTGCAGATGTTTGGAGAGAAATACATTTTTTTTTTTTTTTGTGGGTAGCACTAGACTGACACCCAGTTGAATAAGATCTACTTCTCCTGCAGTTAGAGAGGCATTAGGAATAAAGCTCAACCGAACGGATGGGTCATACTCGTGCTGTGCTGTGCCTCTAAAACACAAATTGGATCTGTGCACCTACCTGAATTGGACAGGGGCAGACACACACACACACACACACACACACACACACACAGAGGCACATATAGGCGTGCATGTGCAAAACGCTTGATGCAAACATTGTAAACTGTGCAAATCTATAGAGTTTTATGGGGATTGCAGTAAAGGGAGTTCACACACACACACACACACACACAGTACCTGCAGTCCATCTCTATTTAAGACACTAACACGCACACACACACACAGAGTGCAATTTTTGTTCTCCGATAATAATTGCCACATTACTGTGATGTACAGCAAAGTTTTTTGTTAAGAGATGCCCTGATAGTATCTGCAGCGCTGGAGTTGCTTGTGATCATAAGTTTGTTCTGATACTATAGTTCAGATTAAATAAGTTGCACTTTGGAAAAATAAGTAAAGATTTTCAGTGTCACAGTACAGCAGCTTAAAACTTAAAATATGGTAAGAACAAGATTTTGGGGGCAAAACGAATGTACAGAGGCAACAAATGATCACGTCTTTACAGTATTAAAACTCCAAGATGTTAATCAGTGTAGGATTCACTTGTTTCTCCCTCTACAGCCACTCATCACACAGTTCTCAGTGCATAGTTTGATCAAATGAAGCATGTGTTTATGTAACTGTTCTTATTCTGAGAACTTAAAACAAATCTCTTAAGGTTCATTTTAAATAGGGCTGCAACTATCCATTATTTTCATTACAGATTCTTTTCAGGATTATTTTCTTGACTCGTCTCATAAAATGTAAGAAAATATTGAGAAATAGCCACATTTTTACCCAAGTTGATGTCCTTAGATTTCTTTTTATATTCAACTATCGATCCAAAACACAAATATATCCAATGTAGTGGGATATATGACACAGAAAATCAGCAAATACTCACAAATACATTTAAGAAGCTGGAACCAGGAAATATAACTGACATGATGAATTCATTATCAAAATAGTCAATCAACTAACAGATTCATTGTTTCATCTCTAATTGTAGTACTTCCTCTTCTTCAGTACTGAAATAGTCCTTTATTTTCTTTTTTTTAAAGAGACTAGATTTAAAAGCTACATCACCACTTGGTGTATCTGTTATTTTTAGGATAAGACTTTAGGGCAGACCCAGATATTATGAGCAGACCTGAAAAAGTCAACCTTAAACAGGCCATCTGAAATATGATGCTAAGTGAGTCGCCAACAGCCCGTAGTCACTGTAATCCCCACAGAATAAGGTTATCCCTGTGTGGTGACAGAGGGCCAGGGTGGGCCAGGGCACTCCCATCAGCTGTGTGTCTAAAACAGAGCCCATTGAACACCTACCGCTAATCTCTGCACACAGACACACCCTGACAGCCTGCATATAAACTCAGCCTTGACTGGACTTCAGCATCAGTCCCCTGAGACAAGCAAAGTTTCTGAAGTGACATTTTAAGCATCGGCACCTTCAGACAAAAATGGACCTAAGAACAATGGTTTCTCTTTTTCTGCTGCTGCTCCTGGGCTCCTGCACCGCTCACCAAGGCAATGTATGAAATAACTGACTAAATATAATGTAGAACAGCTTGCATGCAACACATTCTCCTCATCATCACTGTCTCTTTGTCAAGATCATTGCATTTTAAGTACTGTAAAATGAAGAAAGTGCATTATTTATTTATTCTTTTCCTTTTTTTACCACAGGATCATGGTGCTGATAATGGTAAGTGAACAGATCTAAGTGTATCTATATGTAGTCTCCAGCATTTTCCCCAGTGTATTCTTGGTTACAGTTTTTTGGATATTGCCTGGTTTTTGAGTCTTTTGTTTGTGTTTTTTGCCTGGATTTCCAGCCACCTTTTGGTTAGTCTGTTTTTTGTGTTCTGTGTTTCTTTGTGTTTCTTTGTGTAGATTCTGTATCTATTTGCAGCCGTGTCTCACAGGCCAAATCTGTGAGATATAACAATGTGTGTCAGTGTGAAAACAGAGTGGTATGATGTCTTCTTTGCCTTCGTTGATTAGAGATCGTAGTGGATAAATCTGGCATGGAGGACATAACCACGACTATTCTGAGGATGAACAATGGTGAGTATTCAATCATGATATTACAAGAGGAGTGAGGGAACATTAGTTTCTCACAATATTAATGCATTTCTATATTCAATAAGAGAAACCTTATACAGTGGAGCACACAAGAAAGTGATCTCTTGCTCTGATTGTACTCGTGTTCTCACAGTTAGATTAAAATGCATATTTTCCTTTTCTTCTCAAAGGATCTGATGAGTTTCTGCTGGAAGGAGACGTGTTGATTCCCAGAACCAGGAACGCTATGAAGTGCTTTGCTGAACCATATTCATGTCTGTGGCCAAAGTCTGCTAACGGGAATGTGGAAATCCCTTTCCTTATAAGCGAAAAATATGGTAGGTTGGAACTGGATTCTGTATATTACACACGTCTCTTTGACATCCATGATGTTACTGATGAAGTGACTTTTATCCACGATTGCAGACGAGACTGAGAGGAATACGATTTTAACTGCCATGAAGGACTTTGAATCCAAAACCTGCATTCGCTTCATTCCACGTGCAACTCAGAGGATGTACTTAAGCATTGAACCAAGATTAGGGTGAGTCTATAACTAACTATAACTACACTCCTGCATGTAAAGTACTGAAGTTTAAGTAGTGTGCATAAAGGTAGTGGGCCAGGTAGGATAATTCATCTGTTAAGGGAAAAGTGAACTGTGAAAATATACTATGATCTACACTTAATTTATACATTAGGCACAATAATAATAATCATAAAATAATTTGGAACAACTTCTGTATCAACTTTATCTACTATTGCTTTATTTCACTTGAGCTTATGCACCAGGTGGATCAGGTTTTGCACTTGTTCCAGTTTAAGCCACTAAATGTTAGAAGTTAAGATGTCCTAACTTTTTTAAACACAAAGTTTCTGCCACCCCCATCAGATGCACTTGGATTACTGAACAGGCCTACCAGGCACTGAAACCAAATCCAATATTTGTTTTTGATGATTTTTCTCTTCATATGAGCGACAGTAACATTAATAAAGCTACTTTAGTTAGTTTGACAGCAGAACAGCTGTGCATCGCTTTGGCAGATTCTTATTATAGTTTGAGCAGTGTGATTTAGTATTTAGCAAATCTGTGCAGAGGAGTGTCAATACAAAAAGACACAAAAAGACCACGACAAGATGCCAAATGACCACAAATATCTGCAAAACCACTAAAAACTGGTAAATAAACACAGAGAGAGGACACAAAATGACTCCAATGATGCAGCAGTGTCGTTTCTAATCATTTGGAAATGTTAGTCTGGGGGTCTCACTCCTATAGAGGAGGCCCTGGGGGCTTTTTGCATGTCTGTGCCCATGCACATAGGTTAAAGTGGCAACATGCATCTTGTTTTTAACTACAGCAGGGAAAGCTAATTTAAACAGATACACACAGGTTCGCTAATAATGTAAAATAAATTAATTTGTCAATCAATTGTCAAGTTCCATGTTGCATATTAATGATCGCTGTCTCTCTTTTGTTACTGTTAGCTGTTTCTCTTTACTCGGATATGTTGGAGGCAAGCAGGTGGTTTCACTGCAGAAGTATGGCTGCGTAAGTAAAGGTATCATCCAGCACGAGCTGCTCCACTCAATGGGTTTCTACCACGAACAAAGCCGGAGTGACCGTGACCAGTACGTCACAATCAACTGGGACAACATCTATAAACGTAAGAATCAGAGTCAGTGTGGTTTATGACTGATTGATTCAGACTGACACATTCGTTAATCTGTTAGCTATTAAATTCATTCATTCATTCTTTTTCGTCAACAGCTTATGTCAAGAACTTCCAAACAATGGACACAAATAATCTCAACACTCCATATGACTACTCCTCTATAATGCACTATGGAAGGTAAGGAAAACATTACATTAAATGAAATAAGCTAATGTTGAATTTAACTGTATTCTAAAATCTCATTTCTGAATTCTAATTTTTCTCCAAATCTATAGAACTGCCTTTGGAAAGCATAGATCGGAAACCATAACTCCGTTCCCTGACCCCTCTGTTCCCATCGGGCAAAGAGACCGTCTGTCCGACATCGATGTTCTCAAGATCAACAGGCTTTACAAGTGCTGGAATTACCTCTGATAGAGGATCACTGCAATATGTTTTGATTCTGACATGGTGCTTGACATTTGTGTGACATCGACATAATAAAACAATTCATTTCATCAATCTTTTGTCAGACCGGTGATTTATGAAAAAAGCCAGATCAAACAATTTTAGAACAGAAACCTGGGTTCCAAAGGTAGGTAGCATCTAACAAAAGACCCCTTGGATTCTGGGAAGTGTTGACCCATAACAGGGGCTACAAGTTAATATTTCTCTGCTGGTTCAGTTTCCACCATTCTTGTTTAAACCCTTCTTCCACAAAACTAAATAAGTGGAGTACTAAAAAAAAAAAGTTTTATATTTGCCATCACTATATCTGTACTCCGTATTACTTCAGTAATGAAAACAAAGTTGGGAAATGTTGGCCAAAGACAAAGAAATGAATTGAATTAGATACAAAAAAGTCTGAAGGGAAAATATCTTGCAATATCTTTCTAATTGAGTTAATTTCTATTCTGGCTCAT
This sequence comes from Argyrosomus regius, assembly GCA_946959425.1. Classification (NCBI taxonomy): domain Eukaryota; kingdom Metazoa; phylum Chordata; class Actinopteri; family Sciaenidae; genus Argyrosomus; species Argyrosomus regius. The sequence goes on from OX336905.1 coordinate 14,509,637, forward strand.
AGTAATTAAGTTTAGGATTTGCACACTAGTGAACAGTACAGTGTGTCATCAGAGTGAATCAGCACTGCAGTATATTCAGTGAGCCAAGCTTTGCAGGTCTCTTCAGGTCTCATCACTTGGCCACATCCTACACTCTTGAATGTGAGTGTGTTATATTTTTTTCTCCACCCTTTGATATCCCACACAGTGTTATTCTTCGGAACTTGGCCTTCAGGACGGGGGACAGAGCTCTCTACAGCACTGCCAGAGCTGACCTGAGGAGGGGCATGAAAGAGGCCAAGGATTCCTACAAGAGGAAAATGGAGGGATACCTGACAGACAACAACCCGCGGCAGATGTGGAGGGGCATCCAGGCCCTAACCAACTACAAAGGTCATCCCCCTCCCACATCCTCCAGCAGCAGCAGCAACACACTGGCAGAGGAGCTAAATAGTTTCTTTGCCCAGTTCGAGACCACCACCACCACACACCCGCAGTCACTGCCTCCCCTTGACTCCAGCACCCCACCTCTCTCTCTCCCAGAGCATGAGGTGAGGAGAAACCTGAGAGCAGTGAACCCAAGGAAAGCTGCTGGTCCTGATGGTATCCCGGGGGTGGTGATCAAAGCATGTGCAGACCTGTACACCCACGACTGCTCTCCGACACACCCAACCAACCGCATTATGAAATATGCGGATGACACCACCGTGGTTGGACTCATCTGTGATGAAGACGAGACAGCGCACAGGGCCGAGGTAGAGAAACTGTCGCTCTGGTGCTCAGAAAACAACCTGACCCTGAACGTCCTTAAGACAAAATAACTCATTATGGACTTCAGGAAGCACAGACAGGACCACACCCCCCTCCTCATAAATGGAGAACGGGTGGAAACTGTCACCACCTTCAAGTTTCTGGGCACCCACATCTCTGCTGACCACTCCTGGACTTTTAACATCAGGGCCCTAGTGAAGAAGGCTCAGCAGCGGCTACATTTCCTGTGTGTCCTCAGGAAGAACAACCTGGACACTAAGCTGCTGCTGGCCTTCTATCACTCCTCTGTGGAGAGTGTGCTCACCCATACTGCCTGGGTGTGTGGTACACAGGCTCCACAGCTGAGGACAGAAAGGCGGTGCAGAGGGTCATAAAGACTGCCCAGAAAATCATCGGCTGCCCTCTGCCTACCCTGGACCAGATCTCCACATCCTGCTGCCTCAGGAAAGCAAAGGCCATTACAGCAGACCCCTCACACCCTGCCCACCCCCTGTTTGACCTGTTACCCTCTGGGAGACGCTACAGGTCAATCAAGTCCCACACCTCCAGACTGAAAAGCTTCTTTCCCTGGGCCATCCGAACGGTTAACACCCACAGATACACACAAACACACTCACTCGCAGACAGATATATGTAATCCCCTCAAGGACATACCAGCTGCTACTAAGAGATGATCTTCATTTACTTCTTTCATTGTTACTAAAACTGCAATCAGCCATAAAACAAACATATGCTCATGTGATTTTATACATGTGTAGTGTTGTGAAATAAATGGATGCAGTATGATTGAAAAACTGTGATGTGACACCCTGACATAAAAAATGCATCCTCCAGAAGTAAGAAAACATGATGTCAAGATTGCAGTAGAATAATCTATTTTTTTAATTGTTGTTTTTTTTCCCTCCATATTGTTCAGCCACACTGTCCAGGAAGTGACTGAATGGGATTCAGAATGAACAGCATGTTCAGCTTTTAGTTAGTGTTCTTATTGGAAGACGAGCATTAATGACAGTATATAATGTCAATGTAATATCAATGTCAATGTCAAGTACTCAAATTTGTAAAGTTACAATCATCAGGCTTCTCAATCACTTGTTGTGAGTTTTATGTTTGAGTCAGCTCAAATAAATTAAGTGCATTTTACATCAAAAACAAACTTGACTTATTTGGGTATATTAAGTTCAGGTGACTTATCCTGATTGAGTTCTGTCAACTTTATTGGAGTTGATTACACTAAGATACATTCAGTGTATTACATGTAATGTAATACACATACAATGCATAGTCTCAGAGTTGTACCAGCCAGACTGAATTTGACTGGACTGCCCCCCGACTGGCAAAGCACCCGACCTGCCCCGTGGGCGAAGGCCCAACCACCAGACACTCGCCAGAAAGCTCCCCTTCAGGGTCTGTCTCCAGAAGAGAGCCTCGGTTTCTCTAATCTGGACGAGGTCCTGCAGCTCCTTGTGTTCTTCGTCATCGCGGTCTTTGTGAATCGCATTTGGTCTGATCCCTCCCCTGGGAACTATTTGCCTTGGGAGACCCTACCAGGGACTATTGCCCCAGACAACACAGTTCCCAGGATCACTGAGATACGCAAACCCCACCACCATGTAAAGGTAGCGATTCTTTGGGAGGGTTGTATTTTTATTTATTATTATACATTATATTTACATATTTACATATATTACATATTTTACATATTTACATATATACATATCATTTTACATATTTACATATATACATATCATATTTAAATATTTACATACATGCACGTCATATTTACATATTTACATATATACACATCATATTTACATATTTACATGTGCCAGAATATGTGGTTTAGTTGGTAAAGAAGGAAACCACTCTTCGTCGAATTCTGGAGAAGAATTTTCTGACATTCCAAAACTTCTTCCTCTGCACAGCAGGCTGAGTGGCAGCTGCAGCTCCATCATTTGTGGGGATGTGGGCTACAGCTCCATCAGTTGGGTCAACTGCAGCTGAAACGTTGCCTTCACTGGCAATTGGCCCACAGTCAGTAACTTCATAGATTTGAGCTGAAGTAGGAGCAGCACCAGACTCTTCGTAAGAGAGACTACTACGCTCACTGACTCCATCATGAGAGCTACTGATGGATGATAATCCTGCTGACATATCAAGGTTGAACATCTCGCCCTCTGAGTGTCCATTACTTGAACTTGGTAAATCTTCTACACTCAAACTAGGAGTAGGTGGAAGACTATCTGAGTCTCCACCACTGGAATAACTGTAGACTGGCACAATATTGTCTTCATCGGTAAAAGGTAGACTGTCGAAGTATCTCATGCTGGATGGTTGTATAACGTCATCATCAGCTGAACTCTCAACATTTGCATTGTCAGCACTGGTGTGTGGATCTCCACCACTGGGATAACTGTAGACTGGCACAATATTGTCTTCATCGGTAAAAGGTAGACTGTCGGAGTATCTCATGCTGGATGGTTGTATAACGTCATCATCAGCTGAACTCTCAACATTTGCATTGTCAGCACTGGTGTGTGGATCCTCATCAGTGCTGCTGTCGTCAGAACAGTCTGCATCGTAACCACTCAAACGGTCTTCACCGATGCAGCTGTCAGTGTCTGAAGATCTGTCCTTCTCAGTGTGTTCATCTTCACTTCTGTAATCTTCATCGTCTGTATCTTCATCACCATTACTCTCAATGTCGGCTAGTTCTGCACTGGAATTCTCAGGAATAGAGCCAGCTCCTGCCAGTCTCAGTGAACAATAGCTGTCCATGCCACTGTCACTGAGAGAATCATCCGATTCAACCAGATGTTTCAAGTGTGAATAATACATGATCTGAAGTGCCTCATCAGCATGTGAGCTGGTGGCCATCACGTCTATCAGATGAACCATTGAAATAAAAGGGTTCATTATGGCTTCTCTGGGAGTTGCTCTCGTCTGAGGATCCAGATTTAAACATGACTTCAGGAGGCTTAGAAATGCCATCCTATCTTTGTACTCAACGTCCTTTCTTTCTTCTGGGTAGCTTCTTATGGCATCATCCAAGTTCTCTGCGTAGTCGAAAATCCTAGGCCTAATTTCAACATTCAGACCTGTTGTCTCTTCGTACTCGTCTGATGACTTTAGTCTCCACCCGGGACTGCCGTCGTCTTTCTTGCTGAAATAGCATGATGTGTCTTTTCCAGCACTCAGCAGGTGGTCTTCAGGCTGACCGAGCAGGTGCACTATGGTTCTCATCCAATGATATGGACATTGATAAGGTAGGAGGTTGGTACCGAAATACATAAATGCCATAACACATCCCACTCCCCACATATTCATGGCCTCAGAGAGAGGGAGCCCTAAGGCCACCTCCGGAGCCCGATATGAAAGAGGCTGTATAATCTTTACGTCCTGCACTTCACTCACTCGTTGGGCCAGACCGAAGTCAATGAGTTTCAGTTTGAAAGGATGATCCTTGTGATTTACAAACATGATGTTATCCGGCTTCAAATCCAAATGGAGGATGCCAATACTCTTCAGGGCATCAAATGCTACCAGGAGCTGGTGGGTTATCGGGCGAATTTCATTCAGGTGCATTGTTCTCTGCTGCTCTCTCATCAGGTCCAACAGGCTCTTGTCCAGCATTTCAAAGGTCATGCAGGCGAGGTTGTGGAACATGAAACCTTCAAAGAATGTTACGATGTTGCTTTTGTCTGGATCCAGAGCCCTGGTCGCTTGTAACATTTCCATTTCATTCTGAATGAAGTCCTCGTCATTGTCTTTGTGGATCTTTACTGCCACTTGCTTTCCTGTCATTAAATTGACACATTTGGCAACTTTGCCAAAATATCCCTCACCACTGAATTCAATTACCAGGTAGCGTGTGTTGCTGCTGAACAGTATGTCACGCTCCTGGACTTCATATGGTGTGTCCTCGTTGTTCTCAGTTGAATTAGCTGAGGTTGAATTAGCGGAATACATTTTTGCAGTCAAATGTTTCCAAACACAGAATAATTCACTTGTGTTCCTGTGAACTCTGAAGGTAAACAGAGTGTGACTGACCTGGCTCCACTTATACACTTCAGGTGGAATGTGGAACGCTGACGTCATTCACTTCAAAGCCGTTCGGACATAGTCAAACACAGACACAGACATATCGGTTGTGTTATGGTAACATGCCAAACTCCAGAGGGGTATTGCACAAAACTAGAATAAAGAAATCCAGGATAATTGAGCAAGCGCGGCTTGACCTAGTCTGCTCGGCGCATCCTGGCTTAATTGGTTGCACGTTTGCCGAGCCAGGATGAAAAGGCGCGGCTATGTTAAGCCAGGTGAAGATAGTTGGGATAAGAGCGTGTTTACGGCATACTTAAATAGACCTCGCGATCGCTCACAGAATCACCGATGGGAACATGGATAAAAGTCGCGCGTCATACTTCTCGGCCACGACTTAACGAGCTGCATGTTACTCAGGAAATGTAGAGTATGATTAAGTGCAAACAATTGCCCACAATGTGTGTCATTTAATCTATTTTTCTCATGTTACGTTTTTATCTATTTTATCTTTCTATTCTTCATAAAGAACAAACTTGTCTGCCCATAAAAGGACCTGGCAGCAAGTTAAAATTAAATATAAGAACATTTTGCAGGCTGGTAAGTGACTTTAAAGTAGATAACAGTGAACAAATGAGGTGAATAGATTAGGTGTCTGCTGACATGTTGAATGTCTGTATGATTGTAGCAGTTAAAAAAAAGCCCATAGATCTGGCACAGGGGGCGGCCCACCAAGCCAGGATATGACCCCAGCGGGGGAGCTGGCACTCCATTTAAATAAAGGGAGGCCAGTGATGGAGGGGATCCAGGGAGGGACAGTAACAGACTCTGTCCCAGCCACAGAAACTGTCCGCTTCATACAAGGTACATATTGCAGTACTACTGCACATGGAACACAATCAAATAAATATATTATACTGTCTACTGGATTTCCTTGCAGTGTCTGGGAACACTCTTACACTTTTGGAGCCACCAGAAGATGATCCGGTTAGTACATTGTATTGAAATCACAGGTTTGGTATGTCCTGTGAAATCTTAATTCAAGTTCTCTCAATACATGCATGTATCTGAGGATTAGGGCTTTCTCATCCAGTACATCCTCCAAAAAAGGGCAAGCCAAAAATTTTAATTTTAAATTTTAATTTTTTTGTAATAATGAACACTATTGTTAACTTGGCCTCTTTTACCAACCAACCAACAAACGCAACTATTTGAATTTCAACAAAATGTCGACTGATTACTTAAGAATGAATTCTTTGATCCTTTCCTTTACCAAAGAACTCTGTACTGAACTGTACTTGTTGGGTTGCTGTTTATTTTCTGTGGCATTGTATACGCCACAGAAAGGACTGATAAGGACTGTTGTTCTTAAAGCAGTCTCCTTTTATTGGAAACAGTTTTAATGAATCTTTCTAAAAAGTATGTGATAAGAACATCACCTGCAGGCACATGTGTGTGACATGATCTGTGAGAATCTGTTTGGACTTGTAGCCTCAGAGGAGAGGGTAGTGTGTTCATTCTAATGTGGCAGAAACACAAAGGTTCAGTGGAATCATTATATAAATACGTTGTAAAATGAAGTGAGACTACGTGATGTAAATGAATACTGTGTTGGCGTACTGCCCACATTTTTAATTATGTGTTTGTCTGAGTTGATGTCATCCGGTTTAACACTGTAACACCATCACAGGTGTTCTGTATTAACCTGTAGCCAAATGTGTCAGCGGTTGTCATAGAGATGTTAAAAACAGGAAAAGAAGACGTGGCTGTCCTCGTAGATGACTCTTTGTTCAGTTTCTCAACCATTAATGTTACGATGTAAAAAAAACAAACAAACCTGAATTGTCCTTGCAGTCTTATGTGAACTTGTTTCGATCTATTAAAAAATCTTGAATACATTTTCTAAACACATCTGTGGAGCCTGCTTGCGTAAACACGTGTCACCACACCATGTTTATTTCTTTTGAATATTTAGTGGTCCATTCATGGATCAGACTGGCCAAGACTATATTGTTACGGCCAGCCATTTCTGTTTAACGTGTCTGTTCTTCTTTTGACCCAGAGTGATTTCCTGTTTGTCTGAGGATCTTTGGGGCTGATCAAATCCAGCTGCTGTCAATCCAGCTGATTGTGAGGCTTATATAAGATCCTGCTTGTGCCAGAGACTGAGAATGCAGCGTCCGCCTCCACTTGTTCTCAGAATGTTGTCACTGTTTAGACAGACACATTAGGAGTGAACTGCCAGCAGTAAAATATCTGCAATTGTGATCCCACCACTGCCATTGTTATTTGGGCGACCGTGGTAGAGTGGGTCGTCCAATAACCCCAAGGTTGCTGGTTCGATCCCCGCTCTCACTGCTCAAAGAAAAAAAGATTGCCACGGCCGAGGTGCCCTTGAGCAAGGCATCGTACCCCACCCCCAACATCTGCTCCCCGGGCACTGTGAGTTGATGCCCACCGCCCCAGTGAATCTGGTATCTGTCAATTTCTAAAAGTTTCTAAAAAAAAAAAAAATTAACAAGTGTGCTCCTTATGTTACTGTCCCCACACCCTAGACAGGTAAAATTATCAGTTCTCAGGGCTGTTTCTAGCTGTTTGCCCTGTGCAAGATACTATTTTGGGGGGCCCTACTTCGTCAAACTCTGAGGGAGAGATTCCTAACCTTTTCAGATGATCTGCGATGTCTGTCACATTTTAAGAGGAAAACAGGCTACAGTACATTAATAAAAGTGAACAGATGCAGCATGTTCCTGAAAAATGTTTAATGTAAACTTTGAAAACAAGTTGACATAAAAACCCCCAAACAGTAAAAAATAACTTTACTTATTTAAATGAATGAAAATACAATGGACCAGCCTCCATATTAATGTTCAGTCTTATGTTTCCATTATCCTCCTCCTCAAAAAAAAAAAAAATTATGTCAATATATTTTGGGAGCTCATTTGTTGTGTGAAGCACTTATATGCTTGCATGCAAAGCATGTAAGCTTTTTTTTATAGGTTATAATCAAAGTTATAATATTTTATAGGTTATAATCAAAGCTAAGCTGCTATGATAGGGAAGCTGTGACTGTTTGTGGGGTAATCAAGTCAAAATCATCTTTGGGCTGTCACATTCTGGATGAATGACAATTGCATCATGACTAAGTCTGTTTTGACGTGCAAACAATACAGAGATCTAGTTTCAACACAAAGATGCTTTGCCACAAGTGTATTTGTATAAATGTTTGACTATAATTAAGATGTATATGGATATATTATTAATATCAATTATTCCAAAATGCATTTTTGAGGGCTACAAATTAAAACAAATGTTTATGTAGTCACACTGAAAGAGATAAGTCTGAACATGCTGCATAGTATTATTTTTATTATGTATGAGGTCCCTTCACTGCTTCCAGCCTAGCCAAAAACAGACGTCAAACAGTTTTAACAGATCTGTATTTATGTAAGTGCAGGACAAAGAACATTTAGTGTGGTCAGCAGATGGGACAAAAATAAGTTTGTCCCACATCTGGCCATTCTGCACACACCCAATGGAAGCATCGAGCACACCCTGTGCATTCGATCTGAAAGAGAAAAAATACATTTCAATTAAAAGAAACAAAAATTACATTCTCCATGTGAAGAACTTAAAGGGTTCCTACCCAGTGATCCACAGGGCTGTCCACAGTTCTGTAAGGTTGTCTGTTAAAATGTATTCCTGTTTTGGGGTCGTCCACTAATCAGATGATCGGCGGTTTGATCCCCTCCAGTCTGCATGTCGATGCCAAGATAGGGCAAGATACTGAACCCCAAATTGCTCCTGAAGGCTGTGCCATCAGTGTGTGAATGTGTATGAATGGTTAGCTCCTCAAACTGGTGAGCAATTGGCACCTTACATGGCAGCCGATACCATCAGTGTATGAATGTGTGTGAATGGGTGAATGAGATATGTAGTGTAAAAGAGCTTTGGCACTGACCTTAAATTCTATTTTGCACAGAACAAGTCAGCATTTACAGAATGACTTATGAAGTTTTTAAACTCTGTCTCCAGGTCTGTAAGCAGTCTCTGAGGTGCACCAAATTTGTACACAAAATCAAAAATACCATTGGTCACCTCCTCTGCCCACTTTGTGAAATAATCAACCATTACACAGATCAGTCAGTTTGACCAAGTCCATGCCAATCAGCCCAAAGGGCTTGGTGACCTGGAGAAAGTCTAATGATGATTAGATATAAGAAGCATGTACGCACATTTAGCTGCATGGGACATTCAGTTACACAAATCATCTATTTCTTTTAAATTTGCCCACTTGGTCTGGCAGTCAGGACACTGTGCAATCTGAAAATAATATATATTTGAATATCATAGAGCTTTGGTGAAGCAGGAAGTAAAGGACTTTAAAGTTCATTTACTTTGAGAAGATTTGGATCCATATCATTCTTTTATTTTCTTTCTTACTCCCACATGGTTGTACTTTCTACACAACCTTATACACTTTTCTGTAAACTGGTGCTGATGACACTTGGCTTCTCATCCCACCTGTGTAGTCCTTCACTGTGTGGGCATGTAGGTAGACACATCATCTCCATGTGGATGCCCATGGTTTTTGAATGAGATGATCAACACTTAGATATGAGTGTCAAGTTTGGGTGTTCATATGCTGGCCATATAGTGTCTGTGTGGCGAGGTAGGCGAAGTTAAAACTGTAAATGCACAGCGCCGACTGTAAAGACAAGAGCCTCGGACTCAGGGGTGAGCAGAGTTCAAATAAAAACACAAAGATAACATGTAAAAAAATACAGACTTTATTAAAACTGCTTATTTGAACCTGTTCATCAGCCCCGGTCCCGGCTCCGGCTCCCCCAGGACCCGCACTTTCAGGCGCACTCTCGCTAGGCGCGGAAGAAGAGAAGGGCTGGCGGCGTGAGGCTGATTTGAGGCTGGGTGATGCTGAGAGTGGCTCAGCATCACCCAGGACGGAGCGAAGACAACTGCCGAGGATCCCGGTATGCAGGAAGATCCGGATAAGAGGGACTGCGGGACGAACGGACGAGACTTTGTGCGGGTCATTTTTGAACTTATTGAATGTGCAATAAACCGTGAACTTTTTCAACTGGACCCCCTTACTTTTTAGCTCCTGAATGAGCCGTGCATTCAGCTTTCCATCAGTGTGTGGACAGCAAACAGGCGTGTCTGGTTTGGAGATCAGCACCGTGGACAGAGACGGTGCAGCACACACACACACACACACACACACACACACACACACACATGTTCACTGTGAAAACACAACTGTGTTCAAAGTTTCACATGAATCCAACACTACAGGAGACCCGGTTAAACTGATCAACAAGATGTGTTTGTCCTCCAAACACTTTGACATATTTCCCAGAGGCTGGATGATATGTTGGTAATATTCAAAAGAGCTGATGGAAATAAAAACCACATGAAATCATGAGAGAGAGATGATAAACATGGAGGGAGATTCTTATGAACACGTTTATTTTTTATTTAAAGCAAGCAATAAAATATGCAGCACGGGAAAGACAAGAATATATTAAAGCAAATAAAAGAATGAAATAAATAACTCAATAAAAAGAAAATAATCAAATCAAACACAGGATTTCTTGTGTACATCAAACTGTTTCATGTTTATTCTAATTATCTTGATTTTATTATTTATTTCTTGTTTTATATTCAAGTTTTGTTGATTTTTGTACGTCATAGTTTGCTACAACTGCAAGTGATCAAGCTTTAAATCAACTGTGTTTGCTTCAGTGTGATATGGCTCAAATTTCTCTTCTCAGGGGGGATATTTTGGCCTGTAATTACTGTGAGATTTTCATTATCGATTGATTATTTGGTCTCTATTGAAGCAATATTACACGACGCATGCCGTATCAGCGACTCACCGGCACAGCTGATGTAGGATGGTCCAAACATTTCTAGTAACTCCACAGCGTTGTAAAGTCCAAAAGTCAAAATGTGTTGAACAAAGATCGATGGAATCATTTCCAAAATGAACAACATGTTCTTATCTAACGGAATATTCCTCTTCAGTCCAGATTAGTCCACCTTTAGTCTTTAAAAATATTTTCTCTGCGCTCACTGAACTGTTAGATCTCTGACGTGCTGCACACAAACGAGGTACACACCTGTATTAACGAGGTAGACAGCTGTATTAACGAGGTAGACAGCTGTATTAACGAGGTACACACCTGTATTAACGAGGTGCACAGCTGTATTAACGAGGTACACAGCTGTATTAACGAGGTGCACAGCTGTATTAACGAGGTAGACAGCTGTATTGACGAGGTAGACAGCTGTATTAACGAGGTACACACCTGTATTAACGAGGTACACACCTGTATTAACGAGGCGGTCTAACAGCTCCATAACACAGAATATTCATTAAAGAAAGCTGAAATTATAAATTCATGCTGATTTGAGCACATTCTAAATGTCTAGTTGACCAATCAGATTGCTCGGTGGGACCTGTTTGTTGTACACTTTGCAAAGTCATCTCGCGGGCCGGATCGGACCCACTGCCGGGCCGGTTTTGGCCCGCGGGCCGTATGTTTGACAACGTTGTTTTTGTCAAACAATGTTGCTTTAATGTCTCTGAACGGCTTTGAAGTGAATGACGTCAGCGTTCCACATTCCACCTGAAGTGTATAAGTAGAGCCAGGTCAGTCACACTCAGGAACACAAGTGAATTATTCTGTGTTTGGAAACATTTGACTGCAAAAATGTATTCCGCTAATTCAACCTCAGCTAATTCAACTGAGAACAACGAGGACACACCATATGAAGTCCAGGAGCGTGACATACTGTTCAGCAGCAACACACGCTACCTGGTAATTGACTTCAGTGGTGAGGGATATTTTGGCAAAGTTGCCAAATGTGTCAATTTAATGACAGGAAAGCAAGTGGCAGTAAAGATCCACAAAGACAATGACGAGGACTTCATTCAAAATGAAATGGAAATGTTACAAGCGACCAGGACTCTGGATCCAGACAAAAGCAACATCGTAACATTCTTTGAAGGTTTCACGTTCCACAACCTCGCCTGCATGACCTTTGAAATGCTGGACAAGAGCCTGTTGGACCTGATGAGAGAGCAGCAGAGAACAATGCACCTGAATGAAATTCGCCCGATAACCCACCAGCTCCTGGTAGCATTTGATGCCCTGAAGAGTATTGGCATCCTCCATTTGGATTTGAAGCCGGATAACATCATGTTTGTAAATCACAAGGATCATCCTTTCAAACTGAAACTCATTGACTTCGGTCTGGCCCAACGAGTGAGTGAAGTGCAGGACGTAAAGATTATACAGCCTCTTTCATATCGGGCTCCGGAGGTGGCCTTAGGGCTCCCTCTCTCTGAGGCCATGGATATGTGGGGAGTGGGATGTGTTATGGCATTTATGTATTTCGGTACCAACCTCCTACCTTATCAATGTCCATATCATTGGATGAGAACCATAGTGCACCTGCTCGGTCAGCCTGAAGACGACCTGCTGAGTGCTGGAAAAGACACATCATGCTATTTCAGCAAGAAAGACGACGGCAGTCCAGGGTGGAGACTAAAGTCATCAGACGAGTACGAAGAGACAACAGGTCTGAATGTTGAAATTAGGCCTAGGATTTTCGACTACGCAGAGAACTTGGATGATGCCATAAGAAGCTACCCAGAAGAAAGAAAGGACGTTGAGTACAAAGATAGGATGGCATTTCTAAGCCTCCTGAAGTCATGTTTAAATCTGGATCCTCAGACGAGAGCAACTCCCAGAGAAGCCATAATGAACCCTTTTATTTCAATGGTTCATCTGATAGAAGTGATGGCCACCAGCTCACATGCTGATGAGGCACTTCAGATCATGTATTATTCACACTTGAAACATCTGGTTGAATCGGATGATTCTCTCAATGACAGTGGCATGGACAGCTATTGTTCACTGAGACTGGCAGGAGCTGGCTCTATTCCTGAGAATTCCAGTGCAGAACTAGCCGACATTGAGAGTAATGGTGATGAAGATACAGACGATGAAGATTACAGAAGTGAAGATGAACACACTGAGAAGGACAGATCTTCAGACACTGACAGCTGCATCGGTGAAGACCGTTTGAGTGGTTACGATGCAGACTGTTCTGACGACAGCAGCACTGATGAGGATCCACACACCAGTGCTGACAATGCAAATGTTGAGAGTTCAGCTGATGATGACGTTATACAACCATCCAGCATGAGATACTTCGACAGTCTACCTTTTACCGATGAAGACAATATTGTGCCAGTCTACAGTTATTCCAGTGGCGGAGACTCAGATAGTCTTCCACCTACTCCTAGTTTGAGTGTAGAAGATTTACCAAGTTCAAGTAATGGACACTCAGAGGGCGAGATGTTCAACCTTGATATGTCAGCAGGATTATCATCCATCAGTAGCTCTCATGATGGAGTCAGTGAGCGTAGTAGTCTCTCTTACGAAGAGTCTGGTGCTGCTCCTACTTCAGCTCAAATCTATGAAGTTACTGACTGTGGGCCAATTGCCAGTGAAGGCAACGTTTCAGCTGCAGTTGACCCAACTGATGGAGCTGTAGCCCACATCCCCACAAATGATGGAGCTGCAGCTGCCACTCAGCCTGCTGTGCAGAGGAAGAAGTTTCGGAATGTCAGAAAATTCTTCTCCAGAATTCGACGAAGAGTGGTTTCCTTCTTTACCAACTAAACCACATATTCTGGCACATGTAAATATGTAAATATGATGTGTATATATGTAAATATGTAAATATGACATGTATATATGTAAATATGATGTGCATATATGTAAATATTATATGTATATATGTAAATATGTAAATTATGTAATACATGTAAATATGATATGTATATATGTAAATATGTAAAATATGTAATATATGTAAATATGTAAATATAATGTATAATAATAAATAAAAATACAACCCTCCCAAAGAATCGCTACCTTAACGTGGTGGTGGGGTTTGCGTATCTCAGTGATCCTGGGAACTTTGTTGTCTGGGGCAATAGTCCCTGGTAGGGTCTCCCAAGGCAAATAGTTCCCAGGGGAGGGATCAGACCAAATGCGATTCACAAAGACCGCGATGACGAAGAACACAAGGAGCTGCAGGACCTCGTCCAGATTAGAGAAACCGAGGCTCTCTTCTGGAGACAGACCCTGGAGGGGAGCTTTCTGGCGAGTGTCTGGTGGTTGGGCCTTCGCCCACGGGGCAGGTCGGGTGCTTTGCCAGTCGGGGGGCAGTCCAGTCAAATTCAGTCTGGCTGGTACAACTCTGAGACTATGCATTGTATGTGTATTACATTACATGTAATACACTGAATGTATCTTAGTGTAATCAACTCCAATAAAGTTGACAGAACTCAATCAGGATAAGTCACCTGAACTTAATATACCCAAAATAAGTCAAGTTTGTTTTTGATGTAAAATGCACTTCATTTATTTGAGCTGACTCAAACATAAAACTCACGTCAACATCAGGCTTCTCAAGTGATTGAGAAGCCTGATGTTTGTAACTTTACAAATCTGAGTACTTGACATTGACATTGATATTACATTGACATTATATACTGTCATTAATGCTCGTCTTCCAATAAGAACACTAACTAAAAGCTGAACATGCTGTTCATTCTGAATCCCATTCAGTCACTTCCTGGACAGTGTGGCTGAACAATATGGAGGGGAAAAAAACAACAATTAAAAAAATAGATTATTCTACTGCAATCTTGACATCACGTTTTCTTACTTCTGGAGGATGCATTTTTTATGTCAGGGTGTCACATCACAGTTTTTCAATCATACTGCATCCATTTATTTCACAACACTACACATGTATAAAATCACATGAGCATATGTTTGTTTTATGGCTGATTGCAGTTTTAGTAACAATGAAAGAAGTAAATGAAGATCATCTCTTAGTAGCAGCTGGTATGTCCTTGATTACAGCGTTACATTTAGAATCTGTGCAGCACTCCTTTTCCTGTTTTATTGCCGTTGGTTTATGTTGGTTTATGCACTGAAATTCAAACTCTTAACTTGCTGCTACTTCATTGACTGTAAGTGACAGACACACAAACAAAGTGTAGCTGAGCCTTTATGGTTATAAAACTGTGACATTTGAAACCATTTTAAAATGGCTTCATCACTACACTGTAGCACCGCTTTGTAAAGTGCTTTACAGTAACTATAACAGTATTCTGACTGTTTATCTTCATCAATACATATAAAAATATAAAGTGAATAAAATATAATAGAAAATATAATAGAAAACTTTATTGTTCTTTGTAAATAAACACTCATTCTGAATTTGATGCCTCCAATACATTTCAAACCACCACCATCACCATCCTCAATATATAATTGTGGAGGGGGCGTGGTGCATCAGCTGCAGGGGAGAGGTGTGGGTGGGCTCAGGAGAGCAGAACCAGAACCAGAACCTTCAACCATTTTCTTCAGACTTTTTTGTATCTAATTCAATTCATTTCTTTGTCTTTGGCCAACATTTCCCAACTTTGTTTTCATTACTGAAGTAATACGGAGTACAAATATAGTGATAGCAAATATAAAACTTTTTTTTTAGTACTCCACTTATTTAGTTTTGCACCTCCACACAGTTGGGGGAGCTTGTGGGAGACGGGTTTAAACATGAATGGTGAAAACTGAACCAGCAGAGAAATATTAACTTGTAGCCCCTGTTATGGGTCAACACTTCCCAGAATCCAAGGGGTCTTTTGTTAGATGCTACCTACCTTTGGAACCCAGGTTTGTGTTCTAAAATTGTTTGATCTGGCTTTTTTCATAAATCCCCGGTCTGACAAAAGATTGATGAAATGAATTGTTTTATTATGTTGATGTCACACAAATGTCAAGCACCATGTCAGAATCAAAACATATTGCAGTGATCCTCTATCAGAGGTAATTCCAGCACTTGTAAAGCCTGTTGATCTTGAGAACATCGATGTCGGACAGACGGTCTCTTTGCCCGATGGGAACAGAGGGGTCAGGGAACGGAGTTATGGTTTCCGATCTATGCTTTCCAAAGGCAGTTCTATAGATTTGGAGAAAAATTAGAATTCAGAAATGAGATTTTATATTATTATATATTAATATTATTATAGAGCAGTAGTCATATGGAGTGTTGAGATTATTTGTGTCCATTTTTTTTGGAAGTTCTTGACATAAGCTGTTGACAAAAAAGAATGAATGAATGAATTTAATAGCCAACAGATTAACGAATGTGTCAGTCTGAATCAATCAGTCATAAACCACACTGACACAGATTCTTACGTTTATAGATGAGCCTCAACCAAGAGTTTTGCAAACATAAAAACAAGAAGCTTAAATATATCAACATTGTTTATGTTATGTGTATATATAAAATGCTTTGAGCCCGTATATCATTATATCACTCTTGGTCGGGCTACTTCAGACTTATGAGAGGTTGAGATTTTCAGTCATGACCTGTGAGCTACATCTGTCCTTCAGCTAACACTGTCACTGATACAGATGTGGCTTATTTATCATGTTTGAAGTTAAAGGTAACTTTCTGTAAATGCTCTCCTGTGGTACAGATCAGGATTAAAACAGTGTGAAGGACATAAGCAGTTTTTTCAACATTCATTGACAAACATAAAGTCAAGCACACTTTTAGACTTAGTCTGAGTTTAGCTGATGGCAGTAAATGTTGGACTCAGGCTTAAGTAGAAAAAGTCAAATCAAACTACAGTGACGGAACAGCCCGAGGGACAATTTTGTTTGCGGAAATGCGACAGGAACGTTCTCCTCGGAACACATTAGCCAATCAGAGGCAGAGGAAGGCGGGTCATGACTTCACCATCCTTGGAAGAAAACTTGGCCGGAAACAGGTAACTGGAACAGATCCTGACACACCTTTGACTCGTCAGTTTGTACTCTGCAGCCGAACTCATCCAGAACATCCAGAAACGTGTATACACGAGCTGTCCCGCGTTACATAACCGGAAGTTCTCACTTTGAAGTGCAGCGGAATGCCGACAGGCGGGGACGGTGGAGGTTTCGGTCGCTCATATTCGTCAGAGGACATGGACGATACAGAACCTGCCTCTGTGAGAGGCGGGGGGCTGACGGGACGGCCGTTCACCGACCGGACCGGACCCAAACACTGGTCGGTCGTCGTGCTGTCAGTACTCTGCTCCGCGGTAGCTGTGGCCGCCGTCGGTTGTCTCTGTGCGCTCATCTACCCGATACTCAAAGGCAAGCGCGCGCGCGCGTGTGTGTGTGTGTACTACTACTTTTTTAATGTGACGTAGTTATCTTAAACTTGTCTGTTCAGTACATGTCACGTGTTATCATGTAAAAGTCACTCACTTGCTATAATAATAATACTAATGATTGTTGCATATGAGCTGAAGTGTACAGTGAATATGAATATGAACAGAGTTGAATGATGCTGACTGTTTCAGAGCTGCGGACAGAGAGAGTGAGAGGTCAGGATGGGACGGAGGAGAGGATGATGGGTGAGTGTCATCGTCTTCATCATCTTCATGTATGAAGAGAACACACAGCTCGTCATGTCCTCCTGACTGTTCTGTTTACTTTGAAGTTATTTTGAAATGAAAATAAATGTCACAAAAGAATCCCACAGTCCAAATATCCATATTCAGTTCATTAATAGAACCTGAGGAGAAGCTGGAGTCTGTGTGTCTTTTGCTTAGAAAATGACGTCATCTCATTTTTTATTTCATTTAATTACTGACTCTCCTGTCAGCTGAAAAAGGATGTATGACTAGAGCCTGGCTGATAACAGATGTATTAGACCACGTGTCAGAGACCATCCAGCATCAATGAGTGCTTTGATGCAGACTCTTTCATTTTCAGTGAGCTCTCCACGTTTTACCATTTTGAACAGGAATGAAGAATTTCAAACTGAATTCACCTTTTTATACCCAAATCTGAGCCGACTCACTGGACTTCAGAAATGAATCAAGCATGACATTCAACCACTAAAACTAATTCTTCTGTTCAGGAGTGTAGTAAATAACTAGAATTTGACATCTTAATCATGAAATAATAATGTGCTTTACTATTTTTTTTAAAAATTAGTTTTTTTGTAAAACAGTAAATCTGAAAATTCATGGATAACAATGATAATTAGATTTTAGCATTAAAAATATCATTTTGGTTAAAGAGCTACATACTGCTGTATGAACACTGTTAATGTAGGGCAGCTGTGGCATGAACTTTACATTGGGTGGTGGTCTAATACATTTGTTAAGCACTGCATATCAGTCAGCTGATATTGGCCTATCACAGATATATCAATATCAGAGTATATGTTATCAGATATGAGCCAAAATATTGCTTGTGGTAAAATATTGATGTCACTTCACACGTTTATGCAGCACTGAGATTTACAACACTGTATATATTTACTATGATAAAGAATATTTAACTTCAATATTACTTAATGAAGTTATTTGTCAGCCATATCTGTCATTTTCCTCCTCTAAACACTGTATTGATCTGTGTGTGTGTGTGTGTGTGTGTGTGTGTGTGTGTGTGTAGGTTTCTGGAGTATCCTGGTGCTGTCAGCATTAGTAGGATCTATCTGCTGTGTCTTCTCGTGGACGCTCACCTACTTTGACTCACACCAGCCTGGCATTGTGTTCCCAACACTGACACTGGACCACTTCAGGTAACACACCGCGTCACACCTGTATATCACATTAGTATTTACCAACAACAGAACCAACACACTCACCAGCAGAGTGCAGGTGATGACATCAACATGTTGTGTGTGTGTTTTCTTCCAGAGACGTATCTGACCGTGGTTTCCACATGGGCTATGGTGTTGCTGTCCTTAATGGCATCACAGCCATGCTCACCGTCGCCTGGAGCCTCACTTGATGCACACACATACACACACCCTCAGTAGAAATGCTCAGGTGAACAGACATGTGGTACTGGGCAGTGAGCAGCCTCTTGTCTGACTCTTGTAGAGGGATTGTGTCGAGAGAGGTGCACCTTTTACACGACATTGAAATTTTCCACACAGAACTTCAGTGACTTTGTGTTGTGCTGTTAGCGCTGTCAAAATAGATGTGACCACACAGCAGCAGACATCCAGTGCAGTCACTGATGGAGGACTGAAGCTGCTGCGTTCACATGCAGCTGATCCTGTACCTGTACAAACATGGAGGAGACTGTCCAACATATCTACACACAAATCAGATTAAAGTTCAGGCTTACACTTTGGTGGAAGTTTTTTTTTTTTGAATACTTAATCAACAAGGTTCAAGGTCATGTATATTTTACAAAATGTGTGTGTCTTCCAAAATGTAAATGATTACTAGTATTTGTTTTTTATATGGAAATAAAGTGATATTGCCACCAGAAAAGTCTATTTATTATGTATTCAACAAAAGATAAATACCATTGAGACTGAAAATACAACAGTGAATGTCACTTTTCAAAACAACTTCACAAAACATTTGTCATTATGAATATGTGACTTTAAATTTGAAAATGTGACTTTAAACATTTGTTGTGAAATCGTCAGGTGGTTCAGTCTGACACGGTTCATCCTCATGGTGAGAAATTATTTTTGAAATATTTTCAAAGTTAGTCCATAACAAGCTTCAGAAAAGTTCCTACAATGTAGACAGTCTGGTTCATTTTAATTCATGAAACATTATTTTCACAAAACGATGATCATTAATCTGACTAAACAGATAAATCACATGCGGAGCTTCAGGTGCATCCTTTCTTCAAGAACAGTTTTACAATCATGACTGTCAGTATTATTAAAAAAAATAACCAGCAGTTTATTCTGGAAATGAAGGAATATGTTTTTCATCCTGCACCTCTGAAATACCATTGCAGGTGTAAATGAGCCATATTGAAATGTTAACAGAGACAGAGGACACTGTGGCCAGTAGATGGCAGCGTTCTCTCGTGGTCAACCTTCAGACTCATCAGCCTACCACCTGCAGCCTGAATGATTCCACTGTTCTCACAATGATCATGTATAAATCCACTAAAGACTTCATTAAATTGTTATTAAAATAATTTGATCTGGTATGTATCTCTCTCTTATGTTGCTCAGTGTGATCAATTATCAAGTCCAGGTTTACCCCTAAAATAAACTTTTTCCCCACACTTGAGTCAAAAGTTGACTTCTGGCAGTTTGGTGAATCTGGACCTGACCAAAGGATTTCTCTGAGATTCTGAGGTGTTTGGCTCACAGCATGGTGTCCTGTTGTGTAAGCTGAAGAGTGAGCCAAACCCAATAATAGGCTGTTGTTACCTTTCTCGATAAGTATATAAATATAAGGTCACAGTGGGTCTTTAACTGAGGAGTATCTCTCACCACAGACCAACAGAAAAACATATCACAGTGTTTAATTGTATATCAAACGGTGTCAGGTATGAAGTTTTGCTCCGGTCACATAGAAGCTCAAATACTCTTGTCACATTAACACAACTGTGAGATTCCTGCTATAACATGTCAAAATGTCTGCTGTGCAACCAGTCTAGTGTTTGCAAGTCACACATAAGTCTCAAGTCTTAGCAATACAGTCCAGAGTCCAGGATAGTCTCAGTCAAGACCAATAAGTCAGGTCCAAACCATTCTTCATTCATGTGTGAGCTGCTTTGCACTGACAAACACACCTCCCATCTTTCTAAAGCGATGATCATTTGAGCAGCTTAATGTCCAAGCAGAGTCAGCTGTGTTGTTCGTACATCTTTCACTCAAATTACATTTGAAATGTTGAGCCACACTAGCAGTGTGACTCCAGGGATGACGTGAATTGATCCACCAGTTTGGATTTGACTGTTGAAAGGATTGCCAATAAGTCTGCACCACCATTTGTGGTGCCCAGAGGCTGAACCCTGATGAGTTTAGTGACCCCCTTTTCATCTTCAACATGTTCTTATCCAGTGAAATATCTCTACATTCACTTGATGATAAAACATCTGACAGTTTGGCTTTTGAGTGAAATATTTCAACAACTATTGGACAGACATTGATGTTCAGGTTCAGACATTGATGTTTCCCTCACAATGAATTGTAGTAACATTGGTGATGCCCTGACTTCTCATCTAGCGCCATCATCAGGTCAACATTTCAATCCATCCAATACTTACACCTGTAAAACGATTACATTCCCATCAGCCTCTGCTGTGTGTATAGTGCTAATTAGCATGTTAACATGCTACACATCGGCACATTTACATTGTCAGTGTGAGCAGGTTAGCATGCTGACTTTAGTGTTTAGCTGAAAGCTAGTGTGGTGTGCACTCTTACTTTTGTTTTCTGAAAAAAGAAAAAAGGAACACTACATGATAAATAATATTTCTCTTTATTAAAAGATATTTAGAGTGATAGAAAACAAAAAACAGGAACACAAATCAAATCAAAGTAGCTGTCTCTATGCAGTGACCACACAGTCCATGTGTTCACAGTACCATCACAACACACCGTTACACATCTGACGGGTAACAAACAGCACGCAGGATGTAATGTTTGACCATTTACACTGTGCAAAGAATGAACACACTCACACACGCACACGCACACACACACACACACACACACGCGCACACACACACACACACACAGAGTTTCTTTTCATGAAAAGACAAATGGTGAAAGCACTTGTCATTGTGTGATTGTACTGCAGACCAAACAAAGTAATCATACCAGAGCTACACTTCTAATGTTGCTAATCCAACACTGTTATCAGTCCTTTGTATTGATATGAAGCGACACATGAACTTAGTTTATTAAAACTATAGTGGCTGGCACAGTGCCTGTCTGATGAACAGTATTTCATTTAGCAGTTGTGTTACAGTGCAACATTTGGCCAGTAGAAAGAAACTAATGGTACATGGACTGTATTTATAGAGTGCTTATGCAAAGCGCTTCACAGTTTTTACCTCTCCCCACTGACACACACACACAGCAGGGACTGAACCAACCAGTGGACGATCTGCTCTACCTCCTCAGCCACCCCATATACACATATATACATGTCTACATATACATATATAAAATATATAAAGTTACAATTCCATACATCTTGAAAAACACGATTTCATCTGCAGGTATTTATAAATTATATTTGGTCATCACTTTGACACATTAAAGAGGAGTTTGGTGTTATTGTTAACAAATCTTCTGTGCAGACCCAAACCAGCATCAATGTTTGTATGTTCTTCCTCTGTGGTGCCACAAAGCTCCATTGTTCTCCAAAAACTATTCCAAATGTTGATTTTGACTCAATCCCACACACACCGTCCAGCTCCCACAAATACTCAACAAAGCATCAAATGTGGATTCATCCGCTTCTGAAAATAGTCCCCAACATTCACACCACCTCCTCCTGTTTGAGTAATGTTTGATAAAAACTACAGTGACCAGCTGCAGAAATGCTTGAGCCACATAGCTTTTGTATCTGTTGTGATTCACGTCCTCAGTAGGAACTAATGGGCTCAGAACTGAGGACCACAGACATGTGAGGACAGTACTGACAGACTAACACGTAGATATTTGGGTCTTTTCATTGGATTTGTTGACAACAAATAACTTCTCCTTCAAACGAAGCAGCTCCAGGTATTTTTGACCTTTCAGGCACTAACGGATCATTTAACATGGTGCACATGAACAGTGTAACATTTCAAGCTTCAACAGTATTGTGTTCATTAAAGACAGTTATTGATAGACTTGACACTCCCCATCAGTACTAATACTTGATCAGTGTAACAGTGCAATACACAATCTATGCAAGTACAGGAGGAAATAATAAATATAAAAATACAAGCATCTTCTTGGCTGGTGTTAAATATAACACAGAAGAACCACTCCTGGAGTCTGGTTAGCTTTTTACATCAAGACTAAGGCATCAACGAGGCTTCAGTGAGCTGGGAAATGGACAGAAATGCAATTCTGAACAGTTTATTTAAATAGTGTCACACAGAGGTGTCACAATATGGATTTTATATATGTACAAGTATCAATCAGAATCAGGATTCTAAGTTATTGTTATTTAAAGGTGAGCATATGGCCTTAGAGTGGTACATTCTAAATGAGTTGTCAGTGCATTACAAACACTATCTGTTGATGTAAACTAAGACTTGATAGTCTAACAGCTGAACGAAAACGTTCAAATCAAAAATTGGTCAGCATCAAATCGTGACCCAAAAATCTAAAATGAAATCAAAGAATGGAGACACTGGAGCTCTACAGAGATTTACAGCTTCTACTGGCTCCTTGGTTTCTTTGTTTTGGTTATACTGTATATTTTGTGCATAGTTCAGTGTCATAGATCAGCAGATACCAGCAGGCACATTGTCTATCCAGTCCAGTGTTTGTCGTCCATTACATCTCTGTTGCATGTGTGCTCGATGTGCATGTCTGACACATTAGCCAGAACAACAATATAATGAGAACATGTCTTTAAGCTTCTTCTGGACTTGTAGTGGTACAATACTTCCCTCTTGTGGGGCGAGTTTAAAAAGGCGAGCATACAAAGGCTGGAGCTTCCTATAATGACTTAACCTAAGAGGTGGAGTGAAGGCGACTTGTTCTGTAATGCACGAGTCAACACTTTGCAGGCTCTAAATCAAATCCAAATCTCAGTCAAATCCTTCATCAGTGGTAATGTTTGTCTTTTTATTTGAATCTACGTGTTTGTGCTGTATGCTTCTCTAACAGACTCTGAGTCCGATAATAAAGATGAACTGAGGTGAATAAGTGCAGTTTTGTCCTGACCCTTCTGCTGTGTCACTCTCTTCTTTAACACGCTGAAGACTTCACTGAAGCTCGGCTTGTTGCTGATCACTCACCTTTGTTGCTTCAGTCTGTGAGAAGCTAACTAATATCTATCAGCATGTGCTCTCAGCAGGAGCTGGCGGACTCTGTTTCTGCTGGGCTGTTGGCCAGGACGTCCTGCTCAGCGCGCCTCTTGGAGGCCAGTTTGCAAAGTCCAGCGAGGAGGAAGATCACAGAGATGACAGCAAAGTAACCGCCATAGATGAGGAACTGAGGGAAGGAAACAAGTCAAATCTATGCTGTCCAAGTATGTTGTCATGGGCAACTAAAGGTGGGCGGGGCCTGTTGTATTTCCTCACCTGAGTGAAGACATCGAGACCGAGGCCAGCTGAGTCCACCACCACCACAGTGATCAGAGACTGCAGCAGCAGAGCCATGAAGGTGTTCACTCCAAACACTAAGGCGTAGCGCTGCATGTTGAGACTGGCTGCGACCTGATACCTGAGGGTCAGAGGACGAGAACACACGAGGACGTGAGTGTGTGCTTTAAGAAACAGAGGGAGAACATCATGATCCAGCAGCCCTGCTGTTTGTTCCAGCTCGGGTTTGATTCCCACACTTCAGGTCAGATACCTGCAGGTGAATGAGCTCTCATCAACAGTTTACACAAACAGTGAGCAGCCCCACATGTTTACACATTAGAGTCAATGGTTGCTGCAATCTGGACTCATCTTTCCTTCCCTTTTCCTTCTTCCTCTTCCTCTTCCTCTTTCTTTTCTGTCTCTAACAGACACAAATGCTCACAAAAAAAAATTATATTGACTTTGGAAATAAGTGCTGCAGTACCTACAGTAGTCAAATTGTTGTTAACAAACCTTCCTCATGCTGTCAATCTGTTCTGCACGCTTCCTCCAGAGCACCGTTATCCTCTCTCACTTTTGTAATATGACAGAACACACATGCATTGCAGATTCTGAATGTGCACAAACTTACACACAGCTCCAACATGTCAGCTCCAACAGTGTGAACTCAATGTATATTCACAAATACGACAAGACAAGACATGACACCTACATGAACCACAAAGCTAGCATGTCAATCTTAACAATCCAACCACATCTTCAATCTATGCTAACTTATTTCTACATGTGATTTTCCATTCATCTTTTTAAACAGTGACCATGTTAAACATGATATCAACCCTCTTTGTTAAAGCCACAACAGCCTTCTAACTGTGTAATCTAGTAATCTTATTACTAGATCTTATGAACATAGTAATAAACCAAATCCAAAAAGTGAAAATTAGAAAGTAGTTTCAATCCAGATTTAAATATTTTTTATTGAAGTGTTTCTACACTTTTCTGATATTAGGTTTGAATGGGAGTGGGTATGTTTATTAACATATTAAGTAACATTAATTAACAATGAATTAAATCAAAAACGAAATGTTTGTCAAACTCAATCTGCCTCAAAGCCAAAAAGAAACTTTCACAACGTTTAGTTCCAAAAATAAACTCAGAAAATGTTCCTCTCTTTTACTGAACTAAGATCAGCTTAATGACCATCTTCAGTCATAAAACACACGTTACTCAAATGAAACACAAACAAAACAAACTCAGCAAAGCGTCTGTCTTTACACTGTACCAACAATCACCAGATTTAAGATCTGCTTTGGAGTTAGATGTGAAAATATTCTGCTAAAGTTGTTTTTGTCAAAGGATTTGAAGAGAGAATACAGCGCACACTTGTCCACAGCTGCCTCACTGCCGTTACTAATGAGGGAGCTGTCAATCAAAATATGATCTGCCACGCCTACACAGTCTTGAGGAATGAGCTGTTTTTGAACCGGGTTTTATGAACTTTTAGTATCACTTTTAATGATGCTTAATGAGACGCTCAACGTTGATATCATATCTGCATTTTTAATATTTTAAGCCACATTTCAAGAGGCTTTCATTCAATTCAACATTATTTTAACCCTCTATCTTAATCTACGAACATTCAGCCTCAGTGAGTTCTTTCCACACACGTGTAATGGAGATAAAGTGAGGTGCTTCAAAGTTGTCAGCTGAACGTGCAATGACTGACTGATGCCGTGTACTTACGTAGCCACAGTGATGAGCAGCATGTATGTGGCTCTGAAGAGGACGTATGAGCTGTAACACAGCCAGATGTTCCTCGGTGTGACCATGACAAACACACATGCAGCCATTAGCAGGGAGAGGACACACAGAACCAGCTCCCCCCACAGAGACCAGCGCACAGGCAGGTAACCCACCAGCAGAGCCACCAGAGCCCCTGTGGACCAGCAGAACACAGAACATCTGTTTACTCACACATCACTCAGCTGTATGTAGAACATGCAAAATAATTTGAACTCAGCTGCTGGTCTACTTTCATTCCATCCATGAAAACACATCAACAAACTCAACAAGTCCGTGACCTCACCTAGCAGTGTGGACAGAGTCTCTACATAGCCATTGTAGATTTCATAGTCATTGGATGGACAAATGTTCTCCCACAGTGCTTGAGCATAGTTGATGACCTGGAAGTAGCCGCAGGTGGCCAGAGCCCACCACACAGACCAGGCCAGCAGAGGGCGACATCTGTAGCACTGCAGGAAGTCATCAAACAACATCCGCAGCACGTCTCTAAGACCGCTCCGATGACTTTCTGCCTCAGAGGACCTGGATATCTGCACAGAGAGTGGAGGACATCAAACATGACTGAGCGTGTTCCTTCATAAAACTCCCCGTCATGACCTGAACAAAGCACCTTGTCACTCACCATGGAGGCCTTCTGTGTGTTCAGAGGCACTTTGCTCTCTGAATCCTCAGCCTTCTCCAGCAGGGTCATGCTGCCGTCCTGTGGCCTCTCCTTCGATGCTCCTGGACTCTGGTGGAAGAACAAGCTCCTCCTGGGCATAGGCAGAAACCAGGGAGCAATGAAGGCCACGGCGGCCGACGTCAAAGTGATGATGACGAGGTGGAGCAGCTGGACTTTGGCCACAGAGAGCAGTAACTGTCCGGCCAGCGATCCAGCAGCTGATCCAAACAGAGTGATGCTGCGGCAGTAACCCGTCACTCTCTGGTAGTGCGCCGGCTCCACCACGCTGTAGATGTAGGAGTAGTACGCCACCTCAGAGGCCGTGGCCAGTCCAAAGAAAAACTCCAGGAGCTGCATGGCCAGCAGGCCCTGCATCTTCAGCAGCATGACATAAGTAACTACTAAGCTGGTGGCCTGTAGGATCAACACAGGCTTATAGCAGAGGTAGTCAGTGGCCAGGAAGATGGGGAACAGCAACACCAGGTAGGAATATGTCCATAATGGATAGATTTCATTGACGACCTGCAGATAACAGATGAAGAGTCCTGGTTACACTTGTTTTAAAAACAAACCCATCAGTGTTAGGGTCCAGATTCACTTTGCATATGAAAGCTGTGGACCACTTTGTTCCCATGCAGACTTGTCAAACTGATTCCAGACACTGGCACTAGAATACTGCTGGCAGCATGTTTGGCTGTGGAGGACTCCAGGAAACGTAGATCCCACCTCTCCAAGGCCTTATGCCCGGGGCCGGTGGTGGAGCCAACATTAATAATTCTGTCAGGTATTGAGAGGCAATATGACACACTGAATTTAAAGACTCTGATGTTATCAGTCAGAGTCTGTTTGTCATGAGATGGTTGGTTAACTCTGAACTGATGAAGGATGTCATCTTCAAAGGAGAAGACCTGCTCATAGATATGAAATATTAAACCTGTTATTATGAAGGTCTTCTTGAGGGTTGGGGTCAGTTTATTAAGTTTAAATTACAGGATGACTCGTCTCCACATCCTGTGTATTTTCACAGATTTCACACAGTCAGCTGTGTTACAAAGTTATTTATATGCTGTATATGCACAACCACAATGACCCAGGTACATTTCTCATCATGAGGACATCAGGCTATTCAGGGCAAAAACAGATGCATTCATCACTGCTTCTCTTTTTCAAAGGCTTTTCTAGGCCAGCTTACATCCTGATGGAGCTCATTATTTTAGGATTAAGCACAAATTCTAAAGTTCTTTCCAACAGGGATTATTCTGTCTGAGACAAATCTGCATGAGTCTGTTGTAAGAGCCGGTGACAACACAGACCAAACAAAAGGACATGCAGCACAACGTCATGACGCAGTGTCTTCTATAAAGGTGACTGCTACAATCAGAGATATGGAGATGAATATGGATTTAGTTATGTCATTTGTTCAAGTGTCAAACAGTCACTGCAGGTAAGTTTGTCTTTTCTGTTAAAGTCATGTCTGAGAAGAGCTGTGTATGGAGGCCCACAGCAGCACAGAGGACTGACCAGGAAACGTTCAGGAAACGTTCAGGAAACATGCTCGGCATGAGGAAAGTGTCTGAATGACACGGTGACACATCCACACTGTTCAGAGAGATTTCATTTGTCAGCAGTTCTTACTGAGACAGAAAGTGGAGGTGAAGTCTGTGAGGACAGAGGTGAAGGAGACAGGTGAGAGGCACCTCTGGGTGCTCTGGAGGTGAATGGAATTCAGGCCGGGAATTTGATACCATCCCAGGCCACCACCACCTGATTAACGCAAAACACCAAGAGTGTTTGACCACTGTGTCAACCATAGTATCATACCACAAGTGAGAGTCCGTGCTGACACTGCTCCCTTCTCCACCTTTGTAAAGAAAAATCCAAAAGCCACCCATAATTTCCCAGCTATTCAAATTCACTAATTGGCCATTTTTATATGCATTGGCTATGTTCATATAACAACAAAGATGTTCTTAATCTCAGTGGGATTTTACCTGGTTAAATAAAGGTTCACTGAAATAATATAATACGAGGATTTCAATATTCATATCATTTATTATGTTGTGTCTATGTCAGTTAACCATATTCTAAAATTTGCAATATCCTTTGTTACAACTTTGTTGCAACTTGGTGTGTGTGTGTGTGTGTGTGTGTGTGTGTGTGTGTGTGTGTGTGTGTGTGTGTGTGCGTGTGTGTGTTGCTGTGACAGTCTGTGTGAGCTTCAGCGGAGCAGATACCCTGATGAGCCGCACGACAGATTGTTTATTAAAAAATCAAGCGCTACCCGAACCGAGCCTTTGGTCCCGACCGTCGACAATCGCCGAGCGGGCCAGTTCGGCGGCCAGGCCACCGGGAAATGTCCCGGTGCTCCCGATGGCCAGTCCGCCACTGGTTCTGTGTATATACAGTCAGTGAGAATAGAGTGTATGTGACAGGTCATGTGTGTCTTCACTGTACAACACGGATATTCATAAAGACACGCACGCCGGTTCATTATTCTGCTGCTGAGGAAACAGACACAACAAACAAAAGAAGAATTCATATTTTAAATGTTCATTAAAGTTACGTCAAAAGTTAAAAGGTGACGCAACGTCGTTATCAGCGCTAACCGCGTAACGTTAGCCTTTAGCCCGACGAGCTAACTGACCTGCGTCTCTGTCAGGTTCTTGTCCGGTCCCAGCAGGAAGGCGGTCAGGAACGGCTCCGACGGCCGCAGGTTGGAGAAGAAGCCGTACACGCAGAGCAGGAGAGTCGGGCAGACCACAGACATGTTGGACTCCGGCAGCATGACCTACACACACTCACACACACACTGTTACCAATACTGGTACTGCCTCTTCTCTGGTGCTGCTCTGACGCTTAACGGCCAGCCTTCAGGTACACTACCGCCCCCTGTTGGTCAAAGTGTGGAGCAGCAGCAGCAGAAGAACAGGTTCTCTCTCAGTCCAACATATGTTAGTATGATATGTTCACAAAGTGTGTATAATTTAGCGTTGTTAAGTTTTCTGTAAGCTCTGATTTTACATCCACCCTCCCTCCACAGCCCGATACATAAACACACAAACAGCACTGTGTGCAATATTTGGGAAACTCTTTATTGATAAATGTACATTACTTTAAAATGCTCATGTGTTACCACTGAGCGAGTTACATCAGGAGACTGGACCAACAGGCAATACAGAGAGAATATTTTATCCAACCGACGGACAACGAGGAAAGTAGAGTGAGGATTACTGAAGCAGATACTTTATTTGTTGTGTAAGTACTGTCATGTTACTGTAATGAGCCAAATATAGTTTACAATTCTGAATCTTGGAAACAAAATAGCAGAAATTCAGTAAGTACACTGAGAGGCTTCTGATAATAAAACTCTCCATTTGTTTTGCCAAAATGCTGCACGACAGAGGTCACAGCCAGCCTTCACAAAGCTCTTAGACACAACAGGGAGGGATACATCACGCTGGAGAGGCAAGACAGACTGAAAAAAAATCTCAAGGTTCTGACACAAGCTGCGGGGGAAAGAAAATCATCCAAAGTTGAAAAGAAACGCAAAAAAAAAACATTTAAGCCAACCACGAGAAGCATTGGTGCGTGAAAGGGCCCGGCCATAAACACATTCAGAGAATGAAGTATTAAGACAAACTGGCATAAAGAGCTGATTTACAATGATTCAGCCATGACTCCTGCAAAGTGCATTAGAATGGAAGCTAGAAGAATCACTGCAGTGAGGCATGGACCAATAACATCAACAAAAGAAGCTTCTATCAATGCTGCTGTCAAGGTTAGGCTTCAGAAAGCGGTGTTATCAAGAAAACACACACTGCCCACCAAATCTGCATGTATGAAACATGTTCTTTTAAATATGATTTGAAGTATAAGAAATGGATGCGTGAGCAGCGGGCAGACATAGCTCTGACTGGCTGATGAACATGGTGGAGCTTCTAGCAGCTAAAGAGCCAGATATCTTTGTCAAAAGCTAAAGCTGAAAGCAGCTGAATATTGGACTTGCATTCATCAGGTGCAAACAATACAATGGATGCTCTGTTCACTAACATGTTAGCCACAGCTGCTCGATGCCTAACATTTAGCTGACAGCCTTGCACGAACAGGGTTAATTCATTTTCTGAAAGATTTGCAGATTTTATATTGGAAGCAGTGAAGCGGTGTGGAATGGGGTGAGTTAAGTGACAGCATGAAAATCTTCCGAACAAGAACTTTGTGAGAGCTCACCACATTGTGGTCACAACATTAAACCTGTAGAGAAACATCAGAGGAACAGTCTGACTTTTTGCGATGAAGCCTTGCACGCTGTCAGATAAAAAGATGGATATCGCTTTCATTTCTGTGTCTGGTACAAAGACAGCTTAGCACTGGAAGCAGGAGAACCTACTAACCAGCTTTGAACAGCAAGAAAAATCAGACAGCTGAGTGTGATGAGAGCTGTGTGTGTGGTTTTCATGCCATAGCTTGGCTGGGAGCAGTTAGACACGATACATCCATCTCTGGAATGGACTGATATTCATCTTCTTCTCTGACTCTGGGTCAGCCTTTTTCCCAAAATGTCAGACTGTTCCTTTACCAGACAGCTTTGTCACACCTCCAACATTCCCCAAGTCACACACACAGAAACACTCCACAAACCAGTTGTAATCAGATCAGATCAGAACAGATATGATCTCAACACAGAGGCAGAAGAGCTGATCTTTCCCACGTACAGATGTTGCATTAGCAGAGGCAGAGTTATGGAGCTACATGGTGAAGTGTCTTGTGTAGTCGTATTCTATTGTGGGAATGACAGCCTGGACGAACTTGAGGAAAATCAGAAGATACCTGAAAGTGTCAGTTAAGGACAACATGGAGGAGCACGCAGTACTGATCAGACACAAACAAGGTAACATTAGAGGAAACAACAGAGCTCACACAACCTAAAGGAGTACACAGGCTTTAGCAGAGAAATAATGATATATTATTATATACAATACTGTAGTTATATAGTACATTTCTCACCTTTACTGGACAGTCCATCATAAAGAGGTGAACAGGAAGTAACGGGAGAGAGGGGTGGGGTGGTGTGTGTGTGTGTGTGTGTGTGTGTGTGTGTGTGTGTGTGTGTGTGTGTGTGTGTGTCTGTGTGCGTGTCTGTCTGTCGGTCTCCATGAAAGGATACATGTGCACTCCCAGCTCTCCTCCTCCTTCTGCCACAGTCTCAATGATCTTTTTCATCACTTCAGCATGTCTGAAAATAAAGGTGACATCAACGTGTTGTTGCTGGATGTTAATCATTGATTGTGGCATCTCAATTTCATAAAGATACAAATACAGATGAGTAGGGCTTTGTCTAAAGTTAATTAGTGGAATTTCTTGTCTTCTTAATGTGTATGAGACCATTAGTTTCATTGTTCAGAGGGAGTGTTGGCATACAGTAAATATTCAACTACTGTAGTAATTCATATTATGACAAGAACCACTCAACTGAGTAAAAAAGAAACAACAGTCCATCATCACTTTAAGACATGAAGGTCAGACAGTCCAGAACATTTCAACAACTTTGAATGTGTCTTAAGTTCAGTCACAAAAACCATCAAACACTCTGATGAAACTGGCTCTGATGAAAGGAAGAGTTACCTCTGCTAACAACTGTTCAGAGGAGAATGTGTGAATCAGGCCTTCAGAGTCAAATTACTGCAAAGAAACCACGACTGATGGAGACCAACAAGAAGAAGAGAACTGACATCAGAACAGTGGAAATCTGGACTTTGGTCTGAAAGTTGAGATTTTTGGTTCAGGCCACTGTTTCTTTGTGAGCCACAAAGGAGGTGAACAGATTGTATCTGCATGTGTGGTTCCCATCATGAAGCATGGAGGAGGAGGTGTGATGGTGTAGGGGTGCTTTGCTGGTGACACTGTTGGCAATTTAATCAAAATTCATGACACCAACATGGCTACCACAGCATTCTGCAGAGACATGTCATCCCAGCTGGTTTGAGCTTAGTGGAACCATCACTTGACAATGACCCCAAACACACCTCCAGTCTCTGTAAGGGCCATTTGACCCAGAACAAGAGTGAAGGAAATGAAGGAGTGCTGCATTGGATGACCTGGATCAAACCACAAAACCCTGAGATTAGTGGTCGACCTGCTCTACCTCCCAAGTCACGGCCACCCATTACCATACGAATTAACAGCAGCAGTTATTTTCTGCGTTACTCCAACAGAATTAGAAGAGCAACAGAATATTGCACTTCTTATCAACACTGTAATGATATCAGTATTGACGTTATAATACCTGCTTGGCATCATGTAAACCCCACCTGCATGTGTGCATCTAAAGGAAGGTTCCATTTGTTTCTCACCTGCAGGGGTGGACAGAGCACATGGCCGGTGGAGGAAGGTGGGGGTGGTTCTCAATGGTGACCGTCTTCTTCACGTGGTCCTGGCTGATGTCCTCATACATCTGCTCTACAGTCAGTGGTTGCCTGTCCTGGGAAACAGCACAACAGCTCGATGAGCTCACGGTTTATTAGTGCTGTGTGAGTCTTTCTCCAGAGTTCACACAAAGAATAAAAAGAATATTCTCTCCACATTATTGATTTCCCTGTCACTTGACTGCTATAAATAAATATAGTATAGATTCTCTTTATATATTTTCCTCTCCTACAGAATAGATGCTTATACTATTTCAGGCTTAGCTCTTATGAATTCCCATTTGGGCAGGTACATACTTCATCATATCCAAACAGCCAGAGTCGAGGGGTCTGGTAGTATTTATCATATGTGATGTACAGGTCATATGTTCTAGTCTGAAGAATGGCATCCTCGCTCCCAGGCTCTGCTTTGGCTTTAGTTTCTACCATTTTACTGGTGTCCAGAGTCGCCTAGACAGAGGAGAAGAAGTGTAAGCTGGTAGATGGATTGACAATAACTGATATTAGATCATAAATAAATGATATGCCTCTGCGTACCTCATCTGTTTCTAACAGGCCACTTTCCTCATATTCTGCAAAGACAGCATTAACACATCATGAGCTGAAGCACAGACTGTTTGAAAGGAACTGAGGAAAATGAGTAAGATATGAATACCTTCCATATCTGCTGCTTCTCCATCTTCATCATCTTCGTCATCATCATCATCACAACATGCTGCAGATGTGGCATTCATATTCTTATCCTAGAGGAAATCAAACACTTCAGCGTTGAGTTGAATAAAATGGCCACACTGGTTTTAAACACCATTTCAAAAAGTCTCTTTATAAACTGAAGAGTGAAACAGAAGCCAACGTGTCCAGCTGCTGCTGCTGAAGGCCATGGAGTAAGGTAAGAGAGTGGACCCTGATCACAGCATATGTGTTCCTGAACGTTCACACTAAAAACAGTGACTGTCAGATGAGGAACTGCACCTCTGAAGCTGAGGTCGCTGGTGTGCCCTTCAGTGCTTTATGATGTTCTTTAGATGGTCATGAGTGAGACTGACTGCTGGCATCAGCTTTCATTTCATTTAAAGTCACAGTATCCACACTTTCCCATTTTAGCCATTGTATCAGGAATCAGGTGACAGACAGCAAAGGACACTGATCTGTGAATGTCAGTTTTTAATACCCTGAGCAGCAAACAACTAAATTCCAGAACCTGAATCAAATATAACAAAATAAAATAAAAGATCAGTATTTGATGATCTACAATCAGTTTTTCAACCTGAGGCTGCACAGATGAAGCAACAGAGAAGGAAACTGATTAAACTTACTATTAACATTATTATGTATTATATTATATATTATTAATGTTACTTGTTCAGTAGCAGTAGCAGCACTCTGTGCAGGTTGTTGATAACAAAAACAACAAGAAATACTTTTTTTCTTTGGTTTGGTGCTGAGCCTGGAGTGTACATCAGGTTTTTAGAGCTTTTTCTCTGAAAGCAGCTGCCTGCTGAAGCTGAACACACTACGAGAGTGCTGAGAGTGAACCAATGAGCTGAAACTCACTCCAAAGCTCTGTAAAGCAGAGGCGAGCTGCAGATTCATCACATCATTCACACTGTCATTTCATACATAAATGAACATTACAGAAATATTGATTATAGGTGCTACACTAAGCTATAATTTACATTTGGAATTTTTAGATTCCACATTGTGTTCGGAATCAACATAAACCAACAAACATATATACACATACCTTATTATTGTCCAGTGAAATTTCTCGTACAGCATCTGTGACTCCTAACAGACCTGCTGAAACACGTCAGGCAGTCAGAAATGATTCAGGTCATCCTTACTAACACTGTGTCATGATTTCAAATCATTTGAGTCATGATTAATAAGCAGGTGGTTTCAGAATCAGTCACCTCTACCTGAATTTAATTCAAAGAGTTGCTACAAGCACATTGTATGACGACACATAAAGAAAGTCCCACTGCATTAAACAGAGCAGTGCGTCTACAACATTCTGTGAATCATAGTGTGATGACTCCAGGTATTAATGGACATGTTGTCGTTCTCTGCTGGCTATAACATTGTAACATATTACTCACAAAATGATCATGGCTGTGATGTGAATTGGAATTTTTATCCTGTATTTTTCAAGAGCAAACAGTCTGCAGCAAATGGAAATGTTAATGTATCAGTTGTACATATTTCCAGCTGTCCCACCTGCGTATCAATCCGACCCACATGTTTCTGACATTGAATAACTGAACTAGATGCAGCCGTGCTCAGGACATGTTCCATATATGGATGTTGAGAGATGGTGTCTGACCTGAGTTGTGGTAAGTGTCCACCCAGCCCCCGTCTCCATCATCCTCCTCTATGATGGCTTCCAGCTCATCTGAATACTCCATCTGTTTACAGCGCTTGTAACAGGGAACTGCAAATACAGAAACAGCACACAGAGAGGTGGGGTTAAACAAAAAACAACCAAAGGAAGTGAAAAAAAATCTCACAGGTGACCTAAGTTAACCAGTAATGAGGGTTAGATATGGACATGACATAACAAAAGTTATCTCATGACACTTTTCATACAGAGCAGGTCTAGACCGTACTCTTTATAATATTATTTACAGAGACCAACAGTTCCACCATGAGCAAGCCACACGGTGGCGAATGAACTCAAATCCATGATATTTTTTTTGTTGCTTCATGATTTCTTTAATTCATGGGGAAGTGGAATGTCGAAGAAATCATCGAGTCCAATTGAGATGTTTGCTGTGGTGGTGTGTGTTTATTAAAAAGCATGCCGGCACACTGGTGAACTGACAGCCAGCCAGTGAGTTGACCCAGAGCAAATGAAATGGAGCACTTTTATACAGAAAGACAACCGTGATCAAAGAATATGTAAAAGGGAACAGTAGTCCTCATTTGAAATCCTCTTCTTACCATTGCGTGTCAGGAGAAACTGTTTGTCCTGCGGCAAATATGGCTTCACCTTGACCTCTTCCCCGGAGGCCCTGAAGGGAGAACATATTATTTTATATCAGGTCATGTATTTTCTGCTCATTATACTGTTACTATTACACTGCTCTTTACTTTAAACATGACTTAATTCACGTCAGTTTCAGATTTTGTTAACTGCGTGTCTGCTTTCATATCTCTTTTTAAGGAGGAACACAAGCTCAATGACTGAAGTGTTATCCCACTTAGGTGCCAAGAGAGAACAGGGGGGACAAAAAAATAACGAGTGGCAGAGGTTTAGACAATCAAAGACAAACAGGTGTATCATCAACATGTTCAAACAATTTTAGGGACAAATAAGACCTTTACTACATTTGTTTGACATGATGGATTCAACACGACTCAACAATAAGTACAACAGTCTCGCTCATTTCTTTGGTGTTGTGATGCAACTCGGGTTCTTCAAGCGGAACATTGCACGACAACAAGAAGAACGGAGAAACAGAGAAGTGAGCGTCGAAAATCACATTCAGGAGCCACAAAAGGTCAAACACTGCTGTGAAGACTTCTCACAAGTCACACACACATCACAGCTGACGGAGGAAGCAATAACCACAGTACTATCATTATTACTACCACTGGTAATAGCCTGCTTTCTATCTCTAATCCAAACATCACCTCTGTGGTACAATAAACACTACAAATTATTGACACGATAATTATTCACATGACCTCAAGAGCAGTTCATAGATGTGTGATTCACTCACCATTTCCATGTGGGACAGTGGTGAACCAAGTGATCTCCAGCTGCCACAAACTGGAACACAGACACAGAGGAAGTATGAGACACAGCCTGTATGAATTATGATAAGAAATCTTTAACAAGAAAAGCATGTCCTCACCTCCTCTGGTGTAATGACTCCAGTTTCTTTGAATTTGGATTCCTGTAATTAACAATATAAACAAAGCTGTAAATATCAGCACAGCTGTACAGATGTGTTTCATCAGGTCGGTTAGCTGGCTTTCTGTGCTTTAAATAACACTGATAACAGTGAACAGCAGAGCTGCAGGACTCATGTGTTCATGTGTTCATGTCATCTCACAGCAGACACCACCTCTCAACAAGCTCGCTCCTGTAATGGAAGTTTACCTTCAGCACCGGAGTGAGGAACTCCGCCACGCCGAGCGCCGTGCCCTTCACCGTGTTGATCACGTTCTGCATCTTGTACACTTCCCTCCGGATGAAACTCGACTCTGTGCTCGACCCGTCCTTTCCAAATCACAATTATTATTTTGACATGGCTCCTCAGGCAGAGCACCAGCAAGAGCGAGTCACATGATATGTCTGAACACTTCCGGTATCAATCAGAGTCTCGCGAGAGGCGCGGAAGTGACATGTGAGAACGTGAGAACAGTTGGTGAAATAACGTGAATGTGCTTATTATTATTATTATTACATGTGTTAACATTGCAGACTGTTCTCTGTGTTCGTGTGTGAGCACAGCTATATTCACTGTGTATATATGCGATGTGCGAGTCGGGTAGCTAGGCTAAGCTAAGCTAGCAGTGTGTATGCTGCTCCACCTTTGGTTGGTGTCACTGTCAGGATGTGGAGGCGCTCAGTGAGGTCGCTCCTCAGCTCAGCTCAGCCTGTCAGACTAAACGGATCCTGCAGCAGTGTTTCAGGGAAGAAATGGACCCGACCCAGCGGCTTTGACACGGGTCTGCAGACCTTCAACAGCCTGAGCAAACAGAAGGAGCCTCTCATCCTGGCGAGAGAGGGAGTAGCTACCTGGTAAATGTCATTGATGATGAATACACACCGTTTACATTCACACCTGCGCACTAACACAGGACTGTTCATGTGTTGTGTCTCAGGTACAGCTGTGGACCCACCGTGTACGACCATTCCCACCTGGGTCATGCATGGTATTCATGTAAACTTCTACTTTATGTACAACAAGCCAAAGAGTGTCAAATGCGTCTGAACTAAACCGCTTCACGTCTTTACGTCACAGCTCTTACGTCAGGTTTGACATCCTGCAGAGGATTTTGTCCAGGTTGTTTGGAATCACTGTGATCCACGCGATGGTCATCACCGACATCGATGACAAAATCATCAGGAGGAGTTGGGAGGTGAGGTCAGACCTGATCACACCTCTTCACACTGTTTCTATTCGCTTCATTAAAAACATGTTTCTCTGCAGGAAAATGTCTCCCCCACCATCATATCCACCATGTACGAGGAGGAGTTCAAGAGGGATATGTTGTCATTAAAGGTGTGTGATCAGGTCACTGCTTCTGTCTTTTTGCAGTAAGGTCTGAGATGAAATACTTCATCTATAAACACGTGTTGTGTCGTTGTTTTTGAGGTGATTCCTCCTGCAGTGTATCTCAGAGTCACTGAGAACGTGCATCATATTGTGGCGTTCATTGAGAGGATCATTCAGAATGGACACGCTTATGCCACAAAAGAAGGTGAATACATTTAGGAACTCTGATCTGTTCTTTCTCTTCGTATGAAATGTGTGTGCGTGTGTCAACATTTGATAAATGCCTTTGGTTGCAGGTGATGTGTATTTTGACATTCGGTCCATTGGTGATCGTTACGGCAAGTTTGTGGGTGCTGTGGACTCTCAGGGAGAACCTGGTAAGTGTTGTCATTTTGTTATATTAAAGAGCGGTGTGTATCATTGAAGAAGATGATTTGGATGCTGAAAAGACATTTGATGGATGGATACATCCATTTGATGGATCCTGATACAGTCAGTCAGTCTCACAATGTGGAAACTCCTTCTCCTGGCTACCAAAGTTGTGTAATGTTTTAATAGTTTTATCATCCGCTCTGAAATTATGAATTACTGACTTAGTGATGACAGGATGTATCCTCTGCAAATTCTCTCGAGTTCTGCACAAGTTTGTCCTGAGATGTGGCTTTTTGAGACCCACACACACTGTGATTACTGGCACCGCTTGTGATTATTGGTAGAGGACTGTATATGTTACCGTTAGTAACTGACAACAATCTGTGCGGTCCAACAGGCAACACAAACAAACGAGACTCGAGGGATTTTGCTCTTTGGAAGCCGTCCAAACCTCAGGAGCCAGCCTGGAAATCTCCGTGGGGCAGAGGAAGACCTGGCTGGCACATTGAATGCTCCACCATCGCTAGGTTTGATTTACAGCAACATGTGTGCTTCATTTAGTCTTCTGCTGTATGTTAGTCTACAGATGGGCCTTCCTGATGATACTGGGTCAGCATAGCCAGGCTCTCAGTGCATAAAGAAAAGACTTGAAGATGGATTCTTGATGAAGATCGATGTGACTTTGCATAAATAACTTACTGTTAACTATTTGTTTTTTTTAAATGATTAAAATGACTTTAATTAAACAAACATATGAAAGCCAAGTTCATGCAGTGTCTAGACAGAGACACTCATACTGCAAACATACTCAGCAGACCTTGTTAAAACTAATGCAGTCTAATCCAACAGCTCTGCAGTAAATCCTTGCATTCATTTAAGATAGGTGTGCTTCATAAACTGTCAACAGTGTGTTTATCAGAATATTCCCAATGTACTGACTCAATGAAAGTCAGAACCAGATGTGCTCTCTCTGAACTTTACAGACGTGTCAGTTATAATAGATAATCAATAGATTGGTAATAATGATATTGCGTGCTCTTCAGACTCAGTCTGTACTGTTGTTCTCTCTGTGATGGTTTCAGCTCAGTGTTCGGCAGTCAGCTGGATATCCACTCTGGAGGTATTGACCTGGCCTTTCCTCACCATGAGAATGAGATCGCTCAGAGTGAAGCCTATCACCAGTGTGGACAGTGGGCAAA
Organism: Argyrosomus regius; assembly: GCA_946959425.1. NCBI lineage: Eukaryota > Metazoa > Chordata > Actinopteri > Sciaenidae > Argyrosomus > Argyrosomus regius. The sequence continues at coordinate 14,549,249 of OX336905.1, forward strand.
CTACTTCCTCCACTCAGGTAAGTCCTAAATCCCACTAAAGTTCTAAAGAATCACCTCAGAACCGGCTTTAAATACGAATTATATGGATTCTGTCTTGTGGTCGCAGGCTCATCCAAACATTTACATAGTCACATTTACACAGTCGTGTTCATCAGTGGTCAGTGAAGAAGTTGTCCTCTCTGGATCATCTATATGTCCTCATCACAGTGACACAAATCCTCTGACCTCAGTTACCACAGTAATGATCAGACCTCTACAGTGAGCTCAGGACATATGTTGACCCTGTGTGACCATCATTTATGACATGCTAGAATAGGAAATATCCTCACAATGTTTTTTTATGGAATCCTGGTTTCAGTTCACATCAAACGAGCCTGAAAATATGTTGACATATTTGTAGAGTGATTATAATTTTCTGTAGCAGACAGGAGATTGCTGTATAAAACTATGCTTATACTTTGATGGAAGCATATTATTTACAGTATATAAACAAAGGTCCTCTGTTTTCATCTGACCTCTGTGAGAACTCTGCATCAGTCAGGTCACATGTCTTCCTCTGTAAAGATTACCACGCTCAGTGTTTGTGTTTATGAATGTGTGTGTCTGATTGGCTGTCATTGTTTTCAGGGCACTTACACCTGAAAGGCAGTGCAGAGAAGATGTCTAAATCTTTAAAGAACTACATCACCATCAAGGTAAAGCCATCATGAATTCTTCATCATGTATTCCTGTATGTTCCATGTTGTTTACTGAAGTGAATCACTCAGTGTTCTTGTCTTTCATCAGGACTTCCTGCAGTCTTACTCTGCCAATGAGTTCAGGATGTTTTGTCTTTTGACTAAATACAGATCAGGTGAGAAAATGTTTCTGTTTTTACAAACGTGCTGCATGTTTGCATCAGACTGGAGACTTCTACACTCTGCACTTTTGTTCCACAGCTATAGACTACAGTGACAGCAGCATGTTGGAGGCTCGCACCTCCCTGGGAACCATCTCCACCTTCATCCATGACGCTCAGGCCTACATGAGGGGTCAGCTGCAGTGTTCACCTGTACAGGAAGCTCTTCTCTGGGAGAGGTAATACCACAGTATGATCTTTTGATGAACTGTCTTCATCATATTGGTTTCATTGTGTGCCATACTGCACAGTTCTCAACTGTCCAAGTGGTGAAGTAAGTTTCATTTTGGTGTAGAGGCTTAGTGTGTGGATAACTGCTGAGAAGTGCGAGCAGGTTTGGTGTGAAGTGGGAACTTTGTGATGACAGGAAAGCAGCTGATGTCACAGGATGAGACTGATTTCAAAATGCATCCTTTAGAGAGAGAGAGACAGAGAATGAGGATTTGTGTTTCTTCAGGTTGGCTGAGACTAAATCCGGCGTGGTGAAAGCACTGGCAGAAGACTTTGATACCCCGCGAGCCATCAGTGCTGTGATGAATCTGGTTTATCATGGAAACTGTCAACTTCATCCTGTTGCTAAGGTAACTCGCTGTGTCTAACTGCACATCTGACTCTCCTGAGATGACACAAACAGGCTAAAGGTTATGCTGCTGCTAATTCAAAACCAAAACTATAATCTTTGTCCAGAAGAGAGCTGCTAGAAGAAAGATTATGTGCTGATTGTAATCCAAACTTTGGACAGATGACCACATAATTAGCTTGCTCAGGCTACTACAAGCAGGGAAATCATTTATTGCACAACTCGGTGAGGAACATGCTTACAGATGTCACATGATCAGTTCAAAGTACTGTCAATGACTGTGTGTGTGTTATATTCTGTTCAGTGTGACGGAGCTGCTCGGAGTCCTGCAGTGTTTGCAGCGATGGTCAGCTACATCCGAGATGTCTTGGATGTGTTTGGGATCGATATGCACAGTAAGGTCAGAATTTAGGAAGAACATCCAGATTTTTGAGATTTCCCGTCTGTGGCTCAAAGGATAAGAAATATCAGGCTTTGATACACACAGCTGTCTCTCACACACTGTCCTGCCGTCATGTGCAGGAGGCTGCTGCGGTGAGCAGTTGTGGAAGTCTGGAAGGCGTCGTGGAGCAGCTGACCCGTTTCAGGAGTGAAGTTCGAGCATTCGCACTGACCCGTCAGGATGGTCCAACCAAACGAGCACTTTACCCAGAGAGAATGCCTCTCCTCAAAGCCTGTGATGCCCTCAGGAATGACCTGGCACCCTTCGGTGTGCTGATAAAGGTATGCTGGCTCACACTGAAATGAAAACTGCTGTTTTACACAGAAAAGGTGGCTACATTTATTCTGATATGAAATATATTCATATGTTCAGGATCGAGGATCCACATCGACATGGGAGATAACCCAGAGAGTCCAGGATAAAGACCAGGAGACATCCAGCTGAGATCCACTTCAGTCTCTGAGACTCTTTGTTTCTTTGTGGACTCAAATTCATCAACTAAAAGACTTTAAGAGACCAAACCATGCTGATCAACACAACAAGAGAATAACTTATCGTCTGTCATCAGTGTATGAACTCTGTTTCAAAAATCAGCAGCTAGATTATATAATAAAATATATAAAATTATATAATAAAATCTGTCTTTTTATGATGTTTGATACATTTTATCTTCGTCTGATGTTGTTGTGTTGAACACAGAAGCACGATGTGTTAAGGACTGGCCTGAAAAAAAAAAATTCTCTGATTTTAGCCACAGTGATGACAGAATACTACTGACTCAGCATTAATACTAGGCCCACATCAGGTCCTGTGCTGATCCTGCAGGCAGAGTTACTTTTTGAAGGCTTCAGTCTCAGACAAAGAAGAATCTCGATTTTATGTACCGGTCAAGAACACAGAGCCTGTGCACTGATTTATTTATTAACAACATGACTGTGAATGGATGTTATTGTAAGTTCCTGCTTCAAATGAAACCAGTAACATGACTCATTACTAATTGGCTTTTTTCACACTCCAGTGAATGCAGGAGACAGGAGAGGAGTTAATCTGCAGCACAGCATCCAGAGAAAACTCACAGCAGTCTGTAAATTCTGCAATGCACTGCTGACTGAGAAGGCCTGCACACAGATCTGATGAATATGAGCAAAATATTAGCTACATATTATCTTGTCTTGGTCCTGTTCTTAACTTGGTGTCAACCACTCAAAGTCTTTGTCTTGTCTCAATATGCTCCAGTCTTGGTCATGACTTGGCCTGAACAGGGCTATAATGGTGCCACGTATTTAAAGTGTCTAATCAAATTAATATTAAAGGACCAGTTCAGACATTTTGGGAAATATGACCCAGAGTCAGATTAGTAAAGTTTGACAAGCAGTGGATTAGAAGTGAATTGAAATTTCACATTGGGTTGATATGTCATGTCTGTTTTCACAACAAGTGATGTAAATGATCAGAGAGCTTCTGTCACATGACCTGTCTGTCTGCTGCTCTGTAAACATATGTACAGTTGGAAACATGACCTGCAGTCAAACCTGTGGAACAGAAACGTGCAGTCTGTGATGAATGAACGTGTCACTGTGGTCCTCACAGGTCACCTCTTGGCTCAGTTATATTTGTGTGCATGCATTCAAACCCAAACTCACGTAGTGCCTGCCTTCATATAGTTGGATGAAAGTCAGTCAACTTAACTGTGTTAACACTCGACTCTTCATCAGCATGAAGTTTTATTGTGCTTAAAACATAGAAACACATTAACAGGCAGCTGTGAAGAGAAACAGATCTATACTCTGCACACACTGCAACAACTCATGGATGAAGGGGTGTGAGAGGTGTTGGACATCTTCATGTCATGTCAGGTGTAAAGTTCTGTTTCATATCCTCTGAATGGACTGATCACCAGAGACGTCACCAAAAAAGTAAAACAGACCAAAGTCACTGTTTGTCATGTTGCTGGGCCTGTTCATTTAATGTCATACACAGTAGTCACTGTAATAGTAGCCTTGTGCTTACTGGTGAATAAAGACTACTGAGCCGTCATGTCAATATTAAATACAGCAGAAAATAACATCATCGGACTGCAGCCAATAGCAGACCGGTAACAGTCCAGTGTGTGCTCTCCACCATGAAAAGTCTCGTTAAAACTGTGTCCAGGTGTCCTGCAGCAGAACGGCGTCCGTCAGGCGGTGCTGCGGCTCTCGGGCATCAGGTTGATCAGAGAGTTACTGGCCTGAGCCAGTTCTGTGATGGACACTCTGCCTCTCTGCCTGATGAACTGAGCCACAGAGTCCAGCTCCTCTGGAGTGATGGAGATAAACTTCCCTCTGTCATCAATCACTCCTGCAGAAAACACAGCATGTTAGATCACAGAGGATACAACAATAAAGTATGATGAAGACTATCTGAATATGAAAACCTCTGCTATGATTTGAACTGATAACACTCAATGTTTAATATCAAATAAACTGTAACCTCGACCTGAATGAATCCTGACTCTGTCAGAAACTAGCAGTGACACTTGCTTACACTAGGTGGTGTAAGATAGGAGCCAACATTTCTGCATTCCACTGATTCAAAGAATGAGACCTCATGTGTGGATGTTTACTGTGAGCAGCCTCATCCATACCAGCCCTGATCACACTAACCTGTGAGGGAGCCCTCAGCTAACAGGTCCTGCAGTCTGTCAATAGCATCCTGTGTCCTCATGCCAAAATGAGAAGCCAAGTCCTCGAGGAGAACCACCTTGGAGCTCTGCAGGACAGAGGAGACACAGTTTCACACACTCTATTCAGATACTTCAGTACAGGCTGTGTGTGTGTAGAGTGTGTCAGCTCTCACCTCGATGTACTGGATGAATTCTTGCAGCAGGTTCCGTGACTGAGAGTAAAGGCACACACACACTTATTAGACATCATATATTACAGTCAAAAGACAGATGTGAACATGATATGACATGTGACCTGGTCCTCAGTGAGCTGCTCCTCCTCTCCCTGGTCCTCTACCACGAAGGACGCTTTGAGTCTTAAGTACTCCTCCTCTTCCCGTCTCTCCTGCTCCTCTTTAGCTCGCCGCTCATCCTCCTCCTGACAAACACAGCACAGGGTGTCAGCATCTCGTCATACAAACACACGGGGAGGAAACAGCTGTAAGAGGTGTGTGTGTGTGTGTGTGTGTGTGTGTGTGTGTGTGTGAGTGTGTGAGAGAGAGAGAGAGAGACCTGTCTCTGCTCCAGCAGTCGTTCTCTCTCATCCTCCTGACGTCTCTCCTGCTCTCGGAGCTCCTGCATCCTCTTCCTCTCCTCCCTCTCCTCCATCTCCACCTGTTTCAGGAGTTTAAAAAAGGTTTTTCATTAAATATCCACACTTAATTGGAACTTTTGGCAGATGGAAGCAGTTCCTCCATTTCTACTGTAGACTACATTGTAGGAGAACAAAGTGTATTTTGTCTGCAAACTGCCTGCTTTGACTCCTGGACCTCTCACCTCTCTCTGGGCTTTCTTGGCCTGTTTCTCCTCCAGCTTCTTCTGCTTCTTGGCTCCAACTTTAGCTGTCGCCTGGAAGTTCTGCTGCTCCACGTCTTCTTCCTCCTCGCGCTCTTCCTCTGAAATCAACAGCACACTTGTTACATGTTCTTGTACGTCACACATTATATGCATCACAGGGCTTAAATCTGTTAAGATGGGAGCATTTAAAACTTGAAACGTCTAAAGACAGTTTGGCTTCATCCTGAGATATGATACTTATTTCAGTGTTTACCAGGTTCCACAGCTTCTCTCTGTGGTCGTCTGTTAGCCATCACCGCAGCCATCCTCCTCCTGCGAGGCATACCGGCTCCTCGGTCCTCTGCTGCCCGCTGAGGGGGGCCCGCTGCCCGGACAACATCTCTCTGCTGCTCCGCATCAGCTGAGCATGGAGAGGACACACAACATGTATGAATACTGCAAAGACTTCACAACCCAGAGGGTGGGCACATATGAGGACAGTTCACATGGCCCACTGCAGCCTCCGTAGTTTGACAGCCGTAACAGAAGTACAGCTGACGTGTTCAGCTTCCCTCTCACTGCTTATATATTCACTCTGACGTCAGAAACATGACGCTGTGTGGAGACATGACAGCAGCAGCTGGACAAACACCACGCTAACATTAAGCTGGCTCTCTAATGTGTGACGTCAGCTCTCTTACCTTCCTGAGTCTGCCTCCGTAACTTCACCGCGAACACGATGAGGACGAGGAGGACGGCAGCAGCCACCACATACAGCGCTACGTCCATGGCTGCTCTGAAAACAGACGTATAAACACTACATACACTAAATATTAATAAACGTCTACGTCAGTGTTGAGCTGTGGACTGTGCTAACGGAAGCCAGCCTTCTTCTTCTCTGGTGTTTAAACCAACGTTAAAGTGCATACTGCCACCTACTGTATCAAAGTGTATAGACTCCTGGTTTTATTATGAGCTTATATTCAAGATGATGTGGATTGTTTATGTTTTAAATATTAAAATACTACTAAAAATGAAAAAATACAGCAAATCCTACAACTAATGTCCGTCACCATCCTCCTCTTTTCTTCATCTCACTTCACTCTGTTTATCAGCGCTCAGCAGCCGCTTTATTGGCGTATTAGCGCCACCTGCTGGTCCATTAGATGGACAGACAGGTAGAATGAGAGAAAAAGATGAAAAGAAACAAAAATCATTTTTCTTACAATTTCTATGATTTCCTCACAAGACTTTCTATTTAACTTTAAAAAAATCATATTCTTCATACAAGAGTAACCTGAGAATCTAAAGGCAAGCAAGGATGCAAATATATATATTTGCATACATGCAATATTTTGCATATATGCAAATTATACAGTACAATTGTAAGCAGCATTTTGGTTTGCAGAATTTTTTATTGCTAAAATGTATTAATGGAAACGTGTTTAAATGACCAGAAATAATGACGTCAGGTTTAAGGTCTAATTCATCAAGCAAAGCAGTTTGCCCTGCTTCCAGGTAACATGCAGTGCAGTTTGACACTCACTAGGTGGCAGACACGTTGCCTCTGCAGGCATCACCTCAGCTGCTCACAGACTAATGTGTAGTATAACTGTGGAACATCCTCTCTCTCTCTCTCTCTCTCTCTCTCTCTCTCTCCCTCTTTCTCTCTGTCTCTCTCTCTCTCTCTCTCTCTCTCTCTTTCACACACACACACACACACACACACACAAACACACACACCTCATCCATCAAGTAAGAAGGAAGGTCACATTCACAGCACTGTGCTCTCCATAATAAATCACACCTGAAAGCATCATCCAGTACTCCACAGTGATCATACTGAATGTAAATACTGCTAGAAAACAATTACTACAAAATTTCAACCATAGAAAAAAAAGGTCACCTCTTTTGAGATGTGTGAGATGTGATGGCCCTGCTGGGAAGAGCGAGCATGGATCCCCCTGAATCCTCACCCTGAGCCTTTTCAATCCTTTCTGTACAGCATGAATATAGAGGCTGCTTAAAATCTTAGAATCAAGTGGACATGCTGTTAAAACCAAGTGAAGCCAAGCCAGGTTAACCTGCTGCTGAATCCTCCAGCTCTCTATGCAATATGTGCAGTGTGCCTGTGCCACACCACTACCTAGCCCTAGATTTGTTGCGGGGTCAGTTGAACACATTAATTAACCCAACCTCCAACCAGTTGGACAGACAACTTCCAAAGGAAGGAGCCCAAAGGGGCATCCTGATCAGATACCTGAACCACCTCAACTGGCTCCTTTTGACACGAAGGAGTAGCAGACAGAGTGCCCCCACATGTCTGAGCTCCTTACCATTTCTCTAAGGGTATTCCGTCCTGGTTATGGATTAGTGGACTTGCACATTACCCTTGCAGGGTCATTGTGGGGGTCAGGGGAGCTTGCCCATCCAATCCTTCCAGTTATAGATGGAAGTCAAAAAAGATTTGATTTAGGTTCATCCAGTGTTGTCCCTTGTTGCTGTTTCTGTTTGTATTTTTCATAGATAGAATCTCCAGGCACGGCCAGGGGAAGAGATGTGTCTGGCTTGGTGACCCCCAGTATTGCTTCGCTGCTCTTTGCAAATGACACTGTTGGATTCATCAGACCATCGTCTGGTGATAATAAATCACTAATGTCAGTGCTTTCTATACAATAACATGGAATCTCCTGTGTTTGTGAAGTGATGTGCTTACAGTTTGTACAAATGATGAAACAAACATGACGTTTGAGTGAGAGGACACAAATCGTAATGATGTGTTTGATAAGAAGGGTCCTTTGATTGTCATTCTGAATAAGTGAACACTTAGTAAGAGTGTAATGAGTTCACCGGGACACATCAGGTCTGAATGTGGGATAATAAAGTGCAGCGAACTCATTCTCTGCTCGTGCAGCAGGAGCTGAAAGAATGTCCCAGTCAGCAGTTTTTCTCTGTCAGAGAACAGCAGCAGAACGTAAGAACAGGAGAGAAGAGCACAAATGAAAGAGAGGATGAGCTAATCGTTTAATCCTCTCCCACAGAAGGATGTGAGGCTCCGGCGGGTATGACGGTACTTTTCCGTCACCAGTGACATCTGGAGGACGCAGCCTCTTTCTGGAGCACCCATTGCAATCTGATACTCCCTCTCTCTCTCTCTCTCTTTTTTTTTCTGTGTACATGTGTGTGTTCCGTTGTGTACGTGGAAATGTTTTGTTGCTACTAATAACACTTTTCATGCTGGTAAAAAAAAAAGTGTGTGTGTGTGCGCGTGTGTGTGCGCGTGTGTGTGTGCGGTGCGTGTGTGTGTGTGCATGTGTGTGGCTGCAGGATCTTTACTCCAGTGATTACAATGACAGTGCAGTATGCCCTCAGACAATGTCTGAGCAGACATGTGTCAGTGTGATGAGAAGCTGTGGAGAGATGTGAAAAGAATGAACTGAACTCGTCGTCTCTTTTCTTCTTCTGTCGTCTCTCACAGTGTGTTTGTCAGACAGCAGACCTTCTGCTCTGTATTTTGTTTCACTGTGAATTGTAAATGTGTCTCCGCTTACAGAAAAGCATGATTGTATTTAGTCAATGAACTGATTCTCACTATAATCCATCTGCCCAGTGCTAGCCTATGGTATGCAAAGAATGTATGCATGGCTGTGACAGTCTAAAGTTGAAGGTGAGCATTCGAAGGACACTACACTTGCCGCAGTCCTTATTTCCTGGTTCAACGCTCAGGTGATCCACAGGGGGCGGGGATTACTGCAGCTCCTCCGATGGAGCAGCCTTGCAGAGGAAAACTGCAATACACAGAGAAGTAGTTGTAGAAAAATGACTGATGTCCTCTGATTCTATGTGAAACCTCCAGAGGTCAGTGTGGCCTCAGTCCCATGTGAAAGGAGCAGAGCCAAGAAAGAGTTCAGCAGCCTGTGCAGGTGTAGTAGTTTGGATGGAGTCATGCACACACAAACAGGAAGTAGTAGTAAGGAGGGGGCTGGACAGAGAGGCAGGAAGAGAAAGATAGGAAGAGCTGCAATGTTCTGCAGGGACAAGGTGACTCCTCCACAGGACAGATCTGCCCATGAGTGAAACCTGAAAAAAAGTCACACACTCACACACACTCACACACACTCACACACACCAAAGTTTGAAGTTTAGCCATTTCTTAGCAGCACAAGTAATTAGTAATTAGTATAAGTAATATTTTATACATACATATTTTACCTGAAATTTTATATACTGCATCTCCGTAGTACACTACATGGCCAAACACATGTCAACATTCAAACATTACACCCATACAGTGTTGGGCCTTAAAGGTCCAGTGCTTCAGATTTAGAAATGGAATGTAATCTTTAGGACTCTGTTATAAATATGTAAACTATATATTTGTGAGCTGTTTTTAAAGATTTAAGATTATCTTTGGTAGGAACTAATGAGTCTGGAGCTGAGCGCTACAGACAGGCAGATCAGGCAGACAGGGCTATTCTATTGGCACCTTGATTTGTGTTTCCATTACCAGTTTAAACGCACCAAGTTGTACCGAGTCACACCTGAGATGGACCACCACCACATCATCTAATGGGACGCTCCCCTTGACTGAGAGAAAAATTTCAACACCATCAACATAATGTGACAAAAAAAAACTGCTGTAGAAAGAGCACCTCTCCTTCTTTGACTCTTCTTTGTGTGTCGTTTTCTGTCACACAGAAACTTTCCGGCAGTGTGACTTCATGTTTTCACAGGATTACATTATGAGATGCTAAGGAAACACTCCTATTGTGTGACTGTCTGTGGTCTGCTTGATGACGTTCAAGGACTGCACGGCCTCGCTGGAGATAAAAGCCGAAGGTTTACTGCAGTTTGATGGAGAAATATTTTGAGTACGGTTTCAAAGCCTCACCACAAACATTCAGTCACAGCAGATTAGTTAGAGCATGCTGGGAACATTTCTCTTCCCTCTCTGCACACATGAAACACTGACAGACCAGAGTGAGCTTGATGTGGCCCTGATGAAGGAGGTCTGTGCACACATTGGTAGTATATGTACAGTGTACTGTATACAGCATGTCACAGATACATTGTGCAGCTCCTTGAAGCCACCAGAATATAGAAGCAATGTGATTGTATAGGACCGGCTTACTTTACATATTCATTTGGATTTGTTCATGCAAATACTTTAGTAAACTTCAAATACCAGCAATCTGATGCCAGAAAAGTGACACCGTCTTGTACTCACAGGATCAACTAACAGCTGTGACTTTAAAGCAAACTGCTCACGTTTCATACATGTGAACTCCACAGATAGTGATTAAAAGATCCTGAGCCTTCACAGCATTTGTTTAATGAAATTATCCAAACATCTCATTGTCTAATGTAACCTCAGATGTCATCAGTATGAACTTGTTATCATGTGACACTATGACACCTGAGCCATTTGATGATGATGCAGCGACAACCAGCTGAGAACTCAAGACCTCTCCTGCCGCATTATTGGAAATCTAGGATCCCATACGACTCACCAAAAGTCAGAATATCTCGGCCTCTGCTGCTTCCATTGTGACAGTTCTTTATATAATACACACAGACACACAGACTGATCTAACCACATGCTGCCATTTTTAACAGGACACAGGTGAGAGTAGACAGTGAAGGGCAGGCCAGAGGCAGATTGTCCTCCTCTAAAAACAGACTTTGTTGACACTGTGTGCAGCTGACTGGTGATCCATAACAATGAGTTTGTAGTCGTCACAGAAGCTGATGACGTCCACTACTACTCTATTTGATCTACACAACTCTGAGCCTCTGCAGGAAGGAGAGCCGGCTCTGGCTCACTCTAGCCTATCGTCCAGATGCACTCTGAGGTAATTATAGGAGGGAACCACCACGACGTCCTCCCCCTGGATGGATGCAGAGGTCTTAGTCCTGTGGAAGGCGGCAGTCAGTTCCTCATCTTGCTTATGTTCAGCTGCAGATCGTTCAATTTGCACTACCAAACAAAGTCATCCACCAGGCCTCTGTGTTCATCTGAGAGCTTCTGCAGGTGGCATGACTCTTCACAGCTTCTGACACACAGTTCCCCAGTCTTCCAGTCAGGTAACCCATTACCACCTGCATGGCCCTGAGCTCGTCTTCCAGCAGCAGAGGCTGAATGGTTTTAACTCAATGATCAATGAACATGATCCACAGTGTGTTCCCAGCCTTGTCCATGTGTGAATAAGCACAGTGTTGTAGATAAATGATAGCATTGTCCACTCTGATGTTCTCCTGGTGGGCAAACTGCAGGGGTTCTGACCAGTGACCTGAGATGGAAGAGTATTAGTCTGTCCAGGGTTTTCTTAAAGAGGAATGCCATGGCCATTGGTCTGTGGTCATTTAAAACTTTGGAGTTCCCATTCTTCCATACAGTGGAAGGTGGTTGCAGGTTCACTTGAAAAGTGTGGGGAGGAGGCTCATCATAAAGCTCTCATACTTTTCATCATTATTGTCTGATTTCATGAGGTGACATTTGAAGTTATTTCAGCACGACACCGTGTGCTTCCATATAATAAAAATATGTTTTTCATTGTCATAACCATTAATAAGTCATGGGTTATATGTAAATGAGTAGTGAGTGAGCCGCACTGACTGCTCTCTGATTTATAGCACATTCTCTTATCAACCCGGCAGATAGTCTGTTAATGGTTGTGTGTTTTATATGACTGCAGATCAGGTTGGCTGTGACAGGGTGTGTTCTGTCACTTTCACCTTGTGTTTGAAGGACATCATGGCTTCAGTTCGACTCCACAGTGTTTCCTTTGTCTCTATGTTCAACCAAATCCTCTGTTGTACCTTTCACCAGGTGTTAATATAAGGTCACATGGGACTGTAGGTCTCCTGCACACAGACTGGGAGGACTGGGATCACTCTTTGTTACCTGTATGAGGTGCATAGGAAACTCTCTAGTCAATGTCATGAAGTCAAGGTCAGGACTCAGAACCCAGCCACGGTCCGCTCCAATAAAAAACAACAGTTATGTTTTCAGTTCCTTTAGGCTGTAACATAGAGCTGAAAACACAGCAAATAAAACATTTTACAGACAACATAAAGACTAACACTGAAAGTAATACAGGGATTTAAAAAGTTTATATAATATAATAAAAGTCATATAATGTGCAGTGCAGTCTGTGTAGAATCAACTTGTGTGTTCAACAGTTTTTTATCTTCTTTTCTACAGACCATCACTGACTCCTATTTAAACACAAACAGTGTTTCTTGTACCTGCATACACCTTTTGTGTTATAGTGTCACCATCCCCTGTCATCGGAGTGAAGCGGTCAATGTCCATAACTGCTGCAATAAATTAGTCTTATCATTATTATCATTATTATCACCATGCATTTGCCTGATCAGAGACTGTCACTGAAAACATCTAAAGATATATCCAGGAGATACATACAGTACAATAATACATGGAATCACATTAGATTTAACATTTTCAACAGTTGGTCCAGGTCAATATTCAGTTGTATTAAAACAACGTTAGCAAAACCACCTTTAACATTTTGGGGTATAATTATTTACATCATTTTGTTCAGTAAACTCTGAAACTAAAGTAATAAACTGAGAATTATGATGACTTTTGAAAACAGAAAAGGTGGAAGCTTTTGGAAGGTCTGGACTTGCCACTGCAGTGTTTCCTGGGAAATGTGGGCCTAATGTGTGAAGGGAGAGCCTCAAAGTGTTAAAACCTCAACAACATGATGAGGATAAGATTATTGACAAGTCAACAAACAGCTTCAGTGCTAACGCAGCTAAAACACAATTATCTAACTTTGGGTAAACCTGCAAACAAGTTCCTTAAAGAAGAGTCCTCTGAAACAATTGTGAACTGAGATTAAGCCGTTTCATAACCTCTATAGTGTGACTGTGTAGTGTTAAATTGCTCTGAGTTCAAAGAGCCGTGGTCTAATTCTGTAGATCAGGTTATCCATCTGGCTCAAATATTAACCACCACATGAATTATTGGAAGGAACGAGTAGTAAACTTTGTACTGGGGTAAGCTGCAGCTAAATATGAGTGAGATGTGGATTAATTTGTAACCAGTGCAACGTTACGCAAGAGCGTATGTTTCACCACAGCATCAGGAGTGGCCAGTCAGGATGTGATCTGCATCGAACAGGTTTGGAGCATGGCGACAGCTCAGACAAGGAGGAAAAACAATGAAAGTTTAATAGGGGGGGTGTTTATTACACAGTGGACACCAGCAGCTGGCCGTCTTCTGTTCTGCTGTAGACTGTATGGCAGAAGCAGAAGCTGCTGACTGATGATTAGCAGCTACAGTAAAAATGTACTTTGTCAGACAAAAACTCTGATCTGATGATTCAAGACAGGTTGATTTGTGGTTCATTTGAATGTTCATCATACAGACAAACTTACTTCCACATTCCACTTTGCACACACTTCATTTCCAATCATTTCTCTCACTGCCATTATTCATCTATTTCCTTTTTATTTTTAAATATGCATATTGATGACAGTGAAGGAGCTGATGAAATGTAAGCCGCCCTATCTAGTTCCCACCTTCACTCTGTCGTGACATCATGTCCTGCCTTCAGGGGATAGGGTAACAGAGCCCTACCAAGAAAAACATTCACCTGAGTGTATCGCCAGCACGGTGACACAAATGCAGGCGAATCAGTAACACAGGCAGAGATCACACACCTGAAATAGACAGTTTATTTGTTCTTTTTACAGAGCACAAAACAAGTAATTATACAGAATGATACAAAATACAGGATTTACAGGGTACTTATTACAGGGTCACACAACAGATACACAAACATGGATTAACACGCGGCACAATACAGACTTATTAAAGCTCCTGTTAAAACATGCCTCTCTGCACAAGAGTCGTCTATAGAAAAGCTCATATGTGCTTTTTGGCATCAGTATGTTTTATAATATAACTATGTTAATCTCCAAGAATGTTCAGTACAGTTGTGTTTAGCATGAAGTGTAGGTGACAATTTGCTCCTCAGCTCTATCACTGAATAATTCAAACTAGTATTTCACTCAGATATAGATATTTGGTGATAAGTCACATTTTTGCTCTTGGTAACTTTGCTATGGTTACTCATGACCCCCACGGGACGATATCTGATGGTTTTGGTTTCAATATATAACACACTCCATAAACTCAGCTGTGATCTTTGAACATAAAAAGAATGCCCGACAGATTTGGAATTTAACTTCAACTGTTCAAACTGTAATGATCCTGTGTGTGTGTTCATTGTTTTCTTTTGGTTCGGTGAATTGTGAGCTTCCAGTTGTTGTTGAGTGTGTGTCCAGGTTGAACAAGTTAAATGTAACCACAGATTATTTTCACAACTCTTACACATTAACCAGTGCCTTTCAGAGAGGACATTTAAACTTTCCATAATGATCTCTGTCAATTATTGAACTCTGGGGCATTATGGTGCGGCCTTGGGTTGTGACCAACAAAAGGACTTCAGACATTCCATTTTACAAAGTTAGGGAAGCACAGATAGGCTTTGCTATCGACATGTTCTGTGTTTATCTTAAAATATTACTACTGTTCCTACTGTTTCAGTTCCGTGTGTGCCCTTTAGCCACAGTCTAAACTCACTCAGCACACACGAAGAAACAAATACAGTTCTCATAAACTGGACTGGGTCTGTTCCTGGGTCAGTTTGGTGTTGACAGTTAGCACATAAAATGACATGGTGTCTTATATATAAAGATTCTAAGCCAAGTCCTCAGATCCAGTCACTGTCAGTCATTCTCATAAAGATTTTCTTAAACACGTTTGATATTTGGGACTGGCATCACGTCTCTCCTTCACGTCCGTCTGCAGGCTCTACAGTCAGACATGCCTCTCCATCCTTGTTTCATTCTCTTTCTTTTTGTTTGTTGTCGGCCTGTTCCGTCTCCATTGCTTTGGCCTTTTCAGCACAAATGTCACTGCATAGAAACAAGCTGCTGGTTGGCGTCCATGTTTGTTTTGGTACAAGAACAGTAGACAGTTGGCATTCTTGCAGGATTTGCGGGGTCATTTGCCATCAGAACTTCAGTCTTGACATAAGATAAGGACTAACACCTTATTGGATTTGGTCTTTTACTGTTTGTTGATGATAAGAAAAACATAGAATAGTATAGACTGATGATGTCAGGGTCTATCTGTCTTTCTTCAGTTTACTGTATGCTCTACGCTGCTGCTGAAACACCATGTGCTAATATCAACAAAGTGTACTATGGCATTGCCAGTGTTTCACCTGTAAACAGCTGCATGGGACATTCTGTCATCAGAGTGCACGATATGGTCAAGGTCAGGAGCTTTGTCTGTGGACACAGATACAGGCGGAAATGAGCCTGAAACATGATCCTGTAGTATTCTGTTTATATTCAGATCTATAGAAAAATGAAATATATAAGGTATAATGCTTACACTTATACTGCCCCATTGTCTTTATGCTAACTGATGATTATATTGATGTGGCACAGCATTGAGACACAAGCATGAGATTCATATCAATCTTCTCACCTCACTCTCAGCAAGAAAAATAATTTATTCCTCAAAATGTTGAAGCGTTCTTTCTATAATAAATGAAGCATAATATGATACAAACAGGCATTTTAGAATGTAAAAGTAATGAGACAGGAATGTAATGTGATGTTGAAGGCCAGTAATCGGGGTCAGCTCTTTCATTCGCCTGAGAAACCGAGAGGAAGCCAAGAGGAAATAGAATGTTATAATCCACAGCTCTTGAATTAATCAGTAATTAACCTCCTTGACCCTGCAAGGCACAGCAGTGGGTCACTTTTTACAACCTCATGTGAAGTGTGTTCAAACACACCTATTTTACATTCTAGAGGAGGTGGAAAAGTTTCCAACAAGTCAGGCTGAAAAAAAAACAGGAATGGATGGACAAAATGATGAGCAAGGCCTGTGGAATATTTCTGTTGGATATAACTGTGGAGCCAAACATCTCATCCTAATCCTAATCCACAGCACTTTAATTAATTAGTCATTAATTTCATGCATGTACTAACGTTTGGGTGTTTGCTACTAACACTTACTTTCATTCAAGCAGCTACAAGTCTCCACCTCACATGTTCTCTGGATTCTTTTTCCTGTTCCTGTTTATTCACAATACGTCATAACTAACCATTTTGTAAAGCTTTCAAAAATATGATCTCCTACTTAATATTTTTAGTTTTGGTTTACATTCTCATATGGCACACAAATTAAAACACAGACTTGAAACTTTTCTGGAAATGCAGACACGTGGTTTTCATTTCAGGATTTACAGTTTGAGAGAGTACAATAAACTGTAGGGGTTGTGGGTTTCAGACAAGCAAGAATGTGAATGTGATTATGGTGTCTTTGAAATGATTCTCATGATGTATGTTTTGGTTTGGGAAGTGGTGTGAACGGTTTCAGGCTGTTTCTTTCAGCTCTCCATGTTTCTGGGTTATATTCACTGCTGTGCCGAGAAGAGTTGTGCTGTCTGTCTGAGCCTTTTTTTGTGATACAATAGGAGATCAGAAATGAAGAACATTATTTCAACATACATGGAATCACCTTTGATAAATTAACTTCAGATTCAGAATCAGCTTTATTGCCAAGATTTTGACAAGGATTGGTGTTTTGGTGCATAACAAAGAACCCTGTTTCCAAAAAAAGTTGGAACATGAAATAAAGACTTGGTAAACATTATGAAGATCAGCATGTTAGCATTGTCATTGTGAGTGTGTTAGCATGTCTACATTAGCATTTAGCATGCTACTCTCTCAGAGAGTTGCTAGTCTAACTGCAGACTGACTTTTTGAAGATCACTCTGATGTGTTGAGAAAAATATGCTTCTTGCTGTCAGAGTAAAGAAAAATATTCATTTTATCGCTCATGGTTACTCTGCATATGCAATACAGAAATAAGTCTGGGGTGTGTAGTTCAGAACCATTGCAAACACTTAGCTTATCACATGTGAAGTATCCAACATCTCTGTATAAAAACTACATTTAAATAAGCAAACACACACATACACACACTTCTCGGGATCTTTTGGGTATTACCACAAGAATTGTACTAATGTGCATTCAACATTCAGAAACACTCGTCTTTGACAGTCTCTCACAGCTGCAGGATTCTGTGGTGGTCGTGAGGCTGGTCGGTGAATTCTCAGCAGACAAGATGTATATCTGTAAACAGCTGGAAGCCTCTTTTATCAGTGACAGAGTAGGTGAATATGTCGCTGAGAGTAATGTGTGTAAGTGGTAACATGCTACCTGTGCAGGCCTCAAACAGGACGATTCACTTTCACCTTGAGCCCCCCCCCCCCCCACATACCCATAGACAGTACACATGTTTATTGTGTACACAAGCTGACAAAAGGCAGCAGTTGTCTAGGCGTGGTCGCTGTCAGACACCAGGCTGTATCATTAGCAAAATGGTAGGCTTTATTTCACTGGCTGCTCCACAAACCGTGCCTCTGTGACTCCAGCTTGGTGCTTACCTTCACATCAGCTCCATCATACAAACACAGGAAATGAGCATTGTAGTCGTGCAAATTATGAGCAGTTTTGGATCAGGACAAGTATACAGTAGCAGCATTATTAGAGTCTGTCTCATCATGTTTGGAGTGGCAGACAGGTGAGACTCAACGCTATGACTGCTAGAGAATTAAAACAGACACAGCAAATGAAGAATAAATAATTCATTTCATTTTTGGACCTGTTGTAGCAAACTCCACCAACCTGCTGAGCAAATTGACACTCTTAAATGATTTTCAAATGTTTGATAAACACATAGAATATTTGCAGTTAGTAAAAGATACTTTTGGATTGTATTTGTAGAATATATTTTGAAGTAACTCTGACGCCACATGGATTTTCTTTTTGTTTAGGGTTAGTCTGGTGTTTTTGTCTGCAGAGCATGTGTTATATCTTAATTATCACTTCACCACTCTGTCTGTGGCTCTCTGCGCCAAACTCCCCTATGATTCCTAGTGATGACATAAAGCTTTAAAAATAGCTGGACACTGTCCTGAACAAATGTTAGTCAAACAGGAAGAAATAGTGTATCTGTTAGGGACTATTTTCAGAGGTGGATTTATCCACATTTGGTGCTCTAGTGAGTATTTGCAGCAGTGGGCCAGTGAATGTGGGAGTGAGTCAAAGTGGTAATGAAGGTACATGTCACCCACTGCAACAGTATGTTTAACAGCAACTGAGGTCTATGGCACAAAGGAATAAGATACAGGTGCAGTCTGTGTTGTTCTGCATGACCACACTCAAAGGTGAAGCCTGTCTTTGTAGAGAGGGACAAGATGTGATATCAGGACTGTCTTTCTCAAGGACGTGTGAAGAATGGCGTTCTCACATCCACTACATGAAACATGCTTGCAACACAATTATATTATGTGTTCTAACAAGCACTAATTTGAATCATACTGAGGCCTTTAATGTGTTCAGTGGTTAAGTGTTGACTCAGTGTGACTTGAGGACGGGCTAGAAAAAGGAGTTCCGCTGGGATGCTTGTGGAGTCAGCAGTGTGTTCAAAGTGAGGGCAGGATTGACATCATGTTGCTCCTGTGACCTCCTGCACCTTCCATCTTCCTCCTCACTGACAGATGTATGAGTGGTGGTCACTGTGGCCTAACTCCCATCAGCCTTCAAATGTCCACAGTTTCTTTACTTAAGAATGGGTTTATGTTTGGTTAGTGGGACGAGGTATAGCACAAGACTTGGAAAGATGGGGTTTGATTGATTGAGTGTTCCATAGAGCTGCATAGCATCTGTGATTTGACTCCTCTCGTCCTTGAGGTGATATTTAAAGGTCAGAACCCCCATGTGCACAATCCCAGACCGATCACACCTACACACACATGTTTACATTCAAACAAATGTACACAGCTTAAGAAAGGCAGATGGCAGCACATTGCTGAGCGATCACACACATGTACACATGGACACACACACAGCTCACACAGACAGACAAGAATGTAAAGTTGAAGGATGTACACGTTTGTATATGTAAATGCATGTGTGTGTTTGTGCGCACTGGGTGAGGGTTGGTTGGCAGGTTGGTAAGGCAGTGACGGTTCTAGTCATTTCATGCATATCAATATGAATTCAGACGACATATTGTGGAAGCACAGTCAGTCTGTATGAGGTTACACAGAATAAATTAAAAGTCTGATATTTTGAGCTCAGATAGAAAATTGGGTCGTGGTGTGGCCCCTGTGACTGGCAGCAGAGATGCCCTTGGAGCCGGCTTTGGAGAGGGGTTATAGGATGTAGAAGGCAGGATATATATACAGGTCTCAACTATGTGTATACTTGGCAATGCTGTGTAACTAGAGCTTATTATCCCTGTGGTGTGAGGGGGGGTGGCTGTGAGGAGGGGTCCACAGCACACAACAACACAGGACACCCACCGAGTTATACTGGGAACAGATAAGAGCCACACAGGCTTCAGTAAATGAGCTCCACTCTGTTAGTGAGGGGGATAAAGAGATTGTATTGTTTGTGCCATAATGAGTGTTTTAGAGCTGAGACTTCATTTAGAATTGTAGGTTAGTGCACTGTAATCTGCCATTCTGCGTGTGCCTTGTTGTAATTGTTGGCATGCAGTGACTTAACCTGACAGTCATACTCAATTACAAGTCTTTAGCTACACATGAGCCTCCATCAGACCTGTAAACGGGCTCATATAAAAGACATTAACCAGTAGGATGTGTCGTCTCACCCTCATTCTACTCTAAGCTGAAGCTTGTAGGATAAGTTCAAAACCCGTTCAGTCACTGAAGTCACTGTGTGTATGCTACTGTTGTTGCACTCTCCAGGAAACCGACACACACCAGCTTCACAGGAAGAAGTGTGTGTGGCTGACTGTCACGCCAAACCCCATGAGATTGAGATCATGTCATTACGCTAATCTGCACCTCATATTCATGACAAGCAGCTGATGGATCACCTGAATGGTGGAGCTGTTGGGGGAGAGGGGATGAGGGGTGGGGGTGTTGTTGCTCAGTGGGGGTGGGGGGCCCAGAGTTAAATAAATATTGACTGTGTGAGAGAACCTCAACAGACACAACTCCCGTGAAAATGATGTATATGACGGCAAGCTGCTCAGCCCAGGTCATTTAGTTTGTAGGTTTGTAATTTACTACTAGTTTGCTCTCCAGACTTTGCAGTAGTCTGTAGTATTATTCAGTAAGAACTGATCTATTTAAAGGTGAGGTATTTTAAGGTGAGGGTGACGGGAAACTGCAGCAGCTCAGTCAGTTCATCGAGCCCTGACAGATGTGAATGTTTCAGGTTTGAACTTTTTTGTGTGTTTTTGTGAGGCTGAGGCTGGCTCTGTGCCATGATACCTGAGGACAATGAATAACTTCCTACCTGCTCAGACATATCTGCAGAGCTCAGCCAAGTTATGTATAGCGCTGCTGAACGTGTGCATCTATAGGCTGTCTGTCCATCTTCACCACGTCAGAGCTACGCACGGCTTCCCCGCTCCCTAATTGGCCCGCGCTGCTCCTCCCTCCTCCTAGGTAACTTGTTGAGAGTTTCGGGCGGAGTCGACGACGAACGGTTTATATTGGGGAGCCTTCCGTTGGAAGGAGCTGGGTGCCTCTGCAACGGATCGGAACTTTAGTTAGCACACGGAGGAACGAGTGTGAAGAACACCTTAACCGGGAATACATCAACATGCCTTCAAATAAAGATGACGGCGGCTGGAAGAAGTTTGTGTGGGACTCAGAGAAAGGAGAGCTGCTCGGCCGTACCGGAGGCAGTTGGTGTGAGTATATGTGTGTGTGTGTGTGTGTGTGTGTGTGTGTGTACGCGTGAGGGAGTGTGTAAGTGTGTGTGAACTGGTGAATTTGTAAGCGTGCGCTCACGGTTGTAGGAGAGGAGCGCGCGGGTCGCCTTGTGTTTGAACCACCTGTTTGATTTGACTTTGCTGCATCCTGAGAACACACCGGCGGCACGAGACACCGCCGCTGCTCCACCGGCTCACGGTGTCCGAAGCCACACATCCCGCAAACAGCACGCAAACATGCTGTGTGTGGTTTATCAGAGATGGTTGAAGCACTGTGTGTGTGTGTGTGTGTGTGTGTGTGTGTGTGTGTGTGTGTGTGTGTGTGCGCGCGTGTGCGTGCGTGTGCGTGTGTGAGTGTGAGAGTGCTCTCGTAGCGGCATTCCAACTTCTTATTGTACATTCACAGAGTGTAGCCGCTGCGGTGCGCTGCGGGGCTCACGCTGCGGGGCTCGCGCTGCGGGGCTCGCGGTGCGCTGCGGGGCTCACGCTGCGGGGCTCACGCTGCGGGGCTCGCGGTGCGCTGCGGGGCTCACGCTGCGGGGCTCGCGATGCTGACTCCACATTGGCTGTCTGTTGTTGGGGAAACGTCAAGTTTGTGTTTGAGCGTTTTTGGAGCGGGCAGTCAAAGGGTTAAAAATGCATCATGGTCCAAGGTGAGTCAAGGTGATCGGGCCTGCCCGGAAATGGAGAGAGGACTATCGATCCGTGTCGGGTTCCTGTGATCAGATGTCACTGTAATCTAACGAACAATACAACTGATTAACTCGTTCGACCTTTCTTCTCCTGTTTCGCCGGCGGCCGGCAGCCAGTGCGCATGTCCTTGCTGCTCCTCTCAATGTCACACAGCTCCTCACTGCTCCGTCTAGACACCAACAAACACCTGGGTGACAAATAAAGTCGGAGTGACATGATGTCTGAGGCTGCTGCAGGAGCTCCGCTCAGCGAGCCTCTCTGAGGCTGACTGAGGCTCAGCACCTCCTGTTTGTCCTTCTGAGGTCATATGAAAGTGCTGATGCATCTGGGAAGTGTGCCATGCGCAGTGCTGTGTGTGTGTGTGTGTGTGTGTGTGTGTGTGTTTGAAGGTTGTGATGAAAGACATCCATGCTGATCTGGGACCACCTTAACAAGACAAGTTTGAGCCACAACGTATCAGTTCAAAAGTTGGAGTTGCTGTGGGCTGAAGACTGTCCTCACACTGTGGCTCAGATAAGGAGCAGTAGATCTGTAGGACTGTCCAGAGGACACAGGCTTTGATTGTGTCATATCCTGTCTCGTGTCATATCCTGTCGTGACCTTTTGACATTGCTTCATGCAGCAAAAGGGCCTGACTGGATGAATGTATAGCTCACTAGCTGCAAGGTTAACTTGAGTCACGCTTTATTGCTGTGCGGTGCAGATAATGGGATAGTAACACTTTGTTAGCCGTAACTCTCCATCTGCACGCTCACCGTGCGTTACAGCGGGGATCCTCGAGTAAGCTCTACTGTGTGTGCACAGGCTTCACAGCTCAATGGCTGTAAATCTGTGAGGACAAAGACCGCCACTGTTGGATTGTTTTATCATGAATGCTGTCTTTGTAGTTCCTCACATCCAAGGCGGAGACACAAGCTCTCTTAGCATGTTGGTGTCTCACTGGCGTCCTTGAAGCTGGGCTAGAGACTAATGCAGAAGATCAGTTGTAGTCCTGTCCCAAGAAACATTTCATCCCAACGCAGAGTGAAGTATGGAGCTCTGTTTGAACAGTTGATCACTAATGAACTGTCCCCTGTAAAGTTTTGTCTTCAGCGGACGGCAGGTCTAACCTTGAGTCTGTCATCTGCACGCTGCAGTTTTCCTCCATTTGTCTGTGCACAGCTTCAGCTCAGGCACACGACGACTGTGAGTGAAGTTCATTTTTTGCTTCAAGCTGCTTGTTCTGGTGCTGCAGAGCGACATCCCCGCAT
This sequence comes from Argyrosomus regius, assembly GCA_946959425.1. Taxonomy (NCBI): domain Eukaryota; kingdom Metazoa; phylum Chordata; class Actinopteri; family Sciaenidae; genus Argyrosomus; species Argyrosomus regius. The sequence continues at coordinate 14,572,401 of OX336905.1, forward strand.
CGTGTTGCAGATGTCATGCTGGGGGTGATGTGTCGCCCCCCCCCCTCGTGTCGATCATAGCTGGAGCTCAATGGGCAAAAAGCTCAATTGAATTATTGATGGTCTCACGAGACCATAAAAGCATCTGACACTTCAGTCTCCTACATGCCTTCTGGCATGTTAGGAGGTCATGTGAGGCTGACGGTGGTGACAGTGTAGCAGTTAGTGTATAGTCTGGTCTCGGCTCGGTCACAGAGCTCTGCAGCTGCTCAACAGGTTGGACGTGCCCCCCCCCCCCCTCACTCAAGTTTGTTCAATCCACACTGTTTGTTCATTAACAGAGAATCACCCGTCACACCTTGATAACACAACTTTTTATTTGACTTCTAAAACAGCTGACTGCGTCACTGAAGGGGTGAATCTTCAGGAAGTCACTCATGTGTTTTGATGAGTTGTTGTTCAGTGTCAACTGTCATAGGTGATAATTACTGAGTGACTCTGTTTGACCTCTTGTCTCTCTCTGTCCAGCTTTACTGACACATTCTTTTTGTCTCCTCTGCAGTCAAAATTGTGGTGTTCTATATCATTTTCTATGGATGCCTGGCTGGAATCTTCGTCGGAACCATCCAGGCCCTGCTGCTTACCCTGAGCAACTACAAGCCCACCTGGCAGGACAGAGTTGCACCCCCTGGTAAGAAGTGACACCCACTTCCTGTCTGTCAGGATTCTATCATGCAGGTCCGCCTCTGAGTCTAAAGGTCGTTTGTAGACACTCAAACACTGCTTAGTAACAGTGGAATAAATAAAGTCCAGACAAGGGTCATGTTGTACTTAGAGGATCTTGTGATGATATTTCCTCGATTAAAAATGGCAGCTGAAGCTTCCTGACTGTGTTTTGTTATTTCAGAGAGTTATTGATGCTTACTCTGTGGATCAGAAGTGCCTCTCTGTGACCTTGTTGATATGACAAGATTGTTTTTCATGACAGTCTAAGTGAATGCATGTGGAAAACACTGTGGTCAAGTGAGTATTATTATGTATGACACTGAGGTCCAAACAAGGTGAATGTCATATGTCTTAGAGACAAATATACAAGTGATGTCATTTATTTTGGCAGCCAGAAAATAATAGTGCATATGAATTTTCTTTTTATGACAGTCTGCCAGAAGTATGCATTCATGTCCTGTCAGACTGATTCTTTTTTCATTCTTCTGTCCTCGTTAGAGTTTCTCTTCAGGACATAAATCGATCAGAAATGATCGTCACGTGCTCGTGAACGGCTACTAAATTAACCCTGAAGTGAGATTGTTTTGCATCAAAGATTAAACATGAAATTTGAATCTTAAATGATGCACAGTTAAATGATCCTATGAAAGTATAATTCAAATGTTATATGTAAAGATGTGATATGACAAACTATAAGGTGAGTCAACAGACAGAAACTTATTAAGATTTCTGAAACCTAAACAGAGTTCTCCAGATGTGATCATGACTGCAGTCGATGTATTACTTTCTAAAAGTGGACACATGTTGGATACGTGTGCTCATCCTGACCACAGGTAACACGGCTGCATGTTGTTTTGGAAATGAACTCTTCATATATCCTCTTATCGTGGTCCCATGGTGACTGTGCTGACAGCAACCCCTCCCCTGTGTACACACCGCAGCCTGGTTTCCATGGAGGAGAAGGCCAGCTGGGGTTAACAGGCCCTACTGAGCATGTGCAGAACACAACTGTTGAGTGGACAGGATGGAGGCTGGTGGCAGCCAGCTACTGTCTGACTGCTGTTTGAGGAGGTGTTATCAGTGAGCATTGTGTTCATTTGAGGGCATCCAAACACAGTTGTGTCACAGGGAAATCTACTGTCAATGACCGGATCCCTGGTCAGCTGAGTTAACAGATTAAGTTAACAACACAGTCCAGGAGTGAAAACGAGCTCCTCACTGTGTGCTGTTACTGTGCTAAAGGGACCAGTGTGACATTTAAAGAGACACGTGAGCTCTATCAGTTTCATCTGGGTCCAGTACAGAGACACTGCATGTCCGGACCATATTCAGCCTATTCAGCTAATCCTAGCACAAAGACGGGAAGCAGGAGGAAACAGTATCTGTATCAGGGATGTGCAGACGTGACATTGATCTTCTCATCTCATCTGAATCTGCAGAAGTTGGCAAAAAAAAAAAGTGGATTTCCCACCTCGTCAGTGTTCCTGAATGTGTCACAGGATGTCTCATTTTCAGACTTCAGCTTTCCTAATTTTCTGCTCTTATTCGAGATATGAGGGTTCTATTTCTGACTTTTGTCTGCTCTGGAATCAGTTTAATAAAGTGTTACTGTTGATAAAAAGCAGCTGATGTGATCCTCTGCAGGCCTTACACACACCCCACGGTCAGACAAATCTGAAGTGGGCTTCAACCTCAACGACGTGGAGACCTACCTGCCTTACACTAAGGCCTTGAAGGACTTCCTGGCCAAGTATGATGATGAAAACCAGAAGGACCAGATGAAGTTTGAAGATTGTGGAGGTAGGTTTGACTTTGATGTCTCATTGGATCGCCCAACTTCCCTGAAGCTGTGTCCGGACCTTCCTATCAAGTACAGGAAGGTCCGTGGACATGAGAACACTGGCTTTCATGATCCGTGATCGTAACCCTAACCCATCAACTCTCCTTCTTCCCTCCAGAGGAGCCTGCAGATTACAAGAACCGGGGCGACTTGGAGAGCGATGTCGGCATCAGGAAGGCCTGCCGCTTCTCCAGGGCTGTGCTGGGACCCTGCTCCGGCATCGAGGACCGTGACTTTGGTTTCAAGGAGGGCAAGCCCTGCCTGATTGTAAAGCTCAACAGGATTGTCAACTTCCATCCAAAGGTAATTTTACATGAACAAGTTTTAACTACCACCTGAGAACTACTCACTCTTATAACGAAATGTCATGTCTGACCCTCCTTCTCCATTTCCAACTGGTATTTACCATCTCTGGGTTCATTATCTGGATCATGATATCTGAACACAGACCTGCAGGCATTGTGCAGCCCAAAAAGTTTGATTTCTGGGCATAAATGTACCCAGATCTTCCACATATGCTTCTGTGTTGGGTGGCCCATAGAGCAAGTGCATGAAAGACTTCCACCACCTGAACAACTAACTCAGAGGTTAGCCCTCCTCTAACTTGAATGGGGATAAAATGATTTAATCATGTGGCTCTTCTCGACTTTCCAAATGGTATTGGACCTAACCGATCAAATTCCGATAGTGAAACAAGTCATTTCACGGGTTATGAACCTCATCTTGCACACAATATTGCTGCATCGACCTGAAATAATGGGAAGAGTCAGGCTTTCAGAATGTGTCCTGTACTGACACCTAAAGAGAGCTACACCCAGTATTATGTGCTGTTTACAGAACCAGACACAGACTGCATGTTGGCACCAGGTAGAAATCTGGTCTCTGTATGAAAAACAAAGTCGTGTCTGTGGATTCACTGAAGCATCTTAACTTGTCCTCCTGTTCAGCCTCCTACCTCTAATGAAAGTATCCCTGAAGAGGCTCAACCCAAGGTGCAGCCCAATGTCATGCCCCTCTACTGCACCAACAAGGTACACCATCTGCGTTGTGTTCTCAGAATGAGTCTTAACATAATAAATCTCTTGTTTGTGCTTGCTCTGTAGTTTTGTCATTTCATACACCTGTCTCTTTCCTCCTTCCAGAGAGAGGAGGATGCTGGTAAAATCGGGGAAATTAAGTACTACGGTATCGGTGCCGGCTTCCCTCTGCAGTATTACCCGTACTACGGCAAGCTGCTGCACCCTCAGTACTTGCAGCCACTGGTGGCACTGCAGTTCACCAACCTGACCTTGAACACTGAATTGCGCATTGAGTGCAAAGTGTTCGGAGACAACATCCATTACATCGAGAAGGACCGCTACCAGGGACGCTTTGACATCAAGATCCAGGTTAACAGTTTATGACCGACCTCAGGACCATAGCACTTTCCCTGACCGCCCCTCCCCCCATGCCCCCCCTGCCCTTAACTAAATACCAATCTAATGTAGGAGATGATAAGTGAGGGGGTTAGGCTGTAGCGGTTAAGTCAATCACAACTAGTCTTGAATGAATAAATGAGAGAAAAAACCTGATAGGGGACCGATGTGTAATCTGTCTGCTTTCGTCACTAGCTTCTACACTTCTGTCTAGCGTTAGAATGTAATTTAGAGGAAAAGTAGGCCTAATAAAAATATTTATTCTGCTGTAAATGAGACTTTTCCACAAGCCATGGGACATTGTTCATTGATGACTGTTTAGTCAAGTTTAATTCCATCTCTGACGTGTAAGCAAGCCGTGTTTGTCCCCTCTGCATATCGCTGCCTTGTGTAGTTTGAGTAGATATTTTTGGAGTGTGCAGTAGTCGCAAAATCTGGTCCTTCCAAACCACGCTGTTCCTCATTTTCTTCTGCCAGCAAGCTTTAGCAGTTTTAGGTGTGTGTGTCCAACATGAACACACTCCCACTTAATGATTGAAATTATTCGACATGGTACACTCTTCTGATCTGTGTAAGGAAAAGGCTGCACTCCAGGGAACTTCTTTCCTCTTTTTATTTGTCTTTTACATCTGATCACGGGAGACTCTTTTTACTTTGCCTTTTTTCTTTTTGTGCTTTGTTAAATCACTTAAATGTGTGAAGGGGTTTTATTGGTTTCATGCCTTTACTTTTGATTTGCCTTGAATGTAGTCGAGTTGTGTGTCCAGCCTGTTAGACACTGGCCTGCTGTAAGTGCATGGTGCTAACTGGAGTTTTTAAGAAGGAAGACGTTTTTTTTTTTTTCTGGCTTCATCACAGCATCGTGGTGGAACTCTCTGAATGTTTTAGCCATTAAACATGGTGGAAGAATTTTATATTTATGCAGTTGTACATTTTGTTTCTTTGCAGAATATTGTAATGTATAAATGCAATACCAAAGTGACGAGTTGAAGAGAGTCTTTATCAGAAGCAATGCAGTACTCATTTTTAGGATCTCATCATGTTAAGTGCTAAAATCAGTGTCTCGCCTTGCAACCTTTCAACAGTTAAATCTTGATTTGTGTTTTGGCCATGAATGTAGTTAGGTGTAGAATGAACAGGTAACAGATGAATTCCACAGTGACCTGATGTTCATGCATTTCCAAAAAATATGAGTTCTCATAGAGCTCAATGGCTTTAGATGACTAATGATGTTGGCTTTAATATTCCATAGGAGCTCATGTTGATGTAGAAAATCAGTCAACTCTCCATCAGTTCATCCACCTTTGTCATTTAATCAAAGAAAGAAACAAATAAAATCATAATGGACCTTTCTCCTGTCTTTTTTCTTTCATGACATCTGATCAGAATGTGTCTTTTCCCAGCATACACTGGGGGACGAGGACCACGTATACTGTCTGAATCCTGTGTAAGCACATCCACTATATGGAGCCCACCACAACTGTGGAACAAAAAAAGTCATGCAAGACAGCTCCAGTTGACTGTGTAATTTACAGTATTACTGGCAATCTTCACAGACCAGCGGTATTCAAAGCCCCATGCCCGGGGGCGCTCCAACAGTTCAACAGAGGCGTGGTGAATGGAAATGAAAAAGATCACACTGGAGGGAGAGGATAGAGTTGTTTTACCAGCTTTCCCACTCAGACTTTCTTGATGTATTTGGTGTAGTCTGAATTTATGTCAAAAAGCAATCAAGGCGATCTTGACTCAATTGTTGAGTTTCTATGGGATCAAATAACAATCATGGGGAGGAGAGGAGGGGAGGGGGGGCACAGTCTGAGCCTCTACCAGTCATAGACAAATGTCAGTGCCTGGCATGTCAGTGTTTAGCTGACCTAAACATGCAACTTGTGCTGATCATAAATCTGTTCTTATAAATCATAGAACCATGACGATGTGAATTCTTGAACTCTCCTAGATGTCAGGACACAGTGCTGAACAATGAGCTAGCTGTACTGTGGTCACTGAGAACTATCAGATACTAAAGTTAGACCTGCAGCTGAAAGTTTGTGGAGCAGAAACCTTTTTATTTTTCTTCTTTCCTCCACATGAATTTTAGAGGACTAGGAGGAGCTGTGATCTGAGTTAAAATGGTCATGATACTGAGTCTAACTATACACACTGTTTTCTCTGAGCAGCCCCGCACGAGCCAGGGACAAGTAGAGACTGATGCAGCAGTCATCTTCAACAGAAATCAATTTAAACTATATGTTAACTTCTCTTTAACTCCTCGCCCTCTTCTTGTTTGACCTCAGACATGAATGAATGAAGTGTTGTTGGCTCATGAGGAGGAGCACAGTGACTGGACGATTTCTGTTACCATTCAGTGTGCAGGCAGGAGGAGGCTGCAGACACATGGCTCTGTAATTACAGGAGGTAGCCACTGTGTAGCAGCTAACAGAGGGATGTTGTTTCAGGCACCACTAAAGAGCAGGTATTAAGTCACCACAACCCACACGGGGCCAGCACAGCCAGCCAAGCGGGCCAACAGCCGACCAATCAGCAGCTGCTTGATAAAGCAGGTTCTTTCTGTTACCTCCACCCAAGAACTTGTGTTCAGTCTCTTAGTTTTGGTTTATTTGTCAGCAGAATATCTCAAAACAACATCTAAACATCTTTTTTTCTCTTTCTGGAGCCTTCAGTCACATCTTTTGGTCTTCATCAGCAGTTGAGCATATTTTAAACTGAATCATTAACTGATCTGATTGATATAGCAGCACAACTTACATTTAGTTACATTTAGTCATTTAGCAGACACTTTTATCCAAAGCGACTTACAAAATAGGGAAAAACTCAAGAAACAGTGCGACTAGGACATGTTAGTGCTGTAATAAGTACTGTGACAGTACTAGAGAGAGTGTTGGAGAGGAGGTCCTCTCTGAAGAGCTGGGTCTACAGGAGTTTTTTAAAAGTAGAGAGGGACGCCCCTGATCTGGTACGAACTGGTAGGACGTTCCACCAAAGGGGAACAACGGACGAGAAAAGTTTGGATGACAGGGCAACTGAGGCGACATGATTAGAGGAGGTTAGTTCATCCATGTAGAGATATCTGAGAGGCACCCCACAGCTGGGGTGGCAGTGTTCTCTGGTCTGATCCAAGTCTCAGTGAGAGCAAGGAGCTCTAGAGAAAGGTGGTTGGTATAGGCTGCAATTCAATCAGTTTTGTTAACTGTGGATTGGCAGTTCCATAAGCTCATGGAAAAGGCTACAGTGTGTGAGGACTGTTTTAGAGACTGGAGGTTACTTAGATTTCTGCACGTTTTGACAAAATTTCCTGCGTTGTTTTAATTGTGTTAATCGACTGACAGACAAGGGAATCAGCCACCTGTCAGTACTTTTGTAATGTGTTGTTGATTCATCCCCTACACCTGACATCACCCCGCCCACTTCACCTGGACGACCTCAGTCTAACATGCAACATTGACGTCATGTATTCATGTACTCCCACCACTCAGCAGACAAACAACCCAACAGGTGGAGATCTGTGATACCAGGAAGAACACAAACATCAAGTCAAGTTTTTTTTCATAGCACAAAATCACAAACATGTTGTACAGCATCCAACAACCTCTGTGATTCAGATACAGAACAACAACCAAAAATGAAAAAGAAATGTAAACAAAAAGAAACTTCAGGAAGAGCAACAGAAGATGAATTTTTCTTCCAATACAGACATGACGTATGAAACAACACTGGGATATTCAGTCCACATTCTAAGTGGAGCAGGCTGTAACTCTGTATGTAACAACTTGAGCTCCACATCATTTAAAATGAATCTAACAGTTATTTTGTGTGCTATCAGATTCTAATGGGAGCAAAGGATATAAGGTTTAAGTGTGTCAAAGGTCTTCAACCATCCGTGACCTGAAGAGGATGATGGACAGGTAAATATACTGTATGTATGTCTGAGGACTGTTTGGAGGACTGCTGTAAAGATGAAGACAGTGTAGACACAAGAGGAGAGACACAGGGACAGGCAGAGAGTCTGTCTCACAGAGTTTCAAATAACAGTACCAGAGGAGTCAGATAGCATCACAGTGTCAGGACACAGTGTCTCCACTGAACACTGAGGAAGGCCAACTTCATCTCACCACAACCACCTCTTACCCCCTGGGAATCTGCTGGCCTCAGTCTGCTGTCATGGGTCATTCATCCTCTCCACATAGAACCCTGGAACATGTGACTGAATTGATTTCAGAGTTGTTTGGGTCAAAAAGAAACAGCATGGCACATGTGGTATAAAGTCACATTTTAAGTCTATCAATATTCTCCAGCTGACTGAACATGTCTGTTTTTTGTTCTATGAGATTAAACTTAATACTACGCTCATGTCAGCAGTGGTAGAAAGTAAGAAAAGCAAAGCAGGAACTACATATACTAATACTACAAGTACTGTAGGCACTGTACTACACCACTATATTATTACTGGTTACTGCACACATTCAGATTTGACATTCAAACTTATAATAATAAAATTCATGCATCATAAGTCATTTTAGTCATGTTTTTAGATTGCTGTATTGTGATGATGTTGATATTTGGCTACACATAGATCTGCGATTGGTCGAGTCTGCTGCTGTGGTTCTACTTGACGTCCACTACAAATACCATTATTATCATTATTACTACTGTTAGTCATATCTCCATTCAAGTTTCTAGTTCTCATTATTTTTTATTGTTTGTCCCTTTCTCTTTCTATCTCCCTATATGTCTATCTATCCTCTCCTCTCTCTCTTTCTAACTCACCGGTCTTGGCAGATGGACACCCATCATGATCGAGGTTCTGCTTGAGGTTTCTGCCTCCTTGCCACGTTCGCCAAGTGCTTGCTCATGCTGTAAATTACTGAGTCTCTGTAAATAATATAACAGTACGACCTAGATCTGCTCTATATGGAAAGTGTCATAAGATAACTTCTGTTATGGATTGGCACTAAATAAATACAAATTGAATTGAAGGATAACATGTAACTTAATTCCCATAAAAAGAAACAGACAAATCACTAACGGTGAAGTTCTGCTGCACTCTTTAGTCTCTCTTAGCAGGAAGCTGTTCTCAGTGAATAAACCTCTGTACACTTCCCGCTCAGCACCTGTGCTAGAAATGTATGGATATGAAGCTTGCTTTGACATGGTTGTTGACCTGAGAGGCCTCTCACACTTCGCATGTGTTATGTTACAGATAAGATGGTGCTTGCAGAAATTCCAGACTTCCTTCTAACGCTGTGTGATATGCAGTTTGCTATCTGACTGTGTCCATGTACCAAGACCTTATGTGATATCAGATCTGTGTCGTAACTGTGGTTACACAAGTTTATTCTTTTATTCGTTAAAGTGATTGATCAGAGGTTCGTTCTGTTTTTGTCACTTCAGAATGAACCATTTTACAGACGCAGCAGGTCCTCTCCTACCGAGTCTGCCATGTTCAACCTCCATGTTTCTACAGTAGCCCAGAACAGACAAAATAAACACTGAAATAAATAAATAAATAAATATGGACCGTAGTTTCTCCTTCACACTTGGTTGCTGGATGCAATTTCCAATATCACCACTAGATGCCACTAAATCCCACACACGGGTCCTTCAATGGGTTCTTCATATTTCAGCTCACAGTGACAATATAATACAATACATGAGTACTGACATGTAAAGAGCATGTAATAAATCAGTATGAAGTCAAGACGTGTCATGACTTATGCTGTGTGACTTTCTCTTGAAATCTAACCACAAACATCACACACTCTGTCACACACACTTATCTCTGTCTTAGAGAGGGTTTGATATAAATTTGATTGAAGATATTTGCTGATTGGGCTGAAACAGATTTCCTTCAACAGCAGCTACATCAAATGATCCATCACATCTTCTCTGTCTGCTCACCAAGAAGCATCAACAGATTAACTCTAATCTCATTTACAGCAGCTAATCTAACTGCTGTGTGGCTGCAGTCCAACCTCCCCTCTCTCTCTCTGTCTCTCTGTCTTTCTCTCTCTCACACACACACACACAGAGACACACACTCTCTCTCTCTCTCTCTCTCTCTCTCTCTCTCTCTCTCACTCACACACACACACACACACACACACACAGAAAGCACTTTGATTTCATGTGTGATGTGTTCAGCTGGGGCGCTTCAGATTTATTCATTCCAGTGAATGTGAGGAGAAATCATGATCAAGTTTGTACGTAGAACAACTTTAAAACCATCTCAATAAATGATGAAGAACATAAAACAACATATTTTTAATTCAATTCAATTCAAGGATGTGTACAGGTTTGGGCTGGGCAGGATTCCATAACATTTAACTCTCATGCTCCCAGGAGAACAAACCTTTTAGATTTGATGTTATTTGTTCGATCCAGTGGAGACTCGTGTACATTTAATACTTCTAAACTAAAGATGTATAAAGCTATTTCCCTTTATTGATTCCAGGCATTGTCAATTGTCAGGTATGTTTATCGTTCTGTCTGTAAAGGCTCATGCACACCTTCAGTTTCTTGTAGATAGGTGTGTAGGAGGAACACACACACGCGCGCACACTGTCCTTTTACAGTAAGTGTAATTAAACTGTTAACAGCATGGTTATGATAGTGTTAATCTGAGCTCTACCATTAGCCTAATTGTATTGTCATTATGACAGATCAATTGATTTTAATATTGTTCAGTGTTTGTATATGAATTAATGTTGTTGGTGTCCATTATAGATTGGGAAATGTCTTGTAATCGGCTGTGGCTCAGAGGTAGATCAGCGGTTCGATCCTCTCCAGTCTGCATGTCGAAGTGTCCTTGAACCCCAAATTGCTCCTCCTCCATCGGTGTGTGAATGTGTATGAATGGTTAGCTCCTCAAACTGATGAGCAGTTGGCACCTTGCATGGTGCATGATACAGTGTATGAATGTGTGTGAATGGGTGAATGAGATATGTAGTGTAAAAGCGCTTTGAGTGGTCAGAAGCAACTAGAAAGGAGATATATAAGTACAGTCCATTTACCATTTAAATACAGACTGTGGGGCTGATAGTCTGACAGCTCATGGTTTATGGATGTCATGGCTGCATGTGTCTGGAATATTCTCTGTTCCTCAGTTTGACCTGATGAAGGTCTGAGCACTGGCATGTTGTATCTCTGATAAAGCCTGCTGCAGGTAAAAGGACTGTGTTTACAGGCAGCTCAGTCTCAGTGCTGTCTTACATGTAAGAGTGGCACCACTGTTCAGTCCTGGCAGATATACAGGCACAGAGGTAAGACGAGCTTCACTGCATGTGCTGTGTACAGCAGGCTGGAGCTGAGGGAACAGCTTCACAGACAGGCACATGAATATCTAGCTCAGACGTGTGAAAGGGGCCCTGTGGATTATTCATTTTGAATCTTCTGCCATGACATTTTGCAGGTGTTTTATGACACAAAAGGAACATAAACCAAAACAAAATCATTTTATATTCATACTTGTTCAGGGTAAGAGAGTCTTCAGTCTCGATTTCAAAGTCTTGGTGGGGTTTGCTTTCATTGATCATGAATAAAGCTCATTTATTTTATTCAGGTAAGAAAATTCTCGGCCATCAGATGATAAGCTAGTAATCACCCTGTATTGTTGAGCAGTGTCTGGTATGAGCTGCTAATCATCAGCTGCACTGCCCGACGCGGATGAGCTGTGAAATGATGACAGAAGCAGTGTTATGTGTGAAGATTCTGTGTTTCTATTAAGCAACTGAATTTTGGGTTTGAGTTTTCAAATGCTGCAGAGAGGAAGAGACATCATCAAGTCCAGGTGAAATAAAGGCATTATGAGAATTTCAGCATCTGACTGAGGAGTGAGTGAGATCAGCTGATGTGGCAGATGTGGATGAAGGCTATCTTACTGAAGAGGATCTGAATGTAACTGAGGAGTCAAATTTGACTGTTGAATTGGACTTCTGTTGAGGCTGAAGGTGATGTTTGACAAATGAGATGGTTGGTCCAATAATCACGACTTCTGTTTTGTTTAGGTGGAAGAAGCTGTCAGGCAGCTGTAGATAAACACACATGAAACTCACATGAATCTCCTGAGACAAGGAGAATATAAAGTCGAGTGTCATCAGCATAAAAATGGAAATTTAATGTCTTTTCATGGAGCGCGTTCCCATGTTTGAAAACATAGAACAAAAGATGGAGGGTTGATTTAGATTGTCTTACTAGTACCAGTGTTAGGTGGTCACCTAGCACACACACACACACACACACACACACACAAACACTCAGATCACACCTGTGTAGCAAGCACCAGGAAACAAGCCCCATGGCAATGAGCCAGGCCCACCACAAATGTAACAGGAGTACACTGAGCAGGAGTCAGCCCATCATCCACACCACACCGCCTGCTGATGACATCACAGCCCCAGTGCTGGGGTGGAAGGTGATTGGATCAGCTAAGAATGCATAAATACACTAATGGAAATAAAAAGCAGTGAAGGAACCATGAACCACAAATCATAGTAATCAAATGATAACAATAAACATGATGAAGTGTTGGAGAGTTTTCATCATCAACGTGTGCTGAAGGATGTTTAATGTCAGCAGGGTCACACTCACACTAATCTGATGAGATGGAGGAAGGGAGTAGTCTGACCCCTATCTCATTCACACACTGTCAGCCATCACAATGTCATCTTCACTGATTACACTTTATCATGTGACGCACATGTGATTGGCTGTCAGGTGGAGGGGGTGGGGCTTTTGTCTGCAGATAGGGTGGGGATGTCCGTCATGTCAGCTCTGATATCATGCACATGATTAGCTGCAGTGTGTGGGAACACACAGTTTCTGACAAGTGACCTTTTTCTTATTTCATCATTCAACACCACCCTTCTCTCTTCTTTCAGTTGACCTCCATGGGTTTTCCTCCCGGGATCCACTGCACTGACTTCATTCTAAAGTTTCTGGCCGTCCTGCTATGACATGTTAGAATGAGTGAAAACACTCCTCAGGTCATCCACCCACAGACGAGCTGAAGTAAGGTCAGCACTCAGATCCACCAGTAAACCACTGGACATGTCTGTGTGAATTTGCATGATGTCTCTGGTTTCCTCTCGCACAACACAGCAAGTTAGCTTCTGTAATGAATGATGTCTATATACTGTATACCTGTATATGTTCACCATGATTCTTTTATTTCTACAAACACAAAGTGTATACACACAGTGCTTTACATAATTCCAGTAGCTTTTCTATGTACCTGTACAGGACATAGATATGTTATTGTTATTATAGCCCTGAGAAACTACTCAAATCAAACTTTTTGAAACATACAACTTATATAAACGTAATTGTAAATATAAATGTCTCTGCTCTCTGATGAAATGAAATGTGCTCCAAATGTCAATAAATAATTTACATCCCATCCACTGAATAAATGTTATCTGTCCACTCAGCTCTTCACTGAAACATTAGTAATGAAATCAATATGCATATGTGTGTATTTGTTACTTCTGAACACACCTGAACACAAGAGGGCAGCAGTGCTGCATGTGTAGAACTCAACTCATCACGTGGTACATCATAATGTGACATGTTCAGTTCAGTTCAGTTCAGTTTAGTTTAGTTTAGTTTAGTTTAGTTTAGTTTAGTTTAGTTCAGTTTAGTTTTAGAGCAGACATCATGTGCCTGCTTTGTATTTTGCAGGTTATGTGGTAATCAATTACTCAGTATCAAGTTGAATTAGATCAATGTAGAAGTCACTGCAGGATGTGAATCAGTATTTTATTGGCTTTATTATTATGAGTTTAATAAGAAATTTGTTTTGGTGAGTTCACATGAAACAAAACATAAAGCTCAGGATTTGACTCGACCTCACTGAGGACATAAAACAGGTAAAATGACCCACAGTCAGTAAACTCAAATAAACAAGTCTTCCCATTAGGAAAATATCAGTGGAACAAATATGATGTGTATCTTTGTATATACATCACTACAGCATCTTATATCTCAAAAGTACTTGTCCAGATTAGTCTATGAGTGCGTCTTTACTTAATAAACAGAAAGTCAAAGTGCTTTAAAGAATCAAACTCAGTAAACATGACACATGACACTGAGAGTCTAATAAGGAGCCTTCAGTGACTGACATCTCTGGACTTCTCCTGACCATGAATCAGTTGATAACCTCTGTGTCTCATACTGGAACATGACTTAAATAAACTCCTTGTTCCTGGTAGCAGCCTGAATGTGTTGATCTGAGAAAAAGATGTCATATCTAACGTCACAACGTGTCCCTGTTTACCTCTGCTGTTTCCACTTTGTCAGCTGAGTCCAGGTGATAACTTGGATTTTTGTCAGTTTAGAAAACTAATGATCAGAACCTGAATGCACCATTGTGTGGTGTGGTCTCTTTGGTGAGGCGGGTGATTCAGGAGCCACCATGACACAGCGCTCCTGTGGGGAGGCTGACAAAGCTGACACTGAGGCAGTAATGAATTTAATTGGTGTGTTGGAGCAGTGTTGGCTGTCAGCAGCTTGTTAACACATCGTCAGCACTGGGAATTAACAACACATTAAGGTCACAGTTTGATCTGAAGCAGCTTCAGTCCTGATCCTGGTTTTACACGACAGCTCATTCATGACTCCTTCTTATTTTAGTTTCAGTCACAGATGGCTGGAGACACATTCATAGAGAGGCTAGATAGATATAGATATTAAGTACTGAATATTTTTCACTCAGTCTGGTCTAAACTCTCCATGGCTCCTGAGAGGTTGCAGTTTTCATGACAACCCACAAAACAATGGTGTCAGAGTAAAGAGCTTTGGGTGGCTCAAAGTCATCTGTTCATCATCCTGTTGAAATGTCCAATGATAATATCCTGACAGCAGTGTGATTCAATGAGCAGTGCATCCTGGGAGACAGTGGAGACAACAAGCTGAATCCAGAGCAGCTTTGCAATTATAAACACACAAGGGGCCAGTGATTATGTATGGTCGACCTCCAGCGTCATGCTGCAGCCTGGAGACCAGCTCCAACAGATCCCATCCCTGCAGGACAGACGGCTCACCAGCATTCCTCACATACGAACTACGTGTCTGAGTCTCTTCTGTCATTGTAATTTAAAGAGCAACTTTTTACTTGTTCAGTCAATTTGTTTAATGTTCTCAGTCTGTGTCATTCTGTACAATGATTTCATCACCTAAAAATAAGAATCATTCTGTTTTTGTCACTTCAGACGCAGCAGGTCCTCTCCTACTGAGTCTGCCATGTTCAACCTCCATGTTTCTACAGTAGCCCAGAACAGACAAAATAAACACTGAAATAAATAAATAAATAAATATGGACCGTAGTTTCTCCTTCACACTTGGTTGCTGGATGCAATTTCCAATATCACCACTAGATGCCACTAAATCCCACACACGGGTCCTTTAATGGGTTCTTCATATTTCAGCTCACAGTGACAATATAATACAATACATGAGTACTGACATGTAAAGAACATGTAATAAATCAGTATGAAGTCAAGACGTGCATGACTTATGCTGTGTGACTTTCTCTTGAAATCTAACCACAAACATCACACACTCTGTCACACACACTTATCTCTGTCTTAGAGAGGGTTTGATATAAATTTGATTGAAGATATTTGCTGATTGGGCTGAAACAGATTTCCTTCAACAGCAGCTACATCAAATGATCCATCACATCTTCTCTGTCTGCTCACCAAGAAGCATCAACAGATTAACTCTAATCTCATTTACAGCAGCTAATCTAACTGCTGTGTGGCTGCAGTCCAACCTCCCCTCTCTCTCTCTGTCTCTCTCTCTCTCACACACACACACTCTCTCTCTCTCTCTCTCTCTCTCTCTCTCATTTCCAGTAATAAGTTTGTATAAAATGATGAAGTCATAGAAATGTGAGGAGAAATGATGATCAAGTTTGTACGTAGAACAACTTTAAAACCATCTCAATAAGGAGAGTGCAGTGGGCGCCATCTTGACCATCATTTAAGTTATATTTTTAGATTTTAAGGATGATTTTAAGATTTAATTTCTGTTTAATATCTTCCAAACATGAGCTGAACAATCAGGAGGAACCTTGCGTGACGTGCTCTCTACCTGTGGCCCATCACACTGTGTTTGCACCTGCTCTCACTTTCACAGTGGGTGGGTGGGGGTTCTGTGAGTTCCCAGCTGTCAGTGGCAGTCCAGAGTATGCTAAGGGAAGCAGTGGAAGAAGCAGAGCTGAGATTAGCTGAGGCTGCTGGGGGACTGTCCTGCTGCTCTCTGGGAGCTGGAGGTGGAGTCTGATGTCTCACTTTAGCCATCCACACACTAAGAGGATTTGTTCAGACTGGAAGAGATATAAATAAAGAGGTGGCTCAGACCCCAGTCAGCCCTGTTTATCCACCCAGTGATACCTAACATAACATAGAACATAACATACACAGAACAGGTCCTGACTATGTTTAATATTAAAATGTAATAACAATAATATAATAATAAACCATAATAAACCACTCTCCTACATCCTGTGCTGGCTACCAGTACATCGTACATCCAGGACATGGTTGGACCATAGACCCCCCATAGACGCTCTGCTGCTGTGACCTTAACAGCTCGCATACTGCCTCACAAAGAGGGCCAACAAAATCCAGACTGTGTGCTGGACCCACAATAGTGGAGCGAGCTCTTTACTGACATCATCTACACATCTTCTCTTTCTCTTTCTCAGTGCAGCATGTTTGATAAAGTTGATGGATTGGGTTCTACCCACATGGTTGAATTACTGTAAGTTGTTTTGGATGAAAGCAGCTAAATGAATGTAATGTTAACTTCTATTTAGCTTCTTTTAAATAAAATGAATCAAGTCATGGTTTATTTTTCCGTCCTCCAGAGAGTATTAAATTCATTTACCATAAATAAAATCGACCTAATGTGAGCATGACTGTCAGACTTGTTTGTAGTCTTAAATGTTTGTCTTTATTTTACTACTCTGTGAAAACAACTTGCAGAAAATAGAAAGCTGTTCATCATTTTGTGTCAAAGTTAAATTAAACATTAAGCGTGCTGTTTAAAATCTCAGCGATAAGATTTGATATATAGCATATTTTATATAGAAATAATAACTTCAAACGTTATTTTATTGCTGAGACATTCTGCAGCTTTGCAGGCTCATTTTCTTTACATATACACACTCAGAACAACTGACATGGTGACACTGTGAACTGTGAAATATTGAAGCATCATTCAGGATCAAACAAAAAAATCAATCTGACAATCTCTGCTTTGGTTTACTGGCTGATTCTCAGGTACTTTAGTTTAAAGGAATAGAAAATGATTATTTCCTCCTGCTCCTCCTCCTCCTCCTCCTCCTCCTCCTCCTCCTCCTCCTTATCCTCTGGAGGAGGTGGTGCACAGTGGATGAACAGACAGAACTCCACCACAGCAGGGGAGATCTTGTCCATAGAAAAGCATGTGTGTTGTTTGCTCCTGTGACTTGTGTTAGAAGACAGATATCATCAACTCTTCCACAGCAGGACCTGTAGATGTGAACATGAGTCTTCAGCTCTCCTGTCGCTCTCATGTTTGATGTGAAGGAGGAAGAACAAACAAGGACTAATATGGGATTCATTCAGAGCTCTCCCTGAATTCTCCTCACTGCCTGAACTGCTCATCATCATCACTCACATTGAGGTAAACTCAGTTCATACAGTAGACAGTAATTGTTGATCATGTTACAGTGTGGTTGTACTCTGAAGTCATGAGCTTAACAAGTCACCGCAGGCTGAAAATCTAAGTTTAGCTGATGTAATCTGGGAGAGAAGGATTTGAGTTTACAGCGCTAAAGAAGAAACACGCTGAGCTAATGGGCCTAAACACACAGAGCTGTGAACTGTCTGTCAGTGTAGGCTTGCTCTAACTCAACTGTCTCTATGTGCAATGTTAGTGATTACTGAGAATGAGATTTCACATCTCATTTATTACAAGAAAGAGAGGGCAGAATGTGTGTTTCTTCAGGACCAGTTCATAGGCTAGACATATTTTAATATACTTTACAATAACAATACAATACAGTATAGTATTATTAGTATTATAGTTACAAAGGAGCTAGTGAGGAATGACCTGACCAGCTCCTTGTCTTCATCACTTTCATGGTGGCTGTTCTACCATAAAACCCCAAAATACACTTAAATTTAATGACTGAGGCCTGTGTGTTCACGTAAAATATGATTATAGAAGATGGATTCAGACATGTGGGAGTCACTTGTCTTAGTCATGGTTGTCATGGCTGTGATGGCAACAAACGACACAAAGCGGCTCAGAAGGGATCCTCTTCCAGGATAGGCCGGGAGCTGTGTCAGGGTCAGTTAACCCAAAGGAACACTGGCCAGGTGAAGGCTCACACTAAGGTGTTTCACCTGCTCGACTCCTCTGTCTGTCAGCGGGGTGAAGCAGTGCAATAATTACTGGAATGAAGCATCATTTATGTGAACAGATCCACCTGTGCTTTGAGTGTTATGACAAGTCAACATGTCTAACTGTGACACACTCAAAATACAGATCACTGAAGTAAACAGACAACATCGTCCACATAAACATCATCTACAAAGCAGCTCTCACACTGTGTGTGTGTGTGTGTGTGTGTGTGTGTGTGTGTGTGTGCGCGCATGTGTGTGTGTGAAATTACTCCATATTTACTCCACGCCTGCTTCCATGAGCTATGACATTTTTAAAATGATCCCAACTTGTGAACTTGAACTAAAATAATACTTCTCTCAACAAATGCATGTTCTCTTTTGAAATCCATAATTTTCTTTGTGCCACAAAAGAGCAAATCATGAACATATAAATAAATGAATAAAATGAAGTCTGTAACATTTTAGTAGAAACATTTCCAGCACAGACCTAAACCTTCTGATTGGCATGCTTATGTTTTTGTGACAGTGAGCTCATCATTCTGTCCTATTTCATGTCTCCAGGCTGATGGACAGCCAGCATCAGACTTCTGTTGAGGGGACGGGACTGTGGCCCAGGTGAGTCTCATGACTCTGTGACATCATTCAGACATGATGTGCTAGGATCAGTGCATCAGAGAAAGTCTCAATTCACAGCAGGCCACCACATCATGTTGGGAACACTTACGACTCAAATGTCCTTGTGCATGATCTACACGTGTTATGTCCATATTTTCCTGTCCAGCATGTGTATCTGCTGATACACCTCTCTTTACCCAGGCTGTCACACATGATGCACTTTGGGTCGAGCAGTGTTTGCCCTGCAGAGTCCAGACTCAGCAGCCAGAGCACAGAGGAGACCACCAGGAACCGGAGCAGGTGAGCAGTACACCTGAAACCACATGCCAGACCTCAGAGGGCCATACAGCTGCTGGACAATACAAAGAGTGACTGAAAGTCAAAGAAACATCCACAGATTTTGGTTTGTTTGCAAAAATGTGATGGAAACATGTCTGTTTCTTCTGAATGAACCAGCTCAGTCCATATTTAAAATACATAGTATGTTGCCATGGTAACCAGAAAGATTTAGCTGAAGCTGAAAAAAACAACAACATTATATTAAATGAAGATAAATAAAACAATATATTTAAAATGTGATTCAGTTTCTAAACCTGACAGACTTCATTACATTTCTGTGCAAGGCATAGTAGATCAAAGTTTCATGTTCTTCCTGATACATAATGTAATGGACTATGTAAAGAATAAAAGTATGAGAGAAGATTCAGTAAAGATCATTTTGTAATGCCCGTCCTTTAATGTGTATATATGAGTGACACTTTCAGACAGTCTCTCCTGGAAGACTCATTTCACTAAACTGTTCATATAAGACGTGACAGAAGTTGTCAGAAAGATCATCAGTTCCTCAAAGTTACAGAATCTGTCTGAAACATATATTTTGATATTGAGTTGTTATGTGTCTTTGTCACAAATGTACATTTGTATTTGTTTCTTTGCAGTGGTGGTCGGTGGGCCCTAGCTGCACAAAACATGAACAACTGCAACAACAACGACGGGTAAGATGATCTGGATCCTCCCTCACAACTTAATCACACTGCCTGATTCAATTTAACAAAGACAGGCCATCTGCTCGGACAGATTTAAACACAATGTAAAGAGAATAGAGACAATTCAAATCCATGAAATCAGATTTTTCTGTCACTTCACAGTGTCTATACATGTTTTCACTGTTTGCTATCCTGAGTGGCCATACCATCTCTCTTGACTAGAGTGGGCCAAGAAATGTCAAGTTAACTTTAGTGTTGACACATGGAAAGGCGAATGGACTAAATGCACTCTGACCTGTAGATGCATGGACAGATCAGGAGGAGAGTCTCGAATATCAACAGGATTATATGTTTTGGAAAAATAAACAGAATAATAATCCAGTCATGAGATTTGAGATACTTTGTTATTGACCAAAAGAGTTAGGCCACTAAAAGTGTTAGTGTTCATAGTCACGGGCTAACAGCAAAATTTCATGGAGATCTGTTCAGTGGTTGACATGATGTTTCAATGTATTGGACATATAATCAGACTAACTAGACAAACTAAATTCTAAATTCGAGCTCATCAGATTTGTCTCTGATTGATCAAACGTGTTACCTTTGGAAGTGGAGCTGTTGAGCAAAGAGAGTCTGATTCAGATCTACCAGCAGGCTGCATTAAGAACTGCAGTGTTTTTTACGACCGCCACCTTTCTGCTTTGATTGTGACAATCCCTTGAGTAGGACAGTAAACACAACACCTGGGCCCAGTCCCAGTGTCCAACATCACTTGAGTCACACACTTAGCATGGACACATGTCCCACTGTGAAACCATCAAGATGAGGGATAACTTCATTCATTCATTCATTCATTCATAGTGCTCATGTTAAAAAGAGAAAAAAACAGAGAGTGCTGACAAAAACATAATTCTGAGTCTACTTCTTTGTTCTATGATTGCATTGATTTAATTCAAATGATATATTGACTATTACTGTGATCAATAATATGAGTGACTGACACTCACAGAATGCTTTTCACACAGTTAATGTCATTTAAAGAGTCATTTATGATGTTGTGCTCAGAGCCTGCTGCTTATTTTAACACCTGCAATATACAGTAACATGTATGTACTGTGTCACAGCGCCCCCCTCAGGCTCCCTGACGCTACTGCATGACAACAAGATTAAACAGACCTCACCTGCCTCTGTTTATTTACAGCAAAAAAGATGACAAGGAACCCAAAAAGGATGATAAGAAAGATGACAAGAAAGATGACAAGAAAGACGACAAAAAGGATGACAAGAAAGATGACAAGAAAGACGACAAGAAAGATGACAAAAAGGATGACAAGAAAGACGACAAGAAAGATGACAAAAAGGATGACAAGAAAGACGACAAGAAAGACGACAAGAAAGATGACAAGAAGGATGACAAGAAGGATGACAAAAAAGATGCTAAAAAGGAAGAACCGTAAGTACCACATAAATTTTTCTAGGATTGCAACTCTCCATCAAATTGAAACATTCTATATGTCCTACTCATACTTTGGTATATATCTGGTATTATTGGGATCATTGTGTTTGTATTCCATGAGGGCAGCAGAAACAAAAAGGTTGAAATCAACATTTTTCATGAAAGTTTGTACCTGAAGATCATTAATCAGTATCTAAATCATCAAAAATGACTCTACGTGCAAATATCCAAGATGAGTGGAGTTGAATCAGAACTCTAAGAGTAATGTTTAAATGTCACAGTCTTCTAGAGTTAGTACTCTTAAAAATAAAGATCCAAATCTGTTCAATCATTCACAAAACAAATTTTCATTTGGAAAGACAAATTACTCTAATTCTTGGCAGAAGTTAATCTTTTCTAAATTGGATTATAATAGATGGTAGTAGGACTGGGCATAAGTTTGAATTCTTGAATACTGATACTAATATAATACTTATTCCTGATACCAACAAGCTTTGTCAATGGGCTACCTTACTTTTTTAGGTATAGACGTGCTATTTTAACAGAAATTTCTCCTTCTCTCATTCAGAAAGGAGGTGTGGATCATGGACCCTGCCACAGATATGTACTATTACTGGCTGGCCACAATATCCATCCCAGTGTTCTACAACCTTATGCTCCTGGTGGCCAGGTCTGAATTCATGGCATTTTGTATGTCTTCTTTACCTTGTTGTTGTTTCAGAGGTCATTTGTCATGGTTTTTCTTCCCTATAGGGCATGTTTTAATGAACTACAGTACAAAAATTCAACATTGTGGTTGGTTTTGGACTACACATCAGATGTTTTCTACCTTGCTGACAGCTTTGTGAGAACCAGAACAGGTCAGTCATGGGAACTTTGCTGAATATGTGCAGTCTGTGATTACAGGAAACTTATTCTATTCATGTGTCAACAGGTTTTCTGGAGCAAGGACTGCTTGTAAGAGATGAAAAGGTTCTGAAGGAAAAGTACATGAAGACACGCCAGTTCAGATTAGACGTCATATCTTTAATTCCCACTGATATTGTATTCATCAAAATTGGAATCCACAACCCAGAGTGGAGGTTCAACCGCCTCTTTAGGTTAGCTCGGCTCTTTGAGTTCTTTGACCGGACAGAAACTCGAACCAATTTCCCCAACATCTTCCGAATTGCTAATCTTGTACTTTACATCATCATCATTATCCACTGGAATGCCTGCCTCTACTTTGCCATCTCCAAGGTGCTTGGTTTTGGTACAGACACCTGGGTATATCCAGACACAAAGAATCCTGAGTATGCTCGCCTGGCCAGGCAGTACATCTACTGCTTTTATTGGTCCACTCTTACTCTGACCACTATTGGTGAGACACCACCCCCCGTCCGAGATGTTGAATACTTTTTTGTGGTGGCTGACTTCCTCACTGGAGTTCTGATTTTTGCAACGATTGTAGGCAATGTCGGTGCCATGATTTCCAACATGAATGCTGCACGTGTAGAGTTCCAGGCTAAGATTGACTCTATCAAGCAGTATATGCAATTTCGGAAGGTCACCAAAGACCTTGAGATAAGGGTGGTGAAATGGTTTGACTACCTGTGGACAGAGCAGAAAACCTGTGACGAGAAGCAGGTGCTGAAGAACTTGCCAGACAAGCTTAAGGCTGAGATAGCCATCAACGTACATTTGGAGACACTAAGTAAAGTGCGCATCTTTCAAGACTGTGAAGCAGGTTTGCTTGTTGAGTTGGTCCTTAAGCTTCAGCCTCAAGTTTTCAGTCCTGGTGACTACATCTGTAAGAAGGGGGACATTGGCAGGGAAATGTATATCATTAAAGAAGGAAAGCTGGCTGTAGTAGCAGATGATGGAGTTACCCAGTTTGTGGTCCTCAGTGATGGGGCATACTTTGGAGAAATCAGCATCCTCGGTATTAAAGGTAGTAAAGCAGGAAACCGAAGAACAGCCAACATCCGAAGTGTGGGCTACTCTGATCTGTTTGCCCTGTCCAAAGACGATCTGATGGAGGCACTTGTTGAGTATCCAGATGCTAAAAATGCACTGGAAGACAAGGGAAGGTCCATCCTGCTGAAAGATAATCTCATAGATGAGTCGCTGGTCGCTGCTACTGATGCCAAAGACTTGGAGGATAAAGTCAACAAAATTGAAGCCAGTATAGAGGTCATGTCAGCCAAATTTCGAAAGCTGACACAACACTATGAATCTTCCCAGCGTAAACTCAAGCAACGTCTCACTAATATGTCAAATGAGGTCCGAACACTGAGATTCGACGAGGAGTTGGATTGACATTACTATTGCCATGCTTAAGGACTTCTCCACTTCAGGACATTCATGCTGAGGTCATCCCACTGTACTGTAGACTCTTTGTACATACAAAATAGCATATGACCAGCAGCTGGACAGTCGCCGTCTCCATTCATTATTTCCATATCTGGTAAAATAGTAACCATGCCTTCTCATAAGCACAGATATGCACAGGGCTGGGTACCTCAATACTTTACTTTACTTGAGTACCAACTGAAAATTGAAGTATGTACTGTTTGTAAGGTACGATAGAGTACACAGTGCTTGGTCTTGTTTACTTGTCCTTCATCAATCATCACTGATTTACACCATGATTACTTTATTTTGTACTGATATTAGAGCTCTTTGTGTGATGCAACTGAGAAACATAACTGTCTTATTTTATTACATTAAAACAAAGTTTATTTTGTAGAAAGAAATGTACTGAGTAACAAAAGGCATAAAAAAGGTGATGATGTCCAGTCATACCAATGCATTTTTGGGATCATTTTTGGGATCAATTACAAAAGCATGCAATGTTAATTTAAAGTTAATCACAAAAGTATCAGCAATTTAACTACCACTTTCCCTCGATCTCCTGTAAGATGCAGTCTCTCAAACGTGCGCGATTAAAAATGTATTGTACTTTTTATTTTTAATTTTACTTTTCATTTGTTATATTTGTAGCAAGATTTTAAAAGCAACACTATTACCACAAGTGAAGTTTCCCAGGTTTGATTTTAAGACCAGTTTAAATAAGATTTGAAGTCACAGTACACACCGAAGGTTTTTGCAGTTTTGAAATGCTTCTGCTGATGACTAAAGATGCTCAAGTGTAAACTTATTTTCAAATGTTCATAATAAAAGTTGGATGAAGATTTTACTATGTACATCACATTCTTGTTGGACACTGACAGAAAATGTACTGTACATCGATCTCAGCTTGAACACAAGGCATTGATTTATTTTCAGGTAATCAGTTACGATCCTGAACAAGAGTTTGATTTTTTTTTATTCAAGAAAAATCAGTCTGTTTCTAGCTAAAGCAGAAATAGACTACGGGAATTATGGAACTATTAATATAGTGTAAGATAAGTCAAATATTGATAAATTGTAAAGTGTATGTAACTGGTAAGTTTGTCCATTTGCCTAAAGACCTTGTTGGTTGAAATGTTACATCATTAAATCTTGGGGAGCTTAAAATATTCAGTGTGAGGACTACCTTTCCATTTCCTTGTTGCTTTAGTTCTGCATCTGTCCTTGTCAGTGATCAACCCTGATCCATATTCAGGGGTATGTTAAATTTTCAGAGCAGCCACACTGGTGTGGCTTTCAATTTTGCTGTTTTAAATTTGGTACAAATATAAGAAAATGAATCGAAATGACTTTTTATGTCTCGGCTGCTATGGAATTTGGTACATATACCCATGTCATCCATCAGGGTGAATTGTTATAACTTGACATTTCAATTTGGTTTACCATGTAAAACTAAATAAAACTACATTCTCATCAGTCTCAGCTGATTAGCACTTTTGTTTAGTACTAATTGCCAGATGTGAGTATGGTACCATGGCCAACATTAGACTCTTAACCTTGTTAAAACCATTAACTTATAGTGGTCAGAAAAGGTTCGCTTCTTAGCATGACATACGATTGATGCTCCTGTCTGTCGATAGTCCCTGGTCAAAGCTACAGTAACTTAGGTCACCTCTAAACCAGCTGAATATGAGTGAGATTCATTCACACCAAAGGACCTTGGACTCAAATCAGGATTATAAAGCAATACAAGTTGGAAAAAAGCAGTCATCTTTATTTAGCATGTTTTCACAACACTGGATACTTTAGCCTTTCATCAGTTTGTATCTTTTAGAATGTTAACTGTGGAGTCAAACCAATTGATGAAAACTGCTTCCCTTTCCAAGATCAGGTTGACCTTTCACCTTTACCTTCACTAGGCTCTAAAGCCCTTTCACATGTCCAGGTGAGCAGCATCTTCAGCATTACAAAACAGAGGTACAGAGTAATGTTAAACAGCTGAAACCAGACCTGGGCTCAATAACAGTTGTAATTAACCCATAACCTTTGTTTTAACCTGCAGACTTGTTGTGATGTGATTGAGGTTTACCGCAGTATATAACGCCAGCTAAGTTCTTATTTGCACAAACATACTGTATGCTGTAGTGACTCAAACACAGTCCAGTGTTAGTCCACATTTTCAGGCACTCTTTGTACTGTCTACAGTGATTCCAATTAAGGCTAAAACAAGCAATGAAAGGTGTCCTGCAACATCATTTTGCCCAGGTCTGGCTGAAACCATGACGATGAGAAAGAAAGAGCAATGGAACAGAAAGAATGGCTCAGAGTTGTTGTGTACTGCTGTGGTCTGAGCACTGTGGTTTAGTGGCATTTTGTGGGTACCATCATGCTCACAGGCTGAGCAGCGTAAAAAAAAATAAAAATCAGATAGTCCTCTTGCAGACACATCACTAGGACAGCAGGAACAACATGGTTAGACACACCAGAGTCTGAATGAGAAGTCACAAGTTTAACCTTCTACAAAGACCCCCACTGAAGTGCTCATGACTACCCACAGAACGCCCATCTGCTGTGAACAGCTTGTCAGGGACTGTCAGCAGAAGGTTGTAGTACCTGACACCTTGCAGCTTTGAATGCATTGATGCAGATAAACCTTCCTTGCTCTATCCATACTCCCCGACACTGTTTCAGCAAGGATATATTCTGTCTCTGATAGTCCTGGTTTAAAGAATACCTTTTTTAATAATCTGGTCTTGACAACAAATCTTAACTCAGCGACACTAACTAGCTTTCGGTACTTTCAACCACATCTCTTGGTTTTCATCAGTGGATGGAGTTTGCTTAGTTGTCAAACTGTTATCACATGACCTAAGAAAATAACTTTGGTCACATGACAAGAGGTGGTTGTATGTGGGGAGAGATGGTAACCCCTGACTCTGATGTCAGATGTTGTGTCCAGTGACTCCTAGTCGATGACCTTTGACCTCTTCCCAGTGGATGCTGAGTGGTTTTGGTCTGGTGTTCACAGACAGTTAACGTTGTCTGTTTCTGGTGTTCAATCAGTCTTTTGATGGTCCTCAATGTTAAACCAACAAAAGCCAGAAAAGATCAAGGACAACATTCACATTGGGCACCAAAGACCATCTTGAAACCGGGACAGGGGTTACTATCTCTTCCTAAGTATGACCACTTAGTGATGGTCATGACTGAAGTTCCATAAATGGGTCATGGGATGACACTCGAGTCAGCTTGATTTACGAATTAGGAAAGTTCAAAGTTCCAAAAAGCAAGTGAGCACACCTTAACCCAAATGCTGTATCACTTAATACCAAATCAGCTTTACAGTAGTGTGCATGGTCAACTTCAAGTGATCAAACACGTTTTTGTCCACAGTTACTGTAACCACTTATCTGGAGGTAAAACAAAAAGTCAGTGTTTGAGGACCAGTTTTAGTTTTACGTTTTTGATGACTGTGTTTAAAAGTCTGCTACAGTTAGTGATCTGTGGTGCATTCTTCACACTGTTCACAGCAGCCTTTGGCTTTTCTTTCCCTGACAGACACTTGTTGTATGCTCAATAACAATGAACATGGAGTCTGCACTGACATTTGTCAGTGTTCAAATGTTTTCATCTGGAAGCTTGGCTTTCCTCAGAGTTACAATCTAATTTGGACAAAAAGTAAGCAGACTTGATGCACACTGTGACGGTTTACAAAACTCAACTGAGTTTCAAGAGTCCACCAACTGATTTTCAAATTGTACTGAAGTGACTGGAACCCAAACTTTAAATGGCTGTTGGCTGTACAGTATATGTGATACATAATTCTTAGGAATGGTCTTAAACCACTGGTATGTCCTTTAAACAGGAGAACGCACACACTGCATGGTAAACATCCACTAGATTTTGCTGAGTTCATTCTTGGATCACCTTTAACCTTCTGTGCTTACTGGATGTGCACAATGCAATAAAAGAGACATTTCACGTGTGTCCATTTTGCTTTCACTCTCAAATAAGTGGTTTAAATAGTGGTTCAACTGCAGATGCATTTAAAACCTGTCAGGGTGTCTGGTGATTGGTGCCATTTGCCCTAATGCAGTACGAGTTCAAAGAGGAAGAGAATCATGGCCAAAACTACAAATCAAGACCCAGGTTTAAAAAAACAAACAAACATTTAAACCAGTGAATTAGTCTGTGTGCAAGAACACCATGCAAGTCCTTCACAAATACAGCCTATTCAACTGAACAGAAGCATGAGAAAAATACTAAACATCTGCCTGTTCTGTGGGGACATGATTTCACAGTTGATATTCCAATTCATGTTGTTGGACAGAAAAAGTATTTTCCATAGACAGTGGTTACACCTGTTTTCATTCTCACTCAATGTGACGGATCCAAACAGAAATCTGATCACAGTGACGTGTCCACACAGTCAGAGAACACAATCGGTATCAATGTTAGTGGTCTGCAGGTCCAGGACATGTTTAGACCAGAAGCAGGGGGACAGAGTTAGTCCAGCCTGTCTACATACAGTAAACTAAAAGCTTCAGAGTTTCTGAAAGCTGATTGGTTGTATTTTACAGAGCTAGGTTAACTGTTTCTGCCTGCTTTCAGTCTGTGAGCTACAGCTGTGATGACATTTAGATTCATCCTCTCAGTTAATGCAGGATAAAATGACAAACACATTTGTCTGAATGTCATTGTTCTTTTAAATGTTGTTTTCTCACATATCAGTGAGAGGTCACATCAAAGCACAGATTTATGCTAATGGTATTTTCTACTGTGGGTAACAGCAAAGGAGGGACTGATCAGAACGTATCGGGCTTATGAGACACAGTGACTTCAGGATTGACTGACTCAGGGATGCAGCTTTGACGTCAGTTTGTTCAGATTGTGTTCAGATTGTGTTCAGACTGCTGTCTTCACTTGCCCAGCATCCGATCACAGTGCCAGCCAGCCCACACTGAGATCTGGCATGGCACTGTGAATTCAAACGCTTACATGTGTCAGGTCGAAGGATGCGTGTTGTAACAAAATGACAGGCGTAACCACGGCCAGAGGCTGACAATGAAAAGGTCTGAGGACACTTTCTTAAGTACACACTGCCTTCTTGAGTACATGTGGGGGTTCCACATAAACAGGGGTTATATTGAACAGAGACTAAGCCAGAAATACGAAGTGCTTACTGGGGTTTCACCTATCAACTGACTGTAGGTTGGCACAAGAAGAGCTCTATGTTTGTATCTGAGAACATCATCAGTGACTGGTCTACATGTGTACATCCTCCAAAACGTGCACAACACGGTATCGTAGTTCCAATCGCACTGATATATAAATACTGTTTTTATTTAGAATCGTCAACACAGGAAGACATGGAAATAAAATGCTTCAAACAATCATGGCAACCTGTGGCCAAAAAACAAACATTCTGAAAATGTCTAAGTGCACTTACACAGCTCTGACAAGATTTGAGTCTAACCTGCGGTGCCCCCCTCCCCCCACCAGAAGGAAAAAGGCCCCAAAACAAAACAAAACAAACAAAAAAGAAAAACAGCTAATTAATAATAATAATGTGCCATTTTGGACCAAATGACAGGAACTTTCCAAATGCTTACCTTGATCAAAAATGGACTTGGTAGAAACAATAACTGATGGCTGAGTGGAATGGTCAGTGAGAGCTCGTTCTTCAGTGGGGAACATGTTTTGTAGTAAAGTCTACTCTAAGACTAGATTCTGTCTGTCAACCGTCTGTGAACAGTTCAGGGCTACTTTAACATGTTTTGTTCAATAAATGGGATTTATATTGACTTGATTTACATAGTTTAATATTAACCCTCCCCCTTTCCCTAAGTAGGGAAGCGATCACAACAGGCAGGCATGAAAAAGAACCCATTTGAACCTTAAAATAAATAAGAAGGAAAATGATCCTCTCTGTACATAGAAAAAAAGACGGGGAGGCTGCAGCACATTCACATAATGTAAATGTGGGGTGTGTACTTTGATCAGGAGGTCTCTGTGCTTACACTGACTGATGCGGGATGATGCAGGCACAGTAGAAAAACTACTAGAGCGCTCTATTGGAACCATTTCTCCTCTCTCATTATTGACTTGCTTTTCCTTGAATCATACTCTGGTCTGTCTTTTGTCACCTTTTAGATTGTGTCTGATAAAGGAAGGGCGGGGCAGGGTTTGATGGGCTTTCTGAGAAGGAGTCCGTTTGCTGTGTGTTTGAGCACGGGCTCAGAGCATGCCAAACCCTTTGGCATAGGTGATGGCTTTCAGCAGTCTCTCCCTCAGCTTCTCCTTGCTGCTGTACTCAGGCAGCAGCAGCACATTAAAGCAAGTGTGAGACGTCGGTAACCTGCCAAGACAAAAACAACAAGAAAAAACTCACAGCGGGTCAGTTTTCACACAGTCTACACAGTCAGATGACTTGTTGTGTCCAACCAACAGTGTCAAACTTCTAAAACACTGAATTTAAGATTATAGAAAACAGATGCAGAAAGCAGAAAACGTGCCACAGCCAAAAGGGTCAACCTAACTCTTGACTGCAACAGCATCACTTCACCCTGTCCTTCCTAGTCTGAAGGAGAAACTAGGAACTAGAAACTAGAAATTCACTTTTCTGGATACTCAAAGACACAAAACATCCAAAACATTGAAGCAGCAAAAGAAACATTAAACATCCAAACAGCACACTAAAAACACATCAGACTGAGCTAAACATTAAAAGCTATTTTACAAAGGTGATTTGAAGGTGGGTACGTCGGTACAGTCACGGATGTGTTTGGGGAGACCGTTCCAGAGGGAAGGGGCAGCTATGGAGAAGGCTCTGTCACCCCATTAACATCACATGAGTGCAGCATTATGTGTGGACGGCAGCTCACCTGTCTGTGTCAGGGCCGTTCTTGGCAATGATCATCTTCAGCTTGCCCAGCCCACCCACGGGTGCTCTGTCAGTGCCGGTGGTGAACTGCAGAAAGAGGCGCTTCTGCTCCTCACCAAACGAGTGCAACGTCTCCCAAAACTCCCTGTGACGGAAACAAACATCCCCAACGTTTAAAATAGATCCAACAGAATGAACACCAACAAGCAACATTAATGATGATGTATGCTGATGTGTTACACGTTTCTACAGCAGGGAGGTGTCCTCTCTATTATTGTCAACAGTGTGCACAAACTGTACACACAGACACAGACACAGACACACACACAGACACAGACACACACACAGACACACACACAGACACACACACAGACACACACACACACACACACACTCTTACTTGATGATTCGAGAATCTCTGTTGTAACCTCCATCATATTCTGTTGTTTCTTCAAGTGCTAGGAAGTCCAGGTTCTGCAGTGTGACAAAGACAACATTTAGATGGAAATGAAGAATTTCAGTAAATGTTAACGACTTTTTTTTAACATATTGAAACGTGTGGTAACAAATCTCACTCTGCTTCCACAGATCAGGAGCTCGATCTCCTCTGGTCTGAACAGGTATTTGAGCGGTGACTCGTTGGTGACCATGTGGAAGCCTCTTCTGAACGCTTTGAACTGCTTCTCCACACTTTTGTTCAGCATGTACTCTGCGTACTGTGCCACGAACTCCTGCACAAACACACATCAGCACAGTGACAGTACAGTTACTCTTTAATATCCTGATGGGCCTTGAACGTTTGACCACTTATCTGAGTGGAATCTAGCCTTGAAGATGGCTTTAGGTTCCACAGAAACATCTGCTGTGACACCAACAGCAAAACATCCCTGTAACTGAGGACTCTCCACAGATCTCATTAGATCAATATAAATATAAATAGTGAAAACTCTCCACTATGATGTTTAAGTCCACAGTTCATTTGGAGGTCAGTACAGAACACTGGTAGAGCTGTGCAATATGGCATAAGATACATTATTAACATTATTAGCACAGACTGTGGACGCCACCTGTCAGAAATAATGAGTAGCAGCTGGAAATAGGATGGAAGCGTCTCGTATTGTAACACTATGGAGGATAGCTAGTGTTAGGAGTACTTAAATAAATACACAGCACACCTCCTTCATATGTGATGTATCAGGTCACATGCTGACCCAAAACAGATCACTAAAGGTTGACAGTTCATGATCAGAAGATGCATTTAGTTGATCGGCTTTCGAATTCTTGTTCAAGTGATTATATTCACCAAAGAATCGTAGTACGTATGACTGCAGCCATACTAAAAGTAAGACTGAACGACCTCAAGAAAAAGATTTAATACAGTTTCATGCTTTCTGCTGGCTCACCTTTCTGTTTTCATTCGTGACTGGAATCTTGTCCCCATTTTCCCTTAAATCGTACATGAGTGGGTTCCCGAACAGGTCTGTCTGGGAAATCTGGAAAGTGATCATCATGTCCTCTTCCACACTGCCCTCGTACTCCAGCAGCTCCTTCAGGCTCTGGTGTAGAACCTTTCCAGCACAGTCACATCACATTTAGAATTGCTCATCAAGTGACAAAAGTGTTCAAAGTTAAACTGGATTTGTTGTTGCGTTTGCTGAGGTATTTCTTACCGGGTTGGCATCAGCCAAGTCCCTGAACGTTCCTTTCTTGCCCATCAGCTTCCTGTACACCACCATAGGAAAGTGGACATCCAGGATACAGTTGTTATAGATGGCC
This sequence comes from Argyrosomus regius, assembly GCA_946959425.1. Classification (NCBI taxonomy): domain Eukaryota; kingdom Metazoa; phylum Chordata; class Actinopteri; family Sciaenidae; genus Argyrosomus; species Argyrosomus regius. The sequence goes on from OX336905.1 coordinate 14,604,813, forward strand.
AGGCCGAGGACGATGCCGATCAGAGTGTACTGTCCCTCATTTTCAAACGATGACGCGTTGAACCAAAACAGTTTGGTGCGTTCATCGTATGTGAACATGCCTGCAAGAGGAAGAGATTACTAATTAATACATGTAGTTTGGAATGCAGCCATATAATATTTATTAAACCCTGATTAATATTGCTATTTTTAATCACATCAGCATTATGTTTGCTCCCATAATAAAAGGCCACTGTCAAATGTGCACTGCCTGGACTGGAAACATGGAGCACTGAGCGAGGAGCTTTGGACTGCCAGTGCTCAAACATACTGGGACTGCTAGCTGCATGGCTAACACAGCTGAAAGCAACTATACGGTTAGCAGCAGTTAGCTGTTAGCTACTTTTCCAACAGGTAACTCAGTACTTCCTGTATGAGGAATATTACAATAAAACTTCTGGAGTGTTCTAAATGAGATTTAATAGTCTGGGAACAGAATGTGTTAAAGCTTCTAATCTGATCTAAGGATCAAACTTTGTGGGTACGCTCACTGATCCGCATCACTGTGAATGTGCTGCCGTTAGCCAAAAGGCTAACCCTCACCTGTTATATATAATCCCTCTCTAAGGTTAAGAAATACAGAATAAATAAAATAATAATAAAATCAATGAAGGATGAAATGTTGATCATGCTGAAGCTGTCACTGCCCTACTTATGAACACGTTAAAGTCCACATGTAATGTTTTTATGATACAATTATGTAACACTCAAACTCTGAACTGAAAATGAAAGTACAGGTGAACTGTGCATCATTACATGTTGAGTTCTTGTTCAGCTTTGACATCTCCACTTCCACTCACACAGCTTCACAGGACGTTTCACGTGTTCATGTTCGCTTCTCAGTGAGTGGCTGAGATCGTTTAATTAAACGAGCATTACTTCATTAGAATGTGTAGAAAAGCTGCCCCACGTGAAGTTATGAAGTTAATCAGAGCTAGTCAGTAAAACATTATGAAAATTAAGTGCCACAGTTTTCTTCAAGCTGCAGCATCACACACTCTGTAACAAACAGAAATGTTTTCTCACCAATATCTGGGTTAAAGATCTCCTCCACCACCAGCTGAAAGAACTCTTTGGAAACACCTCCTTCATCAACACCTTGCTCTCCTTCAAACTCCACATACAGCTGCTTCTTCAAGTCTGCAGGATTCTCCATTGCTATCATTTCCAGCTACAGAGAAACAAGAAAAACACGTCAGACAGTGTGTCCCCAAACTGAAGCTAGTCTATTCAAATAAAAAAGGATGTGACACACACATACCCTGACCAAAGCGTCATCAATAATGTGATCTCTGCGCACTTTGAGCCGCAGGTATGGGTTGAGCTGCTGACCCTGCACCAAGCTGTAGAGCACAGTGATACGCCGCTCGCTGTACATGCGGATGCGGTTGTCATAGTACAGACCCAGGTTCTTGGTGACGGCGTTCAGGATGAAAGGGCAGGTCATAAAGGAGAACTTGTTTTCAGTTTCAACCTTAAAGAAAGTATAGTCCTTGTCCATCTCTAGCACCTCATTCAGAGGCTCATTGACAAACTCCTCAAAGGGAATGAGGGGCCGCCGGCAGTCGTTGGTTCGGATCCCCAACTCCGTCTCCAACGGGTCCACCCGAGGGCCCTTCTTATTCCGCCGCTCCTCGCCCAGCAGCTCCTGCAGGGTGAGCTCGCTGGACTCTGGGATGGGCTCCTCGTCCTCTTCCTCGTTGTGCTCCATGTCGAGGTCGCCGCCCAGCACGTTTGCATAGTAGACGATCTTCAAGCACTTGGTGGCCGCCACCACTGCGTCGTCGTCGTTGACCAGGTTGCGGCTGTTGAACTCGTTACTGATCACCTTGTAGGTAATGAGCTGCTGGAAGGTCTCCACCATGCGCCGGATCTGCTCAGCGCTATAATGCGACCACAAGCGTGCCAGCTTGGCCTGGGCTGCCAGTGGGAGTTTGCTCATGGCCTTGCAGAACTGTGGGAGGGCGATCTCCAGGTACTCTGGGCTGTGGAGGTTACTGTTTTCCATCACTATAACAAACAGGTTCAGGTAGTTTGGGTCTCGTGAATACACATTGTGATACGTCAGGTCGCACTCTACATTGGGTGAGAGGTAGACCAGTGCATTCAGGAAGGCTGCTTCTATCTTCTCATTGGACAGCAGGCGCTCGTAGACTCGCCGCACGGCTTCGATGTCCACTGACACCTCATCGGGGGCCAGCTTTTGGACATCATTTTCCCCTGAGGAGCCCTCTCCGAGCCTTGATGATGAGGAGGAGGCTGGGGAGTCCTCCTCCATAGCTGTAGCAGAGCAGGCAGCTGCCTCCTTCTCATCCTCATCCTTGTCCTCATCCTTACCTTGAAGGGACTTGAGCTCCTCCTTGGTGTGAGGTTTGGACCTCCGGAAGCTCTGCACCAGGCCCTCAGCACTGGAGAAAACCCGGCCTATTACCCTGATGAGAGGCGAGTAATCTTCCTTCTCTCCACAGATGTCCAAGATCTCATACACTTTCTCCTCTGTCAGGTAATTTACATCTAAAGAATCCACAAGGTTCAAAATAAAAGGAAAACTGATTAAATTGACAGATTCAACTGTAGGTATGTAACAAATCCAAGTGTCTGACATCAACTCACCTTTGAAATTGTCCCGTACAGAGTGGACATCTTTATGGTTCATCTTCCTGTTGCTACAGGCGGAGTTGCTGTGAGCACTGCTCTCCAGGTAGGCTGAGGCGGTGCCTTTCTTCGAGGGGTGGGGGTCACATAGCTTAGCGTTGACCTTGTAGAGCTCCAGGGCTTTGACCGCCGCCGCATTGTTATCCATGCGGCTGAAGCCAACCGATGAGGCACACCATGAGTTGGAGCACGACTCATTCCCACAGCCCTCCGTTAACTGGTGGTAATAGCGCTCTATTAGATGTTTGGCAGCTGCTCGCTTCCTGCATTCAGAGGTAAGACACAACAGGTTAGAAGTGTTCGTAATGTGTGAATCCAGTTTATACCGCAGTAAGTGCAACACGGGATGAATGGTAAACATCTTTTCAACTCCACACAGCTGTGTGACTGCAGCGTCGGTCATGTGAGTGTTAAAAATACAGTGCAATGACAAAATATCACCACATCCATTTAGATTTGTGTTGGAGCTTTCAGACTTTATCATTGTCACTGTCAGTGACTGTAACTCCACAAGACAGTGCAGAACCAATATTAGATTTTGATGAGGTTGATAACAAAAAATAAATCTGATATTAGTGTCAGACAGTATGTATTTATTTACATACAGACTTACACAAACAAACATAAAAATATTGATAGGGCTTTCTTAAATGTGTTCAGCTTTATTGTGAACAGTAGTTGATTTTAACGCAACTAATTTAAGCACCTTAAATAACTCTAATTATTATTGTAATAACAAACACTGCACGCTGCTCCCCGGTGCTCAGCACTGCGACAGGATCAACTTGCCAGCACATATTAGCATGCTAGTTTGTTGTGAAGTTCTTTAACTCTGATTCACGATGAACATTTGATAACACTGTTATAACTGCCACAAACATCAGGCCTCTAACAGGAAGAGAGAGAAACAAGAAGTGAGAGTGGACAAACACAAGAGTGATCTGAGCTGCTGGTGGAGAGAAGGGCAGCCTTAAATACATGCTAACACACACACACACACACACACACACACACACACACACACACACACAGTGAGCATCAGTTTAAATGAGTTGTACTTACATTCGGCTTGCTTCTGGGTTTTCTATTTCAGGCTCCTCGTATTCTCTAATTGAACAACAGACAATAAGGATGAGCTCTGCAGCAGAGGTCACGATGTGCTGCATTGACATGAGGATTCTAACAAACACTGCTGCCTCTCCGCTGGCTGCATCTGTGCACTCTGCACAATATTAAAGCAGACTGAGTGTAGACATTTATGATGCTTTAGGAACAATATGAAAATGACATGCTAAGAAAAAAAGCCGGTGTGTTGCAGCTAGAAGCTACCAGGTTAGCCTGACAGTGATTCTGGTCAGTCAGTGTATTCTGCTAAATATGCCATAGTTAATAAGCGTGAGCTATTGATGACTGTCAAAATAAGCGTTAAATTAAATCCCACAGTCAGATCTCAGAGGGTCAGTAGGTCTGCTGAAGCAGAAGACATGTCAGAGACCTGCACATCCTGGCGCTGACTTAGCAAGCTAATATGGCATACAGCAGCTAGCCCGCCGGCCTTCATTCAACTAACGTTATTATTCATGTAGAATGACGTTTCCAAAGTAGTTACACTGTTCGGTTTTCAACCAGCCAATGGTTGCAATGCACTCGCCTAAATACAGTATATAGATAAACGCAAGAGTGTAAGAGCATCCACACAGCTACCAGCAACAGCCAGCTAGGTATCACTCTGAGTGTTTCCCTAGCATCCCCGGCTCTTTCCTCTCGGCGTCCCCACCTGTATGGTCCTCCTGCGGGGCTAGTCTCGGCCTGTGGTGGCGCACACTCACAGTCCTCCTTCTCGTCGGAATTCATACGAGACTTTATCCTCAGTTGTTTGTTATTCTGTTGCTGTTTGTGAATGTTTCAAGTCCTCCACAGGCTGATTACAACTTCAACAGCACGATGGTTCAGGTGTAAGCGGGCAGCGACGAACGATTTTCTATTCCAAACTTCATTCACGGCCTTCCCAGCGCAGGCTCTTTCCTCTGCCTGACGTTCACCGCCATCTTGACTTCACCACCAGCCCACAATGCACTGCGTTCTAGCTACAAGAGCTGCTGGAATGGATCAAAATGCTGCAAGGACTGGACTCATCACACTCACTGTTACCATGACTGATAACAAACTATACAAAATATAATATAATATAATATAATATAATATAATATAATACTTTATTCTCTGTGCATTGCCCATGTATTAAAATAACTTGTCTATATCTATCAACAAAATCAAATGTACATTCAAGAATCATTTAAGACCACTCAAGACCAAGATGGGACCACCAGAAGCACCTCCATACATGTCCCGACTGTCAGAACATCTAACCAGAGTCTTTAATAGTTACAAGGAGTCAACACCTACCACAAGCCAGTCAACACCTTAAGATCTCTACTGGTACACCCTAAAGACAGGACCCCACTGATTACTGAGTACGGAGTACTAGAGTGGTGTATGACATCATCAACATGTGACTGCTGTGGGGAACACTATGTCAGTAAAACAGCAAAACAACAACAACAAAAAAACCCTCCTCCTGACTCACTTGACCCACTAAATTTACATGCAGGCCAGACAGATCTACCGACAACACTATCGCCCTCCATACTGCCCTCTAACACCTGGACCACAGGAACAAACTGTTTATTCCTATACACATCACAGTATTCATTTACCTGATAGCTGCAGCCTCAGAGATAAATCTGTTCATTCCCACAAATGTGCCACCGTGCATGACCAGACCTCTGCTTGATGAGACATCTGCTTATTTGAAGTCTGGAGAACATCTGGGTGTGATTTTGAAAATGTAGAACTCTAGAACTCTTTTTGTAAGTGTGACTGTGTAAAGATAAGTTTAAAGTATTGCAATGTGCCTCTACCTTGCCCAGGCTGGACTGCTGACAGGTAGGCTGCGGATCCTCTTCTATTGTTCCTGCATTGTCCATCAATTCTTCAATTCTGTAACAGGCCATTTAGAATCCGTCTGCCCTGCTGCCCACACCATGCCATCAAGTGTTTAAATCTAGTGTATCCAGCTACAAAGATAGATTATAGACATTCAGAACATAGGCAGTAGTATGCATATAGCAGTGTGCATGGGTGGCTGGACCAAAGTATGGAGGGTGGACTGGTAACTGGAGAGGTGCCAGTTCACCTCCTGGGCACTGCCAAGTTGCCCTTGAGCAATGCACTGAACCCCCAAAGCTTTGTGTGCGCGCACACACACAAAAATGCATGTAAAAACTTGAGTGAAGAAAGAATTTCCCCTCAAGGGATCAATAAAGTATTTATTCTATTCTTCTTTCTATTTGAAATGAAGACATAAAACACATCTTAATCTGTATTATTGCTTGAACTAAAAATCATGTTGGCCTATACATGATTTCTGACTCACCTAAATTGTGAAGATCACACGTGCTGCTCACAAGATGTATGTGATGTTTTCAGCCACATGATCTTTATCAGACAATGAAAGACAGCAGTCTGTCATAGAGCCCATCTGATATAGCCTATCTCTAGCAGATATAAAAATACATAGAATGTATAAAAAGAGGTAGAGAAGTCGTTGCTACACAGTTTTTCCAGCAGAGAGCAGTGCTGCTTAACAGCCAGTTTACTGTTTAATATATCTACAAATATTTGACACAAGTCTTAAACAAAAGGAATAATACCAAACAGCTTGTCTCTGTCTAAATGAAAATGTAGCCACATTAGGAACTTAAAGGTGATAAAGATGTTCCAACCATGATATGAATGAATGACTGTATTAAGTACCACTATAGGTACAGGTGAGTGTTGAAATAAAATATATATATATATATATATATATATATATATATATATATATATATATATATATATATATATATATATATTTATATATACATACAAGTCTGTAGTTTGATGATGGTAAACACAATTAAAAGATTAACAGGTGAGCTGATGAAATGAGAAGAGGTAGCTATCTATTCTAACAAACGTGAAAGAGATGAACATCAAATCATGTGAATGTGTGCTGCTGATGGCTCCAAAATGACTTAAAACAGGTATGAAATACAGTATTCAAGTTTACAGCTCTCTGTCAAGTATTCAACAAGAGCAAACCAAACCTTACTTACTTAAAGTCAGAGGTGAAGAGCAGAGTCTGGAAAAGGAATCAAAGATAGGACACAGATTTTTTAATATTTTTTTTTAAATTTTTTGAATTTATCAATCATAAACAAATCTACATATTACTGTACATACTGTCACATCTAGCCACCTCATGTTTGTTAATCTGGACACTAGTACCCATTTTTATTTATAAAGTATTATATGTCTATCCAAAATAATTTCAAACAAACACATTAAATGTTCTTACATCTGAATTGCAAAGAGACCCCAAATAGTAGGAACAAATATACATAATTCCTTATGTATATTTCTTCCTACAGTTTGGGCTTTCTTTTGTGTAAAACAATAGATGAAGCCTTTCACAAAATAAACGGACCCCAAAGTGCAATAGGCTTTTTAGCGGGAGTCATTTAGAGAGAAAGACTTAAATCTCCGAACCAAGTTCATTATTATTCGCAATAATTCTGCTTTAGTTCATTAATTAGGTTCATTATTATTCGCGTTATTTCAACTTTAGTTGTTTTTTCAAAATAGTCCAGTTGGGCGGGAAATCTGCGGAACTGGCAACCCTGGCTTGGCCCTAACCCTGCCCGGTGCGTGCGCGCGACACTCAACCTGACGGTTACGGAACGAAGTTTGGCACGAGGCACTTCATCACCGAGCTCTACTTGAGAAGTACAAGTTCACGAGTAAGTTCAAGTTAGCTGGTTACTGACTTTATTACCATCAATCATTTTAATAGACTAGAACGGAACGGAGATTTATTTTCTCAATACATGTTTTATTGTGCTTAGCTGTTAATGCCAAGTTACCGTTAGCTATTTTAGCTAGCGCCATGGCCTGCTTCATACACAGGTGTCCACGTCGAAGCAGCGCGTGCCCCTGCAGAGTTTGACTTATTAGACAAAAGTAGCAATTAAATGTTAGTGTCACGACACTAGTTTACCTTTTATTAAGATGGACAGTAATTTAATTTAGTAATTTAAGCACCGACCAACAGTGTATCGAGTGTGACATCTGTCCTAATTTAAATCGGACATTTTAGCTAACGTTAGCTAACACCTAGCTAGCTCTAAGCTGCAATGAGGTCGGTGGTAGGTCACGTGGTGTTGGACCGATAACGTCTCTTTCGAAAGGTTACTTTACTGTTAAAGAAAGGAGGTTAAATTGCCTTAGCAAAGACACTCTTACGTTTCTGAGTGTCTACATTGTTGCATATATTTCCACCACTTGAATATTAACTTTGTGGTTTGAGTTTTTCAGGTGAACAAAATGGACGACTGGGAAGAAGGGGTAAGTTAATTTAGAGAAGCAGCTGATGATTATGACGAGCTTTGCTGCTCCTGTCATTGAGGCAGACAGTCAATACCTGTTTTCAATTTACTCATTACAGGAAGCTACTAGTACTACCACACTAACCAGCCACAACCCAACTGAAGGTACGTCTACTGTGATGTCAGGAAACTCAAAGATGTACGGTGATGTTGCATCCTGTCTATCTGAAAGGACACATTACAGTCCATTATCCACTGACCATTTGCCTCTATATGTTAAGCTTTAAATGTCCAGTGTGACAGATTGACAGGACTCTAACCGAATATAGCACAAATTAATAAAACATAAGTATACTTTCATGAGTGAATAATCACCTTAGAATGAGCCTTAAGCATCTGAAATGACCTCTTGTAGCAGTGGAAATGAATTGTGAACACCTTCTCTTTAGGCACACAAGGAGGCTCCTGGAATACTTCCAGTGGTGATTTTGGAAGGGGTAAGTGTAGAAAGGTTGAGTGATGAATACCTCTGCCATAGAGGATGTTCATGATTAAAAATGTTTTTCTGATTCTGTCCAGGTCGTGGTGGAAGAGGCAGAGGAGGAGGCTTTAAAAGTGCGTTCTTTTCAGCTGACTGCTCATCATTAAACAATGGAATGATTGTTAGTCCTGTGACCAATGGCCAGATTCTTTGTTTTTATAAGTAATCAATGGCAAGACATCACTGTTGCCTCTAAACTTGTGATGTGAGACAGTTGAGTCAGTTGAAGAATTAAAAATGATCAGTAGCTTGACAGATAATTTAGGAAGTGTTGGTCGCAGCATGAACAACGCTCTTTGATCCAAGTCAGGCAAAATGCTTCAGTGGCTCCTGAAGTATGCAAAACTGTACTTTGGTGTTCAGTTCTCAGAACCATTCAGTTGCACACTTAACTGATTATACACTCAGGGAGGTAGAAGAAGTGTTGGTGCTTCAGACCAGTCAAAACCAGTGGCTATTCGTGGTAGGATGTGGAGTTGAAATTAGACCCCTGAGTTGGAGTTTAAGCTGCTGTTTAATGCTTAGAGGGGAAGAGGTTGAACTGGAGTCTAACTTTGGTGCTTTTATTTTGTAGGTGCTGATGAGAATGGGGATGGTAAGCACTGGCAGTATTTATAAGTGGTGTCAGTTAGCACTTGCTATGTCTTGGTGCTACTGACCCTCCAAATTGTTGTTTTTCAGATGGGGGCAACTGGAACAACGCAGGAGGAGAAAGAGGTGGTTTCAGAGGTAGAGGAGGCAGAGGTGAGACATGAACTGTGATTAACTCATCCACCCACACACACTCGGTGTGCAACACAATCCTCCAGTCAGTGTTCTCTGTTTGAGTAGAACATTATGTCTCATTACGAGTGTCTTCAGAGGCTCTGACCGTCAGGGCTTCAGTCAACTCACTGTCCACTCATAATCCACAAACATGCAGAGCTCTTTACTAACAAACTCTAATTGTATGTAATGGTTGAGCCTAGTTAGCTCTGAATCTTAAGATAAGTGAGTTCTTGTGGAGGCTGGTCTGAGACCCTCCTCCTCTCTACCAGCTGTACCTGCCCAGCAGAGGGCAGGTAGCCACTTTATTAGAAAGACTAAACAGTCAAGTCTTAGTGCTTCACCTGGATCCATGCTTGTCAACAAGTAGATAAATAAATTAGTCAAAATAAACTTAGATTATTGTGATTGGTGTCATAATAAAGGAATGTATTCTTCATGATAGAAAAATTCACTTTAATCTGAAAATGTTTTTTACACCACATTTTTGCATTATTATTATTATTGTGATTTAGGTGTTTAGTTATTGTATTGCCCACAGCAGAAGATGATTAGTCCTGAATTTCCATATCACTAAATGGTTTTAGACATGAAGGAATGTGACTGTAGTACTTTGTACGTTTGTTGATGGAGGTCAGCTCGTCGTTACAAAGAATTCCAACAGTTTGACAGAAGCACAAGTATCAAAACATTGATAGAAACTTTTGAAACCACAACCATTACAGGAAGCATCCTGGATGAGACCAGCGAGCTGAAGACAGACAGGACTATTGTATGATTATGAAGTCACCATTAAACCTGCTGAACAATCTGAAGAGGAAATGCTGTTTTGAAGTGCACTGATGAAATCTTGTTTCTGTCATCAGGCCGTGGCAGAGGATTTGGTAGAACGGATCGCAGTGAATTCAGTGGTAATGTTTTTATTTTTGCTTCTATCGAGTGCAACTGACCTGTATATCTATAGACATGTTGGTTGACTTTAAATGAACTACCTTGTTTTTACAGGAGATGATGATGGAGTGTGTGAAAATGGTATGTGTTTTTTCTGTTCTGACAGTCCAAGTACAGAAACTGCTTTTGGTTGTAGTTTGACTTTTTAACCCTGAAGTTGAATGTTTGTGTTTGACTGTTTGTTCTGAACAGGCTTTAGAGGAGGAAGCAGAGGAGGAAGAGGAGGCAGAGGAGGAGGAGGTTTCAGATCAGGTGATTTTTCAGTCCTTTTGTGGTGAAGCAGGAGAGTTTATCTGTTTTTCTAAAATCTAAAATGATTGATGGATGATGTGTTAAAGGTGGTGACCAGGGTGGCAGAGGAGGCTTTGGAGGAGGTAAGTCAGAAATCCTGTCTTTTGTCATCTTAGTAAATATGGAGTGTGTCTTCAGTCATTGAAGGTTATCGTGAAAAGGATGAGATCTTTTCTCGGCTTGAGAGTTTTTAAAATTTATTATTTTTTTTATAACTAACAGAATGATTTTATCCGTTGAGTTAGGATTTGAATCATTTTACTGATGTGATTGACATTTGTGTCTGACACAGGGGAAGACAAAGAAAATAAGGATGAAAGTGACGGTGACCGTAAGTTGATGAACTCGTCAATGTGAAAAAAGTCAGCAGTCTTGTCTGTATGTAAGCTTGTTCCACTGTGTGTTCTGACCCACAGGACCCAGGGTCACGTACATTCCCCCGACCCTGCCTGAAGACGAAGAGTCCATTTTTGCCCACTATAAGACAGGCATCAACTTTGACAAGTATGATGACATCATGGTGGATGTTAGCGGAACCAATCCACCACAGGCTATCATGGTAAGAATGAATTAGTGACTCAGTATGAAAATGAACCTAATAGAGTTGCTAGTTATATATTCTCTTATATACAAAGTCTTCTATTTGTAGCAGCTCAGTCATAAGCCATTAAAGGCGCTCTGGTAAGATCCAATAAATTGGCATTTTACATATTATAGAGTTGTTGATTAAACTATACAAATAATAATTTGAACTTGCAACCCTGATAGTAAAGTTGTCTACAATGATTGGAATAGTTGGGATGCAAGTAAAGATTTTGTTGCCAGAGTTGGTATTGTTGACATTAAGTGTACTGCAGACAGCTCAGTCTGGTTTCTGTGCACAGTGACATGTCTGTTAGCGCAGAGCTTCAATGACATCACAACTAGGGCTGGGCGATATGGCCTAAAAATAAAATCTCCGATCCGATTTACGATTTTAATAAAAAAAAATTTTCTTAAAAACTAGAAACGACAAGGAAGTCATTCAAATAAGCTTTGTTTTTATTTGGCACAAAAAATTATGAATTTTATGAAATTATGAATATCCCTATTGGGCTTGAAGTGCAAACCTAATTTTCACCAATCTTCACTTAAAAAAATAAACAAAAGGTCCCTCTTGATTAAATAAGGACAAATTTCCCTATTGGGATTAATAAAGTGCAAATATAACTTTTACCAAACATCACTTTTTGTAAAATAAAGGTGACTCTTGAAAAAATGTCTTGTAACCCTGAAGAAAGACACTTTGGGGTCAATTGTATGGAGCATGTGTATGAAGCCAGACTTTTCCATTGTGTAATTGGGCACCATATCTTTGCCAATGTTAGCCGCTAATGTTACCTGCGTTCTAGCTGTTTTTTTAAAGGTTGTCATCATCTTGTGCAGCCCACTGCTCCCACTCAGCTGCGTGCTTTTGTTTCAGGTGCTGCTGCATTTAGTTACCACTGACTTCCGACAAACTTTACAGCGGACAGTGGTTTGATCGGTGTCTGCTGCTGTAAAACCGAACCACTTCCATACCACTGAGGAGACGGAGCCTTTTTTGGGGACAAAGTTTTCGTCACTCTTATTAGCATGTGTTGCCATGTTGACGTTTTGCCGGTCTCTGAGGAGAAGACGTCGTCTCGTGCAGGGGAGGGGCCGGCGTTACCGGAGGGAGCTGTACCGTAATTACTCTAGTTACAGTGAAAATCGATTTTCATTTTTGAACATCGTCCTAAATCATGAATTCGAATTAATTGATAAAATCGCCCAGCCCTAATCACAACACAACACTTAAAACATTTTAACAACAGAATCCAAACTGAATTCTCTTGATCCTAAAATAATGGAACGGATTTGAGGATGGTCCATAGTGCTATGCTATGACGTCTCTAACATCATGATCTTTGGATTAATCTGAGGACAATTTTATGGCTATAAATCTGAACTGTCCTTTGAAGCTGGTATATCTTTAAACTGTTGTATAAATGATGGGCAGTCTGCTGAGTCAGCAATTCAAACCTTTGCCTTCAGACTTTTGATGAGGCAGCATTGTGCGAGTCCCTGAGAAAAGCCGTCACCAAGTCTGGTTACGTGAAGCCGACCCCTGTACAGAAGCATGGGATCCCAATCATCTCTGCTGGCAGAGATCTCATGGCCTGTGCTCAGACTGGATCTGGTAAAACGGTGAGATGAGTGAATCAACATCTGACCTGTAACTAACTAACTTTGCTTGTGCACAGAGTTTAAAGTGTCTTTCTGCCTCCAGGCTGCATTCCTGCTCCCTATTCTGCAGCAGCTGATGACAGACGGTGTGGCAGCCAGTTCCTTCAGCGAGCTGCAGGAGCCTGAAGTCATCATCGTGGCCCCAACCAGGGAGCTCATCAACCAGATTTACATGGAGGCCCGGAAGTTCTCCTATGGGTACGTTTAGACTGATTAAAAAGTCATTGGACCTTGCACGTTGTCCTGGCTTCTAATCTTTGTCTCCTGTCTCTTGTAGGACATGTGTGCGTCCAGTAGTGGTTTATGGTGGAGTTAGCACTGGACACCAAATAAGGGAAATCTTAAGGGGGTGCAATGTGCTGTGTGGAACACCGGGGAGACTGTTGGATGTGATCGGAAGAGGAAAGGTCATTTTCAATCGCTTGATGTTTACATCCAAATTAGACAGTCTTAAGTTGAAGACTTGAACATGTGACTCAATGGTGTCTGTTCTCAGATTGGGTTGAGTAAGCTGCGGTACTTCGTGCTAGATGAGGCTGACCGGATGTTGGACATGGGTTTTGAACCTGACATGCGCCGTTTGGTGGGCTCCCCTGGAATGCCAACCAAAGAGCACCGGCAGACTCTGATGTTCAGTGCCACTTACCCCGAGGACATCCAGAGGTCTGCTCACTGATCAGCTTTTACTCTTGATGTGGACGACTGTCCCAGAACTAAGCTGTTATAAATGAGGACGTGTGTTTTTACAGGATGGCTGCTGACTTCCTTAAGACCGACTATTTGTTCTTGGCTGTGGGTGTGGTGGGCGGAGCCTGCAGTGATGTGGAGCAGACTTTTGTCCAAGTCACAAAGTTCTCCAAGAGGGAGCAACTCCTTGACGTCCTGAAGACAACTGGTAACTCTTTTGTGTTTCACTCATTTCCAGTGTGCAGAAACAGAAATAAATGTGATTATTTGATGTCATGTTGTTTGTCAAGTATAATTATAATCCTAAAGCTAAGAAGAGACCCTAAATACAAGGTTTGGACCCTATAAGTCAGTCTACAAACTCTGATGGGCTCTGTGTACAGTCAGGTTACTGTGCCATTCCTACGTTTCATTTTGTAGTTTTTAAATGCTCTCTGCGGCTCTTCTATGACTGAATAATGAATTGCAGCTCAAAATGGAACAGTTGTTGATTTTGATGACTGGTGTTGGTTGCAGGAACGGAGCGCACCATGGTGTTTGTGGAGACCAAGAGACAAGCTGATTTCATTGCTACGTACTTGTGCCAGGAGAATGTTCCAACAACCAGCATTCATGGGTAAGTGGTGAGTCCATGAATCTCTGTTCTCACCTAGTTTTTATGCAGGTAGTGATGTGACGCCTTGTGTTGTTTGTCAGTGACCGTGAGCAGCGGGAGCGGGAGCAGGCTCTGGCAGACTTCCGCTCCGGCAAATGTCCAGTCCTGGTAGCTACCTCAGTAGCTGCCCGCGGTCTGGATATTCCTGATGTACAGCACGTAGTGAATTTTGACCTCCCCAACAACATTGACGAATATGTCCACCGTATTGGGAGAACTGGCCGCTGTGGTAACATTGGGAGGGCAGTGTCTTTCTATGACCCAGATGCTGATAACCAGTTGTCTCGCTCGCTGGTCACAATCCTGTCCAAGGTAAGAAAGCTACCTGCTCTAAGAATACATCTAAACAGCACCAATGTTTTTCAGGATCCACACTGAGCCTCATTCAATATGTTTCTGTTCAGTCTGTTTCTTTAGTCATTCCAACCTTCCTTTTTTTTCTATCATTGAGCAAACTGAGTAACATGTCTGTGGATTATATTATATTCAGTTCATAATAATCCTACAGCAGCTTAAAATCAAGAAGGCCTCACGACCTCCTGTGAACTCTGGGCGACCCCTAGTGGGGGTCAGGACCTCCAGGTTGGATCTTATTGAAAGTGCAGGCATTGTGTATCATAGAAGAAACTTGAAGCACAGCCAGCGTCTGTCTACATTGTTTCATGTGTTGACTGTGATTGGCAGGCCCAGCAGGAAGTACCCTCGTGGTTAGAAGAGTCTGCGTTCAGCGGCCCGGGTGCCACAGGCTTCAACCCCTCCAAGAGGAACTTTGCCTCCTCAGACTCCAGGAAGGTAAGGGGCCTCTCACTGTGTCGTCCCCCCCTCACTGTGTCGTCCCCCCCCCTCTCACTGTGTCGTCCCCCCCTCTCACTGTGTCGTCCCCCCCCTCTCACTGTGTCTTCCCCCCCTCTCACTGTGTCTTCCCCCCTCTCACTGTGTCTTCCCCCCTCTCACTGTGTCGTCCCCCCTCTCACTGTGTCGTCCCCCCCCTCTCACTGTGTCGTCCCCCCCCTCTCACTGTGTCGTCCCCCCCTCTCACTGTGTCGTCCCCCCCCTCTCACTGTGTCTTCCCCCCTCTCACTGTGCCCCCCCCCCCCCCACACTGTGTCCCTCCTCACACTGTGTCCTCAGGGTCAACATGGAGGATCTTTTCAGGACAACGGTGTGACGAGCCAGCCGGCTGCTCAGACTGCAGCTGATGATGATGATTGGGAGTAGAGGGAATATGAGCAGCACACCCACACATCAGTGACCTGAGTTGTTTTTCTTTGCAGATGTTCAGCTTGTTGTAGTTTTATCACAGTGTTTTTGTTAAAAGGAGAAAACTTGTTTGTCTCAGGCCGTACGAAGTTTAAAAATGTCAAGTGAGATGTTAAACGTGGAAACCAGTGACAACTTTTCAGTCTTCACTGAGCAGCAGATTGTGGAAAGTTTGTTTTATTTTTTTTTTTATCACTTGCATATAACATGGTTGAAAACCATGAAAAAAATGGACCTGACCAGAGGTCAAAATGTAAGACTGTTATATATCTAATTTGTTTCCTATGAGGATGAAAATGAATAAATATTTGTTCAGAGCATTTGTCAAATGTGTCAAATGGTGTTAATGGATTTCATCATTAATTCATCAATGAACAAGTGCAGAGGACTGATGCTGTTGAAGGTTGATAACAACTTTAAGGTACCTGTACTTGAGTAATTCTCTACATGTCACAGGGGAATATCGCACTTTGAATACATTGAGTTGCTACTCAACTATAAATTTATATTAATACAAAACATGAACAGATAAAATGTGATCCAGATGTGCTTTGTGCTGCAGCTGGTAATAGTGGGGTTAATACTGCTTCATATGATGCTGTGTAACTTCATCTAGATCACATTCTATTTGTTCATGTTTTGTACTCTTGATGTATTTTGAATGCAGAGCTTTGACTTGGCAACAATCTTTATTTGACACATTGGGTTACACTGGGATCATTATCAGTGTCTATCACTGATACTTTGAGTGTAATCAATGTGTCATGAAATCAGCGTAACAGTCCATAACTTCAGTTTTTTAGTGTTTAGATGACATGGGTTCCGTCTGTGATAAACATTCAGCTCAATGCTGAACTATAATTTAAAATTATAAACTAGACGTAAACAAAAGTCGGCACTTAAACCATCGATAGGAATATTACAACTCCGTACACTACAGCTCCATTTTCGCGCCTCTGAGCTGGCTGGCGTCGTCTCCATAGAAACGGTCAATGAAGCACGTTGTTACTGTGGAGGTAGCGTAAGGTAACGTAACATTGGACTAATGGAAGTGACGAAGAAGACGCTGATTAATTAGAAGTATTCTGTACAGAAACTATGCTAACATGTATTCAGGGTTTGCCGCCCTGTTTCTTCTTCTCTCCAGTATACTGTACTCCTTTCCTGGTCCTGAAGCCCCGCCCCTTGAGCGCCCTCCTTGTCATTTGATTGGTCAGCTACACATTTCCCGTTTCAAACTTGTTTTGGACCGGAACCTGTTGAAATGGATCAAACCGTACATGGAGCAAACATTTGAACCGAACAGCTGTAGTCCAAACATCCTCCACTCGGTTTGACAGCACAGCAGGCCGAACGTTAGAGCCCGCAGCGGGTAGTGACTGAGGCTGTCGTTAACCATGAAAGGAACAGCTAAAAGCAAGGTAAGACAACACAACACAGTACACAGCTCATGAAGACATGAGAGCAGCAGGGTCAGAGTCATTACACTGTGAGAGCTGCTGTTTTCAGTGTGTGTGTGAGACATCAGTGTGTCCATGACGTTCAGTGTCACATTGAAGCTAACTTAGTGTTATGTACACTTTGTGTACACACTAAAGACTGAATTTATTCTGAAGCTCCTTTAACCTCATACACACCCTAAACATTCCATGTGTTCCACAAACAAAGAATTGGCTTTACACTGATGTGAGATCAGATTTTGGAACCTAGGCTGGATGTAAAGGCTGGACTGGATGGAGCAGCTCTGTTCTTCATAATCACCTTTCAGCACAGAGCAGATTGAAGAACGCTCACATGCTTCAGCTGTGTGTGTGCTGTGTTGGTTGACTGGCAGGTTGTGACCTCAGGGAGGCTGACAGGGCGAGTCAAAGTGCAGCCGGTCAGGAGACGGTGAGTACACCAACCTTCCTTCTGTCCTGTTTCAAACACTGTATTCCTGTTAGCTTCCTGTTAGCACTCCTCTGGATCTCATGCTGTGCTGTGCTCCTTTTAACTTGTGTCGTTAGAGTGACTCCAAACCCAGGACCAGCAGCTGGCCCTGAACCAGCCTACTCTCTGTACTCCACAGACTCTGAAGACCAGGTAATGAAGTGAGCTGATCCACAGTCAGTAAGAACACAGCAGCAGTGCACTGTGCTACAGGAATCACTGATTTCCAAATATAGTCTTAAAGATATTTGAGACGGCTGCATCACAGCACATTGTATGATCTGTATGATGTCAGAGCTCACATACCTCCATGATATTCAGTCACTATCCAAAATGAATAAAGCCAGACATCCTCAGACATAGACCATCTCGCAGACCATCAGACAGCAGATGATCCAGATGTTGTAAGGCTGCGTTCACACTGCAGATCAAATTTCTTTTTCTTCTTCTTTTTTTGCTCACAAATGTTTTTTTCATGACAGTGTGAAGAGCTCAAATCACAGGGACACAGCTCAGATTTTAATATGTGGTCCTGAATGTTTGCAGTGTGACCTCAGTGTGGTAGGATGGTGTGACGTAAATGGCCGGGGTCACTCTGTGAATACAAACATGGAAAACAGCTACGATGGTGGCAGTCAGTGACGTCTTAGACCTCAAATTATTTGGGGTGACACTTGTGTATGAGGAAAAACTTGAATCCTAACAGGTCTTCTGTATTTCAAACAGCAGCTGTTGCTCCACAAAAAGCCAGAATTAAAAAATGGCCTCTCTTTGAACTCATCCACTGCTCATGAATTCACCACATCAACTTAATGAAACCATGAACTGACTTCAGTGGCTTACATGTTTTCTTTGGTGCCACAGCGTGCTGCGTGTGATGTCTTTGTTATTGTTCTTTTTCACTTCAGGATGAGATGTGATGTGTGTGATGAGTTCACACTGGAATCTGATATTGGCCACATTTAAAAATAATCTGATCTGAACAGTAAATGAGAATTGAATGTTTAGGCTTGCAGTGTGAACGTGAAAGCACTTTATGTAGAAGTCAAACTGAGAGTGAAGATGATGAAATCCCTCGTAGCACAGGAAAACCGTCCGTACACGTGATGACTACAACAGTGTGATGATGTCTACAGTGAACAGTTGTGGTGTTGTATCAGTTTATCATGTTCTGTCCTCAGGTCACTTCTCTTCATAAGGGTCTGGACCGCTGTGCTGCCTTGCTCAGTGGCATCCTTCAGGCTGAGAAAGCAGGTTAGATGAGTTTCTTAACATCAGGATGCTGAAACAATCAGCTGATCAAGAGAAAAGTAAATCCACATCATATTACATAATCCAGCAGAAACACGTCTTGTTCCAGCTTTTGTGTGTGTTTGAGGTTCAGGTAGACTGAACACTTCATGGATGAATTCAAATAATAATATATAAACTGATTATAGATATATAATAGTCATATTATACACCACTTTTACATTGACTGTCTTCTATATTTTATCTGATGACCCAATCCTGTGTGTGTGTGTGTGTGTGTGTGTGTGTGTGTGTGTGTGTGTGTGTGTGTGTGTGTGTGCGTGTGTGTGCGTGTGTGTGTGTGTGTGTGTGTGTGTGTGTTTGTAGAAGCTTTGCCAAGCCTTCCCAAAGCAGTGAAGGGTGGAGCAGCCAAATCAAGACCATCTACCTCACTGAGGAAGAAGTCCATCAAGAAACTACCTCCACAGACTGGTAGGTGTGTGTTTATTTATATATATATATATATATATATATATATATATATACACATATACCCGTCACTAAACAGTGACATCTGCTGGTTTGCAGGACATAAAACAGTCTTCAAGACTGGCTGGTGTGTGCAGCAGTGTGTCACACACTCCAGCTCATTGTTCTGTAACACTTTATGACTCATGTCTGTGAAAAATGTTGGTGCTTTTATGTGAGATTTTACAGAGATGGGTTGATAGTGTTTGCAGGTACATCCTCTGGGATTACACCCGCCTAATATTGCTCCATCTTCCCTCTCATCTCCACCTTCAGACCAGAAGAGCTGTGAGTCAGGCGGCACGACTCCCAGAACACACCGGCCTGCTGTTCCAGCTGCACACTCAGGAGTGAAGCTCCATCCAGCTCGGAAAAAACCTCAAACCCCGCTGCAGTCTCACTTCTCACCTCCTGTACGCTGCCAAACACTGCAGCACCTCACCACCACCCCTCCACTGCAGCCCCAGACCTCCACCCCACCTGTCCAGCCCACCCCTGACTCAGGC
The DNA here is from genome assembly GCA_946959425.1 of Argyrosomus regius. Classification (NCBI taxonomy): domain Eukaryota; kingdom Metazoa; phylum Chordata; class Actinopteri; family Sciaenidae; genus Argyrosomus; species Argyrosomus regius. Next base: position 14,624,525 of record OX336905.1, read on the forward strand.
CAGCTGCCTCTCCCTCAGACACACTGTGATGGAGAGGAGGACTTTGTTCCTGTGAGAGACACTGCTGCAGACGCACACACACACTCGCCTATACACACCTGTACCTGGAAGATGTCAGACATGCAGCTGGAGCCTGGACCGGTTGATCAGGACACACACAGCAGGGAGGACTGCAGTGCAGAGACAGAAGTCCAAGTGAAGACGGTTCAGTATCTGCTGGGAGAACTCAAGGCTCTGATCGCTGGACAGGGTGAGTCAGTCTACAGACACTGTCTGTAGGTCAGGGAACAAGATTCTAGCACCAAATTTGGTTGCTACGGTTACACATGTTCATAGATATGAACCGAAATGTGTCTTTGTCATCTTCCTTGCGTATCAAGTTGCTGCTGCACAGAAAGTCTTGGTCTATATATCTGTTATCTGTTCTGGATATGCTGTTAGCCCAGAAACGTTGATCATTGTCCTTGGAGGATAGACCATGGTCAGGTGATAACTGAGTTCAGAGATTCATGATACTAATGTGCTTCATCCAGAGAGGACCTTAGAACACTTTGTCATTGTGTCTTTGTGTGTGTGTGTGCAGGCAGTGTAGCAGAGAAGCTTCTCAGTCATCTGGAGTACAGCGTGTCCTCATCACTGATGAATGTTGGAACTTCAAACATCCAGACTGAACCAGACCTGTCATCACTGTACAGCCAGAACACTCAGCTCCGCAGGTAACACACACACACACACACACACACACACACACACACACACACACACACACACACACACACACACACACACACACAGAGTCTTTACAACCTTTTAAACTTTTTTTTTGCTCAGTAATTAGTGTGTGTGTGTGTGTGTGTGTGTGTGTGTGTGTGTGTGTGTGTGTGTGTGTGTGTGTGCCAAGGCGTGTGAAGATTCTGAACCAGCAGTTGAAGGAGCGGGAGAAAGCAGAGAGACAAGAGAACATTGAAACACTCTGTAACTCAGAAGGTAAAGTGTTTGTCTGTGTGTGTGTGTGTGTGTGTGTGTGTGTGTGTGTGTGTGTGTGTGTGTGTGTGTGTGTGTGTGTGTGTGCACCTAAAGCCTTGTGAACAGTTGGAACACTGCGTCTCTTCACAGTGTCGGCTCTGCAGGAGGAGCTCACCAGCGCTCAGTGCAGACTGCAGGAAGTCCAGGATGAGCTCACAGAAGTACGGAAAGCCCTTCAGGACACACAGAGCCAGCTGAGAGACAGAGAGACACAGAATACACTCATGGAGACAGGTTTGGACTGAGATCTGCTCTAACGTCTCCTCACTGTGCACTGACACTGACACAAGATGTCTCCATCATCGTCTTCATCGTATATCATTTAATAATGAAGTAGTGTGTGTTGTGTAGATGAAGTCATGTTGTGTGCGCGCGCAGACTTGGAGGCCACCAGAAGGAGGTTGCTGGACAGTGAGAGAGAGAAGATTGAGTTGGCCTCACTCGCCCAGCAAAGACTGGAAGAGATAGGACGCCTTAACAGGTGTGTGTGTGTGCGCGTGTGTGTGTGTGTGTGCGCGTGTGTGTGCGCGTGTGTGTGCGCGTGTGTGTGCGTGTGTGTGTGTGTAAGGGGTTGTTCAGTCGGTGCTGCATGTAAATCTCAGCGTACGGTTGAATAATCAAAAAAATGACCTCCTAAGTCCGTTCCTAACCACTTTTCCTTGACCTCGATGGAAAAAGTCACAAGGTCAAGGAAAGATGTGAAGGAGAGGTCATAAGGAGCTAGGAGAAGATGACTGCTCTTACACTACATCAGTTCACAACGTTCAGAAGATGGACTACAAACAAGCCTCTGAGATACTTCTCCCTGTGCATTACCATACTAAAGGAATATTGTCCACCTGTCACAAAGGTGAAATGAACTCAGATATAAACATATTAGCAAGTTATGGCAAAAGACGAATGATTAATAATCAGCAGTAACTTCCATGATGATCTGCAGGACGCTGGATGTCCGACACAGTTATATTTTATATTAATATTTTATATTCATTTGAATGATCAGGCTAACTTGAAGCTTTTCTAGTTATTAACAACAACAAGTTGTAAAATGTCTTCTTCTCTGTTTCAGGACTCTTCAGACGTCAGCTGCTGACAGCTCAGTGTCAGTAACAACACACAGACAGAATCCAGCAGAACCCACCACTGACCGCATCAGCCAGTACCTGCTGTCTCTGGGTCAGTCTGAGCGTGTGTGTGTGGCTGCAGACAGAGAAGGAAACCACCACGAGCAAAATAAACGGACCTCAGTCCAGCTGAGAGACACATTATCACAACCCGCAGACACTTCAGCCCGTCACCGAATCTCTCATCTGGACCAATCACGATGCTTTGATAAAGTCCAGTCATGTGGGCGACAGCTGGAGATGTCCACACTGTCTCAGTGTGACGTGGAGTCTGTGTGGTCTGAGTGCAGCACGAAGTCAGAGTCCACGTTTGACACAAGAGACGAGGCTGCGTTCAGAGACGGCCTGTCAGCTCTCGATGCTAGCATAGCCAGTCTGCAGAAGACTATTCAGCTGGACCTGAGGAGGTGACACACACACGATGTGTAACAGCTTTGATTGTATGCTGCATTTTGTCCCCTTTGATGGTTTTAATAAGTGATATCTGGGATTGTAGATAAAGGGATTACAAGGTAAATAAATAAAGTGTTTTAAACTTGTTTCTGGTGGTCACACTTCCTGATGATGGAGACAGACAGCTTGATTTCTTCTCACCGCTCACACACATTTTCTGCAGCAGTACACCAACAAACTCAGACACAAATCATCATGTCATAAACACACACGGGACTAACTGAAGTGGAAAATCTTTGAAATCGTTTTTTTCTTTTTCCAAAAATGAAAATGTATGAAAAATCACATTAAAATGAATCCAATGTCTATATTATTATGTTCTATATTTTCACATACATCTGCCTATTTGTAAAAAATCCAACAAACAAAAATCCACAAATCCTCACAGTCATGTAGTCAGAATTACAGGCTGTTATTGTTTCATATGCAGCATCATTTTCTAAAGTCCCCTTCAGTGTCTGTGGCCTGAAAAACATTGATGTACGGTGTCACGTGCATTTTGTGTTTGTTTTTGAATTACATACATTTTATGAATTTAAATATACTCCAATATTTAATGTTTTTTGTAGTGCTGTTGCTTTCACTCTAAAAAAAGGTGGAAATGAGGCCGACTGTAGGACTTTGATTAAAGCAGTGGTTCCTAACTTTATCTTTCTATCATCGAGTAAACAGATGACTCTGACTAAGTGACATATTTCATAGATTTTCATAGTTAACGCTTAAAACAATAACAGAACTGATGAACTGTAGGATGAACCCAAACAGTGAACGCAGGACGTTTGTGTCGAGAGTGATTTGGATGAATTCTGAACAGATTCTAATTTTTATCAAAGATAATATTCTGTTCTTTTTTAATGTGAATATAGTTTGTGTTCAGCTCTTCAGTGTTCTCATCCTGTCACATTTCTTTAACTTTACATGTTAAATAATCATCTGAACTTTAAAAATAACAATTTCATTTAGTTTTCTACACAAAAAATAATGAAATCAAATTTTTCTTGTGAAGCCTGGGTGGCTTCTAATGGCCCCCAGCTATAGAACCACTGTATGAAATGAAATCATACTAACTATTAATACAGGCTGACTTCTATCATATCTACAAGCTGTACACTGAAACATTCAAACTTAACCGCCATGTCTGTCATGGCTGCATCAATCCATCAAGTGGAAACTTTCCACTGAGATATTATGGAGATAAATACTTTGAAAGGTTAGATCCAAAATAAATAAAGACTCATCACTTTATAGCATTTTTATGAAAATGCAAAACATGTTTTAATAGAAACAGTATAAAGCAGCTGTAGAAGCAGCAGTGCCTGGTTGGAGTCAGTCAGTTTTTGGCACACGGTGCACATTCCCACACAGCTCACATAGTGTTTACAAAAAGAGGCAGCGTGTCTTCAGCACACTGTCTGTATGTCCAATAATCCAAAAAGCCCACAGTGTGCTGTGGAAGACGACACACACTCATCTGCTCTAAAACATAAATAAGAAAACACACATTCCCTTTGGTAGATCAAGGCTAACAAGGCGCTTCAGTGTCAGTGCAGTTCTCCTCCCTGCTGAAGGACGGCACATCAGGCCACATTCAGAGAAGACAGCCTCCACCAACACACACCTCAACTACTGTCCACACACACACACAAAACAGCACATAATGCAGCCTGACAGCCCTTCATAGTGCAAACAGCCAGACCGATGAATGTAAATACACTGCAGGACCATGTGTGTGTTTGTTTACACACAGCTCCAGCTGTTCACTGACCAACGCAGCACAAGCAGCTGGATGTTCAACATGGAGACACGGTGGAGGCGTCACAGAGCTCACCTTCATGTGACAGAAAACACAGCGTAGAGGAGCAGTCTGACATTTTGACAAAGGTTTGCTGCCTGACTTCAACATTGATCTCAGTTTCATATTGATAATATTACAGCTGAGCATGAATATTATTATTATTGTTATTGTCCTTTGTTTTCTGTTAAACACATTTCACTAATGAATTCTTAGCACGAGAGGCAGAGTTAATTGTAGACAAGTCACCAGATCAGAGACAGCCAACCGTTCACACCTACAGACAATTTAGAGTCACCAATTAATCTGCATGAGAGAACCTAGAGAGAACCTAGAGAGAACCCATGCAGAAACGCGGAGAACATGTAAACTCCACACAGAAATGTCAGGAAGCAGACCAGGAAGCAGACCAGGAAGCAGACCAGGAAGCAGAGGAGGAACCTTCTGGCTTCCACTGATGAAGACTGTGAGCTGTTGAAAGTTGAAAACTGTAGAAACATTTCATCAAACTATATTAAACATGTCTGGATGTCTGGAATAGTGACTCTGGGTTTGGCAGCATAATAATTTCCAAAATGTCAGACTGAGGTGAGTTGACAGGAGTCATGTCAGAGAGCCTCCGGCTGTGAAGCCTAACAGTGTCTTTACGAGCCGTGGTAGAGGTGGACGGTGCTGGCCACCACCTGCTTGTATCTGTGCTCAGCCTGCATGCTGCTGCTGTAGTCGAGGCGGCTGCTGTCACTCAGCTCCTCCGCCGTGTCTCCAAAACCGTGGTAGTGTCCGTAATGCAGGGAGTCCCCGTAGTCGGCTCCCATCAGCCCCCACCAGGCCGGCCGGTGGGACACACAGCTGCTGGGACTGCCGGTCTGATGCAGTGAACCACACATGTCAGAGAATGAGTGCTGAGTGGGTGCTGCTGCCTGCTGATTGGCTGGAGGGGAGGGCGGGGCGAGGCTCTTGGGTGGCTCGGGGTCGGTATAAGGCACCGTGTGATGATGGCCGTTGGCGGTGAATTTGGTGTCATCTGCTTTTTAAAAAACATGAATCTGTTCATGAACACATCATGGAACATTACTGTGCATGATTATTGTGTGAGCTTTGTTTATTAGTAAAAAAGCTTCAGTCCCACCTGAGTGGAGCTCCTGTGTGGACTCCATGTTCATACTCTCCAGCTCCTCGCCTCCACTCTGCATCTGCACCAACACATCTGCAGCCGGACACAGGGACAGTGATACACAAAGGAAATCACATCATGTATCAGTCATGGCCTGATACAGAGCTGTAGTTGGGTGGATAGAGCTAATTACATCCTGTTTGTATTCATTAAATAAGTCACAAGTGTTTAAATGTAAACAAAAAGTCTGATTACTGCGGTCACTAACATCAGACTATTGAACTTTATGTAAATGGTAAATGGACTGTACTTATATATTTCCTTTCTAGTCTTCTGACCACTCAAAGCTCTTTTACACTACATATCTCATTCAGCCATTCACACACATTCATACACTGATGGCATTAGCTGCCATGCAAGGTGCCAACTGCTCATCAGTTTGAGGAGCTAACCATTCATACACATCTGAGCCACAGCCGCCCCCTTTATGTCTGTATGTTGTTACATTTTACTGTTGTTATGAACACACAGTTTCTTAATTAGAGCTGCAACAATTATTTGTCAGTTACTACATTTAATAATCAGTGAATTGTTTTGAGTTTTGAGTCAGATTTCAGTTTGTCAGATGTGAATATTTTCTGTTTTTTAGTCCTCTACAAAGTGAGATCTTTGGGTTGTGGTTGTAACATTGGGCTGGCAAAGTTAAAGTAACATTATGTAACTTTACTACCATAAACTAACGTCTGTTAAATCATGTTGATGCTACACTGATTTGTAATCAGGTGAATAATGTCTCTTCTCACACTATGTAACACGAGAAGTACGTAGCACCTTACACTTTACTCACACACACACACACACACCACCAACTATTTGACTGATTTTGGTGAAACTGGATCTATTTTATGGAGAACATGTTTTCTGATGGACAGTGAAGTAACCTGCTGTGAACTGTTCTGAGCTGCTCTTTGCTAATGTTGGCTCAGTTTGTTAGCTGCATTGTGAGCTGTTGGTGTTGGTACCACAGACGTATTGGACCACTGAGAAGAGATTTTCAGGCCCGTGGCGTCGAGGAATGCTGACGGGGAGCGGAGTTGGTGTTGTGCCAGAACTGGAGCTGGACAAGCGGGCAATGTAACAATGTAACCGGGCTCAGCAGAGGCAGATCAAAAGGCATTTGGACTAGTAAGTAGTATTAGCTGGCTGCTGTGTCGTGTGTGTGTGTGTGTGTGTGTGTGTTGTCGTTGCACTTGATTGATGCTATGCTCTTAAACTGAAATGTAAAAAATACAGATTTCTACATGATGCTGCTTTAAAGGCAGCCTGGTTAAATGTTTAGTAAAATGAAAATGAACTTCTTACTCTCAGCTCTCCGGGCTTTCTTCATGTCACGGGTGTCCACAGCGTCCAGCAGCCTCTTTCTACTGAGCAGGTCCTGACCACACGGGCCACTGTTTCCATTCTGCACTCCGTTCACATGGACTCCACTGAGCTTCTGGGTTTTGGAGATGAAGCGGAAACAGTCGTGGAAGCCGTGAGCGTGGGCCAGGTCTGCCGCTGTCTGCCCACTGGCGTTCCTTAAACTGAACAGGAAGAGGGCAGGGTGAGACAAACTGCTTCCCGTTAGACGTCACAGTGTCTCATCTAACAGTCTGACTGCATCCTGTGCTCATCACTGACTGGCTTAAGCTTCACAGCGATCAGATAACAGGCTGAAAGTGAGGGCAGGGAGAGGTCATCATGACTCATCAACAGAATCAAATAAAGCTGTCACCACCACAGACAGCTGACAATACATCAACATTTGCTAAATTTGTTCTAGTCTTGATGATCTCCCCCTGCAACCCTTTCAGAATAACACAAGGTCTATCCTCTGTAGCACAATAAACTGCACTTTAAAGAACACAGTCCTGGTCACTCAAATGTTAGTTATGTAATCTGAGCTCTACCTCCTGGCTCCTGACTGAGCTCTGAAATGGGCTTACTGATATTTAAATTCATCTTCCTCAAAACCAGACAAAATGAACACTTTGATTCTAATGCGGGCCAACGCAGAGTTTAAGGCTTCAAAATGTGATTATTTATCGGAGCCTCATTGATATTTAATAAGGATGTTGATGTTTAAGGGTGTAAAAAGACCTGATGTCAGTGTATCTGCAGTAATAACTACACAACACCGATATCTAACTGTGACAAGAGATTATTGGACGTTGTGATTTTTTGGTGAGAAACTTCAGAATGCTTTGGCTGTGACCATGACCGACAGTGGTTATGTTAATCCTGTGTGTATGAGGATAACCTAGCTCTAAAGTGTGCTTCAGTTATAGCTCAGCATCCCTCTGTTATGTTGCAGGTGTGACATAGCTCTTAGCTAATGGAGCCCTGGACTAGCAGGAGCTTAAACCAGAGCTAAAGTGAAAAGCCCTTCAGAGAACCAGGCTGTGACCCAGTTCACTTTCCTCTGCCCCATAAACCTTCAGTTCTCAGTGTGTGTAACCACAGAAGGATTTTTCATTTTCATTGTGTGATGGTATTTTCTGTCTATATTCTGAGCTTATGAGCTGACATACATGCTGCTTCACATGTGTAACATGGACCAGGTTCTATCTACATTAGATATGCTGAGTTGAAGTATTTTCAGAGAATTAACTGTTAAACTGGGAGAAGACCAGCAATGTTTTTATTGTGTAATTTTCTGTCATAAACTAATAGATCAGAAATCATGTTGATGCTTCACTGACTGTAATCAGGTCACCTGCGAGAAGTGCGTAACGCTTTATGGCACTAAGTCACACACTGATTTATTTGACTGATTTTGGTGAAACTGGATCATATTTTATGATTTCTGGTTTTCCCTCTGATGTCCTCCGGCTGCTCCGCCTCAACTCTCTGTGATTTACAGAGTTTCCTGATGGACAGTGAAGTAAACTGCTGACAGCTGTAGCTGCTGTTAGCTAATTTAGCTGGTGATGGGGAGCAGAGCCGCTGTCATGCCAGAACCGGAGCTGGACAAGTGGTCATGTAACCCGATTCGTTTCCTGCTCTGAAAACTTCGACACAATGTTGCTTTAAAGCTCATTCAGTTCAGAAGGTTTAGCAAACATTTATTCTACAGTGAGTCTGAAAACGTGTCTTGTCTGGTGTTGAGAGAAGCTTCATTGATTAACGTTCCTATTGGTTCACTTTCCCTCCACTACAGCACAACAACCCTCAGCTGAGATTTCTACAGTGTCTCCTGAGGCGTGTCCAGTAAGATGACTTTGTTAGCACAGTGTCTAAAAACAGTTAGTTGTAAGCTAAGCATGCAGGTCTAGACATGACTATCATCATCAGTGCTTTCTTAGCATTGAAACCAATCACTGCAGGAAATACCTCGCCAGTTTGAACAACTGTAAGATGCTCGCTGATGCACATGTGGCAGATTCTGCAGTGCCTATTTGGACTGCTCCCTCTTTCTGGGATTACTCAAGAAAATCGTGTTCAAATTCAATAGCTGCAAAACATCAGAACGTGCAGGGTGTCTCATGGTTATCCTTTCTTTACATGATATAGCATATGATCCAAAAGCAGATCCAAATATGAATTCAAAATGTAACATATGAGAGAAACAATCAAACAGTGTCAGATTAAAGTAACAGGTTCCACAGGATTGTCCACACACCCTCTTCACTGTCACTCCCTGTGAAATTCCCCGAGGCTGAAAAGCTCATGATGCCCATCAACTGACACTGAATCAGCCACAGTTACAAGGATACAAGAAAAGAATACAAACTGTGCTGAAAACACTTTTTCATTTTCATTTCATTTCAACTAACACTTTCCATAACAAAAGTGAGTTTGTAACACTGTTTCAGAAGATCATCAGAGACAGAAGTGATCTCAGTGTTATGATAGAATTCACGTTTAATTGAAATATTCTATAAACACAATTATAGATTTCTTAGATCTATTTGGAATGTACAGAAATAGTTTGTCAGTGTCAGCATGAGCTTTTCTGCTTCTGCATGAAGTCAACATTCTCATCGACTACCTCTATCATAAAACATATGAGAGCATTTGAGCTGTGCAGCTGTGGAGGAAAATACAACACACACAAATAACACAACTTTAAATCAGCTGGTCTGGAAGAGAACGGCTGGTGAAACATCTGGAATACTTCATCATCATTAATCGCTCTGTTTTTTTCAGATCATTTAGCATCAGACATGTTCTGTCAGTGAGGTGAAATCATTCCACCTGATCTCAGTGCAGTTTCCCTTCTTTAAGAAATGACTGTCAGTACGAAGCAGGACAGAACGAGGCTCTGTCTACACCTACAGGACCGTGTCATGTCACACTGTGTGACATGCTCTAATAAGATATCTATTCTGAGGCACATCATGTGATGCATGTCTGCTGCAGCGCTATAATGGATAACATACAGAATAAAAGGAGAGATCAGCTCCCATCATCCATCTGCCCTTTTGAACTGCAGCAGAAAAAAAGTCCCAGTTATATATTCCTATTATTATTCTAAAATTATTCGGATTGGTTGGTTAGCAGATGTGGGTGATAGTAGCTGTCACTTTATGGTCCCTAACCTTCATCGTGTTTATCTTGTCAGACAATGTCACGACCATCAAATAATCATGTGATCACTGGTCTGTCTGTCCCGCTCCTCAGCAGATGTTGGCTGTGAAGCAGTTTTGTTGTTTGAGAAATGAAAACAGATTTAGCCCAACGCTAACGTGGAAGTAAATCATGTCACACAAAAACACTTCATGTAGGCGTAGAAGTCCTTTCCTAACCACTTTTTCTTGACCTCAATGGAAAACGTCACAAGGTCAAGGAAAGGCTACGTTAATACTTCCGGGTCATTTCACTCAGTGAGGAACCTTCCTCAGCAAAAAACTGTTGGACCGCAGCTGTAGTCTCTGAATGTTGACGCAGGCTGCCTCTAGTCTGTAACTGCTAACAGTGAGATCTAAGGCGGCCATTTTGGATTGAACCAATAATTAAAGCACTTTTCTCAACTTTCTTTTGGGGACAGCCCGAAATCACACACTATACTTGTGCTCATATGTGTGTCTGCGTTGTTCTAAAAATAAACACAGCCAAAACATTAGGTGGTGGTTTCTATGCCACTGTGTTCACTGTTGTGAACAATGGTGAATGAAACAGAAACTCTCCCTCGTCTCTCTCCTCAATTTGTCTTTTCTTCTGTGCGTTTTCCTCGTTTCCACGTTTCTGAATCGAAAGAACGCCAGAATACGTAAAGATATGCATACAAACAGACTTCAATAAGATCACATCACTGCACTTCAATCTGAGGGAATACGACTGATTTGTTTAGGAGAAAGTGAGCTGAGCACACACCTGCTGTATAAAACAAGTCTTTACAATTATAGAATGGATTTCTGTAATCTTGAAAGTTGTGATGTCACATGGCCAGCTCACTATCTTTAAGACTGTTTAAAGATACACACTCTCCCAAGTGTCCATCACTGCTCCAAGTCTGTTGACATTTTACCTCAACCCATTTCACTTCCAAAATATCAACACAACAGTGAGCTGGGAGGAAATCTGGAGAACTAGGGCAGTGATGGACACAGAATCGCCATGTGGTATACTGGTTATATCTACGTGACTGGAAGAGTGATGAAAGTAAACCAGTGTGCCCGTTCTCTCCCAAACTGCTGCAACACACTGACATTTAATGAGAACAGAAAACACATGAGAGCAGCAGAGCTTCTTCACTGTTAGTTAGAATCATGTCATGATTTAAAGAGAGAAATGAAAAGGACTGCTGCAGTTGTCACCTTTCCATTTCTAATCTGATTTCTGATTAAACTATGCAGAACACACAGAGGTGGAAGCTGTGATTAGCATTAGCAAACCTGGTGAGTAGATTTGACCTAAGGCTCAGAGAGGAGGCGAGCTGTGATATGTGTGGCTGCTGCTGAGCTTCACACTCGCCATGATAGAGCTGCTGTGTTGCTGCACAGAGGTCAGACTGCAGGATACTTACTGTGGTTTAGCACCTGCTATCAACAGGACCTGGATACACTCCAAGCTACCTGACCGAGCTGCCTTATGGATGGGAGCCTCACCCACAAAATCCTGAAGACACAGGTAATAAAGAACACTATTACAAACACAAAACTGCATGTTTGAACATGTGTAGCATGACCCACATACATTACAGACCACTGAAAAAACCACTCTTTTCTAGATCAGATCATTTTCCAGGACTTTTCCAGGACATCATCAGTGATATTTGAGCTGGTATGACAGACCAGGATCACTCCATACACTAATATGTTCCTCTCTGAGGAAGACTGATTTCAACTTGATGTGTCTTCCTCACACTCTGTCTCTCACTCCTGTAATCAGAGGACAACTTTAACAGAACATTTCAGTATCAGTATGTTTTCATGTCACTACTTTTATGACTCTCTCCTCTGACAGTCTTTTAGTTTTCGCTCTTCTCTGTTATAATACAGTATTATATTTTTATTTATTTCATCATTGTATTAAATTAAATATTGAATTATGAACATCAATAACAGCCGATTACAATTAGACCTATTGATTCAAAGTTGGAGATGAGTTTACTGACTCAGTTCATCACATCATACTTTAGCTCTTTCACTAGTAAAAATCTTTAACAAGGCTAATCACATCCACACACTCTGACAGCTAAAGGTAAATCAGAGTGCGTTGAAATCATTTTCCAGGATGTGTGTGGGAACCCTGTCTCAAAACATTACAGTAACAATAGATTTGTTATAATAACAATATAGTTGTTTTTCTTGTAAGTCAGTTATATAAATTAAATCAGTTTCATGTAATAAATGTCCAGTGCTATTACATGTACATGTATCCACTGCATGTCACTGCACCATTAATGCCAGTGGTGAAACGTAACAAATGACATTTGTTCTAGTACAGTACAGAAAAATGAGTGGTAATGGGTTGGACTGAAGTAAGACTAGAGGTGTAACACAGAATTGATTGACAATTTATACTATATGCTATAAATAAAAGGTAAAGGCAGGATCATTTTGACCCCAGAGGACAAAAAGTGTATGGCAATCAGGAGGACATTATGAGGGTTAAATACAGTTTTCAGGTATTTGTACTTGAATATTTATTGAAGAGGGTAATCTAGTACTTTGTATTTGAATATGTTTATCTGGCAGCTAGAGTTAGTTACTTTGCATATGAAGCATTTAAGTGAAGGATTGCATTACAACTTGCATGATGTTTAGTTTTTAGAGGAATGAGTGTATTCTGAGCACACCTTGTGATAGAATGAAGCCCTGCCATAGACACAGAATGAAATGTGCAGTGGGGATTGTGAGGGATGTGGCCCTGTAAAAGCACTCAGACAAACAAGCTTACCTCTACTTATCCATTCCCATTCACAGCAGCAACAACAAATCCGTCCAAGCAACCTTAAGATTTCAAAGGATGTTAGCGCTATAATCCCATAGACATGGGCATTTCTGATTAATAACCACGTGTCTGGATTGTTGGAACTATGCCTAAGACAAAGACAACAGACTTTTTGTGATGGCATTACACAGATGATAAAACCATAAGTCATATTTTCATACAAGACTGGGCATGGGGGAAAAATACTTTCACCTCAGTATTGTGATTATTTTTTTAGATTTTGAGGAAATGTGACTCATATTTCCACAAAAAATATGACTCATGATAAACTGTCGCTGGAAGTGTATGATTCAACTTTTTCCATTGGTCTATGTAACATATGGAATCAGGAGATAAACATGTCATCCCCAGCCTGTGTTGATCCTTTCACACTTGTTTATCAGATATTGAATAATCCTGTCTCTGAATTCAAAATGACTGCTGAAGGTTGTAACATCTGGTGATTTAGCAGCTGGGTAGCGTTGGAAGACTGACCTGCCTGTTGACGTCAGCTCCAGCCTGAGTTAGCCACACCACGCAGTGAGGATGTCCTCCAAACGCTGCAGTGTGTGTTGGTGTCTGGTTGAAGCGGCTGGTCACCGTGTTCACCTCACAACCCATCTGGACCAGGCGCACCACACACTCCAGCTGTGTACATGGAAACAAAGAACACAGCCATGAACGAGACTATTGAAAACATCTGCCGGTAAACAGAGAATCCAGTCATCAGAAGGCTCACGCAACCCTGCTTAAATATCAGGTATGTTGGCCCTGAGGTCGAGAGATGCTGCTGTGAAATAAGCACATTGTTTTTATTAAACAACAGTTCAGCTGATGTTTAATGCTGAAGATACCACGTTTTATTACTTCATCCCTGCACTATGCTCCATTGCACCATTTCATTGCACATTCCCATTCAGTGTAAAAAAATTTCTATCCTTGTCTATACATACAGATATTTATATATACATATATATTTACCTTTTTACATAGTTTTTGTTCTTGTTTATGTTTACCTGTCAAGTTCTCTGTTTTGTTTTTTAACTTTATCTACGTCTATATATGTTTGATGTTTGTACTAAGAGAGCAAAGTGTAACCAGAGTCAAATTCCTCGTGTGTGTTCACATACCTGACAAATGAAAGTGATTCTGATTCTGATTTAAATGATCTGCATTACAAGGAACCTAGCCTGTCATAGAGCAAAGTGACATTTATATGACATGTATAACACCTTTATCATAAATCTGCTAAACACTACTTACTACAACTATTTCCAGTATTTCCAGTGAGCATGTGTTTAAACAGGACATCAGACTTAAATACAGTTAAATACATACATACAGTTCAATGAAGTTCTAACAGTACACAGCATCTTAAAGCATAAACAGACATGACATTTCCGGGTTTTGTAGAGCTGTTTTGGCGCCCGAGCAGCTATTGGCTAAACTGTAACCAATAAAAATGCTGTAACCGGTCGCTTTATTTATTTTTTTAAAGCAACCTAGACAACTTTATTGTACATGAACAATCTAACATAAGTGTACTACAACAGTCAGAAAGATAAACGGCGGGTGCTTCTCTCATATTAGAACATAAACCTTTTGAAAAGTCCACCGCCATCTTATTACTCAAAAGTATCAGAAGGACAATTAGCCAAGCCGTGATTCAAGTTTATTACAGTTAAATTGTTATTTAAAGTATTTTATGATATACAGTAAGTTACAGGATGAGTGTATTCGCAAAACATCCATGATCGCGCCAGGTTTTTGCTAGTGGTAATCTTAATCTAGCTAGCTAGTAACTTAATCCCTACCTGTCCGTAATGAGCAGCCCAGTGTATGGGGGTCCAGCCGTAGCAAGAGTCCTCCACAGTCAGATGAGCCTGGTCAGAGAGCTGCTGTAACAGTGAGACCAGAGCACCAACATCTCCATCCCGACAGGCGCGGTGGATGGGAAACCGGCTGACAAACACCTCATCACTGGAGAAGTCGGGTTCTAGTCCCACAGACATGAGTGAACTGTGACAGAGGCAGACAGAGACGTTTCTCTCCAGTGTTCCCGGTCCCACAGAGCACACAAAAAAGGTTCAAACACAAAGGAAGAGAAGATAAGCTTCTCTGTCCGGCTGGAGAATCACAAAACCCGGACTGGAGTCTAGCAGGGAGCGGGAGGCATTTCATCTGTTTTACACGGTTTGGGCTAAACACCGGTCAGGAACTGCGCCCGCCGCTGCGCCCCCTACAGGTGGGAGGGAAACTTTGAAACTCTCCTCAGACGTAAGAAACATTATACTTGTAATTGTCTTTGAAAATATAAATTATGCTGACCATAGCAACTGTAGACTTTTCCTCCGTGTATTAGCTAACTGTGTTATGATGCTAGGTTTGAATAATGTATTGATGCTAATAGGACAAGAAGAAGACGATAAACACACCGACCGACCACAAGATGGCAGCGTCTTTAGGCGGGAAATCACTGGGTCTGACTCATGGAGCAAAGGTAAAGGTAAGGAATTAAGGAAACAGGTACCAAGTGAACGCAGCTCTACAAACATGTTCTACATGTGTTTGACATATGTATTAGCAGACTGCTGTCAAGGGTTAATCCAAGGTCAACACTGAGTTACACATATCTGTTGTTTTGGCTCTCTACTAGCACAAATCCTGTCTGCTACTTTGAAATGGGTTTAAGCATGCTCACCTCTGTACTGGCTCTTTATACAGGCATCAGTACAGCACTACTCAACATACAGACAATGTAAGCAAACATGTCCAGTCCAACTGATCGTGTGCAGACCATAACATGAACTTAAGCCAGGCTGGTAACCAGGTACCATTTTTAATCACCTTATATTTTGAGTAATTAAGATTCTATGCAGTTGTAAATGTGACATAAAAGAAAGTTTTATTAGCGTTATTACAGTAACTGAACTAATTCTTTGTAGTTTGTGTTTTATCTGTTATAAAATATTTATATTAAAGTCAGTGTAACGTAATAATAAATATGTGTTCTGAGTTTGTCAGACTAAACAATTGTTATTAACCACCCAACCAAATTTGAATGATTAAAAAAAAAAAGATGTTTAAGTTTAAGTTTATGAAATTAGATTAGAAAAAATGGGTAGATATGTGCAGAATTCTAAGATGCTGGGTCCACTGAAGACAAATCACGCCCACCAGACAAACACATACTGTAATTACAACATCCTCAACATGGATGCTATGGATAACAGCATTATAGCCAACCACATCCTGAATTAATAAATGCAATAATAATTGAGAATGAAAGACAAGTGCCTGTTTGTTGTTGATATAAACATTTGCCACTGTGATCCAACAATTCTTTCATTATTTTCCAGGTGTGTGTGTGTGTGTGGATCTCTGACCACAGACCTTTTTTAAAATACTATCCTAACATTCTCAGATGTGTATTGAGGTTCATCTTTTTTCTTTCAGGATGGTTTTGTCAGAGTGAGGAAAAGAGATTTAGAGAAGTTAACCACAGAAGTCATGCAGCTGAAGGAGTTCCTGCCCAGAATTCTGAATAGGGACCTGATTGAAATGCTACACAAAGCTAGAGCAGCTCAGATAAGTATGCTTCCCTTAAACTCAACCTTGAGGCAGAAAATACTTTGATAAGGAGGATGTCATGTCTGCACGTGTGTTATCTAGTGACTGTAAGACAAGAGTAGAGTGAAGTCCACCTTAAATACATATGATACCAAGATCAGGGGCCGTATTCACAAAGGATCTTATATTACTACAAGGTAAAGTACCTTGTTGGATGACATCATGTTTCATGAATGAACTTACTATGTTCACAGGAAGAAATTAAATGAAATTAGAGAGATATAGTTTCAATATTGTGTATATTTTATATGCTGTGTTACACTTCATACATAAAGCACAGTAACATGTTGAGTTGTAGATTGTATTTGGCATCAGAAACCATCTGCATGTTTTGTTATTGTGAGATTTTTTACAGTTTGGTGACGTAATGCAACATATTGTAATATTGTCTAATGGCCGTGATCAGCTTTATTTATTCATTGCAGTTTGTGATCGTCAACACTTGTTGAACAGAATGTGGTTTGACAACTATCTCAAACTCAGACAACTCATCCATACACAAGTATACATTTGGGATGGAGGCATGAAGTATTGCAGAACTGCGGGTGGAGAAGAGGCAGCAGGGTGTCGAGGAGCTTGACTGCCTGAGGGAAGAAGCTTTTGCAGAGTCTCCATGTTTCTGTACATTCTTCCAGAGAGGGGTGGAAGGATTCTGTGAGGGTGGCAGTTACACAGCGGGTACAGTGTGTGTGGTATAGTTCTGTGACTGGTGTGAGGGAGGTTCTAGTGATGCTCTCAGCTGTCCTCACCATCAGCTGCAGGGGTTTCTGGTCAGCGATGTTGCAGTTCACAAACTGGATAGTGGTACAGTTGTAGAAGGTGGTGAGGATGGAAGGGGGAGGTTAACCTTTTATTAGTCAAGAGTTTCAGGCACTGCTGGGCCTTCTCAGTGATGGTGTTGGTGTTTTTTTTACACTTCCATGATCTACACTCCCAGGAACTTGATGCTTTTGATCATCTTAAAGTCATCAATGTTCAGTGAAGTGTAAGTGGTCCACAATCATCTCTTTGTTGTTGTTGTTGTTTTCAGAGACAGGTTGTTGTTGCTGTTGCTGTTCGACCTCTGTATGCAGATAATTGAAGTGTGAGCTCCATCACTGTTGTTTCGTCTGCAAACTTGATGAGAGTTTGAGCTGTGCTCTGGACTGGAGAGTTATACGAATGGATCTCTGGTGTTATTGGGATGAATGAACTGAATTGTTTTGTGAACTTTGAGTTTAAAAGTTAAGTTAGGACTGACAAACATTACTTTGAGGTGTTTCTCCTAACTCAGTCAGATAGCAGCTACTTGATGCCATAGGATGTTTTGTGAATGCGGCCCAGTCTGGAGGTCCCTGCTGATACCCGATTATGCTGACTGCAAAGTGAACTGGCTCCTTCAAAAATGTCGATGAGATACAACTTAATGTGTATGTTTGAAAGTGTACCAGAAGTTCTGTGAAATACACCCTTAAAATATGCTATTTTAAAATGCACAAAAAATGTGTGTTATGTGCAGCATTAGCAATCCAAACATCATATTTTTAACACTTAAACTGTTATTTAAGTGTGTGTGTTTGTGTGTGTGTGTGTGTGTGTGTGTACATCATATCATAGCTCTAAAACGACAGTCAGAAGGTAAAGTGATAAAGGACATTGAGGGCTTTTGATAAGTAAAGTAAGGAGTCCAACCACAGCCTGTCATTCTGTGATTGAAGCTGCACATTTATGTCTACACTTGTTCTGTTTTGTTCTGTAATAATGAAAATAAATGTCTTCCATATGGTTAGATCATAATTAGTGAGTACAGTTACTGTTCATTTACTGCATATAGATTTCACTCTATCTTTGTGTGTGTGTGTGTGTGTGTGTGTGTGTGTGTGTGTGTGTGTAGTGAAGGAGCAGCTTGTGCAGGATCAGGAGCAGTTACGACAGGAGTGTCTGCACCTTCAGTCCAGACTGGATGCCGTGCAGACTGAATGTCAGAAAGAGAGAGAGGTGAGAGAGGGCTGAGATACTGAATGTGTGAGGCCTGAAACTCGACCCACACGATGTTCCTCTACACAGCGATGAGATCACAGAGCAGCTCATCCTTTATAATAAACTCAGTCATTCAGTAACATTGAAAAATGTCCCTGTAGAAAACATTTCATTTGGTGGAGGAAATTCCACTGTGTGTAGCACCATTGTGTTTTCTGGCTGTATCTAATTATTTTGACTTGACCAGGACACCTTGCTGTGTGTGTGTGTGTGTGTGTGTAGGAGAAGCTGCTGTTGCGTGAGCAGCTATGGCAGAGTGGAGCAGAGCTGCAGCAGCAGGCAGACTTCTGCTCTGGTCTGGGATCTGCAGCCTGCAGTCTGCTGTGGAGCAGCTCTGCCAGAGAGCACACGGTCACACAATGGCTGGCTGATGTGAGTCATCTGTGTGTGTCCCACTGACAGTCAGGCTAACTTGTAAACTCTGAGGTTCATATTAAACAGTGAGATCATCTGATATCTGACGGCTGGTGGGTGGAGTTGTGTTGCCTGATGTGTGTACACACTGTGTGTGTGTGCTGATGGTGGTGCAGGGGAAGCTGCAGTCCTTCTTGGTAGTAGCTGCTCAGACTCTGGAGAGCTTCGTCAGGTCTCTGGATGAGGAGGGAAAAGCTCAAACTGAGGACCACAACTCCCAGGAGCACCAGTTTGTGCTGGCTCTGGCTGGAACCATAACTAGTGAGTTCACAGCTTCTGTACAGCAGCACACACACAGATTTATATTTGACACCTCTTTTATATTGAATATATATCAATGGCTTACCAGGCGTCCCTCGATCACCTGTCTTTGTTTCACATCAATCAGACATAGCAGCAGTCACGTGTGGACGGGACTTCCTGTCGAGCTCAGCTCATATCCTACTGGACACTCTGATGAAGCTTCTGGAGTTGATGAAGCCCGGTGTCTTTCCCAAACTGAAAGTGTATGTGGAGCTTTGGCAGAATACATAACACACACCACTGCATGTTTCAATGTTGGTGTGAGCATGGCCTGAAACAGACACATTTACACTGTTCATCATGTTATATTTCATTGTAAGACTTCACAGCTGCTATAATTACTCCCCACTGGATATGAAGCAATCCCTTCATAGAGCGATGATGTTGTAAGAATTCTCAGTCCTCATCAGTTCGACAAATAACTTGACTAACTTCAATACGTACAGGAGTAGGCATCACTACAAGGCATCACTTGAATGTGTTGCTGGTTCAAGCTGTGTTCACTTCAGAACAAAACTAGTCTACACAGGCACTGTTTAGAAGGCTCATAGCTCTGTGGCCAGTTGTTTACATCAGAGTTATCACATTATGATTTTAATAAGCTTTTTATGAGGAGCGAGGACTAACGCTTCTGATTCAGTCAGTGACAGTGGTGATTCAGTAAAGTCAGCTCAATTTGAAGATTCAGTGTTAAAGATTTGTTCGTACATGTACTGAACACGTGACTAATATGAAATATGACTAATGAAAGACCACAGTGTCCAATAACTGGAAAAAGTCTGATCCTATATTTGAATGTATGGCCTGACCACTCACAGCTTACAATAGCGTTTTACACAAAACATAATCACTTATTGAACTACATATTGTAAAACCAGCCACCATTTGTATGCACGTCCACCACATTCCAGATGAATGAACTTGTAGATTGAGTCAGACATGTTAGTATCCAGGTGTGGGCAATAGGTGTCAGTGCTCTACTCCTATAACTGACTGTTGGTGTTTTGCTGTAGGCTGATGCTGATGGCTCTGTATAATGTCAGCATCAGTGTTAAAGGACTGCAGTACATCAGTGAGAACCCAGGACTCCTGCCTCTCATCTGGACCTTGTTGGATGGTAAGGAGACTATAAGGAAACACACTAGTCTCATTCAGAACAGTTCTCCACACACACACACATACACACACACACACACACACACACACACACACACACGCACACACGCACACACACACACACACACACACACACACACACACATACACATGCTCATGTATTAGTAAATAACTTATAGAACACAGTTACATTCAAATCCAAAGCAGATATTAGGTTTTGTCTACACACACACACACACAAATATTACATAGTTATGTACAGTACAAGTCTTTCAGCTTTCCTGAGCCTGTCAAAGGTTATTAAGTGTCTATTTCTGCAGATGTTCAGTGCAGATCTAAAAAAAGGGCAGAATAGATTACTTAAAGCAACATTGTGTAACAGCGTTTAAATCATGTTGATTTAAAATACATACAATTCTCTGTCAATTGTATATCTGTTCCAATGACAGAACAATTCCATGTTGATGCTCCTGCCTCTTTTGCCTCCCGGCTAATCTAAAAATTGGCAAAGATGGGGATCATCACCCACCTGTCAATCAAAGTGTCCACGCTCTTAATTCTGCATAACTTTAAGCCTTAATATAATCTGAACAGGTGAGTTGTATAAAAATTCACCCTCAGTACAGTTGTCATGAACGGGGAAATTAGCTATAGAGACCAAAACTGTTTTTTGTACCAGGCTGTAAACATGTTTACATTTACATTTTACATTTACATTTTTTCATATATATCTTTATTGGGTTATCAAGACACAATACATGTTCAATCAGTAAGGATACATTTCACCCATTTTTCCCCCTTTTAGAACACCAACCACCTACCAGAGATGTGAAAGCCATAGAGTTGCTTTCCCTGTTGGTGAAGTGTGTGAGTTCTTCAAGCACACCAAAGATGGAGGTCAAAGGACTCCAAAGCTCCGGTTTGTTTAGAGCTTTTGAAAAAGTATTGTAGAAAGAGGACCAGAATGAGCTTAATCTCGGACAGGAAAAAAACATGTGTGTATGACTGGCTGGTGACAGAGAGCAGCTGTCACATGTATCAAGTTTTTTAAGTTTAGCTTTGGAAAAGTGTATCCTGTGTAGGACCTTGAACTGAATTAATGTCAGACTGGCACAAGATGAGGTGGACTTAACCCTGTCAAGGGCCCTTTGCCACCATTCGTCTGACAGTACCACCTAGATCCTTTTCCCATGAATTCCTAGTTGCCAGCGGGGATGATAGTGATGACAAGATTAATTTCACCACAATTGAAATGAATCCACGGACCAGGAAGAGAAAGAATTACATCAATGAGAGTACGAGGTGGTTTGTGGGGGAAGTTGGGGAAATTACAACAAACAAAATCTCTGGCTTGAAATCCAGCAGAGCAAGGCCAAACATGTTTATTTCTGCTGTGAAGTTGGACATTTGAACATGGGGTTTTTGGCACTTCTGCATTGGCTTCATTTCCCAGCCACGGAGGTTGCCACCTGGTCTGTTCTTGCACTATATAACTTTGTGCTCTGGGTCAGATCACCCACACGAAGTATGTAACGCTTCACGGCACTAAGTCACACAGCACTGATTTACAGAGTTTCCTGATGGACAGTGAAGTACACTGCTGCCAACTGCAGTTGCTATTAGCTAATGTTAACCCACTTTGTTAGCTGGGCTGCCTGGACTGTGAGCTCATTGGACCACCAGGAAAACAAGGTTTTTATGCCCAGGGCACGGGAAATGCAGATGGGGACGTGCCAGAACCAGAGCTGGGCGTGTGGGCAGTGTGATCAGGCTCAGCAGCCTCTAATGACAGAGGAGAAGAGACCAAAGAGGACGGTGAAGGCTAAGAAGAGAGAAGGAGAGACCGAGCGAGCAAAAAGCCACTGTAGCCCTGTAGTGCTGCTGACTTCACTTACTAAGAGTTTACGTGATTCAATTAGTAGATTCATCCTAATTTATACAATTCAGCTCACTGAAAAGAAAAGATACTTTATTGATCCCTTGAGTGTTTTACATATGTAGGCCCAAAAAAAGGGCACCTATGCAGTGCCCAAAAAGTACATAACATTGATCCATACATCCTTCCTCCTCCTAGTATAATTCATGGATTGAACTGTATGTGACTGTTGTGGAGAAATTGCTGAAGTCAAAGGTCAATGGTGAGGTCAGGAGGGAAGAAAGTGTTCAGGAGCCTCTGATGTCTTATGCTGTAATATTTATTGAAGCTTGGCCAAGGAGAATTAGAGACACTCTCATAGTACATCAGAAGTGTCTGAGTCGGTCTCACATTCTGCAGAACTCATGCTGGTGGTCAGACTTTAAACCTCAAGATAACACCACAAATACTACACGCCCAGAATTAGTCAGAGAGAATGTTTTTACCCATGCAGGTGTTATTGTCAGCATATTCTAGTCTGGAGACACAGATGTCTGTTTACGCAGATTGGAACGTCAACGGCCAGCTATCTATTATGTCTATGAAGGCAGCAATAGTCTCTTCGACCCTGGCCACCACAGTGCTGTTCCCAACCAAAGCCAAACAACTAATACTGCTGAGGACCTCAAGGCCCACACGTGACCTCATGTAACTTAAGGATAGAAAATTCCATAACAGTGACCAAAAAGAGTTTAAAACTTTGTATTAAACTGAAACAATATACAGTAATGCCTGATTGTCTGAGGTGTCTGAAGAACTCTAACATTAAACTAGCTTTAAAGTGTCAGGTCCATTACATCAGGTAAAGTACTAAATCAGTCTGTTGTGTCACTGAAGACTTTGTTCCATTTGGCTCTGTCTGTGTGCTACTTGTCATGGAAAGACTGGAAAGGTAGTTGTGTGGCGGTGGGTCTAATGTTGACTCTCTCAGCTGATTCAAACAGCAGCAGATGGAGATATTGTGACAAACAGCTTCTAAGTATTGACAGAGACACCACAGTGTTTTTTCATTCAGCCACTACATGCTGTGACAGATGTGTTTGTTACTGTGTATTGTTTATTGTGCTGTTGGTTGTGAATGGATATGTAAATGGCTGGTGGACAAGCAACAAATTGTTTAACTTTGGAGTCTGGTTTGGAGGTGTGTACTGAATTGATCCTGTGACTGTAGCTGCACCTAGATTTATTTCACTTCACTTCACTTCACTTCACTTCACTTCACTACCTCTTCTCTACACTCATTAATATGTCTATAGAAATGTTCTTACTTCTTATTACCATCAAATGCAGTTCAAAGTGCTTCACGAGTGACAAGTGAAAAAAAGAAGGAAGTCCAAAAAAAAACAAAAACTGAATTAAATAAGTCAACAATAAAAGACGGGTGTTAACATATCACCATACATGTTGTTATTATGGGTGGAGACTATACTCGAGCTGTAAAACAATCAGCATCAGTCTCCTCACTACATTTCATCTGTTTGTCTCACAGATGGAGACTGGGAGGTGTGTCTCCACTCTCTGCGTCTCCTGCAGTCAGTTTTGTTGGAGGAGGAGGTGCTGCTCTTGCTGGGCTCTTCTCTGCTGGATCCAGACCTCCAGGCTCGTGTCAGCCGGCTCACCTCCTCAGTGCAGCCCAGCCTGAGACTGGCTGCCCAGCAGATCTTGGAGGACCTGCAGGCCCTCCAGCAGGTACCACAGTCACATTATATGCATGATGAAACCCTGTAGACCCTCCATGCCACTGTCACAGCGTCACAGCAGAAGGTGTCTCTTACATATACAGTATGCTGGTTGTCACTGGTAGTAAAACATGAGTGTTACTGATAGCACTCCAGGTACTGTGTTGGCAACAACTCGATCTGCACTGATGTTGCAGATCCACCGAATGATCATTGAACAGCATCATCAAGATCATTGGTGTATTTAACAGTCAGTGTTGTAGTGAAGACCTAGATCTATCTATCTATCTATCTAAACTGACACCAAGTCGTGACCAAGACAAGACCAAGGCTCTGAGAGGTTTAGACCAAGTCAAGACCAGCCTACTTATGAAGCTCATATAATAATAGTCGTGCTTGAAGTTGTCTCAGTGAGTGTTGCTTTGCAGAATTTACAGACTGCTGTGTGTTATGCACATGACCTCTGTGGTTTTTTGTTCCAATTGTCACAAAACATTTGGCTGACGTTTCCTCCAGACAGACACAGCTTCTTCTCCTGTCTCCCACATTTACTTTCTTGGAGTGCATGTAAAATCCTGAGTCCTCCCCTTGAGACCAGAGAAAGTCAGGTAAATGTGGTCGATTTGGAGACGAGACTGAGACCTTCAAAAAACAAGACAGATAACAAGCACTTCAAGTCTGGTGATAATAGACTGCATACAGGTCCAGGCACAAGCTGACAGTGAGTCGACAGGATAAGTCAGCTCCAGCAGGATAAACCTCTAGAAAGAGAAAAGTCAAAGCAGTGAAACACCATGCTAAACTTAGTATGTGTCTGGTATGTATACACTCATAATAAATATAGCTTCATCATCGTGGTTTTCACTGCAGACATTTTGATGTATCACGGTAGGAAAAGCATGGGTGGTGGATGAATTCCATTTAGCAGCTTGAGGGTCCTCAAATGTGAATGGAACAGAGCCGTTAAACATGTTTTCAGACATGTCGATTTTCTCTTTGAATAATAATTTCATGTCTGTCTGTTTAACATCAACACAAACGTCTTCCCTGACAAGTCTGTTGGCAGTGTCTGTAACCTGTTTCCACATCACACTTGAGTGAATTTCTGTGATGTCACTAATCCTGCTGCCACGTCTAGGTGTTAAACTGAGATATAATGTGAGCGCAGATATTGTAAACGGAAAATTGTGGAGGTCTAACTAAAATGATTCAATGATTAGGTTTGTCCAAGACAATAAAGTGTGGAGGTGATGAAGTGAAGACGGTTTGTGTGTTTCCAGGGTCAGAGATGTAAACAGAGCAGCCTCTGATGTGGATTCACTTCTTCAGTCCTCCTCAGTTCTCCTCCTGTTCACTTCCCTTCATGTCACATGCATGTGTGTTTGTGCTGTTATTAGCTCAAGTAAAAGTTTTTATCAAAGTTAAACCTGTTAAATATAAAAAAAGGTCAATATTGTAAATTTATACCTGAACTTTTTTCACTGTTGAGCCCTCAGATTTGTTCACATAGGTTCATACATTAAAGATGGTGTTTGCACACCCAGAGCACTCTCTTTCTGTTTTCATATCACAGAGACTGGTGATACTTGTAATATCTAATATTTGTTGTTGATATATACAGTATGTTTAATGTATCTGAAATCTGTCATCATTTCTTCATGCATTTATCACTCAAATCCCAAAACAGCCCAAACATTTATCACAAATATGTATTGATACATTTCCTAAAACTAACATAATTTCTTATGAAAGTTGAAAGCCCTATTTATTTTTATTACGATGCTACCGTCAGATATTTTGGCTTTAAAGCTAGTTTCAGTTGTTCAGGTAAAAGTTTAAGTCAGAATCAGATTTATTGTCAAGTACATTGTCAACATATGAAGGAATTTGCAGAGATTAGTGCAACTCAACAAAAAACAGAATAAAATGTGTAAATGTGAAAATGTTAAAAAACCAAGAGGATGGATGTGAAAGATATTGAGAGTGTAAATATAATATATATAATATATATATATATATATAATATATAATCTTAGTCAAAGTTAACAGAGTTACTAACAGAGTTAGTCTGTGTGAGGGTCCAGGGCCTTGTTGTTGAGGTCATGAACTAGGTCATTGACCAGATACAAGTCATTAATGGAGCCTGAGCTGTTCCAACCTGAGCTGTCTGAGCTTGAACCAGGGTTTGTCCGTCCACCTCTGGATGAGGATACCCCCCACCACCTTAGAGTTTTAAGCTGGTCCATGCTTTTAATTGTTTGAGTGGCCCCCAGGAAAAACAGATAAGCTGTTAACGTCATGTCCACTCAACTGGAATTTGGCCTAGATTTCTGAGTGTTCATTAGATGTTCCCTGTGGAGTTTTACACCTCTGATAGTTTGAAGCAGTTTTTCTGAGTGGGTCCACATTTTGTTTTTCTTGTGAACGTGTGCATGCAATCACTACGTTGCACTTCACCTTCAGGCACCCTTTCAGCATGACTTTTGGCAACAAGATCACTCATGAAGGCAGTATAGTCTGCATAAAATGATGAATTCTTCTCAAGTCTCTTCTCCAGGTGAAAAGCACACTGCTCAATCATTTTTCTTGTTGTTTGGCATGCTGAGTGAATCACTGAGGCTGATGTCAATCACATCAAATTATAAACAGTAGCACAGGATTACATGCTGCATCATTTTCTGTCAATCATGCACAGGTGGGTGACATGAATGAATGGATAGTATCAGGACAGTCCGAAGGATTCTAACTTAAAAACTCTTTATATCCTGCCTAAACCCTAAGCAGGTGTTGCACTAATGTCATAGTTAGTAATTAATCAGACGCTGATTAAACTGAAACCTGATGTGAAGAGTAAAGAATGAATCCTCACAGGAGTTGCTTTTTGTTAATTACAGTTTTATTGTGTTTCTTTAGTACTGACTGCTCAGTAAAGAGCAGGTATCCACAGAACGAGGCCTAGACTACAGAACAGGATATATTTAAGACAAGAGAGGAGAGGGTTCAAAGAGTCAGCACAAGAATGGAAGCAGCCAGGGCCTCAGAGAACTTCACTGATGGAAAATCTGGAGACATGAGTGACATTTTCCTCCAGTCTGTACTGTCAGAGGACTTGCTCTGACACAAATCAGCAATAATCAGCAGACTGAAGCATCACCTCATGTGAACGTTTTGTCCTTAGATGAGTTTTCTCCTTAAAAAGTCCAGCCGCCCCTCACTTAACCATCCTCATGGGGAGATTTTTGTTAATCTCAAACAATGATACTAATAATACTGTAAGAGTGTGCTAAGAAGAATCTACAGAGGAGAAAGTGAAGTGAGGAGGACACAGATATCCTCTGGGAAAGGGAGAAGAAGAAGCCAGGGGTGGAGGATAGAGATTCTGTGGCCATCCATCCCAGTTGATGCAGGCTGTGGGGGCAGAGCCACTCCAGCACTCCTGGTCAACCCCCATCACGCGACCTCTAAGAGGATGCAGCCTGATTGGGTTTATCATCACGGGTGACAGGGATGCTGCGCTCGCTGCGGCCGGATTCACTTCCCCCCATGACCTTTGGCCCGGTCAGAGTCAGCAGACCATCAGCTGACAGGTTGCAGGTGATTGTTGATTGGTCAACACTAGTGGGGAGGCGGTAGCGGCGGTGAAACTCACGAGAGATGTAACCGTGGTCATCCTGAAAAACAGCAGGATTAATATTTAATCCTTACTTTGTTGGAGTGTGACCAAAATTTCCCCCAACTCACTGCCGATGTTTTAAAACTCAACATATGTATAAAGTTTTGGGGATTTGGAGGTACTATCAAGAACTACAACAAAGCATCACACCAAAAGTTCATTATTTAGCAGCTTCTGCAGCATATTTCAAATGTTTTGTAGCTGAGAAAAACTCCACTGTACTAACTGTTTGCATCACTCCACATGACATTAGTGGAAATTGACCCCCTCCCACCCCATTAAAGGTCTGGAAGACTAGTTTGTGCAGTTGAGTGGCTGAGCAGTGTTGATCCTCCAGCAGAGGGCACAGTCACATCAGTCAGCTTGATGTGAATATTCTGGAATATTGGTTATATGCATTAACACAGTTTTAACTATAGAGCCCCTCTGCTGAACATGGAGCCATGCCTCTTCATCACCTTTAAGCAGTCACATTAGGCCTACTTTTTCTATGACAACTTTTTTATCATTCAAGTTGCCCTTGGATCTAGATTACATTACTCTTTGGGATCATAGAAAATAATAGATACCTGTCTGCAAACACTGACCCGACACCTTATTAAACAGCTTATTAATTATGTATGAGACAGAGAAGAAGAACACTACCTGTCTTTCTCCATGCTTGCCCTGGATCTCCACGTAGTCATCGCTGACCTTCACACTGAGGTCTTCAGGTGAGAAGTGCTTGACGTCCAGGTAGATTGTGAACTTGTCCCTGTCAGACCTCACCTGTTTGACACATACAAGCATAGAAAGGATCCATTATAGCATAGCACTGTCAAAATGAAGTTTTTTTTTTCTTCAAGTGTAAATTTAACTTCAAATTGTGTTGAGCAGAGTCGCAGTTATGTTTAGATGTAGAGCAGCTACAAGACTGTCACTGAAAGCAACCAGACTAATCCGGATATTGAATATAAGTACAAACAAATTTAGTGACTGAACAAAGATGAGGGAAGCGGATGGAAACTGGTCTCAAAATTATAATAACTTTAAGTTGCTGTAATAGTTAGAAGAACTGTTCCTGAATCCTGTTTGAAGGGAAATTGTGTTAAATTGGAATGAACCAATGATCCGTGTTTATACATAAGTCACATGCTGATACTGTGAATACTATTATAAGGGATGTTACGTTAGCTTTGTGTTATCTTAACGTCTCTAAAATGTTCTTGTTTTTACACAGATGAGCACAATCCCTTGCTGTCTTTATATCTGTTCTCCTACTAACATAAATGAAGCCAATCTTCATGTCATGAGTCATGATGTACTTCCTGTCTGGTCTGGTCTGGTCTGGTCTTCTTACCTCAGAGATGCCGGAGTTGGAAGAATCCATAAAGTTCCGGAACAGCGACCGTCTGTAATAAGGGCTGATGGTGGAGGCGGTGTAGGGGAAGAGGTCGTAGTCAAATATGCCCTCTCCAAAAAACTGGTCAAAGAGTCGGCCAGGGTAGGCAGAGCCCAGGGCGCGTCTGAACCAGGGGTGCTGGATGGCAATATCCATAGTGACTGGAGACTGTTTGGTCTAGCTCGGCTTGGCTTGGCTCAGGTTGGCGGATGACCTGATCAGCTCAGAGTCCAGCAGGTGAAAGAAGGGAGGTGAGGTAATAGAGAGAGAACAGAATGTTAATGAGTGCTTTGTCCTCTGCTCTGCTGCTGCCTCCTCTTTATATACCTGAGAGCCAGAAAGAGAGGCTTTAGCCACGATCCCTCTGGAATGGCATTATCTCATGGTGGGTTGGACCCTGTCAGCAGAATCAGGGTTGAGGATGGGGGGGCACCGCTGGGTCCAGACCCTGGTGCGACCCAGTGCCACCCACACATCAGACACCCATGGCTGCCAAAACAAACCGTGCTGGACAGGAAGGAGGAGGGCATGACAGAGACAATGAGGTCAGGAAGCAAACTAAAGACACAGAGCGATTTTACCTGAGCGATGATGCATCAAACAGATAAACACATATCTATTCTGTCAGTCAGTCAGTGACATAATGCTGCTGTATTGTTCTGCTTGTGTGGTTGGATGGAGGGCAGATTTAGAAACAATGCTGCCCAGGGTCAGTGGAGCAACAACAAGATGAGAACAAATGGTTTGGACTGCAAACATTAACAGCTAGACTTCTCAAGCTAAATGAGTAGCAACATAAAAAACTGTTCATATGAAGTTTTCAAAGAGAATCATGATTACTACTCGAAGAGGCAAAAATGGAAATAGTTTATGAATTGCCCCATTTAAAAGATACAACAGCAATGAAACTGAATAGTACAGCCTTTAATATCAGCCCTTGTCAGCCTATGTAGTCATGTCCCTGCATGTTGCGCACACATACGTCACCTAAATTGTAATGGCAAGATAGTAAGCAGAGGTAAAATAAATGGTTCAAAAGAAAGGGAAGAGAATTAGGAGTAACGCCTCTCTGGTTCTTGGCTCTGTTCAGGATTCACCAGTCAACAATAAATAATCTAATGAGGAATAAACCTGCCTCTTGTGTAAATTCTCTGTAGCTGAATAAGGTCGGCCTGTATTTTAATGTCATAATGTCATAATGGTGGTTCTTGGAGAGCTTGATATTTCCTGAGGTGGTACACATGTTAAAAAGTTGGAGAAACAGCTAAGATAGAGTTCTGACTGAGTTCTGAGTTTGTGTATGAACACATCAAATAGTTAGAGCATTCCTCTTAGCAAACCTCAGATGTATAAAGATGAAAACTTAAACATAGTGGTGCACAGCTGAGTGTCGTCCCAGTTCCACCTTGGGCAACTGCAGAAAAGAAGAATGTAAAGTAAATGTAAATGTAGTTAAAGTATTTTACTTGAGTCTTTTCTTTTCATGCCACTTTCACCTACAAGTACACCTACTGTACCTCAGTATTTCTAACTTTTACAATGATTGATTAATGGAGAAAATAATCAGCAGATGTGTTAGTGTTTGAATAGAGAGTTGAGCTCCTATCCAGGTATTTGGTTCCAGAGCTAGCAACCAGCTACATCTACAGTAGTTCAGGCTACTTCGCCAGGGAGCCGACATTGATAGTTTTCTTAGATCAGCACACCAAGACGTCTGCCTTCACCTATCAGCCAACTGGCAACACACTGTAGGTAACCTTCAAGGTGGTGTTCCCACAAGGTCTCCTCATCCAGACCTTTCTTTCATACGTGGCTTTTTATGAGAGCGTCATATCCAGAGAGACTGTTAGAAATGCACAGATACATTACATAGATACAATAACATGAACACATGCACAATGTAATGCAGTCTAAACACAACAGGCCATAGTTTGTAGCTAAGAGTAAATCATAATGTAAAGATAAGGGTCACTTCACATCCCTGTTGTTTCACCACTAGTGGCTTCGTGCCACCTGCATTAGTCTAATCCCACAGGGCTTTGGCCAGCCAGCACAGGGGCTTAACCGCTCCATGCACCCACAGGCCAAGAGTAACTGGGCCAGGCAGCCAGGGTTGGGGCTGTTTTAGGTGCAGTTTGGGGAGGTTGTTGGGATTTGGGGTTGCTAACTGCTGTAGACCGGACGTAGATGCAGTTAAACTGGCTGCAGTTCAGCAGAGTCAGCATTCTAGGTTTTTATCAATGGGGCAGACAATGCCTGTGTGCTGTGTTTCCACAGCTCTGAAAAGCTGTTTTGGCCGACAATCTGGAAACCTGGCGGTGTGGACATGCATGTTCATAAAGATTCATTGGTTTTTGCAAGCAACTCTGGCATCTCCCACCAAAACCATCAGAGGTAGTCTGTTTGTGTAAATGTCAACTGGAGGCCTGCGGGCCACATCCGGCCCACCAGAGCTTTGCTTCCGGCCCCCAGAAAATTATTGAATTCAAGAGTAGCCTAGTGAAGAGGAAAAAGTATGTTTCTATATTTATTTATTTATTTAATCAAATGAAACAAATGCCCTCCGAAAAGTAGCTTGTGCCATAGCCTGCCTTCAATCAAAAATGACGATAAACTTGTTGTTCTTATTTAACATTCCTTTCATTGCTTCAGATGCTCATTTTATCTCTCATTATGACTCTTCAGGATATGACTCCTTGAAGCTTGCATGCTTTGTGTTGTGGTGACGGCTCAGATTATATTCTTTAGCAACTGTGACAGTTTCGTTGCAAATGAGGCACACAGGTAAAAAAATTTTGAAGGAAAATTAATACATGAAATAATAATATATTACTTAGGATAATATTAATTTCATTTTATTTTAAAACAATGCTCCTTGATGGAAACGATGAAGGTGCTGGGAGTCCAGTATTCAGGATGACCTGAACTTTCTATGTACCTCTGCCTTGCATCGGTCTTGACAAGCAGAAAGCAATTTCAACATCTAACATTAGCCAGATAAAACCACCACAATATCACAGTGTATTTGACATACTTTGCAGTAATGTTAGCTTTGACTTTGGACTTGGTGTTGGATTCTGTGTTGTCATGTGTGACGGTCATTTGTTGACGTTAGCAGACTCCATTTCTAAGATAACATTGGCTACTGTTGCACACTGTTGACATTGTTGGGGAGCGGAGAAAGAAGACATCCATTCTCGTCTCCAGTTCTTTACATAGAAATGAGTTCAGGGTGTCACAGGCGACCGAGAAAATCATGAAAGGGCTCATTTTTTATGTTACGTTACATCCTGTTCCCCAGGAACTATTAGCAATAAAACATAAAATGATTATGTAAAATGCCCCAGAATCTTCTTATGGCACCCAACACCTGTTCATTTTTCCAGTCCCATTGCAACACTGGTCTCATTTTAAGTCTTTCTGTTAAAGAATGAGGACTATTCTGTTCTTGGTCAATATGGACAGAGGGAACAGTTACAGCAGTTTCATTACATGTGTCTGTTGTTTTATGACTGCTTCTTCAGCCTCTCCAATGGTGCAAGAAGAAAATTCAGTGTGTTAGGTACAATATATGATGGAACATACAAATTTGAACTCCATCTCATAATGTACATTGTAGATGAACACTAAAGACGTCAAAACTTATATGGAATTATGTGGTAAACAACAAAGTGTAAACAAAGCAAATTCTTCACAGTAGCCATATTTTACTTTGTCAAACCTGGAATGGTTTTCCAACAGTCTTGAAGTTGTTCCTATTTATGATGAGCAGCCATTGGGAGCTAGCCATTCATACACATTCATGCAGCCTTCAGGAGCGATTTGGGGTTCAGTATCTTGCACAAGGACAGTACGACATGCAGACTGGAGGAGTTGAAGATCGAACCTCTACCTCTACCTGCCCTACCTCCTGAGCTACATCTGCCTGGGTGCAGAATGCTATGGTAGCCCTGCCTTGAATCTTGAATAAATTCCCAACAGTGTTACCATCAATGCATCATGCAAAGTCCAGATTTCCATTAGTCTAATATCCATTACTTGTATTTCTTGGTCCAATCAGTTCTCTTCTTCTTGTTCGTCTTCCTCAGTTGTGGTTTCTTTGCCACAAATTGACCATGAAGGTCTGATTCACACAGTCTCCTCTGAACAGTTGATGTAGAGATGTGTCTGAACTCCGTGAAGCATTTATGTGGGCTCTAATCTGAGCTGCTGTTAATTCGTGATTTGTGAGGCTGCTAACTGTGATGAACTTCTCCTCTGCAGCAGAGCTAACTCATATCATTTGATGGTTTTTGTGACTGCACTTGAAGACACAAGTTCTTGAGAATTTCTGCATTGACTGACCTGCATGTCTTAAAGCAGTGATGGACTGATGTTTTCTTTATTTAGTTGAATAGTTCTTGATAAGTTGAATGGAGTTATTTATTGTATAGCTCCGAACAACACAACTCACTGTAAGAAGGCAAGAAATTCCACTAATTAACTTTTGACAAGACACACACACCTGTTAATAATTAAGCTTTCCAGGTGATGACTCATGAAGATGACTGACAGAATGTCAAGAGTGTGTAAATGTCATCATAGTAAAATCATCTCAAATATAAAACATAATTTGCTTTGTTTACACTTTTTTGTGTAAATTCCACATGTGTTATTTCAGTCTGTTTTGATGTCTTCAGTTTGAATCTATAATGCAGAAAATATAATAAAAACCATCAAATGAGAAGCTGTGTCCAGACTTTTGACTGGTACTATAAACTATGTATTTGAAAGGCTCCCTGGGAGCTTCTCTCCACCCACTAACCCACTCTCAGAGAGGCTGACTTCTGCTGCCCCCTACTGGACTGACATGGAGATCCTAAACTAAAAATAAAGCTGGGACACGAGCATTTCAAAAAGTAATGAAAAGTAATGGGCCAAATGTTGTGTAGGACAAATAGACAAAACCTAATATCTGCTTTGGATTTGAATGTAACTGTGTTCTATAAGTTATTTACTAATACATGAGCGTGTGTGTGTGTGTGTGTGTGTGTGTGTGTGTGTGCCACAATCATCCCACCTGATCTGTGTATAACTCCACTCCACCCAGCTGGTGTTCAGTGTAATATGGAACTTGGACTTGAGAAATGAAACAGAGTTTTAAACAGGCACGAACTGAACATAATTCACTGATGTGAGCAGTGTCATTGTGTTGTTATTTTGTGGTATTTGACACATTTATATAACATACTGTATATAACAGTCTCTGAATGTTCAGCCTAAGTAGGAAGGAGTATTTGGCCTGAAGAATGATTGGTTAAGAAATTACATAATCACAGAGAAATATCATCTTGTATTGATTATCAAACCTCCTCTCATGATACCTTCTTCTTCTACACAGAGAACAGAGGCAGGATTCTGTGATCTTTCTAGTGTTTGATTCAGGCCCAGAAGAAGAGCTGAAGAGAAGAGGTGTAGGTGGATCCCTGGTGGTCTCCTGGATCCTGAACACACTGCTTGTTAGAAGAACTGCGTAGTAGCACACCTGAGACTTGGATTTAAAATGCTATTTCTTGCATTGATTTCTGTGAAATATGTGAGGGTGACGGCAGAAGCTGGAAGAGAGGATGAAGCCTTGGTTCACACCTGCGCCGTGCCTGAGAAATAAGACGTGTTAGTGGACTTAAACAAAGAGAGCAGCCAGTGAGTATATTTAACAGTGTTTTATGACACCTTATTTCCTTTATGTGGTGATAAAAGTTTCAAATCCTTGACTGAGACATTTATAAAGAAACATGATGTCACACTGAAACAACAGATCATTTGTGTGTTTCACTGATATGAGACTCCATCAGCAGCACAAAGACACATTAATGCCTGCTAACACTCATGAAGCAGACTTTCATCATCAAACTGTTTCAGTAGTGTGGTTAACATTGTAACTGAAGCCTGATGACAGCTGCACGCTGCATGTTGGGTTTTTGTCAGTATGATATCTTTTACAGTTTCCCCTCATAATCACAAAAACTTTACAGTCTGGAAGAAATGAAAAAGATATTACATATTAAGATATTAAAGATATGAACTTTAGCAGGGTGTACTCTGTCTCTTTGGAATTATATTTTAATGAGGTAACAAACAGAGTTCTGTTATTTTCTGTTTAAATATCACCTCCTATGTTTGCATGTGGGAGTAGTAATATGCTCAAAATGATTGCTAATAAAAGTGTTAGTGCACTTATACACACAGTAATATTGTGTTTTTCCAAACCTCATAATTATAATTCAACATTAACATTTAAAAGTTGCTCTACAGGATTGATGTTCACAGAGCAGTTGTGCAGGTAAATGTTGTGCTCACAGGATATGACGATGCAGCTTCATTCAGAGCTTACATTAAAGGTGAGTTATGTTCAGCTGATTCTACACTCATGTTATATATTATATTATATTATATTATATTATATTATATTTCTGTCAATACATCTCCTCAGGTTTAGACACTGGACCATTTGTCATTTCATTCGTCACCATTATTGGTAGATGTATTATTCAACAGATGACAAGACACACACACACACACACACACACACACACACACACACACACAGGGAGAGGGGGAGCTCACAGCTGATTTCCTGCAGTCTACATGTTGACATGTTGCTCGGAGCAGATCACCGCACATCTTCCGCAGAGAGAGGAACTTTCCACATGGACACGGTGATCTGTCAGTGAGCTGTCTGTCCGGACTCACCGACACAACAGACGACACAGAGCGCGGTACAGGGAGGACGGACGGGACAGAGCGGAGCTTCATTTAAATACGATCAAAATAGAAACTTGTAGGAACACGAAGGGAGCACAGCAGGAAGCAGTGCGGAGAGCAGAGACACAGTGTAACATTGTTCATCGTTAAACAGAGAGAGCGCAGGATGATGAGAGACTCCGCTTCTCCGGTTGTGGAGCGGCCTGGACTGGAGGACGTGGCCGAGGAGGAGGACGTGTTCGCCGCGGAGGGAAGCAAGAACACGCCGGAGCACGACAGCTGTCAGGTGGGTGTGTGTGGGTGTTTAGTGGTCTGTGAAACTGTGTGTACTTCCTTCTGTCTACCTACAACCAGCAGAACAAAGACAAAACTCCGAGTTTAGTGCATCATTTCAGTGTGGAAATATTCCAACATAATATTACTGCTTGCTCTGTTAGTCAGAAGTTGTATGGTGTCAACACACACTGCAGGTAGTCAGTGTTGTATGTAAGCACAAGCAGACATTAAACTCATTGCAGGGGTCACTGGACAGAAGATGTCCCTGCGTGACAGTGAACTCAACACTCAGTCTGCTGCAGAAAACTGTGAGTTTGTTTGTAATTCTTTAGGTACGAGGACAGAAGCAGGTGGAGAGAGCAGGGGAGGAGGAGGAAGGCCGGCTGTCAGTGTCCCAGGTGGAGGCAGAGTTTGTCCAGCTGACCTTCAGGAAGCAAGTGTCCTACAGGTAGGAAAACACTCCAAACTAAACCAAACAGAAAAAGTGGAATGTGGCCCACTTCCTGCTAACCTGTTTTACCTGAATGTTACACTGCAGCTTCTTCCCGACTCTGTTAACTGTCACTGTGTCACATGACACTGTGCATGTGTGTGTGTGTTTGTGTAATAAGTTACAGTTAAAGGTGCTGTCACACTCTTATCCAGATCAGTTCCATCGCTGAGACCAGGTGTTCAGCTTTGTCTAGGTCTGTGTGTGTGTGTGTGTGTGTGTGTGTGTGTGTGTGTGTGGGTGGTTGTATGAGGTACTTCTTCCATGTTCAGTGTGTTTCCTACAGTAGACAGACAGAAGTCCTGACATGGAAGTAGAGCAAATACTGATGTGGACATTGTCAGTGTTTAAAAAAGCCCACCTTGAAAAATCAATGTCTGTTTCAGTGTACTCAATAGTGAGCTTATTCTCACTTCTTCACCCTGTGCTGATCACTGTCCTCTCTAGTTAATACACTGAAACACGCACTCAGTCTCCAGTCCATGATAACAGATGGTACTTGCTCTTAAGGTTTACGGAAAACATTTTTGTTTGTGTTGTCATCATGCTATTCCTGTCCTGGATACAGTTGGCAGCATCTCTCATCTCCATCAGCTTCTCTCTCTCTCTTTTTTTCTCTCAGTTTCATCTTATCTCCTCCGCTCCCAAAGCTGAGTTTTGATTAAGATTTAGATTTTACTGTCCTTACAAAGAAATCTGTTGCCTCACATAAATGCATAGATACATTAAACACCACAAAATAACCACAAAAATAAGCCTGCAATACAGCATCTGTTCACTCATGTCCCATACAAGGGGCAAACTGCCATCGCGTGCTCGTTTACATACCAGGCACCTTCATCTGCAACCAGATGAGATGAGTATGAAGGATGAAGGACGAGTTGAGGGGGTGGCTGGGATCATGTGCTATACTGCGTGCTCTGTGTGTGATGGCTTTACTGTTAAGGTCTGAGAGGTAAGAGCCGTGGTGTGTGTTGTGTGTGTGCGTGTGAGTTTGTTCTTATTGCAGGCCATTAACATGTTGAAGAAACAGGATGAACAGTAAAGGAGAATGGGTTGGACTATACTTTTGTACAGCAGTAAAAGAAGGTGCACGGCAACACAAAGATGGCAGAGAGTCTATGTTGGCAGCGTTTGTGGATGTCAGTGTTGTGTTGATCAAAGTTCAGTTTATTGTCCAGGGTGAGTCCCATGTTGGTGGTGATGGTGGAGGATGTTACAGTGCCCACTCTTACTCTCTGTGGTCTGTTGCTGAGGAAGCTGTGTGTGGATGAGGAGTGGGGGAATGTTGAGGTGGTGAAGTTTTCTGATATATATATATATATATATATATATATATATATATATATATATATATATATATATGGAGATGAAAGGCATTGAACTATTGAACTACAAGCAGTCCATTAGCGTTACTCTCACACAGACTCAGCTGTCTGTCTGGTTTCCACAAAGTTGTTGACATAATCAATTAACCACAGTGTTAAGAAGTTTAACAAGAAGATCATCCACTTCACCACCCCCAAACGAGCAACGAGCAAGTTGCTAATCTGACCATTTTACAGCGTTATTAAGTCATTTCCTGACTTTTTCTCTATATATTTAAAACTGATGAAGCAAACAGAAATATTGATATGCAAACAGCTGATTTAAAGGTGTGTTTACATCCATTTGTGGCTAACTGGAAGTAGATGTCAGAGCCCAGTTTGAGATATATGAAATAGAACTATGAGAATGTATGGCTTTATAAATCTGATGATGACACACATATTTCTGTCTGTCTTGTGTGTACAGCTTGCAGGCTCAAGATGTGACATGTAGTCCTGGATTCCTTGGCAGGGGTGTTTTTTCATTATTGTCAGAGCGAGTCTACAGTTTCCCTCTACTGCCAATGTTTGTGCTAAGCTAGGCTAAACACAGCCTAATGATATTTGTACTGGAAACACAGCGATGACTCAGATGACAGATAAGTACATTTACCAAAATAACAAAGTGATCCCTCAAATTCAGCCCAAAGCTTTGAAATCAGACATCAGTAGTATTCCTTACGTTTCATTTTGGTTGCTCAGGTCTGATGATGCATTTTACATTGTGACATCTACAGCGTGGATCACAGTTATGATCAATGTAACCACTTATGACCAGAGTGTCTGCAAGTTTTTATCCTACTGAAACACACAGCAGTGATTTCCTCACTCGAACCGAGGGTCTAAGGACAGAGGGTGTCACTCCCTGTACAGATTGTGAAGCCCTCCGAGGCAAAATGTATTTTGCGACTTTGGGCTATACAAATAAAATCTGATTTGAATCTGATTTGATTTCACTCATTGATTCCCTTCTCTTGAATTCCAAGCTCACAGGAAGTAGTGCCATTGGCATTCTCCTTCCCACAACAACAACAACCTCCAAGCTAGGAAACTTAAAAAGACAAATGACCCTAACCTGGTTACTAATGCTGCGCTGATAACAGCACGATCACAATAATGCTTCATGTGATGCCATGAAGGATACGTTGTTTCATATCAGCTCCACACTGTCTCAACCGTAGTCACCGATGGTATGAATCTAAATAAGCTAGCCGCTGTTATATTTGTTTTACAGATTTAGACATTTTAATACGAGGACTTGCCTCCCCATGTGCAAATGTTCCACCAGAACTAGAACAGAACCGAACAAAGATACACAACAATGCAGTAAAAATAAGAATACATGCTGAGTTTCAGCAGTGACATTCACTGAGGAACCTTCAGTGTGGTGTGTGATTCTGCTGTTTTTGACTGTACAGTAGCTGCTGAGCACTCATTCAGCTCAAACATATGACAGCTTTGAGGAGCACAATGGGAAGTCTGAGTGGACTGTATAACACACAGAGAATGAAAGTCCAACAACAACAAACTAGCTATTCACTATGATACATATCAATGTATATATCCTGAGGAGAATGTCCTCAAGCACTGGAGTGCCTAGCAACATAACATTGTGTGTTGTGTTTGTGTGTGGGCACACGACTCTATTATGAGCTATAGGTGCTGTGGATTTTATACGTCTCTGTCCTGGTGATGGTTGATGTTAGAGTTATGGTGATGTTGCACCATAACTCTTTTTTTATTAACTGTTGTCCATCATTTTTGTTTAATCAAGTTTTGGTTCATTTTAGTATTACTGCACTGACGATTGTGTTGTGTATTTTTAATGTACACTGTGTTCCAAATTATTATGCATATACTGTTTTTGTTCTTTTTTTCCTCAATAATCTATATAATTGGCAGTCAATAGGATTTTCTGTTCCTCGACAATCATATCGTAATCTGGATTTTATTAAACAAAATTACTAATGATGACGTTGGCATTTTTTGCAAAATAACTAAAAATGCAGCATTCCAAATTATTATGCAAAACAGAGTTTGAAAACACTAAAATAGTTTCTAAAGGACTGAAAACAGAAATCTGTTGTATTTTTTGCATTAGGGGATAATTTTCTCAAATCAAAGCTATTTCAATCATAAACAAACAATTTACAGATCAAACAAGTTACCTTTTTGCCCTTCTTTGATATCACCTTAACAGCTCTCTCATCCATTGAATTTGTAAGTCCATGTACAGTTTCTGCCTGTATTTCCTCTGATGAATCAGCTCCCAGAGCTGCTGTTTTGAGGTGAACTGCCGCCCACCCTCATAGAGGTTCCTTTTAAGGATGCTCCACAGGTTCTCAGTAGGGTTGATGTCAGTGGATGGATGGTGGCCACATCGTGATTTTTTCTTCCTTTATGCCCAGAGCAGCCAAGGCCTCAATGGTACTTTTTGCAGCATGGGATGGTGCGTTGTCTTGCATGAAAATGATTTTATTCCAGAAGGCAAAGTTCTTCTTTTTATACCATGGTAGGAAATGGGCAGTTATATTATATATATTTTTATATACAAATATTTTGTAGAGGTCATTTTGACACCTTCAGGCACCTTAAAGGGCCCTACCAACTCACCTCCTATGATTCCAGCCCAAAACATCACTCCACCACCTCCTTGCTGGCGTTGCAGCCTTGTTGGGACATGGTGGCCATCCACCAACCATCCAGAACTCCATCCATCTGGACCATCCAGTGTAGCAATGCATTGATCAGTGAATAAAACTGTTGAAAATTAGTCATCATCAAATCAAATCAAATCAAATTTTATTTGTATAGCCCAAAGTCACAAAATACATTTTGCCTCAGAGGGCTTTACAATCTGTACAGGGAGTGACACCCTCTGTCCTTAGACCCTCGGTTTGAGTGAGGAAAAACTTGCCCACAAAAAACCCTTTTAACAGGGAAAAAAGGTGGAAGAAACCTCAGGAAGAGCCACAGAGGAGGGATCCCTCTCCCAGGACGGACAGACGTGCAATAGATGTCACGTGTACAGAACAAATCAACACAAACATATTGTACAATTACAATGAATGATAGAATGACAATGAATTACAATGAATGATAAAATGATTACAGTAGCAGTGGAACCTGTGATAGAGATAGAGAGACACAGATGCACAGCAGCAGTAAATCATTAACTAGCTATAAACTGTAATGGAGATATGGTAACAATAATGACAGTAATAATATATGTAGTGGACGTCATGCAGGACCAC
Source organism: Argyrosomus regius (assembly GCA_946959425.1). NCBI lineage: Eukaryota > Metazoa > Chordata > Actinopteri > Sciaenidae > Argyrosomus > Argyrosomus regius. The sequence continues at coordinate 14,665,711 of OX336905.1, forward strand.
AGCAGCAGCCACGATCCATGAGAACCTGCTGGACGAGAGAGCACAGAAACTCCGGGGAAGAAGTTTAGTAGTTTAGTTTAGTCATCATGTATTTCTGAGCCCACAATTGTTTAAAGGTGGCCGAAATACAGCTTTATGCACATCAGCAAGCCTCTGGAGTATCCAGCATCGAGAGGTTTTTGGGACTCCTGAGGCACCAGCAGCTTCAAATACCTGTTTGCTACTCATCAGTGGCTTTTTCACACCTACTCTCTTAATACGATAAATTTGCCTTACACAAACCTTTCCTTAACACACATTTATCTGAATTAACGCATCTGCACTCTGAATCAGACACAAACCTTCTCACAGTACGATCATCTCTCTTCATTTTTTGTGAAATATCCTGTGTTGTCATACCTTTTGCAAGATACTGCACTATTTCACACCTTATCTGCAGAAAGATCTTTTTTCCCATATTGCATGAAACCTGTGACTTGCTTAATAATGTGGAACAACCGCCTTTAGTAGTTTCCTGTTAATTAGGCTCACTTGGCAAACAAATTACCAAACCTGTCTGAGATTGATGTCAGTGTCATCTAAACAGACAGGGGAAGACGCACAATTGAAAACTAAAAATCAAATTTAATTGAAATTGTATTTGCATAATAATTTGGAACACAGTGTATGTATACACAGAGTCTATCAACCAAATGCTTTAAAGATGTAATGCAGTAGTGTTAACTCAGAGCACATTTTAACTGACCTACTTTTTATTTTTAAAAAGCATCACCATAACTGACCATGTGATCTGATGCCAGGTCATTGTCAGCAATCTGAAAGGATTCAGGAAGTTGTGTTGTTTACACAAAGAGCTTCCTCCCCTCAATTACTACCAGCTCATGTAGACATTTACATAATAATAATCTAACATAGATCTGACCAACTGTTCCAGGACACTTACACATCACAGTCCAGTGTAGCGTCAGTATTAACACTGCTGCAGTTGCTTTCTCCATGAATGAAATATTGGCCTGTCTGTTGCCTTAGAAACTGTTGGCGTGTGATAGTCTCTAATCTGATTGTAGTCCCTCCTCCTCTGTAAACAGGATGCTCCCTGAACAGCTGGCCTCTCACTGCTCCCGGCAAAACCTGCTGAATGAAGTGTGACGTGCTGTATCTGGATGTGTTCTATGATTTCTTGTTGTCATTGACATTCAAACCTCCACAGATGAATACACAGCCTGAATTATTTAGAGAGTAACTTTACACCGAGCTGGACAGCATTGTTTCACTGACCGCTTTGGTTGAATGTTTCATGTCTGACCACACCCAGCATCACTGAGTACACGTCTACGTCACAGCAGACGCTGATGGTTAGTGAGAACTTCCAGTCATATTTGGTAGAATGCTGAATGTGACTGTCCACAGTGACATTTCATTTGTGGCTCACAGTTTCATTTGTGTTTTTCATGCAAGAACTAACTAACTTAAAAAAATCCCATCGAAAGTGTCTTTCAAACACATCCTGTGGCCTTGATCAGCAGCCGTGCAGTTGTCATGGTGATGGTTTAGTTGAAAAGTGACTGGTTGGAAGTTTAGCCAGGTGAATGGGAGAGATGGTAACCCCTGTCTCTGTTCAAAGATTGTCTTTGGTGTCCTCCTTGATCTTTCTCCACTGTCCACTCCTGGTTGATGACCCTATACCACTCTGTCTGTTCTCCTCCCCACCTGTGCTCTCTTTAGGAGGCTCCTGATCACTTCAGTCTTCTATACTGCAAGTGATGGTCAGAGTTGACATTAAGATATTAGAATATTGGGTGTCAGTAGAATCAGTGTACGGCCAAAGAAAGACATAAAAACAGGCAGGGGTTAGCACCTCCCCCCATATAAGACCATGTCATGTTGTGTCACATGGAGCTAACAATTAAACCATCTCCATGACAACTGAGCAACTCAATATGCTGAGGAAGGCCAAGAGATGTGGCTCAAAAGTAAGTTTGACTTTGTGTTGAAATGAAGCTTCAGCCCTCGACTCGATGTTTGAGGTTCACCGTGCAGAATGATCTTTGTGAAGTTTGTTTCAAGTTCATCTGCTGCATGTTTCTCTGTGCTCACATTAAATCTCAGTTCAACACGTAGACATACAGCAGGATTTCATCACAATGAGGGCTATGCAATATGACCAAAATCCCATATCCGGATAATGATAGATATCCGACAAATGTTGATGTATGTCACCGGACGGTTTGTCTCACTGTGTCTGAGGTCAGATAGTAAGACGCAGTGAAGCTGTCCATCAGCCAGCTTCTTATATCACTGCCATGTCACAGCATGACGCATAATCTCAACATAATTTAGTATAATCAGTAATCCAGATGGGATTGTGTGTGTGTGTGTGTGTGTGTGTGTGTGTGTGTGTGTGTGGTGGGGGTGGGGCAGGCTGGCATGGCTGCCAATTCTCCTGAGTTGTGTAAAGATCAGCTGTATCTGTGTGTGTGTGTGTGGGTGGGTGTGTGTGTGTGTGTGTGTGTGTGTGTGTGTGTATGTGTGTGTGTATGTGCGTGTATCTGTGTGTATCTATGTGTGTGTGTGTGTGTGTGTGTGCACTCCCCTTCCCTTTCAGATAAGGTAACATACAGCACATTCATCCTAAAGTTAGAATGTTTTTAAAGAAATATGAGTATGAGAAATGAGAATATGAGAAATCTACAACCTGAACGCGTCCCACACACTGTAGAACAGAGAAACACGTCCAGCTTCAGAGGAGCACTGTGACACAGTTTGCTGTGTGAAGCAGGGGAAATCAGAGACGTCGTGATACTGCTCTGATTCATCATGTTGTTCACTGCAGCTACAAATCCTGAGAGGCTTCACAGATGAAAGAGGAAAGGGAAGTAGTCTTTTAATTTTGTTATGCATCCCTGATTATGGTGAAGCAAGTCTAAACAAATTAGAACGAACATATCATTTACAGGAAGTCATTTGAGCTGATCCTCTATTACAGAGCGCTCATCAGCTGTAAGCACAGAGAATGAGTTTTTATTTCATTTCATTCAAACATTTGACCTTCACCCTCAGGACCTGATCCAACATGTAATGTCAAGACTCAGTGACTCTGTGTTTGTCTAATCTGATCATATCAAACAACAAAAATATCACAGTCTGATCCTGGCATGAGGTGTCACGTCCTCTAACACTCCTGGTAATTTTACTGCATAAATCTGGAGGCTGTGCAGAATACTAAACTATGACAGAGCAGCTTTACGTGACAAGAATACAGTTTCTGTTTGCAGAAAATAGAATCAAGGTTAGCACTTCATCTGGTATTTGTAATCACACATGGACAGTGGTTATCACTGACAATAAAGGCTGCAGATGGAACACAGAGCTGCCGCCTTCTGACGGCTGTAAAGCCTGTTAATTAGCTGAAAGGGAACGACTTCATACGTGTTGTGTTGTTTCAGCTGACAGATGCTGATTAGAATCAGACATTAAACATTGCCTTCCTGGCAATAATTATACTAATTGGACTAGAATTGAGTTTATTCAGTATAATTAGATATGTCTTCTGTTTGAAGGATGTAAAATGGAAATCAAACAGACAAGACAAACAAGTAAAAAGAGTTGGTGTCAGGTTTGTGAAGACTACAGTCAGCTTTATCAGACACAAGTCTGTGTCTGGTGCTGCCTTCAGTGCAAACTGTTCACCTGTAAACAAGAAATAAATCTAGTCTCCAGCATTTAATTAGACATTCGGGTTCACAGAAGATGAACTCCTTTAATTTTGGCAACTTTATGGGCTTATGAGTATGATCATCTTCTGTACACAAGCTATCTAATAACCTGAGACTGTGTCATCACTGTGTGAACACAGTGTATGCAGAGGGCTTCAGCAGGGGGAAAACAGTACGCAGCAGAGGGGGTGAACCTGGGTCAGATCAGGCTCAAAGGTAGAGACAGGCAGAATGATAAGGAACCTGTGGAGGACAGTCATGGTCCACAGACGAGGAACATTTAAGTGACCTCATTCTTTTTGCTCTAGTACCACCTCATGTAAACTTTATATTTTACCTGCTACAGACTCTAACAATAGTCAAACTGTGTGTTTTCTCTGCTGTGGGTTGTGTTGAACTTTTTTTGAACGTTATGCCTCCAGCAGCTGGCAGACCTTTAGTCTTTTAATCATCTTTATTGTCTGTGTTCTGATGCTTCGGCCTCTGTGGTGATTTTACTTCAGCTTCAGGTGCACCATGATACTGATGATCAGGACTGACAAGTGTTAGTGTATTAAGTTGACCAGCTGAGGGAGTGGGCGGAAAGGAACAATGCACTTCTTGCCTCAAGCCAAAAAGTTGCATAATGTAGCACAACAGTACCAGATGGCAAAGATAATTAGGACAGACAGGAACTCTGAGGGTGTATCCCAACAATCCCAGACTGCCTGGACTCCTTCTGTTGTTTGCATTCATCTGTCATGGAAATGTTGTCCACTGTGTGTGTGTGTCTAATCATATTCATTATGAGTGTAGAAGAACACACATCTGTGTGTGCCATGCAGAATGACTAGCCCTTCTAATATGTCATCAGTAGGACTGACTAATCATGATTTTAGTTTTCACTACTGGAAATGACATGTTGTAATGTTGATTGAAGATATGTGTAAAATAATTTTGACATGTTGAAATCTTTATTTTCACATGTACAGATATATTTCATTTGAATATAGATATCAGCAATTCTCAGAGCAATAAATCACATAATTTCTACATCTTAAAAACAGATTATGACTAATAGAAATGTAACCCTGCCATTACAGATATTTTTTCATATGTCCAACATAACAGTATAAAGAAAGGACAGCATATGCATGATGTTACCCACAGGCTTCTGAAGAGCCGTTTTTAAGCTCAGAATATGAGGCTCTGGCTGCTGCCATGTTGGCAGTCCTGCCTCTTCTGCCTCCCGGCTAATCTAAAAATGAGCAAAGACGTGGATCATTGGTGGAGCTGAGGTGGGCCGAATGAAGCCTGAGTGCTCAAATGAGCCGCCTGTAACGGTACCCACCTGTCAATCAATGCATTCATGCTGTTAATACTGTATAACTTTAAGCGTTAATATAATTTGAACAGGAGAGTTTTATATATTGTTTGTACCAGGCTGTAAACATGTTTATTTCTGCTGTGAAGTTGGACATTTTAACATGGGGACTTATGGAGGTTGACTTATTCACTTAAACTAATGCTGTTAAAATGATTTCTCTCTACTGTCATACTATAATCTAGTAAAACGCCTTATACATGAGAGAATTAAGCTCATTGGCTTTAGAATAAGCTGTACAGTATGTTTATATTCTTAAGTCCAGCCTAGTAAAGAACAATATCACATTTTGATAGATCCAGGTGTAATCAGGTGTGAGGCTGGATTTGGTGAACACGGTCTGCTCTCATGACTGCCAACCATTTAAAAAGCATTGTACTCTATATTTACATTATCCAGGAAACAGATGGCTTCCATTCCATGGTTGCACAGGCTGCATATTGATTTGGAACATCTGCATTAGTTTATGATGCTGTGATGACTTCAACAACAGTATGTGATGTTATTGGTTAGTTGCCATTTATACTTGAAATGACTGGCCACCAACAGCTGCTGGTTAGGTGGGATGTTAAACATGATTGGTGGATTGAACAGTAAAGCCTCTCATTCAGACGGCATCACATTCAGCATCAGCAACTGGACACAGCATCGTGCTGCTCCAGTTATCAGTCAGCTGAACCAAAGCAGTGTGCAGGGTCAGACACAGTAAGTAGGTTAATCAATGTCACTGATCATTGCTGTCCTCCCACAGAGGAGACGAGGTGAGTCACTTACACTATACTGTATCATTATGACTGTCTCTATTTTTGTAATGTTCTTACAAAGGTATGACAGTAGTGATTCCAAAATAAATGAAATGATATGACAACAGAAGGCTGATTTACAGGACTGATTTTATGTAGGATTCTCTGCAGCCTTGATAGAAATATAGTCGAGTAGTAAATCATCATCTGCTGTGAAACAATGATTTTTAAAAATTCATCTAACAAGTGTAATTGGCACTAACAGGAGGACAGGAGGCCTTCCACAGATGGAGCTGACACAATCAGCAGACAGATGGAGCAGATCTGTACTGTGATTCATCAACCTCCGTTTTACATGCACTTCACCGTGAACATCACACTAACACAGTGACAATACATTTGCCAGGGTTCAGTGTTCAGTGTCTGAACACACAAATCAACTTGTAGATGTGATGAGTATGTACAGACATTCATACTCAGACAATAAATCCAAACTTTGGTGATCCCCTGAATATTTATCATCAGGACATCATCGACACAATAAACTAAGCTCAGCGTGTTAACGTCTACTACTGCTGCTGACATGATAAACTCTGTTTAGTATTACTGCTGCTCCTCCGATTGTCACTGCTCCTGTTGTAGAGGTTATAGTAACCTGACACACAAATGGAACATTTGTATAAAATAAGACCCCAATCATCATGACTGTCATCAGGTTTAATGCCACAGTACAACTCTGAATTTCATACATAAAAATGATTTTTACTTGACGTTCTAATTACCATAGCTGTGAGTAGACAGAGTGGACAGTGAGCACAGCAGTCCTGATGTTCATGTCACACATGTCCCCTCTGTTATCAGATGTTAATGTCCCTACAAGACTGCTAAAGAGAAAGAAGGGCTTACTGCTGCAGACATTTTCCTGCAACTCATTAGGAAAATTGTTTGCTTTGAGGTCAGCTTTAGGATTAATGTTGGAATTTATAATCAGTCCTTCATTAGAGAGAAACAGAGAAAATAGGTCAGCAGTGGGTGTTGGGGAGTTAAAAGGATCTCTCTGAATTGTGTGTCGTGCTATTGAGTGCCATTTTATTTGTCATGGAAATACAGAGTGGGCGACGGATAAGAGGGAACAGTGATAACAGAAAGGAGATGAGCAGGTCTGTGTGTGTGTGTGTGTGTGTGTGTGTGTGCGCGCGCGCGCATGCACATACGTTTTTGTCTGTCAGAGACCATACAGTAATCACATCGCACTATAACAACAAAAGCCTTCTTTTCATCCTGTGCTGCTTTTATTCTCTCTCCTGCGCAGAGTATATAGATGTTTTATTGCTATCTAATGCACTATACTTTTATACAATAATCAGGACAGGGTACAGTTTTAAAACGCTGACATCATGATCCTGATAAAGATGTTTCCACTGAATTCCTGAAAGGAATTTGTGCTTGTGTTTGGTGCAATCCAGTCTAATCCAAAATGTCTCTAAAAACACTTCATGTCTGCCATGAACTGTTTCCTGCTTCACAAAATGTCATTTGCAGCTTTAATCACATGATCACATTCAGTGTTTTTTTTACACTGTTGATTGGGTAAAACTAGTCATTTGTCTATGGAGCCAAGAAACAATGTAATAAAAGGCTGTCGAACAAGTGAAGTCCATCCATCCATCCATTTTCTGTGACAGCTTATCCTCATCAGGGTCACGGTGGGGCTGGAGCCTATCCCAGCTGACTTTGGATGAGAGGCGTGCACCTCTCTTCACGGACGAGTCGCCAGTTCACACGTCAAACATATAATAAACACAACAATAAATAATACTGTTAAATATTTACAATCTGAATGTAGAAAGAAGCTTCTTCTTAAAGCTCTGATCAGTTTGTAAAAAATGGCAAACAGGTTTTAATTTATTTTTCCCTTATTTTACTTTGGCACATATTTATCTGATGTTCCTCTTCTGTCTCTCTCTCTCTATCTATTTATCTATCCATCTACTCCCACCCCTCTCCCTCTCTACTCCTCTCTCTCTTTGACACCGTCCACCAATGAGCTAAGCTCTGTTCAAGGTTTCTGCCTGTTAAAAGGAAGTTTTTCCTCACCACTGTCACCAAGTGCTTGTTCCTGGTGGGAATTGTTGGGTCTCTGTAAATAATATTCTAAAGAGTACACCCTAGACCTGCTCTGTATGGAACGGTGTGGAGCTATATAAACAGAATTGAACTGAATCTGTGAAACACTGTACTTTAACCCCTTGAGGTTACCTACAACCAAACAGAGCAAAGAAACTTGTGATATAGCTGGCACATTAAACTTACCAAACCTTGCCGTATGTATGTGTCTGTATACATACACCTATATTCTGTTATATTACGGTAATTCCATAATCAACAATAACCTTGTACTAGATGCTGAAACTTGAAGGAAACTGAAGAAGTGCCTGTGGACTGTCTGTCTGTTAGACAGCACCCTCATGTGGTCATTTGCAGCAGTACACAGAGAAAGGACTGATCTGCAGTAAGTTTGTGAGTGTGTTTCAGTAAAAGCGCAGTGGTGTGGTCCAATAGTAAAAAAAAAAAAAAAAGCTCCTATGTCCTTCTGAAAACACACAAGGAGGAGAATTCAGAAGGACTTAGGCAAAGACATCTGCGGTGCTCTGAGAATCAAACAGGCTACGTGATTATGTGACATCGGATGTTATTGACTGTCTGTGGTGAAACTACAATGATCAGAAGATGGACTACAAAAGGCGCATATAAGATGCTTCTCCATGTACATTCTTACCATGGTGTTTCATGCAAGATATAGAAATATGGAAAATATGACTTCATCATCAAGGTCTGAACTGAAATAATAAATGAGTCACAGAAGTGTTTGTCACATTGAGAATGTTTGCTCAGCCTCCTGTCCGCTCATATACAAACATATATATATATATATATATATATAGAGAGAGAGAGAGAGAGAGAGAGAATAACATCAGACTTCATGATAAACACTTCTGTCCATACTCACACACACTCTCTGCTGTAGTCTGCGTCACACTTCTTTTCAATCGCTGTTTTTTTTTAATGTCCGGTTGTGATTGGCTGAATTGTGGTACATGACCTCCTTTCATGAAGGATGGTCCAGTGTGTCCTATGCCAAAAGAGATAAGAAAGGAAGCATTGGAGCACCTTTCCTTTGAACAGCTCTCATCATGGCAGTCATTTCACTCATGTACACTGTCCTGCTGCATCAACTGCTCCAAATGCAGATGAACATAGTCCCAAACAAGTGCACCAGTAACATTTGTTAAAAAACTACAGTGGCCATGAGTTTTTAAAGATTCATGTCAACATGGTGAACAAATCCATGAGAGTGAACTAGAACAGTAGTTTGGTTCACAGTGAGCTGACTGACTGTAAAGCTGAGTGCTGCTGCAGATTCATCACAACTAGAGACATCCTTCACATGGTCACATTGTTTTTTACATTGTCATTTCAAACATTGTTCTAAAAATATTGATTATAACTCTTTCAGTGTTAATGTGCATGACTGAACTGAACAGAACATCAAACGTTATTGTTACCATAAGTTGTCCATTGTCTAACAACTTTCCCTGACGATGATGATGATTGACATTCTCTCCCCTCCGTTTTAAACACCCTACAGCTCTTTTCATTTAAAAACATCTCTTTGACTTTATTTTAAATTCTACCTTTATATTTTAGGTTGAGCATTCGTGAATTGAGTATTCCTGCTCTCCTCTTCTTTTCTCTTACTAACTTAGCAAAGCAAATTGGTTGTACGTTGAAAAGCTAGCTGATCGTTTGATTGTAGCTGATTGTGATTGTGATGTAGCTTTAAATGGGGATGAGGTCACAGAACTTGTGTGTGTGACATCACTGTGAGTGTGTGTGTGTGGGCTCCACACTGTCTGAGGAGTGGGACAGTACTTTGTGACATCATGTGACCTGGACACCTTTGTGAGGACAGTTTTAAACTGTTTAGTTTGTGTTGCTGTGTTGTTGTGAATGGCTGTCAGAGTCAGAAAACAGAGTTTTTACAGACTGAGCTGGCAGATAATAACTTTTTGTACTTACCTGAAATAAGTAATTTCATGTCATTTGTTTCTTGTTTCTGTCTTTACTTTTGTCACTTCAGGAGTTAACTGGACTTACAATCGTATGTAAACAGTACAACAAAAACTGAAGTGAGCAGGACTCAGTCAGAGTTTCAGTCAGGCATCTGATAGGGCAGCTAACAGCAAGGCCCTGATTGTTGTCATTATCCACTTCCTGGTTTGAGCCGGGCGGGTAGCAGAGGATCAGTGTGTGTTTACGAGAGAGTGTGTAGCAGTGTGTGAGCAGTCGTGTGTGTGTTAATGTGCAGCTCACATGGAGTGTAATTAAACTCAGCAAGAAATTCAAGAAGAAGAGGAGGAAGAGGAGGATACCATCTAAAACTTACAAGAAGACAAGAAGAAGTAGAAAAAGAAGAAGAAGGAGGAGAAGAAGGAGGAGAGGAGGAAGACAGGACTGAAACGCTGAAGAACAAACAGATCAGAGGGTGAACAGGGACACAGTCACTGGACTACTACTGCACTGACACTGATACTGCTGCTGACAGCACTACTACTGACTGAGAGAGACGAGGAGAGGAATGCTGGGAAGGATTATCTTTCCCTCAGGACCCAACACTAATCTCTCACTACACACACACACACACACACACACACACACACACACACCCCTTGTGTATCTTGTAAAAGACCTTTGGCATGTGGATTATTGACTTTGTAGCCTCTGCAGGGCAGCCATGTTTGAAGTCCTTAAGTTTCAGAGTAGTAATAATTCTTTGTAGAATTATGACTCAGCGTAATACTCTTACTTAAGATTACTAAGTGTCAGTGCAGTACCTTCATAGTACTACTTTGTTAAAACACAGTTCTTTCAGTTTGTGTTCGTCGCTTTAAAGTTTGTCGTGCTGTTGTTGCTCAGCCTACACAGACTGCACTTCATTTGGCAGTTTTAATACTTTAAGTGTAGTACTTTGAGTCTAGTACAGACTTGAGGTACTTGCGGTATATCTATTAAAACATTATTCAAGTATATTTTTGTAGTCGGACCTCCTGTGCAGTCCTGTTAAGATCCAGATGAGTTCATTGTAATGCTTCTAGGACTGCTGTGGTCCTTTGGTTGTACTTCTTTGAGTACATGCAGGGACTCCTGTCGTAGTAGTCCTAGTATTAACTACCATGACAACTTTATGACCTGACCTGATCAGTAAAGAATCTGCAGTCTTGTCCAGTATCTGTCCAGAGTAGGTGAGCTTTGCTGTTTGGCAGTTTCATTGAAGCCTTAAAGAATATTTGGACTACTCTGGATACTTAAGGACTTTTCTTTCTAAGAATATTGCAGATTTTGAATTGAATTTCATGAGTTGTAGCATATCCTGTCAAAATGTGACACGGCATGACACCACAGAAACTGAACATACTGATGTCATGGATCCTGACCCGGGAGCAGATGCTGATGTGGGACATGGAGCTGGACTTGAGGCCTGTGGCGGTGTGCCTGAAGAAAAAATGGGAGAGACAGAGATAGAAGGAGAAGAGTTATTAAACGTGAAAGGAGATGATGGAGAATTCAGCTCTGCATCCTCCTCCTCTAACTCCTCTCTGCCCTCCTCCACCTTCCAGTCTGGCCCTGCAGTCCGTGTGGAGGAAGAGAAGGAAATGCTGAGCGGCTGCTCCAAGTCTTTCACTGGACTCAAGCTCTTCACCAGGAGGTAAGACTGAATGAATGAAGAGAACAGAGAAATGATGGTGTCACCAGCAGGTGGAGCCATTTGCTCAGACTTGGCCTCATGCCTTAATGACACAGGGTGTGAATACAAGTGGAGCACTGAGGCAGCTCACAGCTGCAGTAACAGCAACCAAGCCTTATCTCTCTCTCTCTCTCTCTCTCTCTCTCTCTCTCTCTCTCTCTCTCTCTCTCTCTCTCTCTCTCTCTCTCTCTCTCTCTCTCTCTCTCTCTCTCTCTCTCTCTCTCTCTCTCTCTCTCTCTCTCTCTCTCTCTCTCTCTCTCTCTCTCTCTCTCTCCCTCTCTCTCTCTCTCTCTCTCTCTCTCTCACCGCTGCAGACCTTTTGACACACATAGGGCCTTGTAAAACCGTCATCCAACTATAGAACATCACACACCACTAGATCTGCAGCCATTAGACCACACACACACACACACACACACACACACACACACACACACACACACACACACACACACACACACACACACACACACACACACACACACACACACACATCAGATAAGGCCTGATGTGTTAATAAAGGTGTAGTTGACACGTTTGGGGAAGAATCTGGGTTTTTCCCAGAGTGCTATTTCCTGTTGTCCCGGTGAGTCAGTGCACGATCCGTATTATATTTATGTGTGTGTTTGTGTGTGTGTGTATGTCTGTGTGTAACCTTGCCAGCGGGTCACTAGTCATGTGGACAGGGGACATGATTCCCACGGCAACAGGGGCTGCAGTTGCCATGCCAACAGTAACAACGATAATAGTTGTGTTTCCAGCTTGGATTGACACTCCAATAAACAAGTGTGACTGTTCATGGGTGGGGGGATCATGGTGCAGCAGCAGACAAGTAAACAACCTAACAGCGCCCTCTAAACATGAGTCCAGAGAGCATACTGAGCGGATAACACAACATCGGATATTTATTTTGGTACCATTACCATGAGTGTCTGTTAGCTTGTTCAGACATCTTACCATGGGAGTTCAAAGAAGAAGTTACTAACCCTGACCCCCTGCTGACCCTCAATATGAACACTGATCCAGGACAAACTTTTCTGCCATCATGGAAATGGAAAAAAAACAACTTTAAAACTAAGCAGAGTGAGTGTGTGTGTGTTGGATTCAGATTGTGATCAGTGTTTGTACTGAAGTCCTTCACACCTCGTGTTCATGCATGTACTTTAATCCTGAATCTGTGTGGAAACTCACCTCTTATGTAACGTCACAATCACTCCATCTTTCTTAGCTTTTTCTGTTTCCTCTTTCTCGGTGCACTTGTTGTTTGTGTGTGTGTGTGTGTGTGTGTGTGTGTGTCTGAAAATATTTATCAGACAGTTTTGCGCACGGCTTGTCAAGGAAGTGCATTAAGTTATTTTAGTCCTCTCTCAGGCTCTCTCTCTCTCTCTCTCTCTCTCTCTCTCTCTCTCTAGGCCACACCCACTCTCTCTCTCTACCTTCCTTCCATCACACTGGCGGTGTCTCTCACCCTTCCCTCTCTGCTTCTCTCTCTCTTTGGCAGTCACTGTACACCAGGCTTTAGTGTGAGCTCGGCACATAGATACTGTAGATGACAGAGCAGCATGCATGGATAGTTTTCTCCTTCTTCAGGTTGGTTTTTAATTTTTGATCTATAAAATAAATCTACTTCATGAGTTTGATTTAACATTGTAACACTGTTGAATGTAGTTATGATTCATTTCACACTGTGTAGAAGTACTGTGTGCTTGTTGAGATGGATTATGTTTATTTTAGTGAAACTCTGTGAAAGTGAATTCAGTATTACAGTGAAGTCAGAGAGCTTGTTAGTGGGCTGATGCAGTGCTGTGTTCAACTCATCTCATAACCAGCTGATATGACAGATAAGGCAAAAATACAGATCAAAATGGATCAAGCCGACAACAAGGCTGTTTGCTTCGGCCTCAGTGTTTCCAACAAGTTCAGCTTCAGCGAGGCTGCTCAACTCCATTGTGATAGGACAATGAGTTCAGGTTCTAAAGGCCTTTGTAACATTCTTTGTGCCAACACAAGAAACATTAAACCACATTATAGTTTCTCAATATGAAGCCATGTTTAGTTCAAACTGATGCTGCCTTTGCTCTCACACATTTTATATTCCTTACTTCGTTACAGTGTTAGCTGTTAAAATCCAGTCATTCATTCTACAACCCTTGTTTTTAAAAAGTTGTCCCACTGTGTAAAATGTAAACGGAGACAAAATGTGATGCTGTGCAAAACATTAAAAACTTAATATTTAATTGAAAATAACACAAAGACAGCTTGTCACGTATTGAAACTGAGAAATTTGATTGTTTTTAAATAGTTATATCATCTTTTTAAATTTAATGCCAGCAACATGTTTGAAAAGAAGTTAGGACAGAGTCTGTTTGCCACTCACTCTGTTTACATCACCTCGTTTGAACAACACTCTGTAAGTGTCTGTGAACTAAGGACTGCTGTAACATGGAATGTTTTCCTATTATTGCTTGATGTAGGATTTCAGCTGCTCAACAGTTTGAATCTCCTTTGTCGTATTTTATGTTATATAACAAAGTGATGAAGCCCTATCCATCTTTACTTCTTTACTCAACTGCTGCCAGTTAACCTCATTCATTGTGAGATGTTCTACCAGTTTCAGCATTTTGCAACTTTTTTTAGTCTTTTGTTGCCTCTGTCCAGCTCTTCAAACATCAAATTCAAAATGGGCATATCATTTTCCAAAAGCAAAAATAATCATAAAATCTTTGAAAGACAGAACATTTAGTTTGTGACATTTTGGGAAACTATCTTGTTTCAGTGAAGGCCAGCTGAGAAGATAACTGAATCTAGCTTAGCTTTGATGTGTTAGCCTAGCATAGCACAAAGCAGGCGTGAACACCCACAATGTGTTCTGACCACTTTAAAGCGTCTTTAATCAACATGTTCATATGAACAGTTGACCTGTGGGTGGTGTAATGTGAAGTTTATTGATTGCAGTCGTACACTCTCACTGCAGTTCACCTCAGCTCACTCTTTTGGTTTTCTGACTGTTGACTTTAATGTGCTGCTTCAGTCTTTCTGTCATCATGGTGTTGTTTCCGGCCGCAGCAGGCGGCTGTAAAACTCTGTGCACAAGCTGTCCAGTAAACTCCACACGGACAGAGCTAGAGAGTGGTGAACACAGGGGAGCATTAAGTAACATAACACCTCATCTTAACACTTAGTGGACACTAAAAACAGCTAAAAGAGCGTGAATATGACGTCTTTGAAAGTGGACACAAGCAAAGCGCTATTAAATGGCAAAAAATAAAATAATGAAAGGGCACTTGTAGTTTTACTCTTGGATTTGGCCCAAATGACAGCAAGCAGCTGCTTATGTAGTTACGTTAATGTCAAAGTGTTTCCTGGCTTCTGCTCTTGTGTCATCGCTGTAATAAGTAAATGAATGATGAGTGATTGAGGTGAAATCAGAAACACTGAGCTCATGTTCAGTGAAAGGATTTGATGATTTTCAGCTCGTTTCTCTTGTTGTGGCTTCAGTGTGCCTGTAAACACGCTGAGCAAGATGACTTAGGTGTCTGGATATGTGTGTTTGTGGAAATGTGTATGTGCGTTTATAATTTCAGCTGACATTAAAGCTGCTGTTTACACTGAAAACATGTCACCATGTAGACTGACAACACAGAGAGAGAGAGAGAGAGAGAGAGAGAGAGAGAGAGAGTGGTGATGAGAGCATGAGAGATGGCTTCTGTTTGGCCTGAAAAGAGGGAGAGAGACTATAGAAGAGTGTCAGGCACTAAATAAGAGAAGAGTGTGTTCTCTGGACTGTTGTTTTTAGGATTCATGCAGTATAAAGATTACAGCCATCTTCAATCCAAGTTAAATACACATCCTTGCTCCAGATTTGCAGATTTACTCTCAGTTCACTGTTGATGTTTTGAGGCCTTGTAGAGGTTGAAGGTTCTCTGAGAGGGGTGGACTGAAACCCACTGTGCTACTCTGTCTTCTAAATGACATCTATATGACATCTGTACTATACAAAGGTTTGGGCTCACCTTCATGTGTTTCTCCTTTCCTTTAATAATGTCTGTTCTAGATAAAAACAGAATTCAGACACCACATGTAGACATATTTATTTATATAAATAAATATACATTTTTATAGAATTTAAATTAAAACCTGTGCTAAAATATTGGAACATTTGCAGAGAAGTTAAATATATAACTGTGTCAAGAAGTTAACCTGTGCTAACATCTATACAAATAGAAAACTATTTAAAATGTAGAAAGTAAAAGTAGAAATAAAATAGTTTTATAAAAATATGAAATAGAACTACAAATAGGGATAAAGAACTATGTGCAATTAAATGAGGCTGTAGATGAATGAAAGTCACAGCATGTAGCAGAGGTTGTGCAAATGGAGTCAGAGATAACGATGACAGAAAGTCCAGGAAATAGTGCGAATAGGGACAGATTTTGTCCATTGTCCCTCCTGCCATGACTGAGAGCTGTTGTACAGTCTCAGTCCAACAGACTTAAGAACTCAATTAAAAATGCATGTAGACGAAAGACTTAAGAACTCTTAAGTGTGTTGGTGGAGCAGGGTTGAGACAGCAGTCTGCCACTGAACACACTCCTCTGCCTGATGAAGGTGTTGTGCAGAGGGTGGTGTATCAATTACATTTGAAATAGTTTTGACCCCAAAAGAAGAATTCAGTGATTCAAACTTTTAGTGTTCAATGACACGGGAGAATACTGTAAGAATACTATTGTTAGACCCCCCCCAATAACCTTCAGTCACAGTAGAGAAAAGTGTAGGTGACCATAGACTATTGTTGAACCACAACAATGTAACTGAGCTCTAAATAGTTTAGGAACCTGTTTTTCTCTCCCTCTGCAGTCACACACTGGTTAATTCTAGTTAATTCAGCTTGTCATATTCTTTAGTGTGAACTGAATCAATGACTCTTTCTTCTATTCTTATTTAACTGTTGTTCAGAGCTTCTTTGTTTCTTGTCTTGTTGAACTGCTACTGAAGTATTACTTCTTTTGAAAATAACATCAGTTTGTTAAGAGGTCTTTTTTTTTGTTCTCGTACTGCACGAGTTATGGTGTGCGTACAAAGAACTGGTGTTTGACACCAGAGGTGTTACTTTGATTAGGAAGAGATAATGGTCTTGGTGAAATATGATATTATTATAATAAACACAGGAAATGATGAAAACTCATGAATACATTTGAATATTTGAATAATAGTTTCAAATCAATAGTTTAAAGTAATAAGAGCTTGTCTCCAATATGTTTCACATGTTTTGCTTCTGCATGGTGCATGTTAGTCTTGCTCTATCTGTAAAATCTCAAAGTCATGTTTCCATAATGTCAGAATCTGCAGCCTGTCAATCTGTGGGCAGCTTTGAGGTCTGCTGTTTGATGCAAAGCTCCACAACAGAACTGACATTATTGGTTTGAGGGTACAACTTTTAATTCACACCGTGTGCCATGAGTAACATTTGTTCTTAAAATAAATATCTTGATGACTGGGGTTCCAGGAAGATAAGTTGCCGGTTGGAGTCATGTGAGGATAGGGCTGCCCTCCATAGACACAGTTCCACACAGTTAGTAAGATACTGGAGAGAAATGCATAGTATGTTCACAGAGAGATGATTATGTTCAGTGGTATGCCATGCAGCTGAGATAACAGAAGCAAGAGGTACCGAGGTCTGAGTTTATGTTAGAGATGTTACTTCTCTGAATTATGAGAAATGATACATCGTGCATGTGTGATGTTTTCTTGGATAGCATAGCCTGTTCATTCCTTTGAATGTTGCCACACTAATAAAAATGTTTTCACTTCTGGATTGCGTCGTCTTTATATGGCACACTGCACATGACTCTGGGAAGTTTTTGCAAAGAATAACCCTTTATGGTTCAAACATTCCTGATGACTGTTGATCTTGTGTGGCATTGAGGTGTCCTGACAGCTGTCTCTTTTATAAGGGTTTTTTGTGGTACCACTGAAGATCTAGAAGTAGAAGAAGCAGGTTGAGGCAAACATGACTTTAAAAAGCCAGTCACAGCCTTGTAGAGGTGTGCAGAGATGAGAGCCAGCTCTCAGGTAGCTCCCCTGACACCATTAGAGAAAAGGCACATTGCTTTACACTGTTTCTGTCTGTGTATTTGCATGGTGCTTCCCTGTTTTTCATGTAAATATTTAACCCAACAGCACAGAGCTCTGGACAGTCTCACACACTCGCAGTGTTACTCATTCCACAAAGTTCACCCAGGCAGTCCACCTGAGCTGGCTGCTTGTCCAACAAACGTCTAACACTCGTGGAACAGAAATACTTCTCTAAGTCCAGAACTTAACCAACCCTGAAACCTCTGCTGTCACGACACTCCTGTCTGTAGAACGCAGGACAAACAGCATGTTTTGTTGTTTCATTTGTGAATATTCATGGTCCCCAGAGGATGAAACCTTATGCTTTTGATGAATGCTTCCTGACAAAATATCCACAAGAATATTAAAATGTAAAATCCAAACAGAATTCACATGCTCACCAGAAGATGGCCCCTATCTCTTTTGGAGAGTCACCCAAAAAATAACATTGCACATATGTCCTAATATAGGCAGATGGAATACCATGACATTTTCTGGACACACTCATACTCTCAAGGGGACCTTTTGATTCACATCCTGGTGGTCTTTCCTTCTTCTACATTCGTCTACATTCTTAACATCCACATTGAAGAATAAAAATGAGAGATGTCATGTTCTGCTCATATGTGGGAATATGTTTATACACTGTAGACCTCTCTCTGTTTCTATGACACACTCCAAACACATGCAGCTGGCAGTGTTTCTGTCTTCAGCTCAAATGAAGGGAAGCAGATATTGGCTGTGCTCCCTACCATAGACGCCTCCTACATTTCAAGACTTGATAGATTACAACCAACGGCTCGTCCACATCTGCTGAGAAATGTGGAGGCTACAACTAGTGTTCCCTTTGTCTCACTGTCCCAGAATCCCTTGCATCTTGGCCACTTGTTGAATGATGCATTCATCAATTTGTAAGATTGACAGGTAGAAACAGCTGCATTGTGTTTACCAGGCACGTGTCACATGTATTGTGCTTCACATTTGGTGGACCAATGGCAACAACTGGAACCAGGCATGGAGTCCACTGTTAGCAGTCTGGACATGTTTTATAGATATATTTAGCAGCAGCTGCATTGTTCATCAGTTGTTGCACAGAGGTGAGAGAAGCTAAATTTTTTTATGCATATGCATAAAAAAATTGGATTGTGTCCGTTGATGCACCATGAATGATCACATCCTGGTCTCATGAACCTGTTCACAAAGGATGTTATATATATTTTTATATATTTTCTGATATTTCAGCAGAAATGCAGCCCTTGGATGCAGTTTACATTGGTGTTTATCTGTGCACATATGATGCACTCTTGCTTTGCCTGGTCACAGTAACTGCTGCCATGATCTATGGCTGTTACCACCAATGCTCTGAAGACTCAGTCGTTTTCACTCATGTGGCGTTAAGCACTGGTGTTTGTGAATTGGTCTTTTTGAGGCTCATTTGCATAGAATAGGGCCAATTTTCCACAAAATGTATTCATTTATCTTCATCTCAAATAAAGACAGACAGCCTGAATTCAGTCCTCATCCACAATGTTAAAATCAGGAAAATATTCAGCTAAGATCTTTCACACAACAGTAAGCTAGACTTTCTGTACTCTACAACACAAACAAACTAACTAATGCTGCGTGACGCAGGTTTCCAAAGTGACATTTTGAAGCTCAAAATATGAGGCTCTGGCCGCCGCCATGTTGGTCATCCTGCCTCTTACGCCTCCCGGCTAATCTGAAAATGTGCAAAGACGTTGATCATCGGCCGACCTGAGGCAGGTTGAATGATGCCTGGTTTACTCTGCATAACTTTAAGCCTTAATATCATTTGAACAGGCTGAGTTGTATATAAATTCACCCTCAGTACAGTTGTCATGAACGGGAAAATTAGCTATAGAGACCAAAACTGTTTTTTGTACCAGGCTGTAAACATGTTGGACATTAACATGGGGACTTATGGAGACTGACTTGTTCTGTAGCCAGCCTCAAGTAATTAATCTGAGAATACTGAATCACATAACAAATGTTGTGTTGTGTTGAAATATATCACCATTTCCCCGAGTCTGGACTGCTGAGATCAGCCCAGCAAGTTTGTACTCCCAAGGACATGAACATGTAGTGAATGAGAAAGGCTTCCTGTTTTTTAGGAAGTGGAAATTCAGGACAACAGGCCTTTAGGAAGGTCCCTCAATAAAATATTATGAAGTATTATTAAATGAGAACACGAGTGGACTCCTGAGAGGCCGCGTGCACCTCTGTTAGATTCACAGCTCTGTCTTTAAAAACAGTCAACAGAAAGTCTATTTCTGGAAACGAGACAGGAAGATGTTTTCCTGCCTCCATATGCAGATTGAAATATCTCAATACAGACAAAGAGCGTTAAGCTGTGTTGACATGCAAATACACACTCAGGTGGGTAATGTTTTATTACTGAGTACTCTCATCTCATCTCTCCCTCACTCTCCCCCGTTATGGTAGGGGATTATCATTGTAGAAGGCAGCTGTTACATAACAACAGCAGCACACACACACGGGCGGTTGTGGCTTGGAGGTAGAGCGGGTCGTCCACTAATCAGATGATCCCCGGTTCGATCCCCTCCAGTCTGCATGTCGAAGTGTCCTTGGGCAAGATACTGAACCCCAAATTGCTCCCGAAGGCGTGTGTGAATGTGTATGAATGGTTAGCTCCTCAAACTGATGAGCAGTTGGCACCTTGCACCATCAGTGTATGAATGTGTGTGAATGGGTGAATGAGATATGTCCTGTAAAAGCGCTTTGAGTGGTTGGAAGACTAGAGGCAAACAGAGGAAGAGAGGAGGATAGAGAGGGACGGATCAGAGAAAAGCAAGTTTTAAATTGTAGAGAAAGTAAGTCTCTGCTAAGCAGTCATTAATTTGATCATAAACAAGGACACAAAAATTATAACATGATTTATAACATAGTTTTGAGTTAATCTGATAATGATAGTGTATCAGCCTCATAGTCATTTTGATACACATCACTGAAAATTAGTTTAAAAACTGTGAGGTATAGTGAGTGAGCCACTAAGAGATGAACTCAGCCCATACAGAAGGCATAACATGATCTGGTGACATTTATTTGATCCCTGATCAGCATCTGTGTGGGTGAGAGAGCAGTGTAAATGAGAGACAAACATGGGTGTAACACGATGAGTAATATTATGTTGACATTTAACAAATATTTGATCTCTGCTTTAGAGATCCGGCCAACATACAGCTCCTCTTTTGGCTTATTTTTATGACAATAAAGTAAAGTACAGTAATACCAAACATGGTTACAGCCATGATTTTTAACCGTGGGGTCGCAGCATCTCACTGGTTAAGTGTGTTAAGGTTTTAAGGTCACAGTTTTCACACGGCGCGTTTGCGCTCTCAGTGAGGAGAGGTGGGGAGGGCATAGAAAATCAAAATGGAATGTGGTCTCGGTTTCAGAGGTGAGCTAACCTAAATGTAATTAGTTAGAATGTTACACACTTAATTACATTTGAGAAAAACATTTGCAGGATAGTTGGCTAGCACCAGCTGAAGTTAGTAGCCATCTCAGTCACATTGTTGAACCTCTGCTCGCTAGCTAGTCGTGACTTGTGCTAAGCATAGCATCCTGTTTAACAAAGGAGAGCTGTGTGAAGGTGATGGCACTGAGCTGAGTTCTCAGTTCTTCAGAAGTGCTCGTCTGTTCAATGTCAGTGGTGGGATTAAGTGAACAGCACAGGTTTCAGTGTGTGATGGGACTTCCTGTTAGACTATAGTTTCAGTAGCTGACTTCTAATCTGCGCGCTCTTTTATCCTCTGTTACGTTCTTTTCTGCTCACCACATGTCGTGTCTCTGTCACAGGCTCTCAGCCATAGTTTCATCTGCTGTACCAAGTTAGGTCGGTTTGTGGTGGTGTGGTCTGCAGCAGTGTGTTGTGTGGGCCTGACTCAGTCATTGGCTTTTTTGTAAATTCATTGGTTAACTGTTTCTTCTGTTCATTTGACACTAATTATAAGCATCCTTATATATACAACCTTCAACAAGTTGATATTTATTTATTCTACACATTAAAACAACTGAATATGAGTTTAAAAATGAATAATTCAAATGTCCTCTTGAAAACTGAATTGTTGAACATCTAAATTGAAACATCTAAACAGACTGACTGTTCCATTTTCCAGTGTTGGGTTTACTGTAAACTATGCATTGCCTTGTTGACAGATAATAAAGAACAGAGTTATTACTGTAAAATGAGTGAATGACTTCACAGTTAGTACTTACACATATTGACGTTTCCTTCCCCTCAATATTTTATATGCAAAAACTTTCATATTGTAACAGGATGAGTCATCCTGACAAATATACCCGTACTGAAACTAAAACAATGATCCTGAAGTAAATCCTGCCTTCAGCTGTTTTTGTAGGGATTAATATTATAATGAGGTGGATTTGCTCACAGTCCATTAGCCATCCAACAAGATACATCTGCCTGTTCACACCAGAAAAATGCACAGTGTAATTCATTTTAGCAGGTTGTGCAACATTTTTAATATGATAGCTGATTTTCTTAAGACTGTCTGTTGATGTTCCCTGAGGCAGACCTGAAGGTCAGCACTTTCAAAGCTGTGTCACAGTTTACTGCTCAAATTGACTTCATTTCCACACATCTCATTTGAACCAATAACAGCAGTTAATAATGTCAGTGTTATTGTGAATCCATGCAGATCAATAGATGGAGGCCCGCGTGACTCAACACTGCTCAACGGTTAAATCTGGTCTAATGTGAAGCTATTGAGTTCAGATTTCTTTTCATGATGTTGTCGGAAAGAGTGCTTTCTCAATTTACCTTCAGCTCACAATCTGCTGATCACAGCATAAACTGATACTTTCAGACTCCGCAATATTTGATTCACCAAATACTTCAGGGCTCACAGCCATATATTGATACTTTTCTATACTATAAGAACACAAAAAAATCCCATCAAGTCCAGTCAGAGGAAACAAAGAGAAATCAGAGTGTGACTTTGGCTGAATCCAGTAAACGTATGAGTCTTTTTGACCCAATAGTAGAAACTAAGAAGCCCAAAAGTAAAAGCAGAAGTAAAAGCAGCTGAAATAGCATCATTTCAGTTTTATTTTTCTTGCTTCTACATCTCTCTCTTGATTTCACTCATTCTTTTTTCACATCCCTTAGTGGCATGTGGGTGGTTCATGGTCACATTCTATTCAATTCAGTTTCAATTCAATTTTATTTATATAACGCCATATCATAACAAAAGTTATCCCATGACACTTTTCATACAGAGCAGGTCTAGATCGTACTCTTTATAATATTATTTACAGAGACCCAACAGTTCCACTATGAGCAAACACTTGGCAACGGTGCGAGGAAAAACTTCCTTTTAACAGTCAGAAACCTCGGGCAGACCCAAACTCATTGGTAGACAGTCATCCACCACAACCGGTTGAGTTAAAGATAGAGAGGGGCAGATAGAGAGACAACTTGCAGCTAGAACACGGACAGCCTCAGATTTGAGCTGAGGGTCAGAGCTCTTGATGTGGACACCTTGTCCAGTCATTTTGTTGAGCTCTCAGGTAAATTCAGTCGTACTGATTCTAAATGTTCATTAACGGTGTTTCAGTTTTCGGACTTTCAAGTTGGGTAGTCAAAATGTTAGTGAACAGTTGCTTACTTACACCTTTAGTAGTCAAGAAGCAACATTGGCATTAGTTGGAGTGAAGTGATGTCTGGGTCCAGAATTCAGGCTCAGCTCTGTTTTTGGTCTCCACCAACTCCTGAGAAAGACATCTGTCTCTGCTAAATGTTCCACTGTATTCACCAGCTTGTGTCTAACTGTGTTTGGTTTATCAGAGCCTTTCCATTGAAAACAGGTTGATAAAATGTTGAACCTGAACCAAAACACCACGTCCATAAACGTCCATAAAACCAAAACTATGAGCTCAAAGAGGGTACACCTACAGAGTTGATGATAACTCTTTATAGCTTTGTTGGTATGAAGTCATCAAGTCATCACATTCCATTCGATTAAACTCAGGTACTTCATCGACAAATGGTTTGAAATGGTTGAAAGCTAGCCAATGAACCTTTGAGTAAAAATAAGGTGAAGACAGATGTGTTTGTAATGTCCAGCCATATTGGTTTTGCTTGCCACTGAGTAAACTTAAGCATCAAATGTATGTATTCAAATGTATTCATACATAGGACAAAAGACACTTGTGCAACCAAAACACTACATACGTGTCACCAAACACTGTAAAAGACAGTAGATGGACTACTGGTTGATTGACCAGTTTTGATGACTTGAGTGACTTTGAACAAAGCAGCACTGCATCAGGGATCCATTGACAGAGTTAAAGTGTTAGTTTGAAGTTAAAGCTGAAGCAGGTTGTCAAACATGGAAACAACTGACCCTTTTGAATTTGTCTGAATGAAACCTTTGGTTTTGTTTTGAGGATTGTCCTTGGAAGGAACTACTTATTGTATTCTCTCTGTTGATGTCATCATCTAGGAAGCAACATGTGATGAACTGAAAAGCCTATTTTCCCCTTCAGCTGGACCTGCAGAAGGTGGACTATCATCTTATACTGGCTCTTGGTGGACCATGGATAACATCTGACCATTGACCTTTAGCTTGGTGTCAGAGAAGACAGGAAAAGACAGGACACTGCTATGTTCTTTACCCAAGCATATTTTATCAGATATCACACATCATTTTAGTACCTTCCATTTTGCACTGCACTCCAAGACATGATGGATTTTTTCTTCCAGCGTCATTTCCGCCGTCGCCAAAAAAGACATCCTGCTGCAGCACGCCAGCCTGGTCCTACTGTTCAGACCAGTAAGGCTAGGAGGCGGTCTAGTGTTGGCCTCCCCTCTGTAGCATTAGTGCAGTCCAGACGCTCCTCTGTTGGTTTACCTCCAGTTTGTACTGACCAGCGCAGACGCCCCAGTGTCGGCTTACTGGTGGCCAGTGGACAGAGGCGACAGTCCATTATAGACACAGAATCTAAAAGAGGAGCTGAAAGAGCAGATGTAAACATCAAGAGAGGAAGAAGAGGGAAGAATGCTCGTGGTGCCTCTGGCAACGTCGCTTACATACATCGTGGGCTGGCAGTGCGATATCGACGACCTTCTAAAGTCAAATCCATTGAACCTCATTTGCTTGGATCCTCTATGTTACTTGCAAGTCTAGTCCAGATGGGCAGAGGAGTGAAGGAGAAAGAAGAGGAGGAACTAGATGTCTCTGTGTCTTCCTGCTCTGGGTCAGATGGAGAGGAAGAGAGTGATGAAGAAGTGGAGAACACAACTGGAGGAATAGAAGATCAGATGCACTTAACCCAGGCAGTAATTATGGAAAACCTTCTACCCCGCCCCTTGCTCCGCCCCCCTCGCTGTCTAAGACGAAACTCCTCCCACCTCCTTCCGGCAGACTCTGTTTTTCAGAACAATGAAACAGGTTATGGAGTTTATGGTCGATATAATCGTCAGAAGTCAGGTCAAATGAACTGGACTTTAAATAAACCGATCCAGACTTCAACAACCAGCCCCAGTCTGGGTCAGCTGGTCTCAGCAGGTCTGAGGTCTGAGCCCGGGAACGCTGAAACAGACGTGGCCTCTGCATCTGCACTGCATAAAAGCTGTTCTTCACCACTGGGGGGACCAGAGGGAACCATATACTATGATCCTTATCTGGATACATGGGAGAACTTCCTATCGTATGTAACAAACACACACACATGCAGGATATCAGAGTGTGCTTGCTCTTCATTCTATGCTTAAACACTCAAAAATTCTAAAAGCTGCCAATTTCTTTTTCATAATTTGACAAGAGTGTTCCTCGACATAAGCTTCTTTAGTAATTCTAGATGTTCTGACCTTTGCTGTTGATTTAACAGTGTTTGTTTGGGTCTTCAGTCAGACACTCCTTTGTGGCCCCCTGAGGAGGATTTTGTAACACAAGTATTAGTAGCTATCCATAATCCATAGGTTTCATATTATTACATATTTGAGTTATGTTAGTCATGTTTGTGGTGTCACCATCAGGCAGTAGAGAGGCAGATACGTAGTTCTGAGGCTTCCTTGGTGCATTCAAACACACAGGGCAGATAGAAAACTATCAAATGCTCAGATGCTGAACTTAAACTAAAACCATAGAATGCAAAATGACAGATACATTCTACATATGTCCTATATATGTTCAATATAGTGTATGGAAGAAGACCTTATTGTAGCACTGTAGCTTCTGCTTTGTGATCTAATTTAATGTTATTTGTTTTCAAATAACTGAAATTTAACATTTCCAAACACAATATTAACATACACATTTTACATAACAGCTCGTCTGTCTAAGAAAAAGTTTCTTCTTCTTTGGTTGTTCTCACAGTGCAAAGCCTTTTCTCTGTTCCTCTTCCTTCTCACCTTTTTGCTGCTTCACATTCAGACATTTAGACACGTTTGAGTTTATCAGGTGTTCATATTTTGTGTGAAATTATGAAACACAAAGGAACAAAAAAAATGCTCCACTTCCTATGTGATAGCTCTCTTCAATGTGCATTTGATGGAGTCTGGCAAGAAGCCTAACAATGAGAGAGAATAGCAGCACATAGACAGCTAGTCTGAAGGTCAATGTGCCAGTCTTAATATTCACCATACACATGACGTTATAGTATTTTACTAAAGACAGTTATGGATTCAAAGTGTTTTATACATCTGTACATCTCTGTCTGTGTGCTGACCTCATGTCTGTGTGGGAGTCTAAAAGCCCACGCTGCTTTGCTCACTGAATTTCTCATATAGTACATGTGGATGGTTGTTTGTCTGTGTGTGTGTCAGGTACACGCTGCCTCTGGCCCAGTGTGAGCTGGGATGGATAAACAGTGTCAGTGTTGTGCACTATGGCCTGTTTTGTTGTATGTTTTGTTTATGGTCAGGTCTGACATGTCATGTACAGTGGTGATGGAGAGGTGACCTGTGCAGGTCCAGCTGAGCTTGTTTTGTTTGCCTCTGCACAGTGTTGTACAGCTGTAATACTTAAAATGCCACATATTTCATATATTTTACAGATCTGACATATTGGTCAATGCTGATACAGCACAACAGTTATAGTTAATATTTTTGTTTACTTTTCATGCTTTTATTTTGAAGACCCAAGCTTGAAGTTATTATTTTCTTGTTTTTTCCATCTCTGGTTAGCAGGGAATGTGAGATATCATATATATGAAAACATTGTTCTGAGCATGTCATGTATGAAGGATTGCATGTTTCATATTTCATAGTGTGTCAGTTTAACATTTCTATGATTTGTATTGTCAAGAAAAGATGTGGCACATTCACAGGTTTCCTTCTCTTTGTGTTTCCAGGAAAGCGATCGCTAAGTCCGGCCTGCACCATTTGCCCTGTCAGCCCAGTACATCATCTCTGAACAGGACAGACCCAGAAGCAAGTATCCGCAGCACTGTGGACTGGACTGTGAGTCTGAGTATCAGTATGACTCAACAAGGGTCTGAGAAAACACACACACACACACACACTCACACACACTCACTCACACACACACACGCACGCACGCACGCACGCACGCACACGCACGCACACACACACACACACACACTGCACACACATGTCACCGTTGCTTTACCTTTACCTCATGCTTACAGTGTAGGTCACACTCCCTCTTGTGTGTTATTGCTATCCTGCCACAAATCTCATTCCTGATATTTAGCTGTTGGGACTGTTGTGACTCATAAAACACTGAGGGCGAAAGCTGATTTTTACATCTAGGAATAAAATGATGTAAAGGATCCTTACAGATGAACACATGAGTTGACTCCAAACCATTTCATTTTTCTGTAACAATGAAACAGTGTTCTAGAAAACATGGTGATTTTGATCTGATCTGTGTCTGTCCTCCTCTGTGTGTTTGTCTCTGTGTGTGTCTGTGTGTGTGTGTCTGTGTGTGTTTGTCTCTGTAGGAGTCCGCTCTGTATGGAGATCATATCTGGTTTGAGACGAATGTGTCTGGGGACTACTGTTATGTGGGAGAACAACACTGTATCGCCAGAGCACTGGTTAGTATCTCACTCTGTTTCCCTTCTCCCTCTTCGTTCTACCAGTTCCATTCATTCATGCAGCTGTTTAGATTTAGCAAAGTGTATTAAAGTAGAAATGTGCCATTTGTTATTAGACTGAATGAGATGACTGTATATTTGCATATTGTTTGTGGTGGTCACATAATTGGAAGATTGAGCAGCAACATCTCTTAGCAGAATGTCTCTGTTAGTTTGCATAATCTACATCCTGTTAGCTGTTCACAGGAACAACTTTTAACAAATGAATAGTCCCCTTCACTGGAAAGCAGAGGTGATTTAGATCTAACCCTAGTAGTGTCTGGAAAAGGTGTGAAGAACCGTCACACTGACCAGAACAGCACCAGAGTAGACACTGAGCATCAGGTCAGTTAAAGCAGAGGGCTTCTTTCAGACTGGATCCAAGGTTCAGGCTGTGAAAAATGACATTGCAACAGTTCTTCCGGCAAAAAGCAGGCAGAAACAGCAGTAACTGAGCTGTCCAGATCAGGTGTCTGAGTCTGAGTTACACCTCCAAGGTCCAGGTCCAGATCGGAAACACTGCAAAGGATCTGAGCACTGTAGATTATTCTTGACTTTGAAAAAACAATACAAGTTCACTCAGCAGGTTTTCGGAGCTTTCATCAGCATCTCACAGGCTCAGCTGACATCACGTGAATATTGTTTATGACGGGACAGATGGTCACCCCTGTCCCTGGTGTCACATGTCAATGTCCTCCTTGATCTTTCTCCGGTCGTCCACTGACTCCTGGTCCATAACCTTTGACCTCTTCCCAGTGGATGCTGTAATGGCACTTACCAAATCTTCCTCAAACAGAATTAAACATTAAAGCAGCTGGATTGACTTTGCACAGCTTCCTGAAGCCTGAAATTCACTCTTTGCTGCTTATGGCTTTGTATATATATAATTATCGAAACAAAAAGTACAGGTTTATATTAAGTTAAATCTCAGTATCAACAAGAATTTTTGTGGTTTTTCACCTGGCTTAAAGAGACTTTGTATTTCTGAAATGAAAAGCAGGAGACTATTAGTAACTACCAAAATATAAAGAGTGCAAAAGTCCTATAAATGATTGTTGTTGGGAAAAATACGATTTAATCTCAAATATGAGTAAATGTATAACTATTACTAGATTTAGAGAAGACATTCATTCATACATTTATATGTGGTTATAACAAAAGTACAAAGATCTGCCACATATTTAGCAATAAAGGAATCAGTGGGATTGATTGGAATGGGACTTTGGCTCTGCTGAATTTCCCCCCGTCACTCTCTGTCACCCCGACAACAACAATAAATTGACTTTTAATTAAAGATACCTGAGTGCTGTGACAGGTCTATGTGGGATCATCAGCTCTGATCTGTACATTTACTCCCTCTCTTACCTCTTTTATACACAGTGATGCTATGGCCATTCACCTCCAGCGTCAATACAGTCAGTGTCATCAAGCACGGACATGTCATGTATATTTTTACTCATGTCAGTTCATATGAAGGTCAAACATATTGCCACCAGTACACACACACACACACACACACACACACACACGCACGCACGCACACACACACACACACACACACACACACACACACACACACACACACACACACACACACACACACACACACACAAGCACAGAGTTGTCATTTCCTTTCTTCATTTCTGGTTTCGGCTACCGGCATTTTATTTTTTGCAGTACAGGACTGCCCCTCAGTGGACTGCAGTGGTATTGCAGTTTCATTTTGTTTATTCAAAAATCTATCCGAGCAGCCGAGGATCATAAAACAAATGAGTGAATTGCTGTTGGTTAAAAGTCAAGTTGTTAAGTTCACACAGTTGTCCCTGTGATTTAGATCTGTGCCTGTTTTTTCATATTTCAAACTAATCATGTTCTCCCCTTTTCTTTCTCTTTCTAGCAAAAGTCTGTAAGTCGAAGGAAGTGTGCTGCCTGTAAGATAGTCGCCCACACCATCTGCATAGAACAACTGGAGAAGGTGATTTCTCATGTATTCAAAATACTTTTTCCAAGCGGACTGATCCAGGGAATCCAGATGAGGTCCCCTTCTAAATCTGCTTTTTATACACATGAAGACGCAGGTGTAAAAGTTGAGTCATCGCAGACAGATAAAGCTGGGGAGGAGAAGATTAAAGGAGGATGGTTAAGCCATCTTTCATGAGGGACAAAAGGTGATGGAGGCAAAAGTAAAGGATTAATCTCTCAGTCGTCATGGATGAGTTTAAGATCAGAGAGAAGTGGAAAGGAGGATTACTTTAGTAATCTCAGTCATGATGGAAATCTACAAATGTTGGACAGATGGTTACTTTATTTATTTCAGTTAACTGTTCATTCATTCATTTTCATTTGTGAAGCAGGACCACACATTTGAAAGAACGGGTCGGTTGTCTTTAACTGTCCCTCCTGTCTAACCTGCAGTTTCCCAGCTCTAGAGCCATTCTGCTGGATGCCACCCTGCCTCTCAATGAGCCCAACTTTAGAGTGAGATACACGAAGCTCCTTCTCTCTCCTCTCTCCTTGTCTGTGAACAATCTGGTGTCTGGACCTCACTTCAAGCAATTTATAAAGAAACCAGTGTGCAACATGATATCAGTGTTTCCCTCAGATGATGATTTATTTGGAGACAAAATATAAAGAAAGAATCTTTGAAGGTGGGGGTAAAGATTTGGAGGAGTATGCCCAAATAAAATCACTACAGTGTAAGGGAAACACAGATAAAGTGTGTATTCTGTTGGTGGATAATCCACTTTTCAAATGAGTGAATCAAAGTCCAGGTCAGACACACACCCTCTGAAAATGTCTTTGGGCCTCATTCACTAACGTGTGTAGAAATGTTCTTCAACATAACACAAAATGTGTGTTTATGTTAGTGACTCAGAATCGCCATGAATTGAGCGGCGTGTGCCCACTTCCACACGGTCATTTGTGGTGAGGTGAGTCATGGAGAAAACACTGAATCAATCAAAAGATGTATGATAATCAAACAATAAAATGTTTAATACAAAATAGAATAACTTAATGAAATTACTAAATATTTCAACCATATAATTATAAAACACAACATAAAAACCAGGCTGAAGAGATGAACTTGTAGGACCAAAAGCATGGCTGAATATTTTAATTCTGATGATGAAGATGTAAGGTTGGAACTTATTTAAAGTAATACATTTGAAAAACAATAAATGAACAGTTTTAAATATAACTTCTAATGAATGTGGTTTCACTTAATTAGCTAAATGTTTTGTGTTTACATTTTCTAAGAGAGTCAGGCCTTCATCATTTGTGCGTACACAGGTCTGAGGCAGTTCTAAATTTAGGAAATAAAATTTCTGAATGTCTGATTTGTGCGTCAAACGTTTATATGCAGTGTGTGTACACACTGTTTGTGAATGAGGCCCATTTTCTTTCCCTTGAATCATATCAAACCTTCTGTCTTTTCGTCTCCTTTTCCTGTTGATCATGATAAAGCTGACAGGTTTAAAGGGTTGGCTCTGTTGATTTCAACTTTCTGAACACACAGTGGAGGTGGAGGTGGAAGCGACAGCAAAGCTGGATCAGGACTGGTCATGGAGACAAAGCCAGGATGGAGAAAATGCACACACTGCTGACTGAAAATGTGCACATGCTAAGAACTCTTAACATGAGGTCCACTTACTAGCTGCTTTCAGCCACATCCTACTCACTTATCAAGTGATAGACTTTACTGTTGACATGGAGACAGCTAAGTATGGCACATCAGTCACATAACAGCAGATGGTTGTAGATGGAGGATTGTAACTCCTGGCTGTGTCTGAAATCTGTCCCTCACTCATTCACTACTCCAATCACCATCAGTGTGTTTGTATTGTAGGATTATCAGCAAAAAGTAGTGTACATGCCATGTGCCTCTCTGAGTGTAGGTGAGCAGCTATGCAGTGAACTAAACACTCTTTTACATGACTGATACTCCATACAAAGCAAACTCCATCTGCTGATGAGCCATGATTTCTAGACACAAATAGAACTGTCATGAGACTGAACCAGAACAATTCAGCCAGGTACAGCCTGTTCATTCATTTTCTTCCAGCACAGTGTCTGCTGGTGTCCCTGCTCTCGTTAGGGTGGCCTTGGTTTTTCTTTTCTGTGCACACTTCATTATGGGGATCATGGTGCCTGCAGGCGGAGTCCACTTTCACTGCTACAAAGTCACACATGTCTGAAACTCTTTGGCCAAACTGCTTCTTTCTCCCAAAATATGTTCTACCTTCCAACCTGGTCACTGGAAATCATTTGGATCATGGTCTTACAGGTCTTTCCATGTTGAAACATCCGTCTGTTCTGGAGTTCCATGCTTTTACCTTAGAACCGCACCCGGTATCGTTTGTGCAGCAAGAAACAATCAGAAGCCCAGTTATCATCTCTGCATTTACACCTCTGCTCATCCTCTGCTCTTCTCCAGATTAATTTCAGGTGCAAGCCATCTTTTAGAGAATCAGGCTCGAGGAACATTCGAGAGGTGAGTTCTGGAAATGTCTTTCTACAGACTACAGTGCTTCACTTTCAAGAATATTTTTATGCTGTTTCAATGTTATAAAAAGTCATTAAGCCATTTCATTTAGTTTTGAAAGTTTCATGTTATTTGTGTGTGTTAAGCCCACCATGGTGCGTCATCACTGGGTGCATCGGAGACGGCAAGAAGGCAAATGCAAACAATGTGGGAAGGTGGGTAAATTTCTATTAAGCAACAGTTTCTAAGAATCACTTTGTCAAAAAGTAAAAATATTCTTTTTCTCTTGTATAACACTTATAGAAATGTGATTAATTGATAAATTAACAATAAAACTGATTGTGTTTTTGTTTTTCTGTCCAGGGCTTCCAGCAGAAGTTTGCTTTTCACAGTAAAGAGATTGTGGCCATCAGCTGCTCCTGGTGCAAACAGGCTGTGAGTTTGTTTGGAAAGTTACACAGTGAGACGAGATGGTCGTTGACTGGACTTAAGCTGAACTACAGCAAAATGTTGATTCTTTCCAGATCTTCATTTCAATAACTACATGTATTCTAATGGTGTTTTCCCTCTTTAGTACCACAACAAAGTGTCCTGCTTCATGCTGCAGCAAATTGAGGAGCCTTGTCCAATAGGAGCTCATGCTGCCCTTATAGTGCCGCCCACATGGATCATTCGGGTCCGACGCCATCAGGTAACACTGCTTTCAGTTAACCTGATTTGTCTTTAAATAACAAAGAGCCAGAAAAGGACTAAATTCTACTGTGCAACTGATTTCAGCTGAAGCTGAACAAACAGCTTCACTCAGAAATATGAACTGAGTTTTGATCAGAGATGTAGTATGGACCAGGTTGAGGGTTCAGGAAACATGTTTGTATGATGTAATACAGATATGTATTGTGTCAATAAAGGATTGATGTACCTTCAAACGAATCACACACATTTGTTTTAATGAAGGAGAACTCTTTTTCTGTCATTCTGAGCACAAGCAGCATCACATCTTCCTATCTGCTCCTCATGAAATCAACCTGCACTGATCTGCAGCCTCTGCCTCTGTTTGTGTCTCCGGCAGTCATCCATGAAGTCGAGTAAGAAGAAGAAGAGAACATCATTCAAGAGGAAAAGCAGTAAGAAAGGAGCTGAGGTCAGTCCTGCACTCTGTTCTCTGGCCACATGGTTAAAGTGCACACATGTTACTAATAAGACATTCATTTCAATTCTCCTACAGTGGTTTAGTTCAGAAGAGTAGCTACAGGATGGTGAATGATACTTTTTGAAGTTTGAATATATTCACAGTTCAAAAAAGAGAAACCATGGAAGCATGTGTGTATATAATCAAACAGGCCAGCAGGTGGAGCAATGATTACAGTTTGGTCCCCAATGTCTCCTGTACACAAGTATCCTACACTAAGACTGTGTGTGTGTGTGTGTGTGTGTGTGTGTGTGTATAAACAGCATTTAGCTTATGTGCATTGTGTGTGACTTTAATTTCAAATGTAAAGATATTTGTTTGCGATTGACAAAGTAAATCTTCACAGAACTACAAATGAAAGGCAAAAAGATGTCCATGTTCTATCCTGGATTAAATGTTTGGGGACACAAGCCTGTAGAGCAGTCCCAGTTTAGACAGCCTGAATGGACTAGCTCTGCTATAGAGGATCTGAGCAGATCATGTTCTTCTCTGACAGGAAGGACGACAGTGGAAGCCGTTTATAATCCGACCCATTCCTTCACCACTGATGAAACCACTGCTGGTGTTTGTCAACCCCAAGAGTGGAGGAAACCAGGTACTCATGAACAAATAAGTCAACCAGTTCATCAGTCAGCCAGTGGGTAGTCATTGGGTCAATGTATCAAGAGTCACTCATCATTTTCCAGTTTTTCACTCAGGAAACCTGTTAGGAAGTTAATCGAGTCAAAAACGGATGATTTCTGTCTAAACTGAATGTGTGCTTTTATGTGTGACTACATTTAATATAGAATCACTTGATTAGGACATGGACCTTGACCCATCTCACTCAACCTGGAACTTGAGACTGGACTTGATTCTGGGTTATGTAGTTTACTTTATAGTCTTCCAACATCCTATTTGTTTCTCTGTCTGACAGGGCACTAAGATCCTGCAGTCCTTCATGTGGTACCTGAACCCTAGACAGGTATTTGACCTGAGCCAAGGAGGACCAAATGAGGGGTATGCACACACACACACATACACACACACACACACACACACACACACACAAACATCAGTTAATATCAGTTAATATTAACCAGTATCAATCTTGCAGCCTGGAGCTCTATCGTAAAGTTCATAACCTGAGGATCCTGGCCTGTGGAGGAGATGGCACTGTGAGTAGTAACACATACACTGTTATACTGTATATAATTCAATTTTATTTATATAGCGCCATATCATAACAAAAGTTATCTCATGACACTTTCCATATGGTCTAGACCGTACTCTTTATAATATTATTTACAGAGACCAACAGTTCCACCATGAGCAAGCACTTGGCGACGGTGGCGAGGAAAAACTTCCTTTTAACAGGCAGAAACCTCGAGCAGACCCAAGCTCATTGGTGGACGGTCATCCACTGCAATACTCATCTTTGTATATAGATACATTAACAGCAGAGGAGAGGAACTTCAGTCTGAAAATAGATGTGACTGAGAAATACAATGAAACATTACATTTCTGATAAATTTGGATTTAATTAGTTTGATGCAGTAAAAAGTAGGTTTTACGTTGACTGATAGCTGAGCCCTGCTCGTGATTGAGTCGCCAGGTGTACGCCATCAGTGCGAAATGGCAGCAGCTGTAGATACCGGTGTTATAATTGACCTTACAATGTTAACAAAAGTGAAAACTAATCTGTGTATTGTAATGTGTTCTTCCTTGGCCCATGTTATACCCTTCAAACATGTTCCATGACTTTTCAATAATCCTGCTGACAAATGAACAAACAACTGAAAACATAACCTCCGTGGTGGAGGTAATTAATAGGACCAGTAAACAAATGGTGATGATCATCTTTAATTTACAACATGGCTATTTATTAAGAGGAAGTTTAAGCAGATTAAAGCAGAAGTGATGAGAGCACTTCTGAACTTAAAGTCAACAGTGACTTTCTCTGTATGCTGGAAAGACAAGATGACTTTATGGAAGGTAGATTTCTGACCAAACCAGTTTAGTGAAGATTCAAAATATATTCATAGTTTATAGCCACTGTACTGCAGTATTGTTCCACAGAGGAATGTGGTACAGTGGTTACATTGTCTGTCTAATCAATAAATAATAAAAGGGGGTATCACTGGAACTCTGATGGACATAAAAAACTGTGTAAGAATGATGGATGGATCTGTGTGTCCAGGTGGGCTGGATCCTGTCTTGTCTTGATGAACTGGCATTAAATCCTCAACCTCCTGTTGCCGTGTTACCACTTGGGACAGGAAATGACCTCGCCAGGACCCTCAACTGGGGAGGGGTGGGTACAAACATGACAGACACACCCTCACACAACTAATCTGTGAGCCTAACGTTTTTTTTTCTTTAGATTGTCATCAGTCTGTTCGTACCTTTGGATTACATCCTGGGGCTCAAAGTCAACTTTCCTCCTCAGTGTCCTTTAACTGTCCTGAATTTCACTTTCAACTGTCCCACACTTTACAACCATTGTCCTGAACTAAAGTTTTTCATTCTGCTCGTTAAACTTTTCCTGAAGACAAGCACAGTAGGCCGTACACAGTTACATACATTTTAACAGTGCAGTTGATATTTAGACACTGCCATGCATTTTCCGAGCCACAGCCAACCTGTCATTAGATGTGTCATCTAATGACAGGTGGCTCGGAGGCAGAGCGGGTCGTCCACTAATCAGAAGATCGGCGGTTCGATCCCCGGTTCGATCCCCTCCAGTCTGCATGTCGAAGTGTCCTTGGGCAAGATACTGAACCCCAGATTGCTCCCGAAGGCTGTGCCATCAGTGTGTGAATGTGTATGAATGGTTAGCTCCTCAAACTGATGAGCAGTTGGCACCTTGCATGGCAGCCAATGCCATCAGTGTATGAATGTGTGTGAATGGGTGAATGAGATATGTACTGTAAAGCGCTTTGAGTGGTCGGAAGACTAGAAAGGCGCTATATAAGTACAGTCCATTTACCATTCCATTTACATATATTGGAAATGATGATGATGAAAATGATGCAGATCAATTAGGACGTGCAACTTTTCTGGCACAGATACGATGACAAAGCAACATATTAAGGGTGCAACATGTGGAGAAAATACAAATCTCTATAAACAGATATGAATGCTAAATCATCATCAGACATTCAGGTTAAAATCCTGTTTTATGTTCATATAAATACATATTTGTACATATATATCTATATGTTTTATACTCCGCATGTATTGCAGGGCTATACAGATGAACCTCTGTCTAAGATACTGTCCCATGTTGAGGATGGAACCGTTGTCCAGCTAGACAGATGGAATCTACAGGTTGAACCAAACCACGGTGCAGGGGCTGAACCAGACGAACAACAGACTGATAAGGTCAGTGCACATACAGACACCAGACAGCTTTTTTATGATCCCAGAGGGCAAATGTTTCAGAACGCACAGAGGACCACACAAAGGTTAAGAAGACAAAGTGTGAGTGCCTGTCTATTTAATCTAACAGCCGGCGAACAAACAAGGGCTTCTGTTTATTTGTTGTAATCCAGAGGGAAGAGTCACAAACTCTGCTTGTGGTCAAATCCATCTGAGACCTCCACAAATTCACAGATTACATGTTACAACACGTTAGTATTATTATGTTTAACCTTCTAACTGCTTGGTTGCTCCAAAGCTAATCAGTAGTCTGTCCGTCCAACACTTTGATTTAGAACAAAATATCTTTACTATCCAGTCTGCCATATACTGCCAAGCCAAAAGTTTTTATGGCTTGATGACGTGTCATAGATTGATTCTGTGCTACACCGTACAGCATGGCCGTATTTCATTTTCAATTCATTTTCAAAGCCTTTGGAATCAAACTCCCTCTGTATGGATATATGTCATCTTTATAGCTTCATCATACATCATGGTAATTATGCTGTGTGCACCAGTCGGTGGATGCACAAAGTGCCGCCTGTGGTTGACCTGGTATGGATGTAGCCTTCCTAGGATAAACTTGGACAGGCACACCAGGAATCACATTTACATTTACATTTAGTCATTTTTATCCAAAGCGACTTTCAGAGAATGGAACAATCAAGGTACAGCGCGATGAGAAAGTGTTAGTGCATCAGTAAGTGCTGTGACAATTCTTCAAGGGGTAGCTTTATCATGTCCAGTTGTTGGTAGTGATGGAGAGGAGGTCCTCTCTGAAGAGCTGGAGGCCTTGAGGAGCT
The DNA here is from genome assembly GCA_946959425.1 of Argyrosomus regius. NCBI lineage: Eukaryota > Metazoa > Chordata > Actinopteri > Sciaenidae > Argyrosomus > Argyrosomus regius. Next base: position 14,703,434 of record OX336905.1, read on the forward strand.
TTTAAAAGGTAGAGAGGGACACCTCTGCTCGGTAGGAACTGGTAGTGCTTTCCACCAATGGGGAACAACAGATCACTGATCACTGATGATTTCACTCCCATGTCATGTGTGCTTTCTAATAATTGGCAGCAGCTCTTTTGTTGTCTCTGTCTCATTAGTCAGCACTGGTCTTCTTCACTGCCCTTTAACCTCCATCCTGAAAAAAGCACATGACCATCTCCTCCATGTTCCTCCAAGGTGTCCACATGCATACTGTGTAGAATTAAATAGTCATTGATAATTATCATGCATACTTTTAATGTGTGATATAAATGTATAGTAATACTGTTACCAAATAGTCAATTTACCTTCCTTATGCCTGAATTTGCTCTCAATGGCTACAAAAGCTCTTCATGGTACACCACCTCTCCAGACTTTATGTAGCACTGTAATGTGACAGACGGTGAAATGATGGCATAAAACCATTTGCATCTCCTGAACTACATGACATGAACATATAATCAACTTAGATGTTATTTTTAAAGTCAAGTTAGTGGTGTCAGCTACAGCTATAGTTATTAGGCTACCACATAACATCTATATCCATCCTTGATATCAGTGTTGGCCTTTATGACCTTCATTTTTTGAAGCCAGCTTGGTCTGCTTTCCTTATTAGAGGTTTTAGCCTTACATCTAGAACTGAAAGGGATAAAAAAAGTAAGTTTATAAAATGTGCCAGAGAACATAACACACACTTGGACTACAGTCACACCAAGCGGTAACCTCCGTGGCTGTGAAGTGAAACCAATGCAGCAGTGCCAAAAACTGCAGTTCCTCTTCTCGTCCTCTCGAGGCTGGCTCCAGAAGCGAGTCAGTCTCCATAAGCCCCCATGTTAAAATGTCCAACTTAACAGCAGAAAAATAAACATGTTAGAATTAAGAGCGTGGATACTTTGACTGACAGGTGGGTGGCGTAACAAATGGCTTGTCTGGACCCGCCTCAGGTCCACTGATGATCCACATCTTTGCAGATTTTTAATTAGCTGGGAGGCAGAAGAGGGATAACTACCAAGTGACCAGAGCCACATATTCTGACCTTAAAAATGGCTCTTCGGACGTCACGCATTCGCTGTCAATTCTTTATAATGTCATAGGTTCAGACTAATACATTTCATTTAAACAGTTTATTTAGTTCCAGTTTAATTCCACACACCATCAGCTCCATTTCAGAAACTATTTACGTTACGCGCATGAAAAGTTATAGTTATAGTTAAAAGTTATAGTTATAGTCGTTACATACATACCTGCAACCTACCTACACATACATAGATTTATTTAAATGAATGCCTATGCCTGTTATTCTTACATATAGGTCAAACGTTCCATAGCTTTCATAATTCCAGCCTTGTTGTCAATATACGGAGAAAAGCCATCCGTCCTGTGAGCGCCCCCTGTCTTCAGTTTGTGGTATTACAGTTTGACGAGGCAGTGAATATCTTCGAGGTCACAACAGGTCATTTAATAAAATGAGATCAAGTTTGTAGAAAATGCTCTCACTACAATGGAATGGCTCGTATGGAGACTAACATCATCGCAGATGAATACAGATGAGCTCATTGAATCCACAAGAGTCTCTGCTTTCCAGGCAGACCCAATTTATGCAGAAATATTCAAATACACTAGGCGAAAATAACACATTTATACTGCATGCAAAACAGCATGGCTTTTGCCCAAAGCGGCATGGGATTAGCATAAAGTGGGCATGTCTGTAAAGGGGAGACTGGTGGGTTTTACCCATAGAGCCCTTTTCTTTCCTGATATTTTGAGGTGAGAGGTCAAGTTACACCTTTGAAAATGGCCATGCCAGTTTTACATTGTGTTATCTAACTTCTTGCTGATAAGCCATCATGACATAGTTGGTACCAATGGAAGTGTTAGGGCTTTAAAACTGAGCCTGTTACAGCCTCCACAAGACAGTAACGTCTGCTACGGACACAGACAAAATACCAAAACACAAAGCTTAAACATCTGGCAAATACATCTGGCTCTTAGCTTCCTCCTGGCACCAGTCTGAGGCCTGTATATATTAAATATGATATTAATCAATACACAGGGGCATGAACAGGATTCAGAGTGGTTTTATGATTTTTAACCCAGATGGTGTGTTTTTTATGTTTGTGTGTGTCTCAGCTTCCTCTAGATGTTTTCAACAATTACTTCAGTCTTGGATTTGATGCTCATGTGACTCTAGAGTTCCACGAATCAAGAGGTACATTCATTTTAATTATCAAATTATTTAAAAAGCATGTTGTTGTTTTATAGTAGGAGCAGTGTAAATTTGTGGAAACCTTCAACCTTTCAATTGAATTTGCTACATGTATATGAAATGTTTTGTTCATTTGCTGTCTCTCTCATTGTTTCAGAGGCCAACCCTGAGAAGTTTAACAGTCGCTTTAGGAATAAAATGTTCTATGCTGGGGTGAGTGCACCTCCACGTGAATGTTTCTATTTAATACTGTTTGGCTTTCTCTGTGTCCAGAAAACATACAGCACCAGATTAACACTGAAAACATCAAATCAATTAAATAACACATGAAATTATGCAGTAAACAAAGCAAAATATTTTTTATATTTTAGATTCTTTTGCTTTGATGACAGCTCTGCACACTCTTTCATTCTCTTAGTCAGCTTCATGAGGTCGTCACATGGAATGATTTAATTAACAGGCGTGACTTGTCTAAAGTTAACTAGTGGAATTTCTTGTGTTTGAGACCATTAGTTTCATTGTTCAGAGGTAGTGTTGACATACAGTAAATATTCAACTACCTGCAGAGAAAGTAAATGGATGTTATCTGCATGTGTGGTTCCCACTGTGAAGCATGGAGTAGAAGGTATGATGGTGTGGGGGTCCAGAACAAGGATCGAGGATCAAGGATCAAGGAATCTTTATTATCCCCGAGGGGCAATTTGTAGTGCAGCAGCAGGATGTAAATAACATGACATAAATAACACATATACAAATGAAGGTAACAACAACCAGTAAAAGACACAATTAATACAGAACAACATAAAAGTTCCATACCTCACATTTTATTTTTAAAAAATGCCTAATAGCAGCAGGAACAAAAAAGTTTTTGTATCTACTTGTTCTGCATTTAGAACATGCAGTATTATTGTCTGAATAGCAGCTGTGTCTCTGAAATGTCCAGTTATTCTCAGAAATATCAGTTTGAGGTCACACCAGCCACTTCCCAGACCCAGGATGTGTCCAGTGTTGGTCTTCAGGCCCCTTTTTATGTGCTAAACCTGACTGTAGGTGACTGAGATCAGGCTACCGTATAGAACTATACTGAGAGACACACAACTCTAACGTATGAAGGGAAGATCGTTGTTTGGGGACACTTTGTGTCTTACTCTGCCAGAGGCAGTGGAAGCCTCCTCTGAGAGAATCCTGCTCACCTGTCTGTCTGTCTGTCTGTCTGTCTGTCTGTCTGTCTGTCTCTGTGTGTGTCTCATACAGACAGCATTCTCAGATTTCCTGATGGGAAGCTCTAAAGACCTGTCTAAACACATCAAAGTTGTGGTGAGTAGCTGTCAATCAAGCAGTCAGGCAGTCAGTCATATGTGTGAAAACAATGAGTCACTGCATCACTCTGTCTGTCTGTCTGCCTGTCTTTCTCTCTCTCTCTCTCCAGTGTGACGGGACAGATTTAACGTCCAAGGTTCAGGACTTGAAGCTGCAGTGTCTGGTCTTCCTCAATATCCCCAGGTGATTCTAACACTACTACTGTTACTAACACTACTATTGTTACTGATACTACTACTGTTACTAACACTACTATTGTTACTGATACTACTACTGTTACTGATACTACTACTGTTACTAACACTACTATTGTTACTGATACTACTACTGTTACTAACACTACTATTGTTACTGATACTACTACTGTTACTAACACTACTATTGTTACTGATACTACTACTGTTACTGATACTACTATTGTTACTGATACTACTACTGTTACTGATACTACTACTGTTACTAACACTACTATTGTTACTGATACTACTACTGTTACTGATACTACTATTGTTACTGATACTACTACTGTTACTGATACTACTACTGTTACTAACACTACTATTGTTACTGATACTACTACTGTTACTGATACTACTACTGTTACTAACACTACTATTGTTACTGATACTACTACTGTTACTGATACTACTATTGTTACTGATACTACTACTGTTACTGATACTACTACTGTTACTAACACTACTATTGTTACTAATACTACTACTGTTACTGCTACTACTACTGTTACTGATACTACTATTGTTACTGATACTACTTCTGTTACTAACACTACTATTGTTACTGATACTACTACTGTTACTAACACTACTATTGTTACTGATACTACTTCTGTTACTAACACTACTATTGTTACTGATACTACTTCTGTTACTAACACTACTATTGTTACTGATACTACTACTGTTACTAACACTACTATTGTTACTAATACTACTACTGTTACTGCTACTACTACTGTTACTGATACTACTATTGTTACTGATACTACTTCTGTTACTAACACTACTATTGTTACTGATACTACTACTGTTACTAACACTACTACTGTTACTAACACTACTACTGTTACTCATACTACTACTGTTACTGGTACTACTACTGTTACTAACACTACTATTGTTACTGATACTACTACTGTTACTGATACTACTACTGTTACTGATACTACTACTGTTACTAACACTACTATTGTTACTGATACTACTACTGTTACTAACACTACTATTGTTACTGATACTACTACTGTTACTAACACTACTATTGTTACTGATACTACTACTGTTACTGATACTACTACTGTTACTAACACTACTATTGTTACTAATACTACTACTGTTACTGCTACTACTACTGTTACTGATACTACTATTGTTACTGATACTACTTCTGTTACTAACACTACTATTGTTACTGATACTGCTACTGTTACTAACACTACTATTGTTACTGATACTACTTCTGTTACTAACACTACTATTGTTACTGATACTACTTCTGTTACTAACACTACTATTGTTACTGATACTACTACTGTTACTAACACTACTATTGTTACTAATACTACTACTGTTACTGCTACTACTGCTGTTACTGATACTACTATTGTTACTGATACTACTTCTGTTACTAACACTACTATTGTTACTGATACTACTACTGTTACTAACACTACTACTGTTACTCATACTACTACTACTGTTACTGATACTACTACTGTTACTAACACTACTACTGTTACTCATACTACTACTGTTACTGGTACTACTACTGTTACTAACACTACTACTGTTACTGATACTACTACTGTTACTGATACTACTACTGTTACTGATACTACTACTGTTACTAATACTACCTTTTATAGTGTCTGCAAAAACTATACTACTATACTATACTATACTAAAATAATGCGTTGTACTTGTACTGCACCTTGTGGCGTGTTGTTTGTGTTCACATGTTGAGTTATGTCTAGTATAATAATAATAATAATCCAGTAATTACTTGCTAGTGGTTCCTTCTAGTGTATCCGCTGTGTACAATAGCAGTAAAGCGACAGCAGTTATTTGAATTGTATAATATATGAACACATTACGGACTCCAACATGAAGGAGGACCAGGCAGTGTGGAGCCTTTATTTGTGTGAATGTGAATGTGCTGCAGTCATAATTTAGACTAATGTTTCCTTTCTGCTCATGGTGTCTTTTATATTGGTTGGTGTTAATTATATGTGTTAATTCACTTGTGTTGAATGTGCTTTCTTTTACTGCTGGGAGCACTCTGATATTATATAAGCTGTTTATGACACAGAGGAAATAAGCCACCAATTTGTGTTTTTTCTTCATGTTTATTGTTGTCGGTAAATTACTGAAAATGTGCAATAAACACAATCCCGTTGGTGAGGGAGCCTCATCATCACTGCTGTAGCTGTGTATCTCTGTGGTCAGTGAAGAGTTAATTGCAGAGAGGGTAGAGGTCTGTAGATGGAGAGACTCCATCCTGAAATCAGTCACAAGGGGCTTTAATCAAATCAGATGATGATGATGATGAGTGTTCTGCTGCCTTAGATAATGTGTGTTCTGTGTTGTGTGTATTTCAGAAAATGAAGCATAGTGTTGGTTCAGGCAGAGCACTGAAGTTTTCCTCACTCTGTGGCTGGTGATGTGATCATATTCATGCTCTTCGTCTACATTATAACCTGACACACTCGCAGTTACTCTGCTGGTTCCACTCATGCCGACGCACCACCCTCTGATTTTTATTCATGTCTGTTTATGAAGACGATCAGCTGACTTGGATTCATTGACCGCTGCTCAAACAGCAGAACTCTTTCTGTAGAAACCTGTGATGTGTTCAGTTTCTTGAAGTGAACTGATGGTTATGATGATGTGCTGTGTGTGTTGTGTTATTTAGGTACTGTGCAGGCACTACACCTTGGGGAAACCCCGGTGAACATCATGACTTTGAACCTCAACGCCATGATGATGGATACATAGAGGTCATTGGATTCACTATGACGTCACTGGTATGGAACTCACTGTGTCCTGGTAGCCATGGTTACTAGGGAAGAACATCCAGAAGCCTGCCAAGAGTCTGTCTCGCTTAATATAAATATAAATATAATCTTACTAAGGTAGTCAGTTGTGATGATTGGTATAATTACTGTTTGTGATCATTTGTACACTAATTAACACAGGAAGGGTTGGTGCCTCTCATGTTACACTGAATCACAGAGCTAAGAATCATTTCAACAACATACTCACACATTCCAGAATATTCAAAGACTCTTCGAGCCATCGGGGTAAAAACACATTTTAAAGTTTTTTGACTTTTTTCATATTTTATATTCTCGTATACTTTTCTGATGTTTTGCAAAACAGGCAATAAGATATGTTATTTCCAACTTCCAACTTGTGAGAGTTTGAGAACTCTTAAAGAAGAATGTTTTATGAAAGAAGTGCACAGCAGGACAGCAGAAAGTGTTTTTCAGTGACCTTTTAGGTTTTTCAAAGATCCCAAACCATTTATCTTCCAGAAAAACAGATGCTAAGCTTTTAAATGTCATCATCATAGACAGTACAGACAGTTTTATTTGACCCAACTACCAACATGAGTTTAAAGCCATAGGTTAAAAAATAACCAGCCATCAGTTGGTGTATTTAATGCTCATAAAATCAAAGTCACAACTTGAGTAATAGCTAATTGTTAAATGATTTATGATTGATTAATGTGTGTCTGTGTGTGTGTTTGTAGGCTACTCTCCAGGTTGGAGGTCATGGCGAGAGGTTGAATCAGTGCAGAGAAGTCACCCTCACCACTACCAAACCTCTGCCAGTCCAGGCATGTACTGTACATACACCTGCTACTGTACTGCTTCATGTTTGTAGCTATGTTTTAACCTTCATGCTCTTCCAGCTGTGTTATGTTTATACAATTACACAGATTATACACACTGAGCAGCTGCCCAGTAGCAACCACGTTCAGTTACTGAGAATGACTAAATGCAGGGTATTAAATTCTGTTGCTTGATTGGTTGATGTGTGTTATTGTTAGGTGGATGGTGAACCATGCAGACTTGCACCCTCCGTCATCCACATCAGCCTCAGAAACCAGGCCAACATGGTTCAGAAAACCAAACGACGGACCTCACTACCACACCTTAATGAGTAAGTTTCACACACACACACACACACACACACACACACAGTTGAATAAGGCTTCGACAGCCTTATTCAACTAAAGTAAGTATCTCTTTCCGACCCTGTGGCCATGGCAAGTAGCATTATCGTGTGTAACCATGACTCTTCCACAGGTGAGCGTCACCTAGACACAGTCATGTACAACTTCGAACAATAGTTCATTTGTTTGTTTGTGTCTCAGTCAGCAGCCAGTCCCAGAAAGGCTGAGGATCAGGGTCAGCAGGATCGGTATGACTGACTATGAGGCTCTGCACTATGACAAGGACAAACTACGACAAGCATGTAAGGAAACACACACACAAACACACACACACCCATGTTTAGTGGTGCCAACAATGTTAATTAAGAATACAATTATTTAACACTGCTATTGTTATAATCACACCACCATGACTTCATGTGCATTTGCAGATTGAACAAACCAATCTGTCTTCATCAGCAAATAACAAGAAATTGAAATCTGAAATCTAATCTAATTTTCTGATTATTTGGTTATATCAAATCAAATCAAATCAAATTTTATTTGTATAGCCCAAAGTCGCAAAATACATTTTGCCTCGGAGGGCTTCACAATCTGTACAGGGAGTGACACCCTCTGTCCTTAGACCCTCGGTTCGAGTGAGGAAAAACTTGCCCACAAAAAACCCTTTTAACAGGGAAAAAAGTGGAAGAAACCTCAGGAAGAGCCACAGAGGAGGGATCCCTCTCCCAGGACGGACAGACGTGCAATAGATGTCACGTGTACAGTCAACAAGTCAACAGAAACATTTTGTATAATTACAATGAAAAATGACAATGGATTACAATGAATGATAAAATGATTACAGTAGCAGTGGAACCTGTGATAGAGATAGAGAGACACAGATGCACAGCAGCAGCAAATCATTAACTAAGTTACTATAAACTGTAATGGAGATATGGTAACAATAATGACAGTAATAATATATGTAGTGGACGTCATGCAGGACCACAGCAGCAGTCATGATCCACGAGAACCTGCTGGACGAGAGAGCACAGAAACTCCGGGGAAGAAGTTTAGTTAGTAAGATGCATTAATGTACATGTATGACAGACATGTATGTTTACAGATGGTGGTGGTGATGGAGAGAGAGAGAGAGAGAGAGAGAGAGAGAGAGAGAGAGAGAGAGAGAGAGAGAGAGAGAGAGAGAGAGAGAGAGAGAGAGAGAGAGAGAGAGAGAGAGAGAGAGAGAGAGAGAGAGAGAGAGGGTTTTCAGTAAAGGGAGATGTGACTGCATCTTCAACCAATACCATGCCTGGCTAGGCATAACCCTGAAAGGAGGAGTCCCCCGGCAGTATAGTCCTATAGCAGCATAACTAAGGGATGACCTGAGCCAGCCCTAACTATAAGCTCTATCAAAAAGGAAAGTCTTAAGTTTACTCTTAAAAGTGTTGACCGTGTCTGCCTCCCGAACCCAAAATGGTAGTTTGTTCCACAGAAGAGGAGCTTGATAGCTGAAAGCTCTGGCTCCCAATCTACTTTTGGAAACTATAGGAACTACAAGGAACCCAGCATTCTGAGAGCGCAGTGTTCTAGAGGGGTAGTAAGGTACTATGAGCTCTTTTAGATATGATGGTGCCTGACCATGAAGAGCTTTGTATGTAAGGAGAAGAATTTTAAATTCTATTCTAGATTTAACAGGTAGCCAATGCAAGGAAGCCAAAATGGGAGAGATGTGATCTCTGATCTTGGTTCCTGTCAGAACACGTGCAGCAGCATTCTGAATTAGCTGCAAAGTCCTAAGAGACTTATTGGAGCAGCCTGATAACAATGAGTTACAATAGTCCAGCCTAGAAGTATATATCACACCACCTTTCCAATCCAGCTGCTTCTTGCTTGTCAGTATGTGGACAAGATGTCTGCCAAGAAGCTGCAGGTCGATGTATGAATGATAGCAGCATCTTCAGGCTGAAGTGGGAATAAAGCTGCTTGATCATTAGAAGGTGGAGCAGTGATGTGAAGGTCAACAGATAATTTTTAGCTGTCTCTTCATCCTGCATCACAGCCGCTCTGCACTCTTCCATGCTGTGCTTTAGCTGTGTGTCTGTGTTCACATGAAAGATGTATTTGACGTGCATACTGCGCAAACACGCACACACACACGTGTGCACACACACACAGTGTTTGCATCACTGATATTTCAGGATTATAGAGGACGAGGCGCCTCCTCTCTCATTAGGAACAAGTTCACGTATTTCAGAGTTTTGTCACTGGGGGGCGCTGTTATCTTTTAGTATAAACATGTTTTATAATACTGTATATTATTAATTTCTATGGGTGTATAATGTAGACATGGTTCTTTTTGTTTCTGCGATTTATATGTACTGTACAGGGACTTATGGGAATATGTATATGTATGCATACTTCATACTAAGTCATATTAATAATTCATAATCACTTTTTTCTATTGGTTTTAGATTGTTTTAATCATTTTTCATACCTCGTCCTTTGTTCTTACTATCTGAAAGTTTGAGTTGTTTGCTCATTATGCAAATCAATCAATGCTCTCAACTTGTGGATGTGTCACAGTTAGAGAGATGATAAAAATATGATTCATACCCCGAGGCACAGTGGTTATATCATCTCAATGGCATGTTTCTCTCTGTGGCTCTGAATTCCATCGTGAACATGGAGAGGATACAGAGATTATGCTGTTTAACAGACGCAGCACAATTTCTGTAGCACTTCATCTAAAAGAGCATGAAGAGTTAAGCTTCAAATAAATAGAATATAGTTCAATGTTCATATAACAGTTGAAAAATTTGTTGTTTTGCCAGAGACTTAAGAGATTTATGTTTTTGTTTCTGACAACAAAATTGCTGCTTCATTTTCAATCAGCCTCATTCAGAGATACAAAAATAATAAGATCAAATTACCAAATGTCCAATTTGTCCAATAACAAAGCCATTAAAGTCTGTATTAATGTTATATAGTGAGGTATACTATAGAAGTACAAGATAGAAGATAGATGTGTGGATTTATAATCATGCATGGTTTTGGCTGGTCTGTCTCTGAGGAATATTTGGATGCCATACACTACTGAATAAAAAAACAGTGACCATGATACACTTTTCTGTCATGTTCTGACTGGGTTTCTGTCAGTGAAGTTACTACTGCTCGCTCACATCGCAGTCTTCCTCATTGAGGTATTTAGTATCAATGGGAGGTGTGTGTGTGTGGGTTCAGGAGCTTAGTTTCACAGTTCTTTCAGTACAATGAGCTGTGTGATGTTCAGCCAGCAGTGCTGTGTTGGTGCAGCGGGCGGCAGGCCGGCGCTGCCTCAGGGAGCAGTCTTTGTTTAACCATGTACGTCGGCTTACTGATGACAAGCCAGCTTGGTCAAGCTCGTTTAATAAAATAAAAGACAGCAATGCCATCATCAAGTTGGTATCAGATATGGATTTCAATATTGATGTAATTCTTGGATACTGGGATGCATCACCTCAACACTAGATCAATGTGTCAGCTCTGATCAGGCTGTATCGTGCTTTAATTATATTCTGCAACAGTTATGCATGCACCAAGCAGCAGATTACTGCGTCTTTCTTCAGCTTGCTTCTTGTTCATTATTAGCTATTCACCTGCATCAAGAAGTAACCTGTGCTTAACTTATCAAAGTTGCGGTCTCCAGTTGGTATCTCTAGTATCTCTGTAGTTAAAGGTTTGAGGAAGCGCCAAAGCTACACCACAACCCTTTAACACTCAGCTTTAAATCCCACTTGACTTGAATGACCTTTTCAATAAGATGATGTTCTCAGTATAATTAACAGCATATATTCTCTGATCCCAAAACGTCAATATCTAAACTAAACATCTGTTGGCTGTTTGGTCCTCAACCCCACAGTGCTGCTGGTTGTCCATACTACAATATATTTAATCACATTCTTGAGTCGCAGGTCTGCATCCATCCCTGCTAGATGACCGGAATTAAAACCGGCAGTACTCAGAGGCTCCTGAGGGGTGGAGTTGAGCACCACTGTATAAGTAGATATCAAAGTGCTGTTGGATAATTGTGTTGTTCCTCTGTATCTCCAGCCATCCCTCTGGGACTGATCGTGGTTCCTGGTGACAGCGACTTAGAAACCTGCAGAGAACACATCCAGCGTTTGCAGGAGGTAAGAAGGAGGACGAAGGGGAGGTGGGAGTGAAGATGAAAATGGCATGTTATGTGTCACTGTTTGGGAAAAAGAACAGGCACAAAGCAGGATGAAGAAGAGGGGAAGCAGTAAAGTGAAGCATTTTTTAAAATTAAACAGTTAATTGAGTTGATGGAGACGTAGGACTGAATTGGACTTGGACAGTTTTACATAACACAAAAAACAGAAACATAACATTCAGAAAGCTATTTTGTTTAGTGTTTCAGTCAGAATGTGGATGTCAAGTTTCATTATGACATCTACAGAATATATATGGCTGGCTCTGATTGGTTCAGCAAGTCCATGCAAATTTCAGTGTGTTGCTTCACAGTTTGAGTTGTCAATAGACCACTCTCCTTTCTACTCTCCTATGCTGCATCTTCCTTTCTAGGACTTCTGCTCTGTTCATCCCTCCTTCAGATGCTTGGGACTGCAGGTTGGTAGTTGGATTCTGGACTGTGTAGTGTGGTTTTTGTTTGGCTCAGAGGCACACGGGAAACACTTGTTGCATTAACAATCATACAAAAAGTCATGATCACATGCAGGAAAGAGCTGCCACCAGAATTCAGTGTCAATATGATGTCAATGGAAGAGGGCAAATGTAGTGAGATGAAAGTAACGCTGCTCCAGAAGGATAACATTTGAAGAGCTGCAGTCATATACATATATATTTATCCTGATGTTTCTGTGACTGTGGCTGTGCTTTGGTTGTTATGATTATAGCTGTGACATTAGATTAGGATTGTGGTGTGCTGGCTTGGTGTTGTATTGAATCTAGTGTGTCCCTGAACTCTGTGACATATCTGTCATGTTTGATAGAAGCACTTAACATGAGCAGTGAGTACTCACAGTACAGCTAACCTAGCTCTTTCTGGTGTTGTCTCACTGCCTCATGCAAGGACACACTACACCTGACAGCTCTTAAACAGGCTGATTGACCGTAGGCAATACATGAACAAGCAACAACATCGGGAAACACAGCAGCAGTAAAGAGAAAGATTCAAGTGCTATGTAGCAGACTGCTTCACTAATTAGCTGAATCATTTTCGTCTTGTTTAAATCAACCCATCAAACTCATGAGTGAAGCTTCCTGTCTGAATCCAGAGGTGGCTTTAAGTAGAAAGGTTACATCTGACACCAGCACTGACAGCCAGTGTGAGTGACTGACAGCTGAAGTCTAGTTAAAGAGGCCTCTAAATGTTCCTCCAAAATAAAATCCTCCAGCACACACACACATGTGCACACACACACATTTCTAAACAAACTAACACCCACACACATAAACAGAACAAATTCCGTACTCTAGGGGTTACAAAGTACACAATGTGGCCAGTGATGTATTACACAACACAATACACACACACATACACAAATAAAACTGTGTTTAAACAGGATCAGGAAAAAACATCCTCTGAGTCATTCCAATCCACTCTGAATGTAACATTGTAACTTTTTAGTCCTCATTAAAACAGCACCAGATGGAAATGTGAAGTAAGAACAGAAAATAAGTGATTATTGGTGGATTACTTAAAAACCTCTCATCATTTCTCATTTGCTCATTTGTGTATTTATAATAGTGTGCTACCACATTCTGTGGTTTTAACCGCCATTCCTAGTGAGAATAACATCGTATGAACAAGTTAGTAGCTCAGAACTGGTGACGCAGTGACATCACATCACATCAGCAGAAGCAGTGAGATGATCAGACAGTAACACAAAGGTGAACAGTAAAACTCTCCTACTGTCTGTGAACCTCCATCACAGTTTACATAATCTGGATTAACAGTTTTTTCCAATCTGTCTAATCATCTGACTGCTCATTGCTTAATGAACTTGACCAATCACAATACAACATGATCTAAAAAACTTTCCAATGCTGAAATTGATGCAGACAATTATTGGAGGATCTACAGAGCCCAGATAACTATATATTAATAATAATAATAATAATAATAATAATAATAATAATAATAATAATAACAATAAAAATACTGAGTCAAAAAATACTCAAACCAGTCCTGAAAAATACTCACCATGTGTAAGTTTTGAGTTCAAACATAAATTTGCCTAAAGTTGCTAACATTACAAATGTAATGTAGTGTGTGAGAGACTACACTTCTTTCATGATATCATTCATTTTCTAAGTTAACTCTGCTCCCCAGCTCTGCTGCCACTATGCCAAGCAGGAAAAAAATACTTTGGACCTTTGTCTTGTGTGTCAGATGCTAAATATCACATGAGCATTGCAGCTCTATCCATTCTAGTCCTTCCAGTCATTATGGAGCATTTCCCTAATGGAGATCTATGCTTGATAGGCCAAAATGCCATTACTTTAATAGATAAATGATACAGATTAGATGTCTGAACAGGCTATATTCAGCCAAACTCAGTTCAGATGGTGGCTGGGACAAAAGTAAAACTGAAACTTTGTCTTTTCTACTTTCTGTACTCCTTATAACGGAAATGATTCCATATAACAGAAATGAATCCCTATGACCGAAATGAATACATATAACAGAAATTACTCCACATAACAGAAATGATTCCATATAACAGAAATGAATACACATAACAGAAATGATTCCATATTACAGATATATGTTCAGTCATTAATGTCAGAGGACTAAAAACTAAAAGCAGCTAACAACTGAAACAGCCGTCACTGGAGAAGTACAGGTCCTCTATCGTCTGAGATGAGTGACAGCCTTATTAAAACCTTTAAGACCTGTGCTCATTCAGCCATGGAATCTGGCCTAGCTGAGATGACACGTGTGGTCTGTACACATATAAAAATGTACAGTGAAAGCTTGTATTACACACAGACTGTGAAGAAATACATTTCTTTAGTTGTGTGTGAATAATCTGCAGGGAATTTTAGGACTTTTATGATAAATACAGAAAACAATAAATACTTTTCTTAAAAGAAAATCAACGTAGTGTTTGTGCCAGTATGTGAGCTTGAATATGTGTCCTGAGAGTCTTCTTTTTCAATTTGTTTCATTGTCCCTGCCCTTTGCAACTGTGTCTGTGTTTGAGGAGATCAAGCCCCAGCTTGAATTCATTAGCATGTGTGGTTCATGGATCACCCCTTTTGATCCACAGCCAGATGCCTTTTCTGCACTGTCAAGTGATGTTTATAATTGCTCTCTCCATATATACAGTGCCTTGAAAAAGTTGTGAAGTGGAACGGAAATGATACATAGTTTTCAAAATTTTAAGTAAATAAAATGAAAAATGTGGTGTGCATTTGTATTCAGCCCCCCCTGCATCAATACTTTGTAGAGCCACCTTTTGCTGCAATTACAGCTGCAAGTCTTTTGGGGTATGTCTCTACCAGCTTTGCACACCTAGACACTGAAATTTTTGCCCATTCTTCTTTGCAAAATAGCTCAAGCTCAGCCAGATTGGATGGAGAGCGTTTGTGAACAGCAATTTTCAAGTCCTGCCACAGATGCTCAATGGGATTTAGGTCTGGACTTTGACTGGGCCATTCTAACACATGAATATTCTTTGATCTAAACCATTCCATTGTAGCTGTGGCTTTATGTTTAGGGTCATTGTCTTGCTGGAAGATGAATCTCCTTCCCAGTCTCAAGTCTTTTGCAGCCTCCAACAGGTTTTCTTCCAGGATTGCCCTGTATTTAGCTCCATCCATCTTCCCACCAACTCTGACCAGCTTCCCTGTCCCTGCTGA
The DNA here is from genome assembly GCA_946959425.1 of Argyrosomus regius. Lineage (NCBI taxonomy): Eukaryota > Metazoa > Chordata > Actinopteri > Sciaenidae > Argyrosomus > Argyrosomus regius. The sequence goes on from OX336905.1 coordinate 14,719,065, forward strand.
AAAAAAGCATCCCCACAGGATGTTGTTGCCACCACCATGTCTCACAGTGGGGATGGTGTGTTCAGGGTGATGAGCAGTGTTAGTTTTCCGCCACACATAGCGCTTTTTTTTGGCCAGAAAGTTCAATTTTGGTCTCATCTGACCAAAGCACCTTCTTCCACATGTTTGCGGTGTCCCCTACATGGCTTGTGGCAAACTGCAAACGGGACTTCTTATGCCTTTCTTTCAACAATGGCTTTCTTCTTGCCACTCTTCCATAAAGGCCAGATTTGTGGAGTGCACGACTTATAGTTGTCCTTTGGACAGATTCTCCCACCTGAGTTGTGGATTTCTGCAGCTCCTCCAGAGTGACCATGGGCCTCTTGGCTGCTTCTCTGACCAGTGCTCTCCTCGCTCGCTCTGTCAGTTTAGGTGGACGGCCATGTCTTGGTAGGTTTGCAGTTGTGCCATACTTTTTCCATTTTTGGATGATGGATTGAACAGTGGTCCTTGAGATGTTCAAAGCTTGGGATATTTTTTTATAACCTAACCCTGCTTTAAACTTCTCCACAACTTTATCCCTGACCTGTCTGGTGAGTTCCTTGTTCTTCATGATGCTGTTGTTCACTAGTGTTCTCTAACAAACCACTGAGGCCTTCACAGAACAGGTGTATTTATACTATGAGTAAATTACACACAGGTGGAGTCAATTTACTAATTAGGTGACTTTTGAAGGCAATTGATTGCACTGGATTGTATTTAGGGGTATCAGAGTACAAGGGGCTGAATACAAATGCACACCACACTTTTCAGATTTATATTCGTTTAAAATTTTGAAAACCATATATCATTTTCGTTCCACTTCACAATTATGTGCTACTTTTTGTTGGTCTATCATATAAAATCTCAATAAAAAACATTCAAGTTTGTGATTGTAAGGTCACAAAATGTGAAAAAGTTCAAGGGGTATGAATACTTTTTCAAGGCACTGTAACTATATGATGCAGAGAAGCTTTAAGACCCTGCAGAGGGACTGGGCAGCAAAGTCTCTGCAATGAACTTCAATATAAGGACATTGTGCCTGCCATCGTTTGCTGCTACACTACCACTATCAGGTTTGTGTACTTGGCCCTCTTCTTCTCAGAGGCCTTTCCAGCCAGTCTTCCCCAGCAGAAGTTAATTCTTTTTAGGACATTGTACCGACAGAGATTCTGTGTAGTTTTTTTTATTATTTTTATTTTAGGATACATTGTTGTTTGTTTTGTCGGCTATAAACAAATATTACCTGGTTGCTGCTGGCTGACAGATTATACTCCATTGAAACAATTTTCACAACCCTTGCTGTGGCCTGTTAAGTGTTAAATGGCGCACCAGCGCACTGAAGTGGAATACAGTGTTTAGCTCAATTAGCTTTTAGCTCTGTTAGCTCTATTAGTTCTGTTAGCTATAAACACACCGCAGGGCTCTGCTGCTAATTTCTGACACAATGTAGCATTATCAGGGAAAATGTAATAGACTTGGGGTGTCGTTTAGCTCAAGTCGGTAGAGCATCCGCCCCATGTACAAAGGCTCAGTCCTTGCCGCAGCAGCCCAGGTTTCGAATCCGACCTGTGGTTCTTTCCCACATGTCATTCCCCATCTCTCTCTCCCCACATTTCCTGTCACTCTTCAAGCTGTCTCTGTCAAATAAAGCTCAAAAAGGCCAAAAAAATATCTTAAAAAAAAAAGAAAAAAAAGAAAATGTAATATACTCACATACAGGCAGGGTAGCATCTGGCTAAAGTTAGCTGGCTGAGTGGCCAGCTAATGATAGTCACTTCAGTAACAGCATGATAAGACGACCCCACAAAATGTACTGCTTCAAAACAAGAGCTTTTTCATGCTTGCAGTTTTATACTGCATGTGTTGATTATGTTGCAGTCAAGTACATGCACCGTTACTAACATGCTGCTCCTGGGGTGGACTTGACAGGAGAAGGCAGAGAGGCAGGGTGGGGAGAGAAAAAACAAAACGGCTAATAGGACATCAAGGCCAGACGAGGCAATGAACGGCCATCGTCATTGACCACTAGTGAAATACCTGCCCTGTCTGGTAGCTGGACTCTATTTGTCCCTGTATTGTTTCTTTCACTGCTAACAGCTTCCCAGAGTGTATACCTGGATTTCCTGTAACCAGTTAACCCAGGGCCTCTCATTCAGGAACCCGTGTATGTGTCTATACATACCTCTCTGAAGTGTCAAAGCAGTGATGTAGAGCTGAGTCTGACTGGCTGGTCCAGCGCTGAATGGACCATAGGCATTGTGTTAGGTTACCATGTTGATAGATCCAGGACTTCATTTTTCTTGCCCGCCCTGATCTATCCACCTTTGTCAGCTGTGACTTGAGGGTGCAGTCAGAGACTGAAAAAGGAAGGAATCCTTATGTAACTATAAAATACCATGGTGGACCTATCTGCATTCTGGGACTGATCTGGGTCTTATTGTCATTAAGTCATCCGTGATGGTTCTGCTGGAGGGCTCCTGAACACCCCTCTTGGTCCAGGTGCTTCTTCACTCCACTTAAGCTCACTGCTCACTTAAGGTGAACTGAACCAGATCATTCAAATGGTGTATTCTGTGATAATCCCCTTCTCCAGTCGATGCTGTATTGATGTTGCTCCAGAGGTGGCTCTCAGATTTAAGCACTTGTAATAGACCAGAATCAAGTTCATGATCAGCAACTGCATGCATGTCATTTATGTAGATCACTGTGATATTAGATAATACAAGGCAAGTGCAGGAGCAATTTTTGATTCCACACACACACACACACACACACGCGCACACACAGCTCTGTTTCCACAGAGATGAGTTTCCCCTGTGTGTCTGTCTTCCAGCATGATGAGCATGGAATATTGCCCCTGTGCGTTTGTGTGTGTGTGACCATAAGTGTACGGTATTTACATTGTGTGTCACATTTTCTGTTTTGTGTGTGTAGTGAAGTTTATTGGTGAGTCTATGATATTGTGACCTGTTGTAGTGTGCTGGTGTGCTGTGTTTGTCCTGTAGTGCTGTGGTGATTTATTCTGTTCAGAGGCTGTTGGCTGCTCAGCGACTAAAAGTTAGGCTTTCATTTTTCATCCTTCTTTTATGTAAGTACAGGGTTAATTAGGTAGTCTCTTTGAGGTTCCGATCTCCTCAGGAGAGGCTTGAGAACAAAAACAATCGAGGGAGGAAGACAGTTCTTTAGAACTGACAATAGTCTAGTCACTAGAGTTCTAATGTTTGAAAGGTCTTTTTAATATTGTATTCAAGTTAACCCTATTGTTCAATAAATGCACTCTTCAGTTTAGTTCTGTCACAGTCAGCAGAAGACAGGATCAGACTGAAAACCTCATTTCAAATGTTTTAAATGAAACTCGGAGAGCATACTTTGGAAATTAAATCTCGACTATAAAATGAAGTCACTTTTAACTCTTGTGACTGTCATGGCGTTTCTTCTTCCTCTTGATTCCTAATGTATCATATGAAGTAAAAATATGTACAGAATGTCAATGTCAACTGCACAAAAGAGTCTTATTATCACTTTATTTCAGGTTTCATTTGGTGCATAAGAGAAGTACAAGTGCAGCAACAAGTGATAACCACCTTGGGCACACAGTCTATGTGGGCACCTGCTTTTTGTGTTGGTGTGTGTGCAGCAGCACAAAGTGGAATATATATCAGAGGGTGTGGTTTCCTTTGTTTCCTTTCAGATAATATTGCAGATTGGTGCAACGTGAACACACCACCACAGACTGCAACCAGGTTTATTCAATTTGTTTAATAAAACAAATGCAACCGTTGATGAAGCTGTGTATATGCCTGCAAGAAACCAGTGCAGACATTTCAGTCACCTCATATTGTAATACATGGACATGTAGTGTATGTGTATGTATTACAGGGAAGAGGAAAGAGATCTGCAGAGATGCAGAGAGTTCACACACCTGTATGTGGCATTTCTTTTATATATCTATGATAGACAACAAGTGATGCACTGCCAAAACTTTCCGGGTGAAACTTGTACTCAAGAATTTCTGTTCCACTTGTGTGAGTAAAAGACTTTAATTGTTTGGGTCACAGCACGTACACATACTGTTACACCCTGAGTCCAGAATGCGTCATCAGGTAACAATTTGATTGATTTTGGAATATAAATCTAGTGTAATTTCACACTAACTGGTGTTTGTGTCACTCTGTTGTGCGATGACTCTGGTTTGACTTTAATTTGAAGTTGAAGTTAATTGTCATTGTCAGTCAGAAAGGTAGCGAGGTGTTACCCAGAGCAATGAGACTGCCCATCAGAGAGAACAAATTCAACCATGCTAAATGTGTCTTAACTTCTAAACTCCACCATGTACAGTGTATGGTATTGATGTCGACAAAGCCACCCCAAGGTCATCCGATACATTTCCACACCCACACTTCTGTCTCCAGGGAAACTGAAAGAAACGAGTGAAAACACTTTTGTTCAAGGAGAATTTCCACAATAGCAGAGAACGGTCAGATGGAATCACGCATCCAGGCAGACCAGTTAGAATAAGAACTCATCAGTGTGATCAGATACGTGCAGTACTGTACCTTTTCATCAGAACATGATTAGCAGCATCTTGCTATAACTGCTCAGTGTAAATCAAAGATGCGCTTGTTGGAATGCTTTGAAATGTTCTAACAACATGTAACAAACATTTAGTTGCAGAGAGAAAACAAGATCGCTGCTCACTGTTTCAGTGAGTTCATCTCAACCATTGTCTTTTTACCCTGCCTGTTTCTCTTCTTCCTTTCTTCTCTGTGACCAGGAGGATTTTGTGCAGGGATGCTGAACTGCACTGTATTGTCATGCTCTGTCACCTTGATATGTGCGGCTGAGGGAATGAGGTCTGTGCTCTTACAGCACAGTGGCCTATGCAACCTGAATTGTGTTCACAAAGCATAGAGCTGTGTGGTCCTTTCCACTTCTGTGGTTCATAGAAGCCACGTAGCCAACCAAACTAACCTTAAGTAACTTAACTGCATATCATTTAAACTTAACTCCAGATGGCTGTGACGTCGGTGTGTGTGTGTGTGTGTGTGTGTGTGTGTGGTTAGTATCATTGTGATGTCACGGTGCTGTATCGCTGCTGATGAGCAGTTGAATTTAATTGTGTTTGAGTGTTTGTGTTGCAACTTTCAGCCAGAGACGGCGTTGACACGCTGCTGTTCAGCTGGTGTTTGTCTTTAGTTCTAATTTTGAATTCTAATCTATGAGAGTGGCATGTCCATACTGTATGTTAACAACCCGTATGAAGGATGTACATGGCCACATAACTAGGCTTAATCCAGCAGAACGTTGTAAACTGTTTGTCTTAATCATGGTTTACACAATGCGTCATGCATCAGGACACTGCTTAAAACCAGAGGTAAAAACATTACTTGTAGGTCCAGTATGTAGGATTTCGTGGTGTCTAGCAGTGTAGTTGTAGATTCAACTTCTCCACCCTGGTGTAAAGGAGAACCTATGGAGGCTTTGAAACGTGAGAAAATCACAAAAGGCCCCAGTTCAGTTTGTCCATTCTGGGCTACTGTAGGAAGATTGTGGTTCAACATAGTGAACTTCATGTTCGTGTTCTTCAGGTCATTATACACTAATGAAAACATAGTTATGCATATTACAGTACATATTTGCCATATTGTGTAAATTGAGTGCCCAAAATATTATTTAGCAAGTTTAGGACACACCACGAAATCACCACAGCAAAGCTTCAAATGCAGACTCAGAGTAACAATTATACACACTGTGATGTTAGCACTGATCTAATATAATGTTTGAAAATTAAAAAAAAAAAATACCATAAAGTCATACAGCCCTTCTCCCATTACATGCGAGCGGAAGAGCCGTCTTGAGACAGTACTACTTACATATTTATTAAAGTTAACTGGAATACTAAAGGACACCATTTCAATTACATACTGGACCTTTTTAAGTGTATTTAAATGCAGTGGATGTGAAAGCGACTCTCCAACATGCTGTATTTAGGCAGTCACTGTGGATGCGCTGAAACTCTGCTCTCATGTCATGTAGTCTTATCCTTCATGTCACAATCAGCTCTTCATCTTCTTTAGGAGCAAGCAGAGCAACATTCATTCTAAGTGTTATTTTTAACAACACAATCCTGTTTTTATATAGGCTACATCACTAACACCAAGAATATATCTCACGAGTTGTTGTCAGACTCTGTGTTGCATAGCAACCAAATGATGTAACACTTGTTTTACCATTTGATCTCCTGCTCTCTGATGACTGATGATGCGCACTAGTACAGTTTGAGTTTGGTAGGAGGAAAATAGCTAATTTCTTATAATGACCGGCCGTAATCTACTGAACTTTTGTGTGCACCTGAGCATAAGGTTGTGCTTGAATACAGTTGAGGAGCATGTCAAAAGGTGCTGTAGCCCTCTACCATGATGAAATCTACAAAGACAGCTGTTCCACTTTGCAGTCATGTAAATACTACCTGTTGTCACATCATGGGCTACGTGTGCACGTGTACACCTCTGTGGACCTTTGTGGATGTAACTGAGTCTGAAGTGCTGATCTGAGTGCACACAGTTTTTATGGATTCTACCACTGCTGTCAAACATCAATAAGGTCAATTGCTAAAACTGTTGCTACTGTATGTTACCATGTGGCTGCTGCCATATTGGTTGGTTGTGAAAATGAGACAAATTGGACTTTAAAGATGTTAACTTAAAGAAGCAGAGCAAACATTTGACCATGTCGGCATTTAGTATGTGAAATCCATATTTGATATTTGCAATATGTAGAACATTTGATATGAATGCAGAAGGAGACTTCAACTAACGAATGAAACAGATGAAATGACATTTAGATGCAGAAGAGAAAGGGGAAAAAAACTCATTCATTTGCATCTGTAATTTGCTCTGGAGTGCACAGACACAAACCTCCATAATTATGTCAATTCTGCTGGCTTGCAGACCTGGCATGTGTCTCTTAAAATGTGCAGCATTACTGTCCTATCTTTGAAATGAATATATTTATTGGCCAAATGAAATCATTGCACTAGATATTCTTGGGCTGCATTCACTCTTTCTGCAGAATAAAGGTTCTCCACTGCAGTCTTCACTGCAACCTGTTTGATAAATAACAAACAGGTCAAGACGAATAAACCAGAAACAAAATCAGCAACTTTACGTATAAGACGACAAAGTGAATGAAGAAAAGACGCGAGAAGAAAGAAAGTGAAGAAAAGAAGAGTCAGTCCAACTTTTGAATCCATGTTTGTAGGTTTGCTTTAACAGCCTGCAGGCATTTTACTCTCCTCGAGACTGCTGCTGAACTCGACAGCAGGATTAGATAAGTAGAGACAAACGCAGGGAAGGAGAGTATGAGAGGTGTTTACTTCAGCCAGCCTTTCTGTCACAGTCTGCATGAAATGTTTGCAAAAATGACTTCGCTTTCTTTGTCTCCTTTTCCACTTGTCACATCTATTGGAGGGAGACTTTTTACACTCAGCCACTTCTCTGCACAAATATTTAGTTTTGCACCAAACTGAAAACACCATTGATAATCTGTAAATTAAAAATCATCAGTGTGCAGCATGCTCTCAAGTCTTCTCTCCTACACAGCATGAGACCAGTGATGGCAACTGTATGACATGAATCCAGAGTCTGCAGGTTTCCTTTCAGACACTGCATCTGATTCACTTTGTGCTGTGCTGTGTAGGGATGAGGAAGTCTTCAGGTCTGAGAGACTTTGTGTAATGTATTTGTCTGATTTGATTTGAATTATTCTTAGTTTAGCTTACAGACATTTTATGTTTGTTTTCATCAGCGACATTTTAGTCTTGTCTTTGTCTCATCAACCTTTTAAGGCTTCACATTATTTTGCGTACAGTTACCGTGGTTAGGTGTTATGTTGTGCTTGTCTGGAAAAAGACACATCTACCTGTTCTGTCCACTGAAGCTGTTTCACTCACTTGTTCACTAAAATACTGTTCATGGTCTGCTTCAGTTTGAGAGGAGGAGCTAGAACATCAGAAAATGAAGTGATATATTGAGAAACATTTAGAGGATTGAGTGGCAACATTAATCCTGGAACTTACTCATTCCCTCTGATAGCGACAGAAAGAGTAAGTAATGTTAACGTTACATCTACAGCACTGAATGCAAAATGTTTATTCATGACTGTAGTACAAGCAGGTCAAGCAGCTAAATCAACTTTTGAACAAGAGATCTTCTGAGCAGCAGAGAATACTGTTTTGCTAACCTGGGGCTAAGCCACATGTATGGATGTTGTTGAATAAGACTTTGCATCTGTCTATTCCTCCTTCTTTCACTTTATTCTTTAGTCTTTAGTTTGTTCTCTGACGTGTACCTTGTGCCATAAAAAGTGTGTGAATATCACACCCATTGAAACGCGACAATTTAGTCATCACCAAAATTCAGCCATTCTCTTCGCAATTTTACTTAGCTTACCGTGATTTACACTCACCTGTCAGTTTATCAGGGCCTCCTAGCTCAAACTCATGTTCTGCAGTTTCTTGGTGAAGATAAGATAAGATTGGTGATCCAATGTGCTTTACAACACAAAAAGAAATGCCAAATGAATGCATGTGAACAGCAATGAAAAGTCAGGAAGAGTTTAAAGAGAAGAGTGTTTTAAGTTGAAATCATTAACAGAGTGAGAAGAACAAACTGACAGAGGAAGAGAATGTCACAGTTTTGGGGTGTCTGATGTCTGCTCACCATAGCATTTAGTCCTTGATCTGTGGACAGACGGGAATCTTTGGTCTGAGGATCTGAGGTGTCTGACTATGTGGTATGGGGGCAGGAGTTCACTAATAGAGGCAGGGTAGGACCACTTAGTGCTGTGTAAACAAAGAACAAGGTTTTAAACTTCAGTCTTCAGCTAACGGAGCCAGAGCTGGGAGGCAGGAATCGTCTATTTCTGATCTTGTTAAAAGTCTCACTGCAGCGTTCTGAGCTAATTGGAAGCTGGATGAAAAGAAGTCTGAGTGATGCTGAAATACAAAAAGTTTCAGTAATGAGGTGGGTGGATATGATAGGTGTGGACAACTATCTTCAGGTCACACACAGAGAATTCTTTCAAACAGTTTTCAGAGATTACAAAGATTATTGAAGCTGAATTGAATTAGAATTTATGTGATTTATTGAACTTCAGTGCTGGATCCTGATTAGTTACATTTGTTTTTACATGAAGACATAATGTCCCAGGTGTGGAGTAGGGAGAGAGTGGTAATGTAGTATAACTTCAAATTTAGGTTAGGGAGGTCTGTTGTACTCTATTCAGATCAGCACAGAGACACGGGTCAGCATCTGTCTAAACGCCTCAATATACACACATGTACACATACATGTATTAAGCCATCATCATTACGAGGATGATCCTCAGCTCCTCCTGGCTTCTAAACAGCATGCTGTTTAGTGTGTTAGAAAACGTAATAAAGTGCCCTCTAAGACGTCCTTCCAACCATATAGGCTGCTGTACATGCTCTAAAATTTCATAATAATTCCCTGTGTGTTTGCAGAGTGTCTTAGATATACTTAATAATACTTAATAACACAGTTTTTACCTGAACCAGGATTTGGAGCTTTTTTCTGCCTCTCCCCCTCAGACAGCCTGAGTACGCTTCTATACATGCACGTAAACATGTCTTTCTATTCTATAAATAGATGGATCGTTATTTACAAAAAAGTTTCATCCTCAGGTCAGCTGAGCTCTTGTTCCACTGCCAGTTATCCCCTGCTCTGCAGTCTAACTGTTGTGTGTTTGTTGTTCAGGAGGAGGCAGCCAAGCCAAAGATTCTTTCCTCGCAGAAATTATCTCCAAAGTGGTGTTTCCTTGACTGTAAGTACATCATGCTAATCATTTCCTCTTTCCTTGATCAGTTTTTCCTCCTGGACTCTCTCACCTCAATAACTCTTTTTCCCACCTGAACCACAATAAGGTTTCCACATTTTGCTGTGTAAAGATTATTATTATTATTTATTACTTTAAGTCAAGCCTAAAGTAACTGATAAATGTAAGATATGTACAGCCTTGTGTCATGAAGTTGCAAAGAATGAATGCACTTGCATGTGAGATGAATTCAATAAGGCAGGTTTGTCAGTTCTTCACTGAGAACTCTGGATGACAGCCAGCTGCTGTATCACCAGTACTCACACTGAAATGGCAGACTGGACGTGGCCCTTTACATCATTACCCTTACATGATTGGTTTTGAAATTAGACTTGTCAACTTCAAATTCAGCATGTGACGTTTAGATCGTTTCAGGTTAAGACCATTTGACTTATTGTTGCTCTCACATTCTGTTTCAGGAATTCCTTACATGATGTCTTTTTTCAATGTTTCATTCATTTCATTCTGTCTGTAGTAATATCAGAAGATTCTCTCAATCAAGGACAAAAGCACTCAGCCTCTATTAACAACTTACAAACATCAGTTTATGTAACAGACTCTGCCAGCTGAATCTGTTAGCTGACTGTCTTTCACTGTTTGTTCCTTTGACTTTTCTTGAAATGAGCCCATGATCAGTGAAAGTGAATCATGAACCTTTCATGTATTTTTCAAAAGCTGTACCATCCAGGCACAAAGATCATCTTTGGGTTTAGTGTTTTGGTTTTTTGATTCATCATTTAGAAAACCATTTACAGAGTGATTGAAGTGGTAATTAAGGGAAGTGAAGTGATTTATAGTAACTACAAGAACAAACACACAAAGGAGCAGTTTGACAGAAGAGCCAGGAAGATGGCATGATTTACACATCACACACGCCTCCTCTGGACCTGAGGCCAGCAGCTCTGAAGCCTCTGATCACTTAGCAACTTAGCATATAGCAATGGCTTCCACAAGTTCACCTGAACCTGCTATTTCATGCACACACAGAATCATTTCATTTGTATTGATTCATTTGTCTCTTCACTGTCTCAGAATTGTCCCAGACAGTGTGTCTTTGTGTCCCAGGTGCTATTTTTATTGTCCTTGCAACAGGACATCCTTAATTCTGAGCTCTGAGTCTTCAGCACTGGGGTATGGCAGTGGCAGTCCAATTTTGACAGAATACATTAAGAGGGTTCAACAATTAATGCAGACATGATTCATATTTACAGATAAACTCATAATATCAGCATCTAAGAACAAATCACACAGCTCCACCATCTCAGTCTTGTTACAGCCAGATTGGCACGCACCACCAGTGCTCCTACTGCCAGCACATACTGCTGTGAAACTCTCCTGATAAACACAGCCACAGGCCCACACACACACACGCGCGCGCACACACACACACACACACACACACACGCACACACACACACACACACACACACACACTTTTACAGTAAACATATTGTGAGCTACACTAAGCACTCATTATGGTTTTGATTTTATGGTTAAACTGTGGATTTGTTTATTCAGATATATTCATTTAAAGCTGAGCCTTTCCAGGGTTACTCAGTGTCCCCACTTTTTTGGAATTAGGATTGTAGCTACTGATCAGCTGTGTTGTGTTTGAAGAAAACTGTCACCTCTGTAGAGGACCGCTTCATTCATTATTGACTGGTGATCTTTTGATGATCATGAAGAAATGTTACCCTTCCTTAACATGAAGCCTGGTGACTGGGGTCTATGACTACATGACAGACAATTTCTTCTTTGACAATAGGTGGTAATATAGTTTAGTTGTTACGGTCTTCTCAACTGTCACTATGAAATTAAAGAAACTATCACTAGTGTCAGGTTGTCTTGGTATGCGTCAATAAAAGTGCTTGTTGATTTGTCTTTCTGTGCATTTTGTTTGTGTATTTGTTTATCAGGGACAATGCTCATTAATTAACACTATAATTAGTTATTCAACACGACTAATTTCCATCTTTAGACTGTTGTAAAAGTGATCCTGCTGGCAAAGATGAAAAGTCTCATGGTAATAGCAGTTGGACACTACAAAGTGAAATTAGAACATCTTCTTGAAACCATTCAGGCTAAAAGTGAACTGATAAAAACAGTTTGAGAGCATAGACCCACATTTAAACCACCAGTTCATTCAGGCTGTCTGACTGCTGTTTTTTTTTTTAAGTTCCTTTTAAAATGAATGGATGCTGTAAAGTTCTGCTATATAGTTCTGTAAAATCTCATTATTTTATGGAAGAGACAGTCAGATGGGATGAATGTGTTTTTTCTGCCTTTTCTTATCACACTTCAGGTTGTCACATATACACTGCGTCTCAGTATAATTGCTGGAGAAGTGGGGAGCCAACTTTTGTACAACTTAACAATGATGCTATTTGCTTTTCTATCAGCACAGATAACATTTCATTGGTTAACACAGTGATTTTGTTTGTCTCTTCAGCTACAACAGCAGATCGTTTCTACAGAATAGACAGAGCACAGGTAAGTCTATCTTGCTCAACTTCACTGGATATTAAGACTATCTCTATCCAATACTGTATGTAAGTAGCCCGATCTCTGAGGTCAGATGACGTGGATACTTTGAGAGACACACCCTGTGAGACAGCGGCACACAGAATAAAACCCTACACGCCCACATCAGGTTCATGTGTGCCCATGTGTCCAGTGGAAGTTCTCAAATTTACGTGGAGAAACTAATTTAAAAACATATTATTTTACACTACCATAGTATACTATCAATACTACACGAATTTGAATGAAAATAAACAAAGATTTCTAGAATTTAAAATAAGTTTAGCATTTCCTGTAAAATTCTGTTTCCATGCCAGCCTGCCGCGTAATCACGTTCATGCACGTAGCACACATAAATCCTTGATTCATTATGAACTAAATTGTGATACTAGATAGTAAACAGAGGTAAAATGAATGGTTCAAAAACAGTCAATCATGAACTTTGTCGCCCGCTGCATCTGATTCATTTCTGCCGTCTTTTTGGGAGAATCATCTGTAAATGAAAACAGATTCTGTTTCTTTTTTAACTCAAAGATGCAGAAGAGTTGGGCGAGTTTTATCAGCCCTGAGAAGTGGATTTTACAACTGGATTTTAGCAGGACAGGAGGAACTAACCATTGAAAGTTCTTTCCACGAATGGATAAAACTGTCCCCAGTGAACATGATGCCCGTGGATTTGCTGTGAGTGTACTGTGGTTGTGGCTGAACCTGTCTTGGTCATTTAGCTTGTCTTAGGGCTCATGTTAATGCTGCAGCAGTGGAAGCAAATGTCCACGTTAACGAGTTTGATCACTGTTTGGTTTCTTGCCAGCTGCTTAATTATTCCCCTTCACTACCCATTGTTGAGGTAATGGAGGCTTTCTCTGACAGGTGGTTCATACACAACAGATACAGAGGCTTCAACGACTGCGTCTGGCCACGGTGTCTTGTTAATATTCAGCTTCTTCTTAGTTTAGAGTTTCACTGTCAGAAGCAGGGTGCTGCTCATCCTGATTTAATGTGGCAGTGGGAACCTTCAGATGCTCTGGTTTGTGACCGCTCTGAGATCAAGTATTGTGAAAAGTCACCTCACAGTACCTCTCTACTCTTACATATAGATCATGTGACTGACTAGAGAGACATTTATTCCACTCAATGAATCAAGGTGATGTACAGTATGTTGGCTCAGTCAATCTGCCAATGGTTACATGTTTAACGCAGTCACTAGTCCTGTTGACCTTACAGCTCTAACAACCATTTTCAAAGTGTGTTTTACCGTTTTAGATTTTTTTTCTCTCGGGCCATTGTGGACAAGTTGCAAATGAATGACTTGGTTTGTGTGTGTGTTTTTCTTAAAAAAAGAAAGATAAATAAGAAAAGATGGCAGCCAGTTAAGTAGGTACAGGTCAGCTTTGTATGCCTATTTGTGCTCACTTTGTTTGAAACGGTTCCTTTTTTATCAGGAACATCTCAACTACGTATCAGAAATCTCCCAGGAAGAGATCTTCATTCTGGACCCTGAACTGGTTGTTATGACAACAGTAGGGACTTCTCCCGCCGCCATGCCAGACCTGGTTAACCCCGCCTCCAGCCTGGTAAACAGCAGGTAGGTCATCCACCAACTACTCTGATCCTGTCACCACCCTAGTACAACTAACCAGAGCCATTATTTAGTTTTCTAAGAGCCATTATAAGAATGTTGAAGCACAGGACAGTACACTGACCTTTTTCTAACCCACATTCTTCATCAGGTGGATAACTGTCAGGAAATCATGTCTCAGTATTTACATTTTTTGACTGATACTTGCAAGTAGGCCACATAAAAAAACACATACAAATGAAATGTACAGCTGTAAACATATTGTACTAACAAAGTGAATGATTCTAGTATAAGGCAGAAAGGGAAGAGCCAGTTTGAAAAATGGTCAACCAACTACTGCACAGATATTGGAATGACGTCTGGGAAAATGGGAACATATCACAGAAGAATTCAAATTATACACTGCAAAACTAAACTATTTTGTAGCCCAACGTTTTTCTGAATCCAGGAAGTCAGAGCCGAGCAATTTAGTGTTTAGCACTGTCGCCTCACAGCAAGGAGGTTCCCGGTTTGAACCCTGGCTGTGGCCCTTCTGTGTAGAGTTATATAAGTCCACACATATTTTATATATGTATAAATATATACATACTGTACATATACTGTATATAAATAATATGGCTATTAATGTGGGAAGGGCAAAGTTCACGGTAGTTGGTTGAGCAAGCACACACTAATTTCAGTGTGCTGCTTCACAGTTTGAGTTGTCAAGCTTATTGAGCCTGTTAGAGGGCAAAGCCTGCATGAAGTAGAACTGCATAATTCTGAAGTGTGTGTGTGTGTGTGTGTGTGTGTGCGCGCATGCATAAGAGCCTTTGTGTGTGTGTGTGTGGGTGTGTAAATACATGAATAATATTTTCTATCTGCATTTTTCCACATTTTTTTTTCCTTCTGAGAAACAGCCAAGTGTTACTATAATATTAGCTATGGTTGTGTGTGTGCATGTGTGTGTGTGTCTGTAGAAAACACATTTTTTTCTGCTTGCCGTGCCTCCATATGAAATCCTTTTAACCATATTTACACACAGATACACAGATTAAATCCTCACCTACAGGAAACCTGTTTGAGCAGCTGTCTTTAAACTCAAGCAGTCTCTCTCTCTCTGTCTCACACACACACACACACACACACAAACACACACACACACACTCTCCTCTCTCTCATTCTTCAGGCAGGAGGAGAAGATCGTACAGAGAACAGAACAGATTCAGTGAGAATCATTTACCTTCTGTTCACTGATTTTTAGGGTTCATCCCATGAAAAGACTTCAACCAACATGCGTTACTACAGTGTGTGTTGTTTGTGTGTGTGTGTGTGTGTGTGTGTTTCTGTCACCTAATTTGTGTTTTTAACAGTTTTTGGACAGTAATGGGGCTGTTTGGATACACACTCAGTACTTAATGTTGTTCAGTATCTAGAATATTATCAGTCACCGTTCAACAACTGTACTTTGTGATTCATAACTATATTTACAAGAAGTCAGTTATTAAATTGCAGATGTCCTGAAAGGATAACTAACCAAATTGTTTCTGCCTATTTGACTCAACTGAATTTAGCTACAGTTGATAACTGAAATGGCACACAATGATCAAATGGCACAGTGCCATTCTGGTATTTCTACCTGCTTTGATCACAAACTATTTTCTACTTACTTACTTATCAATGAAAACTGCTCACAGTGACATCTGTTGATTATCTTGAGTAATGTTCTTGACGGAAATGTTATTGCACAATTTTCATGGCAAAAATATCTGTAACTTTATGTGGATAGTCTGACCGTTTATATTTCTATTTATTTATGCTCATGAATAGTCTTATATTTTTCATATACTATACAGATAATCTGTAGAGAGAAACAGTTGAAAAGCCACAATTCAAAATATCAAGAGTAATTCAGTTAAAATCACTTAGCCAAGTGTGACAAGCAGATTTGGTGCTCAGTGTGAAGCCTTCGTCACTCACAAACTCTGTGGCTACAGTATAATCACTGTTTGCATCACGCGAACCATGATTGGAACTCTTCACATGTTTATCCCAAAAAACAAACAGCAGGAGTGACAGAACATGTGACATTACATATAGAATGTTCAGATCCATTGTACACTGATGCCAAAACAGTTTCAACTTGATTTTTTTCCATAAAAGCTGTGCTTGAACATAGACAATATCACTCACATGCTATTTGCTGGCATTTATGAGCAGTCCTGAAGATAACGCTTAGTGGCATGTCTGGCTAGATGAATAGGGATAATGTTGAAAGCCTTTAGTGAACCATAAAATGATGAATGAGTTTTACACCTCTGTTTTCTTCTCTTACTTTTGAAAACCTCTTCACGCTGATATTATTTTAGGTTACTTTTGTTTCCTTTGAAGCATTTGGACAGCACTTAGTCCACCTCTCATTTCAATATGTTTTGTTGACTATCATGTTGTTGGCACAAAGACCAAGAAGAGCTTCTGCCTGGGTGTGACCACCTGTCCGGTGTGCCGTGCTACCGGTGATCCCCGCTTCATCAAAACACCACAACAGAGCAATAACCACAAAGTGACGACAGACAGCGTTTCACTGAGATACATGACTTATGTATGTTTGGACAGAGAGAGAAAGACACAGAGAGTGGTTCAGAGGACACGCCCCCCACAGTCCTGGAGCTGAGAATACTGCCCATTTTTACCTGATTTTGACACCTAATTTCATAAACTTATCATTATTTTTAATCATTCAAATTTGGCTGGGTGGTTAATAACATTTTCTTCTTTGGTCTGACAAACTCAAAACACATATTTATTTTGACTTTACACAGACTTTAATGTCAGTTAATAATAAGATATCCATGTAGACATTTGAAGAGGTGTGTGCATTTGGGCATTTGTGAGGACAGGAACCTTCCACTCACTGTGCAAGTGAGTAGTGAGAAGGAGAGAAAAAAGAAAACCAAAAAGAAACATTTAGGACAACAGTACATTGGAATTTATAGTAAACGGAGATGCCTGTTTATGGTTTCCTAATGATATTATGGAGCATACTAATCAAATATTATTTTGAATGTTTTGAGATATCATGATGAAAAACTGTACGTCATGACATCCTGAATGGCAGCACAGGGATCAGTGTGAAGATGTTATTCTGTGAACAGTATAAGCAGTGACGCTGTATTCAAACATAAATATGACACACATGTTGACAACAGAAAGCTGTCACATTGTTACATGAAGTGACAACATGTTCATGCTGTCTTTATTATGTTAATGTGTGTGTCGCTCTGTTCCTGAACACATCATGTAATGTGTTTACTCATTATCATCAGTGCTCCTTTGTTCCATTTTAGTAATGAATGGTCGTTATTAGTATAAGTGGGCACGCTGCACTGACAGCAACACTAAAGTTAATTGACCCTTGCTAATAGTTCTGAGCGTGTGAGAGTTTGGTTTAGAGCCTGGGACTGTATTTACTTTTTGTGTCATCTGAGTTTAATTATCTGACGTCTCTGAGCCATGAACACTTTGATTATCAGCTATTGATACAACAAAGCAGACAATATGACAGTGCACTAAAATAAACGCTTCCGGATCATAATATTTACCCTGGCATTTGAGCTGCTGTGCGGATATAAAATACAAAATGTGAACATAGAAAGATTAGCATACAAAATAGAAAGAGGGAACAAAAAAAGTAACAGGTACAGTGTGAGGATCGGCAGAGCAACACAACCTGCTGATCCTAACAACACTTCCCTTTGGCTATATGTGTGTGTGCATGCACATGCCTGTGTGTGTGTGTGTGTGTGTGTGTGTGTGTGTGTGTGTGTGCGTGTGTGTGTGTGTGTGTGTGTGTGTGCATGAGTGTTGGCGGGCTGATTTGCAATGCTGAGTGCACTGAGTGGGAGGATGAGGAGGAGAGATGAGACCGAGAGGCAGGGGCAGAGTGAGGGAGAGATGGGTTGAAGAGAAAGATAGTCAGAAAAACAGTGGATAGAGAGAAAAATGTAATGCATGTCAGAGCACTCAAGAGTCACACCAATCTACTGTACTGAGACACACACACACACTCTCACACAAACAGTGTAGCAGTTTGCCCACGCAGGGCCAGAGGTGAACGTTATTCCTCCCACCATAATTACCTCTCTCTCTTCTGCTTCTCTCTATCCCTCTGTCTCTCTGACAAACACTCTGAAAGACTCCTACACACAAAACATGTTGTTTTTTAAAATGATTTTTGAGCTGATAGCTTCACATCCTGTCAGTTTACACTCCAGCATCAGGTGAAAATCTGTTCACGCAAACACAAGGTTCACAAGATGACAGGCTCTCCACAGGTCACAGAAATTCTAAAATATTAGTTAGGTATATTTCAAGAAAGAAAACTTTGAGTTTGAGTTTGTTTACATTTCCCAGTGCATTTTCATTATATTGGAACTGACAGATGGTTTCAATACAAACAAAGAGGAAACCAGACTGAACAACATTAACTACCAAGAAACATTACAAACTTATACTATAACTTTATACTTCACATCAGGGTGAGGCTGGTACACACAGGAGAGCTACACTCATTGCTGTGGTAAATGTTCTGTGGTTGGGACCACAGCATTCAAAGCTGTGCTCGTACTTATGTCGAAATTCAATTGAAGTTTATTTGTATAGCACCATATAATACAAAAGCAGTTCAGAGAGCTTTACATAGAAACAACATAAAGCAGCAAAACTGAACAGAGACATCAACAATGCATACACATAAAATACATATACAAGTACAAACAAGCATGCTGTACAAATACAGTGTTTAAAATTTTTTTTTTTTTAAATCACAGTGTTAGACCAAGTCTATGATCAGCAGGCAAACTGTGTCAGTCTTTAGGTGCATAAATACTGAATGCGTCTCACTAGACTTTGAAAGTGCTCTAGGCACATCAAGGAGATTTCCACCTTGCAATCAGAACTAGAGAGATCTGCTGGGGTTATAAATTATCTGAGATGTACTGTGGAGTCAGACTAACAAGTGCTTTATAAACCGAAAGGGGAGATGATTTCTATAAGAAACAGGTAACCATTAAATGTTACGGAGGACTAGAGTCATATAGTCAGATCTTTTTGTCCTGGATAGAGCGAATGCCGCTGAGATCTGGAAGAGTTTTAATCTATAGATTATATTGTGGATTATTTTGTCTGAAGGACCCAAAAATGGAGAACTGCAATAAGCTTGTCACAAATGGATGGATGAGTTTTAGTTTGGGAAAGAAAGCCTCTGATTCTGGAATCATCTCTGGGTTGGAAAAAGGCAGTCTTAGTATTGCAGCTTATGATCTTAAAAGCTGAGTCTAAAGTTAGTTCTGAAGTTAGTTCTAGGGTTTTAATCTTTAATCTCTTAAAATTAGGAAAGGAATGTATGCCATGATTTATTTACATTTATTTAGTCGCTGCATTTGTCAAAAGAAACTTACAATAAGTGTATTTAACTATGGTGATATAACCCAACATGTAAAAATCATGCAGTAGAAGTACAACTTCAGTCGTCAAACATGCTGAGCTGTTACAAGTGTCAGGTTTTGAGTTTACGTTGGACCCGAATACAGAGACCGGAGACAGAAAGTCAGTGAGCAAAAGGTTTATTGCTGAGGTGCTGAATAGCGTGTGCAGGTGAAGAGACCAGGCGGGCAGGTTGACTGGCAGGCAGGCAGGCAGGCAGGGTAGGATGCAGGTCGGGAGACGAGCAGTCAGGCTGGCAGGCAGGCAGACGGAAACAGCGGGGCGCAGGAGATCGCTGGAGGTCGAGCCAAAAACAACAAGGGTTAGAAAACAAGCAAGCTTAAGGAACACAGAATAAATCACTCTGAGATTCTTGCAACGTGGCACATATGATCACAGTGAGGCACGGAATAATCTGGCGCTGAAGTTGAGGAGAGCCCAGGTAGATATAGTCCGGATGATGAGAAGATGAAGAACAGGTGCGCCACTCTGCTGCTGCCGCCGCCACGCCCATCAGACACACACAGGGAAGGAGCAGGTGAGGGAGAGGAAGGAGGGGGAAGACAGACAGGGAAAAACACAAAAACACCACAGCCAGCCCGACTGCCACAGCTGAACCGTGACAACAAGTGCAACATTTAGAAACCATTCTAAGTAGACGAGTCTTTAATCTGCAACAGCAGATGAGTACTTTTTACTGTCTTGATGTCAGTGGAAAGCTCATTCCACTATTGTGGAGCCATGACAGTGAGAGAGTACTGACAGATCTCAGCCAGACATGCAGAGATTTGTGCTACCACCTGGTTTTGAGAAAAGTCAAAAGCCAGGTAAGAAAAGCCATGTGAGTGAATAATAGACAATAATAATAGTGACTTTGTGTACAGAAAACAGTACCAAGAGCTATGTGAACAGGCACAGTCCAACACTCCCAGTTCTTCTTCTTCTTTTTTAAAGTTTCATTTTCCAGTTGAAGTTTAGTTTGGTTTGGGCAACGAGACTACTTTGTTCGGTTTAGGAAAAGACAGTTTTGAGAATCCGCATTAAGTTTTGATGTCACATGGGAACAGCGGTTTTCTGGCACAAAGCCCTAAAGACAGACATCTACCACATGCAGGAACAACCAGTACAAATCTAACAAGAGGTTCACAGATTTAGGGTTACTATCTAGACACAATCATGCCCACCATCATGGCAGCCCTGTGTTTAAAACCAGTGAGGACCTCTTAAACATCTGTTGGACTTTCCTCATATTAGGTAATCATCATACCGGTGGTTTCTTTCTAAGTGTTGCAGTTTGGGGACTTTATGTAACATTCTTATTCCCTTTTAGCGACTGCTACAGTTTCCATGCATATTAACAGTTCTGCAAGAATTACACATACCTTCTGCTTCCTCATGTTTTGCCCTCTGCCTCTACTTATGCTCATTATCTCAGTGTGCAACTGTTTAACCCTTTATCCAGCAAGGATCCAAACTTTTTGTTTGGAGTTTTGACATTTGACTTGAATCCTCTATTCATCACAAGTGTGAAAATTATGTGAAAATCTGTTGCATTACAAGTTCGGTTGGTGCTGCCTTCAGATACACAGTGTATTAAGTTAAAGGAACCTTGAAGGAAGTAAGATTTTCATGTTGGGAAATATATTGATTAAAAATATATTCATAAGGAAAAATTATTTAATTTAGAAAAAAATATTGAGGTGGTTTACATTCCTCTGTATCTCCCTCCATACATTCCTGGGGCTGTCTGGAAGCTCAGTGAATGTCTGAACTCAGTACAGGAAACATTCAGTCCTGGCTGTAAGCGATCCCCGGCTGAGTTAGTTTGTTCAGTGACTTTGTTTCCTTTGTGTTCTGCTATAGTTCTTCCCAGAGGCAGCGAGTGAACAGTGACAGCTCTGCAGCTGAAGCTTTAACACACAACTCAACACCTGTGGTCAGCAAACTCAGCAGGTTAGTATACTCTTAGCTAGTTGTCTCTTCTTTGTTTTTAACAGAAAAATAAGATACAACCTAAGTACAACACTAACCAGTAAGTGATTTGAGTTAACATGACAAAACACAAAGACTAGCAAACATAGACTTCAGTGAAAATTATGTAATAGTTAGATGGACACATCTTACACAGAGAATCAACACCTTGCAAAGACGAGCTCAGATACAGTTTCAATACTACATGCTATTTTTAAGGACCCACAAACAATAGAGATCATTATATGTCAAGTGCATACTTTTTGTCTTTATGTTGTTGTTTTGTATCACTGAATGAATTTTCCAGTGCTTCTTTTTTGTCATTGTGCTATTACTGATTTGTGTTTTGCAGGGCGGGTTGCATCCATCGTTCGAATACCACTGCTGCTGATTTTAAACCAAGACTGAGGTCAGTACACTTACACACTGCACTGTTATTTAAACCAATACAGTACAGATGTTTCCATCACACTGTGTAACTCAGTGTACTACTCAGTGTACCTTTGACATTGCTTAAGCTACCACATACAAATACTAACAGGCCAAGTTGTGAGAAAACTGGTCTGTCATCAGTGGTGTGATGTTGATGTGTCTCTTTGTGTGAGTGTCCGTTCTACAGTGTTCATTCATTAACTCTCCCTATGCAAAGTTCTTGTGAGTCCAGTCTATACGTCACATTTCCTTGCTCATTAAAACATGCCCGTACTCATTAAAGCAAGGCGGCACTCTGTTCATTAAAACACTGCTGCACTCTTTGTGTGTGTGTGTGTGTGTGTGTGTGTAAAATGAGCTGCTGACCAGTTTTCCACAGAGAATTGGAGGTCGTCAGGGTTATTCTTTTCAATGCTTCTCATCAATTGTAATCTTTCATTCTTTTATAATGACCAGTTGTTCTAAACTTGCCGTTCAATCCGTTCAATTCTGCATATTGAAAATACAACAAAAATGATAATTTATATACTTTTATTGTAGAATTATTTTTTTTGTCAAAACATTATCTTATCTAAACCATCAGTTCCTTCATTCTCAGTATTATTATTATTATTATTATTGTTAATATTATTATTATTATTATATTCAAATGTTATCCACCCTTCTACGATCCATCGTATCTGACCCATATCTGTGATGTCAGGCCATCAGCCATTCCTCCCAGAACCACAACATGCCATCCAATTCATAACTAAGCCCCCTCATCGCCCACATCATCTCAACATGTTGGATGTTGCTTTATTATCTGTTTATTTATTTTTATTAAGTATAATTATTTTGACTTATTTGTTTTTCAGTGAAGTGGGTTTTTATTTAGACATATAAATTAGTATGTCTTTCTAATAATGTACATTTTCATTGCATTGGTATTATTGTCTATTATTGCCTACTCCAGTGGCAGATGGCAGCTATTTGATGTACCTTAAAAGAAGCGGGCAGGTCACTGAATTTTCTTATAATATGTGAAACTAGAGGAGCTTGTAATTTGAAACATATACAAGAGTTGTTGGGTTTGTGTAAACAGCTTAATTCATTAAATAGGCTTTGTACAAAAATCTGACCAAATATTTTTATTAACCAGAGGGAATTAGAAATACAGGCCTGCGTGTGTGTGTGTGTGTGTGTGTGTGTGCGTGTGCGTGCGCTCGTGTGTGTGTGTGTGTGTGTGTGCGTGCGCTCGTGTGTGTGTGTGTGTGTGTGTGTGTGTGCGTGCGCTCGTGTGTGTGTGTGTGTGTGTGTGTGTGTGCGTGCGCTCGTGTGTGTGTGTGTGTGTGTGTGTGTGTGTGTGTGTGTGCGTGCGTTTTTTTATGGTAATGAACGAACATGTCCCCTAGTGCAATAGTGTGGCTCACTGATATGTTTTTTAATATTATTTTAATAGGACAACAATGGAGGCTCAGGCACAGAGGAATACGATCAGGCTTTGATACACATATAATGCATGTCAGTCGGATACCTTCATGTTGGTGTGGCTTTGCCCATGGGATTTTTTGGAGTATATAAAAAACACATATCCACAGTGTATGTTCCTACCTCACAGGGCGCTCGTTCAGTGTATCCTGGCTTTGACAGACGTCCACATCTCACCACCTCACTACAGGGGTGCCCCAGGGCTCAGTGCTGGGGACCCTGCTATTTGCTATTCACACCACCTACCTGGGTCAGATTATCTGCTCACATGGCTTTTCCTATCACTGTTATGCAGATGACGCTCAGCTCTATCTGTCATTTCCTCCTGACAACCCCTCAGTCTCTGTGCAGGTCTCTGAATGCCTCTCAGATATCTCCACATGGATGAAGGCACACCACCTCCATCTAAACCCCTCAAAAACTGAACTACTGGTCCTAACCTAACCAACTAACCTTCTCTAATCATGTCGCCTCAGTTGCCCTGTAGTGCCGCTTTGAGCTTCCAAACATAAGAAAAATCAGGCCTTACTTGACTCAACATACTACCCAAGTTCTAATACAGGTTTGGTCATCTCACGACTAGATTAATTTAACACCCTCCTGACAGCCTGCACAGTGAAATGGTGGTGCGGCTGGTTTTCAATTAACCCAAAAGGGCACATGTTACCCCGCTGCTCATCAAGCTCCACTGGCTACCTGTTGCAGCCCGCATTAAATTCAAATCACTAATGCTTGCCTACAAAGTTGTGTCCGGTACTGCACCTACCTACTTGGACGCCTTTATACAGGCATATGTTACCTCATGACCGTTGTGCTCCTCCAATGAACGACACCTGGCTCTGCCAGAGAGTCCCTCTTCTCCTACTGTAGCACTACCAAAACTGGACATGCTAAATCTATCCCTCTAGAGCTGTCACAGTACTTATTGCTGCATTAACATGTCCTAGTCGCACTGTATCTTTATTTTTTTGTAAGTCACTTTGGAGTGTGTCTAAATAATAAATAAACTAAATGTAAATGTATGTTTTGATATGCAATTAAAAACTCAGTGTGTGTGTGTGTGTGTGTGTGTGTGTGATTGTGTGTGATTGTGTGTGTCTGACTGTGAAAATTAGAGATGGGTGTATCTTTAGCACTGCAAATGGCTGATGTAAATATAGATTGAACAGAAACAGTAAAGCAGCTCTTCTGTCTGTATTGGTCTCTCTCTCCAGACAGGAAAAGAGCCAAAAGACGAGTGAAACAGAGAGGGAGAGAGAAAAAGGTAACACACACACACACGCACACACACACACACACACACACACAGAAGTATTGGAAGTATTACGGACTAGTCAAAATGTCCTCACTACATTGGTGCAAAACTACTTGTGCACACACACCCACACACACACACATACACACACTCCTGTGTCCCTATAGGTAGTTTGTTGGACCTGGCTGTTACAACTTGACGTTTCACTCATTTAAATTTCATGTTACACACAGAACTGTACCTTTTAGCTGACAGGTGTGCCTGTGGGTAAGAAAGAGAAGTGGGACTGCTTCTGTGTCTCAAGACAGATTGTTTTCTTCTCTGTTTTCTAAACCTCTATCTCCTTGTGCTCACTTTGCATGCTGGGAGTTGAGTATGTGGGAGCCTGAGTTTTCTTTTCTGTCAGCTTCACTGTTTATTTTTTTTATTCTCTTTGGGAGCTTGCATGTTTTCACTGCATGATCTGGTTCAGTTGTGTGTGTCTTTCTTAGCAGTGAGTTTGCCAGCAGGTTTGTGTTTAATTCCAGTTTTAGTGTCGTGCATGTTGAGCTGAACACAATCCTCTTCTTACTGTCAGTGATTAAAGTCAGTATGGGAATCAGTCCCATTCTGCAACAACAGCAACTAATACAGCAGTGCTGTTATTTCTGAAAGAGAGATGTTGAAAGCCAGCTGCCTCAGAGGAAAGCATTCTGAGCAACTTTTGACTGTTCATAAGACATACATTAGTTGGCATCTTTAAAGGATCATTCTGATTTATCACAACTCATTTTCGTATTTTCCTTAACCATTTCTGTCAGTTATAGTTGCCTAATGAATAGGTGAGGTCACTAAAAGGAATGCTGACAGGGCAGGAAACTGCAGCAGCAGTCAGACTGACGGATAGGTTGGAAGTAAACCAACAGTTTATCCAGACTGGCTAAACCACTCATTATCCTTATTATTATCCTTTAAGGCTAATAGAGCTTTTCAAAGGCCTCACATGTAATCTGTCCTGGATTAACCATCTCGGGGCCTTAGGGCTGTGGGTCACAAACTATTTCTTCAACTTTCTGTGCATTGTGTCTGTGTTAGGTATTAAATTGTGTGTTGATTGATGAAAAGAATTTGAATATGCACCATGTAAGCACAATGTAAAGTGTCACTAAGGTTCTTATCGAAGTGTCCTTGGGCAACATACTGAACCCCAAATTACTCCTGAAGGCTGCGCCATCGGTGTGTGTGAATGTGTGTGAATGGTTAGCTCCTTGAAACTAAAACAGATGAGCAGTTGGCACCTTGCATGGCAGCTAATGCCATCAGTGTATGCTTTGAGTGGTCGGAAGACTAGAAAGGAACTATATAAGTACAGTCCATTCACCATTTACCATTCACTGAATGCTGAGCTTTCATGAGGGTCTGGGTAGTCAGTACAGTTTCCTGCCCTGGATGGTTTGTGGTCAGTTCTTCCTCCAAAAGGAGATGTAGTAATCAGGGAAATGGATGCATCGATCTCCATATTATCTATATCAGATAAACATTTATGTCTGCCATTAAGATGCAAAGAATCAACTTGTTGATGCATTTAGATGAGTCTCTTAGCTTTTAATGATTTAATGTTTTTCTGGGAATACCAAGTATAAATGAATTATGAGTGCTCACTGTGAGCCACACAGTCTGTGGAAGTTTCCAGTGGCTCACTGAGGAAACACAGTACAAGACAGGAAAAGTTAAGCCAGGATTAGGGGGTAGGTTCAGTCTATCCTAATACAATGCTCACATGCCGTACATACATGGAGAGAAATGTGGTTTCTAGATGTATTTCCCCTTTACACTGGCTGTGAAGAGATCTCTTCTCAGTGATTGTACTGTCAGAGACGGATGAAAAACTCCACACTCTTTGTTTAGTGTAAAAATGACTTCAAACTTTTAGCTGAAGCTAATATAAGCCTATTTGAGTGGAGATTTTCTAACAGTCAAGTGTGGGTTTATTATTGGTGTTAAGTTGTGGCCAGTTTTCCACAGCCAATCAGAGAAACTTCCTCACTGACAGCACATGAATGCTTGTTGACTAGGATATGGACAGCTAGGATGATGTTATCCTTAATTTGCATACCTTGTTTTGAAAAGAAACAGATTCAGTTATGGAAACATTTAATTGCAATCTGTCTTTCTGTGTAATACACATGCACATTCTATTTCTAACGAAGACGCTCATCCTCTCTCTTTCATCCACACACAGAGACAGCTCCCATAAGGGTCAGACAGGTTGACTGCATCAAACTGAGGAGTTCAATGGAGCAAGTGACGTGTGTGTGTGTGTGTGTGTGTGTGTGTGTGTGTGTGTGTGTGTGTGTGTGTGTGTGTGTGTGTGTGTGTGTGTGTGTGTGTGTGTGTGTGTGTGTGTGTGTCTGTGTGTCTGTGTGTGTGTCTGTGCGTGTGTGAGACACAGAGAGAGAGCAGGGGAGGGGAAATATTTGCCAGTTCCTCTCCTCTCCTCTCCTCTCCTCTCCTCTCCTCTCCTCCTAAGACTGGCTCTCATTTTCTCTGGTTTACTTAATTCTTTCCCTGGGCCACATTCATTTAATTCCTACATTCAGAGTGTGTGTTGGGTTTTGTGCTTTGTGTGTTGTTTTTGATTTGTCTTGAAGCCACAAAAGCTCTTAGAGGTTTTTGAAGTCTGCTCTCTCTCCCTGTCTCTCTCTACCCCCCCCTCGCACACACACTCTCACACTAAGCCTAACATAACTGGATTAGGACTCCGCTATTTAAAGAGAGAGAGGGAGTGAGAGCGAGTATTGAGGTCAACCTAATAAGTATTCATCTCATATGTGAGCCTGGCTTCAGCCATACACATAGCATGTGTTTCAACCAATAACCAGTGACAAGAGCATGATGTATGTCTGTGTTTGACGAACGTGTACATTACAATGATGCTGTCTCTACTCGTTTTATCTAATTTACTAGCTGGCACTTTATATTCTCTTGTTATTCCATATTGGCTATTTGTATATTTGCATGTTTTATTAGAATGTGAAGGTGTAAAATGTAGCAACACCTACAACTCTCTGGGTTTGGTTTGGTTGATTGGTGTTTTGGGTGGAGCAGTAGTGTTGTGACTAGGACTTAAACATGTGTTAATAATGCAGGTTAAAAGTCAAAGTCTCTCTGTATATCTCTGTCTCTCTCAAACGGTCTTTCTCTATGTCTGTATAACTGTCTCTAATTGTAATTTAAATAGCTTTATTGGCATGACCAAAAACATGTTGTTGCCAAAGCAGTTTACATGTATTCATTACAGATTAAAGGAATAGTTCTGTTCTGAAGTGGGGTTGCATGAGATAATCAGTGTGTTACTTACAGTAGATGGCAGTCAGTGTGGTCCCAGTTTAGAGGGGCAGACAGAAGTCCCAACAGAGAAGTAGAGCAAAGCACTGCTGTGGACAGGGTCAGCAGAAGAAGCTGTTTTCAAAGTGAGGCTGTAGTGATTTTATTTTCACTGTGTTACCTTGCTGTCAGACTGCTCTTTGCGTGGCACTACATTGTCTCAACCATAGAATTTACGTAAACCTAAAGTCAACTGTGCACACATGCAATGGATGCAGTCCATTATTGATTGCTGCTATATAATACAGTACACTACAGTTTAATACAGCTGCTTCATACCATATAAATCCTAATTTGTTGGGATCTTCTTGTGATTGTGAGTCTGTCAGGCTGTGGCAGATACATAGCTTTTAGCTTTCAGAGGAGCTACTGACTCTTCAACTAGGCGAACGGCTGGGGTTAACATCAGGACGTTTATTTCCCCATTGTAGATATCTCTTACTAAGGAGAAGTTCTCAGTGTAGGAGGAAGTGCATCTCTGTTTCTACCACCCCGGTGGAGCAGTGACAGCATCTATGCTCCCCCTCTTCCTGTGTCTTCCTGTTTCTACCACCAGTTGGTGTTTTGTCTCTGTGCCAAGTGAAAATACTCAGCCAATTTATATTCTCTGTTTAAAGTCACTATTTAGTCTACTTAGTTTTACTTTGTCAAATGTTATTAATATAGATCATTTGACTAATTCATAATTGTTTTCATTCTTTTGTGTTTTTTGTGCTTTGAGTCAATGCTGTTGGGAGCCTGGTTGGTTGGCTTCATCATCAGCTGACTGAGAGGGCAGTCTTCAGGGGTCAGCTCTCAGTGCTTTGCAGTGTGTCTCCTGGACTTTGAATTCAGATGTGGCCAAAATGTTTTTGCCCATTTTTTTGTGTGTTTAGCAGAAATGTCCCACAGCCATTGTTTGGTGTTCAGTAGAGTTCTTTGACAGAGTTTGACAGAAGTGTGAAGGGCCTCTATTGGGTATGTGTCCTCTGGGTCATGCTCTGTCTCTGTCTCTCTCTAACCCTCTCTATGTCTAACACAAACACCTGTCAGTATAACACTACAGTTCAACAGCATCACAAACATTGTCCAAATTGATCATATGGTTGAATCAGTTTCAACAGAGTATAGTATCTAGAAATATTCAATATAATTTTCATAGAACAAAAAAGATGTTTGTGGTAAATGGACTGTACTTATATATCTCCTTTCTAGTCTTCCAACCACTCAAAGCTCTTTTACACTACATATCTCATTCATCCATTCACACACATTCATACACTGATGGCATTGGCTGCGATGCAAGGTGCCAACTGCTCATCAGTTTTTATTTCATTCATACACATTCACACACCGATGGCACAGCCTTCGGGAGCAATTTGGGGTTCAGTATCTTGCCCAAGGACACTTCGACATGCAGACTGGAGGAGCCGGGGATCGAACTGCCAATCATCTGATTAGTGGACGAAATATTACAAGAATTTTTAGATATTTATTTGATATATATATTTTATATTATAATATAATACAGCTTCCCCATCAGTTCATTGAATCCCTGCAGCATCTGAAGGCAGCAGGAGACAAACAGTATGATATATCTGCTGAGTATCTGATAAGTTCTGATTTGAGTGCAGTGCTATTACACACGACTGGCCACAGTATTAACCTTGATCACACACAAACAACATCACCCTACTACACAATGACCTCACACTCAGCATGCATCAGACTGGTCGGCTATAACTCTGCATTCTGCTCGTTATGTGAGAGACGCTGGATTACCAGAGCCCATTAATCCTGTGCGTCACAGCCCCTTTCCAACTTTTCTAAAGTTTTATTCCTAAATTGCTGTATCACATGAATTACCATGTGATGTGACCGTCTACAACATGAGGTGCAAGAAAATTGAAATTGAAATCGCAGTCATCTAAAAAACAGCTCAGATGAGGCCACCGACAGGAGCAGGTCCTCCACTAATCAGATGATTGGTAGTTCGTCCCCCGTCTACAGTCGTCCTGGGCAAGATACTGAATCCCACATTGTGTGAATGTGTTTGAATGAAATAGCACCTGTTTTGCATGGCAACCAGTGCCCTCAGTGTATGAATGGAACATGATATGTAGTGTAAAAGCGCTATATAAGTACAGTCCATTTACCAATCAAAATGTCAACCTTACCACCCTGAGCTTGTGTTTGTGCATGCAGCATGAAAATAGGGCACTAAATCATCTTCTCTTTTTTTCTTCTGATGTTTGGGCTACAGTTTAGCCAGATTTGAGTTTTTTTGTGTATTTTGCATCTTGAAATGTATCCCCTCTCTCTCTCTGTCTCTCTGTCTCTCTCTCTCTCTCCCTCTCTGTCTGTCTGTCTCTCTCTATGTCTCTCTCTCTCTCTCAACTAGAAATGTTGATTGAGTGTGTGAAGAACAAGGACGTGAAGAAGGTGAGTTCCATTGGCCAACGTCGATATTCATTCATAACAGATGTGAACAGCTTTTACTTTAGAGAACTTAAATCAGCTGCACTGTCTGTTTACAACTCTCTCACAAGACTTAAAGTAAAGAAAACATCCATTTTCAGTTGTCATAGTGTCTGTGGATGTGGGATATATCATCACAGGTTGGCTAAAACAGACCAACCCAAGAAAAACCCTATAATTTTTCACTGTGATGACCACCGCTGATTACCATTGATTGCAAAAAAAGGAATTTTGTCTGCTGTCACTTAACATACACACAGCAAATCAGCAAAATGTCCAGACCAGAGATGGCTGCTAAAATCAGTGCAGCTTGGTTCCCGTTTAAGTGAAGCAAAAACCATAGCAACGGTACAGAATGCTTGGAAGGTGCATTAGGTGCATTGTTGGAGGAAGTTTTAGGATACCAGACACAGAGCTAAAAGAGAGTGAATATTGGACTTTCAATTCATCAGATTGATACAAACAAGAATCTAAATGAAAGCTAATGTTGCTCTGTCTGCATAATGAAAAAAAACTATTTGTTAACACATTTGCATTCAAGTATGTTTTCATCAGTGTTCTGTAGTAATTACATTACAGAACACTACCTACTTTGGATAACAGTGGAAACACTGAACTAGCTAGATAAGTAAAGAATTTCTGACTTAGTGGACACGCTGAATGTGCACAAGTTGCCAAGGAGACAAAAAGAATATGAGAGAATATTGCAGATCCTGCTTTTGATTTCAATGCTCAAAATTGATACAGTCAAAATGTTTGTATCTTGTTTTAAAGCTCATATAACCTCTATTTCACCAAAAGCTGCAGGAGCTGCACCTGAAGGGAGCAGACCTCACAACACTGGACCTATCAGGCTGCAGTTTACTGCACTATGCTGTCAGTACAGGAAGCAAAGAGATGGTTCGGTACATCCTGGACAATGGTAATTACAGCAAACCAACATGCATTTTGAATTACAATTTACCATATAATGAAGATGCAGATTAGATTCAATGAAACTGTAATCAAATTCTATTTTTTTCATTCATTCTAATGCATCCAGGCTTCTGAGAATAAACCATGGTGCTTTTGTAAGAGTTAGTTTTGTGTAACTTTAGATGCTTTGCACAAAACATGACATTTATATATACTGTCTAGATTTGGACAAAACACAACTCTAGATCAAGTGTGCTGTACTCTCCTTAAATCTCTCTTAAGTTTCTTCACTATAAAGCATCACACTACCACGCACAGGAATTAACTATTGCACAACAGTTGCATATGAAGTTAATTCTTTGAAACCTAGGTTGGAATGTCATAGGATGTTTTGCACACTGTGTATGTTATAACAGTGGTAAATTACAAGATCAATGTACTGTATGGTAGTATCAATTAATTGTTGCAGATGTGATATTTCTCAATCAGTATTTTTATCATGATGTTTTGAAATTATTTTGAACTTAATCTGTTCTTACGCATTTCAACATGATTGTAAGTATATGAAGGACATTCTAGTTATTTGTCACCATCTCACTGATTATCAGTCAACATGGCAGCCAATGCTATTAGTTCATGAGTGTGTGTGAGTGTGTGATTGTGTGAGTATCTGAGTGAATGAGATATCTAGTGTCAAAGCGAGTGGTCAGAAGACTAGAAAGGCATGATGAAGTTACCATTTACTGTGATGAGCAGAATTAATAAATGCATACAGTAGGCTGATGCAGTGTGTCGTTGACCATGTGCCATTGACTATGTGCCATGTCTCTCAACAGTAATCTCCCATCTGTTTGTTTTTCAGCTCCAAGTGATCTACTGGATGTCACAGAAAAACTACAGTAAGTACAGTCATGGTTCTTTCTTGTCTAAACGTTTCAACAATTCAAATACAACAGATGAAACAGATGTAAGGGTAAAAAATCTTGTTGTTGATTTTGTTTCAATCCTTGGATCGTTGATCTATGACCATAATTACATCTTTCATGGACTGATAGGTGACACAATGTGGCTGAGAAAATGTACAATTCTAAAGCTTCGTCCTGTGAAGCACCAGCTTTGATGTTGTTCCACTAGATCTTGGTCTGTCTATATGTGCTGGGCATCGTAGCAAGTGTACCAAATTTTAAAGAGAATAAACATAAGAAACCAAACAAAAGCAGTGGGGTGCCTGATCTTCAATGGTGCTTGACTCCCAGAAGATGTCAGATGTTGTTATCTCATGCTCGCTCTCTATCTCTGTACTCTGGACCACCAGTGGGGAGACGGTTCTTCATCGAGCTGCATCTCTGTGTCACAGGACCATCTGTCATTATCTGGTAGAAGCAGGAGCCTCACTGATGAAAACAGACCTACAGGTAAGTTCTGTCCAACATTTATAGAACATGATTTACCCAGCCATACTGATTACACATCAGAATACATAATATCACAAACACTTACATAATATCACAAACTTACATAATATCACAAACACTCAGTCGCTTTCTACCATTTCTAAATACCCTGCCAATTTGAAGGTCCAGGAACAGCTATTTTCCTCATTCACAAACACAGATCAGACTTTCACACAGATACTGTATGTCAGAGATTTCTTTAACAGATGATACCTTTTAAGAAAGTAAATGTAATGTATGTAATGTATGTAATGTTATAATAGGTAGACCGCTTTGGTCTTCTTATGAGATACCAGATAAGTTTAAACTTACTTTAAAAGATTGTTCCAATCATTCTCAACAACCTGGCAGTTCAAACAGCGTCGATCTGCAGGTCTAACAGTTCTTATGAATAGCTTCATTCCTGGGCTAACTCCCATGTGTGTATGTACGTACTGAAAGAACAGCCTGGGAAAGAAAACATGGAACATCTGTTATATCTCCAGGGTTTGAATGGGACTGTTTAACTGGTTAAGGCTTCGAGTTGGGTGTATGATCCAGCTCCATAGACATTACTATCTTTGTCAGTCGCTACAGCCACAAAACTGAAAGCAGGACAGGATGCAGATCTGAGCTCAGGTGAGCAAGTGGAAACTGTGGCTGAGCATGATAAGTGGCAATCACTGCCAATCAAACAAACGCTCCCAAACATATCTCTCTTTTTATGCTTTTAATTATTATTTCTAAATGCTCTGACTTGGAATATTGTCACCCTGAGAAACTCCTGAACCGGGCACATGCGCCCTCTGTGGATGGACAGGGGTGTCTGAGAATCTCCCTGAAACACTGAAAACCCTGGATAGTGTGCATTTTTTTCAATGCCATATGGAGGTCAGTGTGCCTGCGGGCTAGCTGTGTATGATTGAACTTGAACATTCAATCTACATTCCAATCTTCACTTGTGGTCATGAACTTTAAGCAATGGCACAAAAAAGGAGATTACAAACACAAGTGGTGGAAATGAGTTTCCCTTGCAGGTTGGAGATGAAGTGAGGAACCTTGATGTTCAGGAGGAGCATTGAAAGGTATCAGTTGAGGTTCTACCATCTGATTAGGATGCCTGCTAGATGCCTCCCCTAGAAGCTTCTCCAACAGTTCCTACTGGTAGCAGACCCTGGGGCAGACCAGGAAATGCTAAAGGCATTATATATCCCATCTGGCATGTGAACACCTTATGAAGAGCCCAGGATGAGCTGGCATGTGTAGGTTGGTTATGAAATGTCTAGGATTCTTTTTTTTTTTTTAATCCAAATAAACATGACAACGTGTGCATTGTGAATAGCCTTTAGCATGACCATTTCTCGGCATACATAGTGACTGAAGGCTCTGCTGCATTGACTTCATAACTCGGCTGTGATTGCTCCTTGGCAAAATGGATGGCACAGTGTGCACTGTGGACTCACAAGCAAAGGTTGGGTTTTCTGGTGAAGTCATTGTGAAACCACTGTGGCTGTCTCTTGGTGTTTATGTGCGTGTGTGTGTATATGTGTGTAAGTCAGTCTCAAATATGCATCTTCTTTCATTTTTGTTCAGTTTTCCATGGAGGTTTCAACCGTGCAGAAAAAGCTCCTAACGGGCTGGATTCAGCAATGACCTAGATACAGAGAGGGAGAGAGAGGAAAGAATGGAGAGTGTGAGACAGACAGCGAGAGATTGTGTGTGTGTGTGTGTGTGTGTGTGTGTGTGTGTGTGTGTGTGTGTGTGTGTGTGTGTGTGTGTGTGTGTGTGTGTGTGTGTGTGTGTGTGTGTGTGTGTGTGTGTGTGTGTGTGTGTGTGTGTGTGTGTGTGTGTGTGTGTGTGAGTGAGACAGACAGAGAATGAGAGAATGCAATAAATCAAAATGGACAAATGCCTTGAGAAGAGAAGACTATGATTTTGACATTCGTTATAAAGTACTCTGTTTCATCTCTGCATCTTACTGCATTACTTAGAGTCTCTCTCTGGATGCTTCGTGTAAACTGGAGGCTTCAGGAGCAGTTTGTGATTGGTCTCTTTGAAATAAAGCTCACTCACTCACTCACTCACTCACTCACTCACTCACTCACTCACTCACTCACTCACGCACTCATGCACACACACTGGACTCAACTAATTATACTCTGAAGTGATTCAGCATAGCCTTGTAGATATGGACATGTGCTCTTTGGTCAGTTTTTAATATAGCAGGAAGGAACAAGCAGAAACATCCACAGATGATGCAGACAACAGGCTCTGTTTTGGTTTGTACAAACAAGCACATCTCAAATACATCATCAGGGGAAACGTCTTCTTCTATCATGCTTTGCTTTTTGTTTTTCCTGGTTCTTCAGATTTAGGTTGAGTGCTGACTCTTAGCATCTTGCATGCAAACATGTAGAAAACAAATACTGTAATTACACAAAACAACAACAGAACTTTGAGAGGACACTAAAGTGCTAAACACGGCTTGGACACACTTGTTGCTGTGGTTCGTGACTCATGAAGTTATGGAAGTCTGTGTATCATTTGTTAATGACTGTTATTCAGAGATAATAACCAGGTTCATCAGTGATGACAGCCAGACTGTACTCTGTTATGAACATTGACCAAGAGCACATAAATGTGCAAGG
Source organism: Argyrosomus regius (assembly GCA_946959425.1). NCBI lineage: Eukaryota > Metazoa > Chordata > Actinopteri > Sciaenidae > Argyrosomus > Argyrosomus regius. The sequence continues at coordinate 14,754,489 of OX336905.1, forward strand.
TTCCCTGCATTGAGTGGAAAATATAGTGGAAGTGAGCTGATCAGTCAAAACAGGTTAAATCTTGGAACCGTGGTCTCACAGTGCAGCCAAACACTAGATTAAAAAGCCTGTATATGTTTATTCAAATCACTGTTAAGATGCAAAGGATACACATTCCTGTGTGTGCGTGTGTATGCGTGTGTGTGCGTGTGTGTTTGTGTGAGAGAGAGAGAGAGAGAGAGAGAGAGAGACTTTTATGACGGATTACTTGTTTTGCTGCTATTCAACAATAAAACACACATTTGGAACTGTTTCGCTGTTTATTTAGCTTAGATCTTCCCACTGCTGTGGGCAGAGGAGAAAGAGAGCACTCTGACAGCTTCTAGCTGCTCCCACCAGCAGGATCAGCCCCTTTGAACACGCAGCACTGCTCACACCTGACAATTGTGCTACTCTGTTGCATAAAGTTGGCGGTTTGAGGGCCGAGCTCGGGTGGTTGATTAATGCATTCTTTTGTGGCTCGGGTGGGGACGATTGGCTCTCATAATGGGTAGGGAGGGTGCGGGCATAAAGTAACCACACACGACAACCCTGGATGTCTTTCCTGTCAACCTTTGGAGTCCCTCATCATAATCACCAAAAACCCAGTAAAAAAAAAAGTAAAACATATCCTCCTCCTTGTTAGAAGAAATGGTCCAGCCTGTAACTGTTGTGAGATATTTGGATGCTGTGTGTTGGAATAAAAAAAAAAAAGAAAGGACAAAGTTCAAATGAGAGACATAATCTGTGCTTGTGTCATTCTTTGTGCTCAGGGTGATACTCCAAAGAACAGGGCTGAGAAGGCTCATGACGCTGAGCTGGCTGCTTATCTGGAGAACAGGCAGCATTACCAGATGATACAGAGAGAGGACCAGGAAACAGCTGTCTGAATCCGATGAACTTTATGAACAGGACGGCCATGAAGAAACTGCCTTCTGTCTTCTTCCTGGTCTTCATGAGACTGACAGGAAGAATGGTACACAGACTCTGACATGTGTCCTTCCTTAAAGCACAGAGTGCAGACTGAGAGTGAAGCTGTGCCAAATCTGATCTCAACATGCATTTAATAATGATTATAACGATGATGATGATAATGACAGTTCTATTGAGGGTTAAGGCGTATGTTAATGAACATGAAGGTAAGATATATGGTCAAATGATGAGATGTTCATGAATCATTCCTTTTCATTTTGATTAGCTCAGTAATAAAAGTATTAGTGAAGTCAAGAAAATAGAAACTGGGACAATTAGAATATATTTTGACTTTGCATATTGAGGAGCAAACTTGTTCTTCAAAACACTTTCATATCAAACAAAGTCAGCAGACTCTACTGTTGGTTATGTAGGATCAGATGTCCCACGCAGTGTCAGAGAGTAAACTGAGTCTGTAGACTCATGTCATGAAAAACTCAGGAAAGCAGTGGTGTATTTAAACTGACTAACACCTGACTAAAATATGAGATGAAGTCTTTTTCTAACTATGAAATATCTTGAGGAGTGTTAACATTGGGTGGGGCTAGATGGCAGAGGCAGAGCCATACATTGCAAACATTTGGGGTTTAGCCTTAACCTAGGTGCATGCTCCCCAGGGAGAGTTTTTTTTTTTTTTTTTTCCCATTTACGGCAGCTACATGCAGCATTTTTCAGGAAAACCCTATTTTGTATCTAATTCTCCAACTATGAAACTAGAACACAACAATGAGAATGACAATTTTAATTCCTACCCCCTAAAACATGTCTCATCAGCATTACTGATCTTAAAATCTATATTTGATAAACTGCTGGAGTTCACAAAATGAATGTTTAGCTGATAAATTGTCTACATTTCAATCGTCACGTCATAATAATCTCCACATCAATGATCCAAACAATGTAAACAATGAGGCTAACAGAAGAACATTTACTCCAGTGCGATCACATTTCATATATTATCTTATTTTCCTCCACTGAAAGAAGAAAATCTAAACATACAAAGATGAAATGCATATCTTATTCTCTTCCATCACCTCCTGTTCTTCACATTTTCATCTCTTGTTCTCCTCTCTTCACCTGCTTCATTCCTCTCCTCACTTTCTCCTTCACTCCTCCCTTTCCTCTCTCTTTCCTCTCACTCCTCAAATCCACACTTCCACTTCTGACCAATTCCACCATTCCTCTCCTCCTGGCTCCTCATCACATTTCTAGATAGCCAGCAGTCCATATGTGGCCACCTCACCAACTCACTGTTACTAGCTTGTTAGAGTGTGAGTGCTGCAGATTCACGAACCTGAAACAAAATTAGTCGGCTGTTCTCTGATTCTGATGCTGCTGAATCACTTTGGATGGCGGCTGAGGTTGACTCCTCATGATAAACTTGTCCATAGTCCATAACGTAGTTAGCTAGCTAGCTAACTAGCTGCTGTAACTGAATAAAACAACACACACAAGACAGCCCCATGACATTGTTAGGGCAGACCGCACCCAATCCCCCACCTCCAACACTCCATCGTCTTACCATGAAAATCCACAACTGATTTAATGGAAAGTGCACCATTTACTATTGTCATGAACAGACAGACAAGAGAGTTGAAAGTTTGGCATGATGAAGGTCAAGGGATTGTGAAATCATAAGGATTCATGAATATCAGTATCAGGTTTCATGGATGTCTAGTAGCTGTCAAGAGATCTTGTTTAGACCAAAGTGTTGGACAGACTACTACTCTGTGATCATTCCACTGAGCATTAATGCCACCATCACTTCTGTTATGAACCTATCAGAGAGAGGAACAGAGAGTTTTGATCACCCTCACCTCAACCATACAACTTGAAGAATACTGTATACTGTATTTTGTTGACTTATAGCAACATATTCTGTAGGTGATTATTATTTATAAGTTGGAAAATAATCAAAGTGATGATTTTTTTCTGCTGCCTATACTGAAGGAATGAATGTCTGAGGTGAATTTCTGGCCTGGGATGACTTTACACAGAGAACAGAAGACCATAATACAAGCAGTATTTCAATGATTCCATTTCCACTTTTAAAAAGACCAACTGATGAAGTCTGAATGTTATCACTCAAATTGTTTCCGTTAGAGTACAGTAATGAGAGTGTGTGTGTTTGTGTCTGTGTGGATTGTTGAAGTGAAAGTGAAATCAAGCCTAGAATCCTGCATGATTATTATACTTTGTTGTGCCAAATTTCAACGCTTGTTTATGTTTAAAGATGAAGCACACACCATTAGAGTGCTAAAAACCAACAACCTAAATCTCAATTGATCACTGTAAGATTTTCAAACTGTGCTGAGCTCAACATCAACACTGAGCTGTGAGGAACATTTCGATTTTAGAGGTGCTGCTGGACAGAACAGCAAAATGAAACATTAAAGTGTAACATCGCCACCACAGAGAACAATACATACTGTCTAATTGGAATAAACAGAGGGAAGAAGATCCATCGGATGTGTTTACACATGTAAACATACAGTTTTCTGGATGAATTATGATTTACTCTAAAGTGAAAATGAAAATCTTACAGCAGCAATGGAAAGAATAACTTTTATTGTCTCTCCAATCTTTCATTGCTGCTGATTAGCTGACAAAGACAAATCAGGCAATCACCTCACCTGTTCAGTTAACTTAGTGAGTATGGTAATGACACACCTGGATTCTGTGTCAAGAGATTAATTGAAACATTACAGCAAGCAGCCAGAGACAATAACAATGGAGACACAAGCACAAAAACCTGCATCCTGTTAAATCCAAAGAACAATGTTCCTCATGTTTTATTGAACATCATATCTTCATATGTTCAAAACCAGGATACCATTCAGAACTGTACATTAATGTGCATGTAGACATAGTCACCCAGGCTTTGTGAGCACAGTTGGAAACCAGTCACCACTCATTACATGACATGAAACATGAGATGATTTTTCATGTGTGACGACGGTTCACGTACAAACTCAACAAAACCACAAAGTCCACAGCTTCGCCTCAGTTTAGTTCAAGAAAACTTCATGTGTTTTTCCACTTTCACACATTCCCTGGGACTGATTGTGATATTTTTTAAAAGATACATTTTCCAAAGATATATTTTGTTTGCTTGTCACACAACTGACAGACAAACTTTGATGATGTTACCAAAGAGCTTTGAAAATGAATATCACATCACGGAACAATAAATTCAGTTCATACTCTGCATGGTCATTCATCAGAAAATGATTTGAACTAGCAGTGACCAGCTGGACCTTCAGACCTCTGACCCATTTCCAAACATAGATGAGGAAAAAGTGTGTACTAGGATTTTTGAGTTGACTTGATGATTTGTGTCTAAACGTTGTATAGTAAATTATTAGAATGGACTCTGACCTGGATTCAGCACAGTGACTCCTAAAATATTATAATTGGCAAACCAAAAAGACGAGTCTCAAACTAGCTTCAATGACTTTTATGATTTTGTTTTGCCTGTGAATTTTAGCATTTCAAATGTGTTGGTGTCCTCAGATTAGCTTTGCATCGACAAAAAACTTGTGCATGTACTGCATCACAGTGATGTATAGCAGGTTAGATCTATTCTCTTTTTTTATCACCTCTGTGGCTAATCTAGTCTTTATTCTCTCATGTTTATGATATTTTTTGGGGGTAAATATTTTGGTGTGAAACAGTAAAAATAGTTTTAATTTTCTATTTTTTTTCTGTCTTTCTAATCCTGCATTTTTTTGTTTTGTTTTTAAGTTCTTTGATATTTGTATAATTTGTTATATATAATAAAAAAAGGCAGTATATTTAAGAAGGACTTGTGTTTTTTCTTGTTCCTCTTGTGTTTTTATAGATATGGGATTACACACAACAGCAAATTGAATTTAGCATTTAATTATTTCTGCTTCTTCCTGCAAACACATTACCATGTCACTACAAAGCTAGTTCAGAATACAAAGCTCCTTCTAAGGTTCAAATGGTCAGGTTTACTGTGAAATCATGAAAATGTCACTATGTTCTGTCCAACCTGAAGCCACCAGAATGTACTTCAGCTCCCATAAATTCTGGTGTTAAACCACCTAGGTAAAACTATTTACTATTTATAGATTGATCTATCTTCACTCGTGTCTCTCAGTCTGTCTGCTGAAGTGGTCTTTATGTTTTCATTGAAGCCATCTATGGGAACCCAGAGTTCATGGTAAATCATAAGCATAGCCTTCATCAGCTCTGTTCACAACACAAGAATTTTAATAGTTGAGTTTAATAAATGTTTTCAAGCAGCCTGGTTCCAAACTGCCCATGTCTCAATATTGTCAATGAGTCAAACAAGTCTGGTGTGTTATTAATTCAGTGAAAATAAAATGGTACGTTTTTGAATCTGAGAGGCTGTGTAGAGTTGCACTATCATTCCATTTATGACACAGTCAAACAAGTGTAAGTTTACATGAAGTTAAAATACCGGAACAATGGTGCACTGGAAGTTTGACATGCATTGATTATGGTATTGATTGCTATGGATTTGGTTGCAGAGAGACACATTGTCCAATTAGCAGAGCTAAAGCTAAGCTTTCCATTTGTTTTTTACAGTATACCTCCCTTTGCTCTCATGATGTCTGACACTCCAGGAACTTGGTGCACTTAGCAACACTTACCAACTTTAACCATCTGGGGCAATAGGCCTTTCACAGTACAGTGTACGCCAAGTTTAAACCCAAAGCCACATTCTTGGGCTTGAATCTGGCAAATATGAGAGGACTCAATACACTGAGTGTGCAGTTCAGATACCACAGCACCCATGCCAATATGTATCGACTGTGTACTGTGAAGAGTCAAAAGTACACAGCCGTGATACTGTGCAGTGTTAACATGAACCCCACAGCTTTATCTTAAGCCTGAAAATGTCAGATGATTATTTTTGATAAGTCTAACAAAAAATTAAAATTAAATTTGAGTTTGGCTCATATCACTGATGAGGTTTCATAAATACACAGTATAGAAGAGAATGAGACCTCACATAACTGAAGAGCAGTAAAATTAGGAAAGATTAAATCACATATCTTAATAATTAGCTGAGATTGTTGAGATGTAAAATGTATATATATATTTTTTATGATTTTATATAATTAATGAGGTCACAACGAAGTCCATATATCTTGACTTTTTTCTTGACTTGCACTCTGTATGTGCATTATTCCTGGGATGTTCAAGCATTACAGTCCATGTCCAGCAGGTATTTCAAATATTTTTATGATACACTGTGAACAGCTCACTTTGTTTAAATACCACTTACCAAGAAAAGTGATAGATTTCCTATTTATTGTACCCAGCACTGTGTGTCCTGTGTTGTCCACATACACAGTCAATCTGGTTGATATTTGAACTGCTCTTAGATAGATAACTGCTCTTTCCAGATCAAATGTATTGATCACTTTGTCTTGTTGTCAGTTTACTTAATGAGCAGCTGTATTGTTGGGAACAAGTGGCCTGTATTGCTTATTTTTCTTCTCTTGATTGATTACTCTGGAGCTGCTATTCTGTAAATAGGAATGCACTACACTTACTACACTAGACCTCAATTAGCCAAGGTTTACTCTTTGTGCCAAGGATTTAAAAAAAGTCTAGAGAATCTTCTACACTTCAGGGTGGAGTTTGAAAAAAAAGGATGTAATTAATCAATCTCATCGATCCATGGCTGCTGAAATTGGTCACTGTAACCGTGACATTTCATCTCTCATAATTATCCCACTGAACAAAGCATAGAAATAACAATTTGCCAGTCGTGGATCCTGATATATTTACGGAGAATCCAGATGGGTTTTATATTATTTATCTAAAATACCATAATTTCTTTTTTGTCTAAAATATCAAACTATTCATGTTGTGTTTAAAAAATGAAAATGAAAAAAAGTATATTCCTATATTATAATATATTCAGTTATCAATATTTGATACTACTCTTAAATGTGGAGCCAGGGTCTGAGCAGCTAAGATGGGAGAAATATGATCTCTGATCCTGGTTCCTGGCAGCATTCTGGATCGGGATGTGGACTGCACCTTTCTGATCTACCGACCATGCAAAGAGCTTTTACACTTGTCACATTCACGCATTCTTACACACATTCATACACTGAAGGCAATTCCAGTCCTCTCACTGCAGTCATAACAATAAATATGGAAAGATAATTTTACACTTTGCACTAAACAAATATTCGAATCAGAATCCTGTCCTGTGTTCATTTTTCCAAACTGATCTTCGGTTGCAAAACACTTTGTGAGAAGAAAAATGGAGACTAATAGAGCATGTTCTAATTAAGAATTTTGAATATAGATTTGATACAATCTGAACATGTACAGATAACATTAGTGATGGAATGAATCACACACATACCTTGAATTGAGATTCTGCTTTAGTGAGAGAGGTAAGGGCAGAGCAGTGTAATGTATGCTGCTGCATTTATTCCTGTGAAATCTCTATTCATTTTCCCATTGACAAGTGCAGGCTAATTTCTCATGAATAATGAAAGCTTTAGTTCTGAGGTTATTTTAGTGCCTTTGATCACGAGTATGACACACTGCCAACTGCTCTTACGCTCGTTTACAAAGCTTAATCAAACTATATTATCTCCTGTGCGGCATGGAGTATCTACAACCACAACTTGTGAACCTGCTTTTCCACGTAATCTGTAACAGCATAAATTGGTGGTTCAAGGGTTATTATGGGTATTGCCAACTTATAAAAAAATCATGAGTCATGTCATCTTTTTTGCTTTGGCTTTGCCTCTTGGCCTGCTTGAATACCATCAAAGCTTCTCTGATACATAATAGCTTCAAAATAGTTATTTTCTCTGCTGTTATTCTTGCCTTTTTATGTCTTTGGTCTTCCTTGATGTAGATCAAGTCCAAATTATGGGTATAAGATGAAAGCAGAGATGCGAATTGATTTAGTCTCGTCTGATAAGACAAGATACACAATGATCAAAGAAACAACTCATGCTGAAAAGAAATTCTCCTCACTACAGCTGTGCATCCATACAACAAACAAATATACCAACCAAAAGTTGTACTTCGGTGTGTGTGTGTGGGGGGGGGGACTAATAGGACTAGTGTAACCAGAATGAACTGGTTTGGGAGACAAAAGCAGGGGGCTAGGAGAGGTGCATGAGTGAGAGACACAGGAAACAAGAGAGGGACAGAACTTTTCCCCTGCGTCTTTCTACAACTGCCTGCTAAACAAGTAAGTGCTGTCTTTGTTTCAGCTTGTTATTTACAGTCAAACAAACAAATGAGCTCATAGCTGATAGAATTAGGTGTTAACAATGAACACACATTTAAAAAGAATGCACATTTTATGTTTATGTCAAACTCTGTAGTGTTTACATTCTGCTTCTGCCTGCTGAGTTTTATTAGTCTTCATGTAGTTGTCCCATTTCCTGTGCCAGATCCATCCCAGCACTTTCCCCACAACTCAACTTTAAAATACTGCAAGTAAAGCTTTTCAAAGCGCACACATTGTTGTGTGTGAGTGTGTATTGCACTAATACTGTGGAGAGAGGCAGGGGAATCTGGGGAAATGTTAAGCTATTGTAGCCTATTTTTAGGGCTTGATTAGAAATTTTAGAAATGCATGTTTTTGCTACTTGCTGATACAAGAAGTTTTGCAGTGTTGTGCTCTTAGTGTTTGGCACATGGTTAGTGTGTGTGTGTGTGTGTGTGTGTGTGTATGTGTGTGTGTGCGCGTGTGTGTGTGTGTGTGTGTGTGTGTGTGTGAGAGAGAGAGAGAGAGAGAGAGATAGAGATAGAAAGGACAGGCAGATGAGAGTGGGGTTGAGAGAATTGCATATTATTAGCTTTTTTGCTGACAAACTAGGCAACAGGACAGATTGGTGAACTGCAACTCAAAGACAAGCAGAGAGGAAGACAGAGGCAACTATTATTGCCCCAAAGTCAGTATATTTATGACCCAGTCAGCTATTAATTACATTCAAGTGCACTTGTGGCCTCACGTTGAACCAGGTCTTTGTTGTTGTTTATCTTATTTCATACATTTTTGAAACTTCCTTTATATCCAGCTGTTTTGATAAATTCACCATAACGTCCATTTCCACACATGAACAGATTGACTGGCTCAGGTCCCTCCAAAACTGAGCTGCCCCCTCTTCCGCCTCAAGCATCACTGTGTAATAATATGATTAAACTATCAGGTAAGCATAATATCAGCTGAAACTATGCAGACAAAAAAACAGCAATGATTTGTAAATGATTGCTGTTTTTTTTTTTTGAGTGTCTTTTTGAACTGAAATACTGTCTTTACCCACTCAGTCCAGTTGGTTCAACTTCATACAATTATAGTCATAACATCCATCAGTTTAAACAGATGTTTCACAATGAAAGCCATCCAGAGAGGTAAAGGTGTGTGTGGAGGTGTCATAGTTTTGAGTTTGTTTTTCCTGTTTTATTTTGTAGTTACTGTTTTGAGTTTGTTTTCTGTGTTTCCTGTTTTATTTTGTAGTTCCACCTTTTTTATTTTGTAGTTCTGTCTTGTCTTTTTCTACTTCCTGTCATTTCCCACCTTTCTTGATTTGTTACCTCCCCTGATTGGTTTCACCTGTGTCTGATTAGTCATGTCTATTTAGTTCCTGTGTTTCCTTTGTTTCCTGTTCTGTCCGTTTTTTGGTTTTGTGTGTTCTTGGTTGTTTGTTTCTATAGCTGTGTCTCAATTCAGGGGCTGCATGCTTCGGAGGACGCGGCCTCCGCGGCCTTCGGGGGCGACTCCTTCTGAGAGACCTTCGAAGCATTTCCTGGTTGCGTCACCTGCCGTCAGTTGGTACTTTGTAACGTAGCCGTTGCCTGTCAGTTAATCGTCAGTTGAGAAAACAAAGAAAAAACAGACAGAAGAAAGAATAAGACAGAAGAATGAAGTATAATATATAATAGTGATAATCCTAAACGTAGCTCTTTATTCAATCCAATCGTTTAACTAGACTTTGCAGTTTTACAGTCTGGAAGAAAAGCAGGGATAATAAAAGTAATAAAATATAAGTAATTAGTAAAAGTATAAGTAGTAATAAGGAAAAGTAATTAAATATAAAAACCCAATACTTACTTTTATTATTATTATTATTATTAAATGTATTATTCATTATTAGGTATTATTCATCGCCGCTTGGTGTCGCATTTGTATTTTCCCGGCACTGAACAGCGGCGCGCAAAGGATCTTGGGATATGTGAGGCCGCGAAGGATACTCCGGTGCATCCTCCAAAATTGCATTTGAAGGAGCCTTCGAATTGGGACAGCCTTCGGCCTTCAAATGCGTGCTTCGAAGGATGCAGCCCCTGAATTGAGACACAGCTTATGTCTCTCTGATATCTCTCGTGTTCTCTCTGTGTTCGTCCCTGTGTTCCGGTTTCTGGTTTTTGTTTGTTGGATTATTTGCCTTTTGGTTTCTGTGTTTTTGCCTGGACATCCAGCCGCTTTTTGTTATTAAAGTAAGTTTGTCTAATTCCCTGCATTTGGGTCTGTTTCTGCACCTCCCCACTCATCCCGCGTAGCAGAACGGACAGACCATTATTGGATCCAGCAGGATTTTCCATGTGGAGTACATACAACTGTACTGAAGCATATTTGTTACATCAGTTGGACTCGAGGTTTGTCAATGGGCTGTTACTTACAGATGACACTGACGTGTGTGTATACAGAATCTCAACTGTCTCCACTCCTTCCTTTGGTCTGTCTGGCTCTCTGGAATAGTTAGTAGGTCATACAGGGACCGATAAAAAGTAATTTCCGCTCGGCTACTTTACAAAATCCCTAATTACAGTCAACAGTAATACACACAGACGTACACACACACACACACACACAAACACACACACACATTCACTAGCTCTCAAGCCTTCATCCCCAACCTTCCTCACTTCTAATAATTTGGTCAGAATCTAAACTCGGAGCACACTTGGCTTTTCAGATTAAAAACCAACATACTGCAGGAATTTATAGTGTCAGTTGTTTAGAATGAGGCATGTGTGTTGGTGTGTCTGTGTTTTGCCTCACTGATCACTCTTGCTCCTCTCAGAGAAGAACACTGCTATGCCAGAATAGAGCAGCACCTTGTTTCAAATTCTAAGATGTGATGAGGAGGCAAAAATTATCCCAACAATGACCCTGCTATCTTTATAGAAAAAAGCCAGGATCAGGCTGTCGTGCCACAGTAACCATGGAAACCATTGTGCACCATGCAAACATTCTGAAGGTACATTCAGACTGAACACAAAATTAATTTTCACCATGCTTTATTTGAACAAATTTGACCACAAAAGTGGTTTTGCAATCAGTGTGTGTGTGTATGTGTGTGTGAATACAAAAAGTACATAGAAGAACTTCAGTGCCAAAATACTGCAGAACATTATAAAAATATAGTGCTGATAGTTCCAAATGTTATGAAACTCACACTAATAGTTGATTTCACAGCTGTTTGCACAGGCCACTCTGCATCAAGTGATCAGGCCTGATCATGTCTTATGATATTGCTTACTTTGCTGTGGGTCACACTTTGTCTCCACACACAGGGGACAGAGCACACAGGTGGAGTGCTCCTTCTTATGTTACTGTGTATAAAATAATTGAGGGCAATAATATATAATACACTGTTACCCATAAAGTTGGAATCATTTCATCATGTTTTCAGACACATTCCTCTTTTTATTCCTATATACACATCAGGTTAATTCAATTCAATTCAGTAACATGCATTAATGAGACATGTATGTTTACAGATGGTGATGGAGAGGGAGAAAGAGAAAGAGAGAGAGAGAGAGAGAGAGAGAGAGAAGGTTTGAGTAGCGTTTTCATTAAAGGGGGTTGTGACTACATCATCAACCAATACCGTGCCTGACTAGGCTTAACCCTGAAAGAGACAGACGGAGAGAGAGAGAGAGAGAGAGAGAGAGAGGAGGGAGGGGGAGTCCCCCGGCAGTCTAGTCCTATAGCAGCATAACTAAGGGATGACCTGAGCCAGCCCTAACTATAAGCTCTATCAAAAAGGAAAGTCTTAAGTCTACTCTTAAAAGTCTTGACTGTGTCTGCCTCCCAAGTTTGTTCCACAGAAGAGGAGCTTGATAGCTGAAAGCTCTGGCTCCCAATCTACTTTTGGAAACTATAGAAACCACAAGGAACCCAGCATTCTGAGAGCGCAGTGTTCTAGAGGGGTAGTAAGGTACTATGAGCTCTTAAAGATATGATGGTGCCTGACCATGAAGAGCTTTGTATGTAAAAGAGAAGAATTTTAAATTCTATTCTAGATTTAACAGGTAGCCAATGCAAAGAAGCCAAAATGGGAGAGATGTGATCTCTGATCTTGGTTCCTGTCAGAACACGTGCAGCAGCATTCTGAATTAGCTGCAAAGTCCTAAGAGACTTATTGGAGCAGCCTGATGACAAAGAGTTACAATAGTCCAGCCTAGAAGTAACAAATGCGTGGAGTAATTTCTCTGCATCCGCTTGAGATACAGTGCGTCTGATTTTTGCAATGTTACATAAGTGGAAGAAAGCAGTCCTCAAAATTTGTTTTATGTGGACAATAAAGGACAAATCCTGATCATAAACAACTCCAAGATTCTTTACGGTGGAGCTGGAGGCCAGGGTGATCCCGTCTAAAGTAACTAAGTCTCTAGAAAGAGAGTTTCTGAGGTATTTGATATATTGATATATATTTGATATATGAATTTAACGTCAGAAAATTGTAGGTCGTCCAGCTTTCTATATCCTTAAGGCATGCTTGGAGTTTAGTTAACTGATTAAAATAAAAACTGAAATAAATATAATTGGGTGTCATCAGCATAACAATAAAAATGAATGGAGTGATTCCTAATGATGATGCCTAAAAGAAGCATATATAAACTGAATAGAAGTGGTCCTAGCACAGAACCTTGTGGAACTCCGTGACAAACTTTGGTATGCATGGAGGATTCACCACTGACGTGAACAAATTGAGATCAATCTAAAAAATAAGACTTAAACCAGCTTAGGGCAGTTCCTTTGATGCCAAATTAATAATAATAATAATTTTGGTTTAATTGTTTGGAAGAGATTGATCAATAAAGTTTTGACAAGATACACTTTCTCTATCAAGAATAAATCACACTGTCACAATCATTTCATGAGAAGAGGTCAAAATATTTTTATTCCAACTTCATGGGAACAGTGTATAGGATAGTGAGTATTTGGATGATTAACATGAAGTGCACTGGTTAGCGTCGTTTTATCACTAAGGTTAGCTAAGAGGTGAGCTAGCTGAAATGGCTGCTGCTCAGTGTGAATAACTCTCAGTGTTTTCAGTTCATCAGCCACAGTGTGATGAAATGTGAAGAGGAACATGTGAAATGTTGTACAGGAGAAACAGATAAATATGTGACAACTAAACAGCTGTAGCAACTTTTAACAACAATTGCTCGAGTTTGACCATAAAGCCATTATAAATAGCTTTAAAAGGTGACTGAATTCACAACCTTTCATTGTTTCTAATATTATTTTATTATTTTATATCATTATTTGACAACATTTCAGTTTACAGTAGCCCACTACATCACTGTTCATTTTCCATTCCTATTACTTTTGACCCAAATGGATTGTCCTGAGTTACAGTAAACCTGAAGGGTAAATTTGAACTGACTCTCAAATGAGTAAAAGAATATAAAATGGCCACTGGCTATATACGAATTTAATCTCAGTCATGGGGGAGGACTCCATGTCCATCACAATAAACACTACAGTCAGTGAAGAAGACAGAAAGCATTTGTTCCTTTCCTTTCCCTCATACACTCATTCCACTGGAAATAACTTCTCATACCATCATGACCCTGAAGAAATCTTTGTCTGCTCGGAATGTGGTTTCAAGACTGATTTTACTATGTTTTTTTTCCTTTGTCGTTGTACGGCAGACGGTCCTCTAGGCACTGACAGAGATAATCAGAGCAGAGAGAAGAGAGTCACTCGAGGGAGTTTAGAGTTTTTCTGTCTGTTGACCAGGCTTTTCTAGTAGTGCCAGTGTTTCAGATTTAAACAGTGACTGCAGTAGGGTATACACAGACCCAAAATTCATATAGATGAAATCAGTCCCTCGTTATGTTTCCTTGTCTTTATACTAGATGCAAGATAATTCAGAGGAAAGCAATAATTCTTTAGATATCTGTTACGTCCCTGTCTAGGGTGTAGGGAGTGTAACATAAAGATTCCACACTTGTTTATAGTCAGAATCACAGGCAGTTTATTGCTGCTATGAAAACAATACAATAAACACAAACTGGAAAATGACACTACATTGACACACTAAACCCAACACCAACAAAAAGACAATTACTAAACCTAACTTCCTAAGCTTAACCAAAAACAAGAGGAAATGTACAAAAAAAAGTGACTGTGTTAAAAGTGACTGTTTAAGTGTGGTGACATCAAGGGTGACAACATACAAAAGTGACTAGTGACACAGGACTAACCAAGCAAGCAAATTCTCAATTAGAAGACGAACCAAACAACCAAAGCACAGGAAACCCTCTCATAGAGAAGGTGGGGGAGTGTGTGGGGCACTCTCAGCCAGGTTCCTGCAGTCTGGCGGGAACTGGGGGTCAATTTTGCTTAGGAAGGTTCCTAACTGAGTGAAATTCTCAAACTGTTAAGGAAAGGAGCTTCTATGCTTCCTTTATTATCTCCTTTAGCATAGGATACACCGGACCATCCTTTACCAAAGGAAAGGAGGTAATGCCGTCCCACAGTTCCTTGCGGCAGCAACAAAAAATCGTCGCACCGTTTGGTCATTCATAACCAGACATTTAAAAAAAAACAAAATACCATCAATTTATTTAAACTGTGTGATGCAGACTGCAGCAGAGAGAGCGTGTGAATATGGACAGATGTGATGACTGATATAAAAGAATATGAAGTGTGTTCTGTTGTTGACTGTGGAGCTGCGTTCACACACACAGTAAAAACTGTTTGTAACTGTGACATCCAGCGTCCTGCAGATCATCATGAAGTTACCGTTGCTGATTAATCATATATCTTTGCCATAACTTGCTAATATGTTTCTATATGAGTGGACAGGAGGGTGAGCGACCATACCAGCGTAACAAACACTTCATTTGACTTCTGTGACAGGTGGACAATATTCATTTATTATTTGAATTCTGACGTTGATAATGAAGTCATATTTTCACCGGGTTTATATTTCCTGCATGAAACAACAAGAGCACATGGGGAGTATCTAGTAAGTATCTCTTGTAGTCCATTTTCTGAACTTTGTAGTTTTACCACAGACCACGTCAATAACATTCACCGTCGCATGATGACGTAGTCTAAGTGTAAGAGCAGTCGGATTCTCTGAATATCACGGTTGTCTTCTCATAACTCCTTATGAACTCTCCTTCACATCTTTCCTTGACATTGTGACGTTTTCTATCGAGGTCAAAGATAAGTGCTTAGGAAAGGACTTAGGAGCATTTTTTTTTTTGACTATTTGACTGCACCCTGGGTCTTAAATAGGCCTCACTCTGATCAGCTGGATTGGAATCAGCTGTGGTTAATCTAGGCAAAGGTCCTCACAAAGACAGGAGGCCACACTCTGGTTCAGAACAAAACAAACATTACATAATGGCTGGCCGTAACAATATCCTTCACTAAAAACGCAACAATCAAAGTTAAAGTGAGGGAAAATCATCCTTAAGTATTATTTCATTCAGAGTAGAACACTCAACAAATCTTTATCAGAGCGGTGTGGGTGTGGCTCAGAGTGACTATCATTCACAAAGTGTTCTTCAAATGTTTTTCAAATGTTCAAATCCTATTTGGTGCACAGATGTATGTCAGCTCACTTCAAAACAGTTTTTCAGAGCTCAGAGAAAAACACAAAGACAGAAATGTCTCAGGTGAAACAACAAAAACAATCGAAAAACACTGAGCTCATGTAAATTTCTCATAGTAAGAAACTTTGAGAAATGGTTTATCTGCAGCTCCAGGAGATTTTACTCTCTGGAAGCTCTGACCTGCCAGCCACCATATGGCAGACACAGGATAAAAACTAGCAACAATATGCAACCATATTTTCACTTAAACCTATTATGCAATCTTTAATGCAGGGGGTCCTGTAGGAACCTACAAATTGTAACCCAGTCATTGAAAATCATTTTTTTTATATATTTAAAACAACCTAAGATGTTGTGACTGCATGAAATAAATGAATGACCCCCAATATCAAACCACAGATTTTAAAATCTTGCACAAATAAAGCATACATACATAAACATCAATAAACAACAACAAGCCCTGCACAGCGTGTGGTCACAGTGTATTTCTCTGCCACTGGCTTCACTAAGTATGACATTGGCATTGTGTTGGATAAAAGGCTTTTGACAGACAACCCTCTTTGTGTTTTCTGCGTTCTGTTGGCCTTTCTCTCTTTTTGCTCTTTACTTTCACGTGTGGGCAGCATCTGATTCATTCATCTCTCCTCACAGGATATACTCCAGATTTTCCTTAGTGTACTTAGTTAGCTCCCTTCTTTAAGCTCTCAGCCAGCAACTGCCAAATCTCATGCTTTTGGTGTAAGACAGTCATTCAGACTTTTTCTCATGCTGTCACACTCTACAGTCACGGCCAGCTGCAGCATTGTATGATACATGTGTACATACATACACTATAGCTAGTTATCAGCAGGCCTCCCAGACAGAGCTGTAGTACTTAAAGCTGGTCTTTGTCTCACATCTGCTCTTGTTTCCCCCTCCCTTTCTTTTAAGCTTATCTTCATCTTGTGGGTGTTTTGATGCAGATTTGTCTTGCATCCTTACAAAGTACTGGTTACTACACTCCTCGAAAAAATCAGGCTGTTAGACATGTAGCATTCTTTAACAATGTTGCAGTGTAGTTGTAAACCAGAGAATTTAATATGAAATATAAGTGGTTTAATTTATAACAATGTGTTCGTTTTTACATGGTATGTATTCTATAGCATGTTTTCTCACCAATCACTGCAGCAGCCCAGCTAAATGACATAAAGGGCTTACATAAAAAACATACACTTTTATGTAACCTACAGATGAGCAAAAAATACTACTGTTATTGTAGTTTATTTGAGAGATATGGTGTTATTACATCATTTATTTTCTGGCTTGTGTCTTGGGTTTGTGTTGGTAGACAAAGTGTGCCTTTAAACTGCACTTGAGATACAGACAGGAAACATAGGGAGAGAGTATCTGACAAATGTCATCAGCTGGTATACAATCAAGAATTGTGCATGCATATTTTAAGTCACACACTCTCTGTCTTTCAGTCTTTTTCACTGCCATAGTTCAGCTAAAACGATGATGAGGATGAAGCTGTCTCTCTCGCCATTTACTTTCTTTCTCTTTTTCTCTCAATCTGTCACTCACTCTGATGTACTCACTCACTCTGGATGGTGGTTCAGTGGCATACATCTGCATGTTACTGTTTTGTGCTGCACAACAACAACAACACATCAATGTCATAATCATATGTGCTATGTGTTTTTGATACAATGACCCCTTTTAAAGAGCACACTTAATAATGAGCACATTTATTTATAGCTAAATTCCTTATGAAAGAGACGTGACAGGAGAGGTGAAGAACAACAGCGTGGATATACAAAGCCTTCTTCTTCTTCTCCATTCTAATATTTTTACAGTTAATCAGGTATGTTGTACCTGCATTCTGTTAAAACAGCATAACATAAACAAATATTAACAGTCCACATACAAATATGTGGACTGTTAACCTCTAACCTGAAAAAGCCTCAGTGTTGGTCATTCCTCAACACTAACTGAACACAATGATGATGACCTATGACCCAAAACTCTGAACCTGAGGAATCTGTTGTTTCAGTCAGAAGGGTATTATTAGCATTAGCATTAGTATTAGTATTAGTATTAATAGTATTAGTATTAGTTTTATTTCTTAAGGCTGTTATGTAGTTTTGTGTATTGAAATCCTCTGCCTCATTTGTCATTTGTCATCATTTCACAGTTCTCTCTGCTCAGCAGCTTCATTTTTAGCCCTTTTTAAGCCCTTCTCTTCAGCATCTGTTCATACATACACAAAGATCTGGTTGACTGAGGTCTTGATGATTATTTAAGCTTTATTGCCATTATTATTTTTTTCATCCCTGATGTTGCTACTTTGGTGGATCCTGGAAAAGCTTGGAGTGGTTCCTCATGGGATGCTGCTATGGTTCTTTTCAACTCCAGTCCCTGGACAGGTTATTAGAGCTGCAGTGTATAATTGCAGCCTGGTTGGTGTGTGAAACATCCACTCACCATGCTCCACCAGCTTTCCTTGTACTGTGTCTTAAAAAGACAGAAAAAAAATGTTTTGTCTGAAAAATATATTATATAATAGATATGTTGGAATGAAATGAGAATTTGGAATATGTTGAGGAGGTATATACCTTTAAATCAGGCTATCACATTTCACTGTGTACTGAGCTTAAATGCTCATTCTTAACCTTGGAAACCATTTGACAAAACATTTTTGTCAGGTCCACTTACTTGTTTTTTCCAAACCTTTTCACCGCTCATGGCCTCCATCAGCTAATTGATTTTGCTCATATATATATATATATATATATATATATATATATATATATATAATCAGACATGTAGTGTAAAAGCCCTTTGAGTGGTCAGAAGGCTAGAAAGGCGCTATATAGGTACAGTCCATTTACCATTTGTTATTGGATGCTCAGTACTGTGGCTACACCTGCAGTGGCTGATTCTGACATGTCTTGGAAACTTAAAAATAACAGTTTTGTCCTATTTTTATTAATTTTTTTTAAATGCATTTAAATGCAATTTTTTAATGTGTTTTCATGGTGATGTTTTCATGCTAAATGAGTAAGCAGTGAGGGATGGAATGCTGGTTTTGGCAAGTGTGAAATGTCAGGTGGAAGGAATTGACCAGTGACTGCATGTGTGTCAGAGGGGACACAATGCAACTTACACTGTTTACTTAGACAGTTTTATGTGATGAGATCTGTAACTGTCCATTGTAGGTGTTTTTTTTTACAATATGGAGTTATATAAATAAAATATACTGAACACCGACCCACAATTTAAGCCTACAATATATGAACATAACTGGTAGCTGATATGTTCTGTGTGTACTGTGATCCTAACATTTTTACTTCATGTAAGAAGTCTGAAAGTTGAATTTGTAAAACAGTTCATGTGTTTGTTTTCTTGTGTAAAGACAGCCAGTGTTGAGAAGTCCCCTGTTGGGTTGTTATGAGCTGTGATGGTGGTGGTGAGAGGAACAGATAATGATTTCACATGAAATAACCCCGTGGTGAAGGTCAACACTTAATGGTTACCAGTTATGATGACGTGAACCTTTTTAATGTTGATTGCCTCACTGCTGTGTGTTTGTACAGGATGAGGGCTGCGTTGCTGCTGCTGCTGTTAGTCACTCTCATCAGCATTAAAATTGGAGCTGGAGGGAAAAACAAGAAAGGTAACATTCTCTCTTTCTCCCTCCTTGCTCTCACTCTTTGTATATTTTTCTTGTACTATGATTTTTATATAGAGAGAGATTTATATATATATATATGTATGTATGCATGTATGTATGTATGTATGTATGTGTGTGTGTGTGTGTGTGTGTGCGTGTGTGTATATATATACAGTTCCTGTACATGTATTGTAATATCAGTGGTACTGTCCTACAGATGAGTTTGGGGTTTATTGTTATGCACAATGAAGCTGAGGGCATTCATTCATTATGATTTATATACCATTTTATAATGATTTATGCTTTTACACAATTATCTCAAAGTGTATGTGACATGGGCACAGTGGAGGTTGGTGCATCCATTTTTGAGCCAATAGTCTCAAGCAATAAATAATGACTCATGGATGCTGACTTTCACATTTGCACCTGTAAGTGCTGCTCAGGTTAATGGCTTAAATTTGCTTTCATGGCAGGTCCAAGTGGCCAGCAGTCACCAGCAGACTGGTTGAACTGGGCAGTTCACACTGGTCACATGTAGCATAGCCATTAAATTTGTGGATTGCACACTGAAACAATATTGACATGATGCATGTCTGAAATAATAAGTTAATATAAATCTCTATTCTGTCCTCAGAGAAAAACAAACCCTCCCAGTCCGGGTCAGAATGCACTGACTGGCGCTATGGCAACTGTGTCCCTAGCAACGGGGACTGTGGAGCAGGGTTTAGAGAGGGGTCATGTGACCAGCAGAACAAGAAGATGAAATGTAAAGTACCTTGCAACTGGAAAAAACTATTTGGAGGTAACACGCTTGCACATGGCCACACACACACATACACACACACACACACACACACACACACACACACACACACAATGGACTATGAAGTTAGAGATTGGATGGATGGATACAGTGCAGGTGAAATGAAGGAAATAAATTAAATAATAAATTGTATATTTTTAAGAGTAATCTGCGAATAAAATGAATACATTGAACGTGAATGTACTCTATTCATCAAACTGCTGATTGAGTATAAGAATATTGAGGTGGTGAAAACAACATTACAAGCACCTTTAACATATGATGCAATCCAGTGCAGCAGCATAACTCTGTCTGTGTAGCTATGATGATACAAATTTTGGTGTCATTGAATTATTAGATTCAGGTCCAAATGTTTGTGGTGCACTTCCCAAACTATGGCATAAAGTGATGGGTTAATCTGCAGGTTGGCATGCATTGTTACTGTCTCATTTGTCTTGTTTCATTTGTCTTACATCACTTCTACAGTACAGGAAAACAAACTACTTTACATGCAGCTTGATCTTGAAGTTCTCAAATAAGATGGAGCATACTGGATCAGGGGCAGCATAATGTTAGCAAAGTGGTTTTAAAATGTAATTTTATTGCATTATTACATGAAAATGTCTCAACACACTTGACGATGAAAAGAACAAAAGTACTAACAGACAGCAAACTTCAGAATATATTAAAATGAAAACAGGTTGTAGTAAATTCTATAATAGAAAAGAGAGTACAGATTAAATGATCTGTTGTGAGTGGAAAAACTTATTACAATAGAAAAACAAAGAAATATATGAATCCAAATTTCAGTATGATGAAGCGAAAATGTGTAGATTCCGTCTGTGCTATGTAGGTGGTGAAAAGCTGCCTTGACAGTCGACTTGTGAGGTTCAAATGACAATGATGGGTCAAATATGACACCAAGACTTTTACCTGTAACATTCTGAGGGAATACACAACCATAAACATTCAGAGAAACATCTTTGAATACATGTTTACATTAAGCTGGTGAAGCTATACATTTCAGTTTTATCTGTGTTTACCAAAAGTAAGTTACAAGCAAGACTGATTCATTAGGTTGGACTGGCATGTATAACTGCATTTCACTGGCATAATAATTAGGAAGAACCCTATGGTTGGAAATAATATCACCAAGTGGTAACATATAGTGTATAAACAGGAGAAGATGACCTAGGATAAAACCTTGAGGTACACCAGATGTACTTATGGAAGGGTCAGACAATTGCCTGACCTTTTTTTATTGTAGTACACGATGAGTTCTGCACACGTAAGAATACAACGTTCCTGACGCTGGACCTCGGATGCATATTCTAAACTTGTGATATGTCTGCTTTCACTGCCTCAAGTATTCAGGGCACTCATTAGAGTTACTAATTCCCACTGGACCATCCACCATACAGCATGTGTTCATGTGCCTCCTGTCTGTCGCTCTCTCTTCTAGCTGACTGTAAGTATCGGTTTCCTAGTTGGGGAGAGTGTGATCCAAACTCTGGCTTGCGGACCAGAACAGGAACATTGAAGAAGGCTCTGTATAATGCAAATTGTCAACAGACAATTTCTGTCTTCAAACCGTGCCATGGGAAAACCAAGACAAAACCCAAAGGTTAGACTAAATTCACTGTTGTTTCTCCATGTCCGTGAAGAAAAACAAATCTTGGTCTTGGCCATATCCTCAAGGAGTAACGCATGGTTGTACATGCCACATAATTTATCTGCATCTTTGTGAATTTTTGCATGAATGAATCATTTCACCACTGCTGTGTTTGTTTTTATGCCCAATAACTGTAAGTTAACAGGAGTTTATAGCCATGAAAGCTGTGTAGCTGTACTGACACAGCAGTGCTTTGAGCTGGTATGTTTAACATGTTCACAATGATAACATGCTGACATTCAGCACGTTTAATAATTAACATGTTCACCATATTAATTTAGCATGTTACCATGTAAATATTTGCTAATTAGCACTAAACACAAAAGGTTTGGTGGTAATCCATCAAACAACCTCGTAGGAGTGTTTACTTTTCCACAGACCAGTATTTTGTGAATGAATGGTGTGAGTAACATTTGTGCTTATGTTTGTCTTTTGTCCAGGAAAGAAGAACAAAGGCAAGGGGAACTAGAAATGATGATGAGTGTCCAACAAACAAAATAATTATTGTCAATGATTTTGCCTCAACCATGACAAAACATGACTTTTATTTTTAAACAGAGAAGAGTGTCTACATCTTCTAAATGTCTAGATTAAGACAGTACACATGAGCATGATCTGTAGCATTATACCAGCCAACACAGCTGCTTCCAGATCAAAGTGCATTTGAAATATACATCTTCCTTGAGACCACCATGTTATAAATTGCTTTGCTTTTAAATATTGTGAAAAATATTTTCAATATGGCATTTTCTATATTTGACCTATAACTACCAAATCTTTCATAGGATAAATGTATCGGGACTGAGAAGCTGTTCAGCAAGTTTTTTCAGCTCGTCTATGCTTTGTTGTTAATAAAACGTTTTTCCAGTTTAACTTTGTTGAATAAAATAATAAAAATAAAAATAATAATAATAATAAAACATTTTCTGTTTGGCTTTCCCTAATTTTCACCATTTTCAAATGGCCTTTCTTTTTTCCTGTAGAAGGTTTGCTATTACAGTATTATATCAATTTTTTTTTTTTTTTTGCATTATTTCAAACTCAAACTCTTTATTCTAGACCTGTAAGCACCACATTTCTATTTTCCCTTTGCCTCTTTCGTAAAGGTTTTATCCAGAGGTGGCCCAGCTGAAAATTGTGCCGCAATACCAATTTTAAGACTCTCAATGAGGTAGAATAACATAAAACTCTCCCATGGTACTCTGCACACAGACATAAAATGATAGACACAGTGACAATGACTCCTTTTTAAAGGATGTCTTACCTGTCAGAGGTAGAAATGGGTCTGCACACTGAATAACTTGAAAAAAAAAAAAGTTTCACTGGTGTTGTGTTGTTTAATGAGAATACATTCAAGACTGTGATTTGGCGCATACCAAAATTACTGATGTATTTTGTAGGGGTGCAACAATACATGTATCTGTATGAACCGTTCGATACAGTGGTCTCCATTCGGTACGCACTATGAATCGAACAATGCGCAATTTTATATTTATTTTATCAACTTCTGACGATGCGCTCTGTGCTGAAAGCTCAGTGGATCTGCGCTCGACTACTCCGCCTTACGCCGAAACCCCACTGCAGTTAGTTAATTTTAGTTAATTTTATTGACACAAATAATTAAAAAACATAACATTTGGGTCCAAACAATAAACAATAAACAACAAAAACCTATGAACCCACACACAAAAAAAAAAAGAAGAAATGATACACTTCATCGTTTGTCATATAATGATACATTTGTCATATAAACACCTCAATTGCACTATACCATTCCATCTCCCATCTATTTTTCCAGCATTGCAAGACAAGCTTGTAACATAACTAAAATCTTTTTATCAGTGTTGGCGAAGAGAGAGCTCATCTCTGTGGAATCATGTCCGTATTTTGCACGGATGTCCTTTGTGTGAGGAAACAAGAGCAAATGTGCACTCGTCTCTGGCATAGCATTTCAGAAGCGAGCGTTTAGCCCGCCAGACTTTGTTAACTTGCTCAGATTTGGCTCGCTGAAATTGAAGATCCTCCACCATCCTTCAAATCTGGCGTTTGGAACTACTTTGGTTTTCGTATTAAGTATGACCCTGAAATTTAATTTAAAAACTGTACTTTTGAGTTGAAACAAATGTTGGTAATTTCAATAAACTACAAGTTAAAAAAGGCATGGAAATTTCTCTTTTTTGTATCGAAAAAATATCGAACCGTGACACTAAAGTATCAAACCGAACCGAACCGAACCGAACCGTGAATTTTGTGTATCGTTGCACCCCTAGTGTTTTGTCGTGTGTGTGGGACCCATAGTTATGTTGAGCAGAGTGCACCCCCCATTGTAGTTCATTTAATGTACTGTTTTCACTGAATTTAATTTACTTGTTTCCTGATTTTATTTTTGTAATATTTATTTTATTCACTCATGCACAAATATGTCCTTTCACATTAGCAGCTAGTTTTTGATCAGGTAAATTTGTGGCCGTAGTCTATGTGATATTACTCAGATTTCTAAAGAAATACACAGTCGTGAACTTGGTAATTTTAACTTGGGGACTTATGGAGACTGATTCATTCTGCAGCCAGCCTCAAGTGGACATTTGAGGAACTGCAGTTTTTGGCACTTCCACACAGACTTCACTTCACACCCATGAAGGCTGAAGCTTGGTTTTGAACCACTCTTGCTTGTCCATTTAAAGTTACTGCATTGCCCTGATAATACAAACTCAGCCTCATTTCTTAACAAGACTTTTATTGCAAAACATTTGCAGGAACATGTTTGTGGAACTCTCATTCATGACTCTCATTATTTTCAACTCAGGGGTGCTGAGTCACTGTAACACCCAGCAGTAAGTTTTGGTATTACCAGACTGGCTCAGTGTTTGGCTCTATATCAAACTGATGTGAATTTTTTTTTATGGCAGCCAAACCCTTTATCTTTTAGTCACATGCACAAAATGATCTCTTAGGAATTATTGCAGCTGCCTTTAAGTATTTTATCACATGTTTAGTTCTATTCTAGTTTATGTAGCACACCAAGCTGCAAGCCAAGCTCCTTTTATCTACAATAACCACTTTCTAAGTGTTTAGTTTGCTGCTATCTTTTGTCCCATGTCAGTTCTATAACAATTACTATTATTGTTCTTTTTATTTAAAGCTGACATATATCAGACTAGCTCTGTAAGAAATCTTGTGTTTGAGAGGAGACAGGTCTGTGATCTTGATGATATGGTTGTCATGTCAATTTGATCTCATTTTAATGACCTGATTTGGCTGTCTCTGTAAAACACATACATCATACACACATTTCACAGGCAGTGTCTCTCTCTGCCTCTCTCATACAGTACACACACTTACACACCTAGTGTGTCACTCTGCCTTTGATGTAGGCGAGAGAAGAACGCTTTCATCAATAAATAAACAGCTCCCTGCAGCAATGATTTATTTCTGCTGTCTTCATTTCATCCACCGATTCACATTTCGTTGAGGTTTCACACATGTAGCTTATCCTGATCTTTGTGAAGTCTGCTGAACTTTCATTCGTTATCTGATACAATCTGTTTTATCTTTTTAGATTTTCTATGATGAGACCCATCCAACTCACTAACAAAAGATATTTCAATGTCACTGTGTTTGATCTTCTCTCTGCATGTTTTATTTTCCTAATATTCAAGTTCATATTCATTTTCAAAGCTAACTGACTACTCATTACAATTACACTAGGGCTCTTTCCTGTGTCTTTTTCTGTTATTTTAAAACGTATCTATTTCTTTAAATGGTCTACAAGAAAGTTTTACACGATGACCCTTTTGTGTAATTAAATCATTTGAAATGCAAAAGCTCTTCCCCTAGTTGTCTGCATTTTGATCCAGTTCCTCATGTGACAGTGTAAACTGATCACACATTGATCCAGTGGACACAGACAGCCTCACTTAGGGTAACGCAGAATTTGTTTTTTGAAGATCCTGACTGAAGGGCCTTGCTGTCTTCTGGAAGCAGGATTCTGAGTTTGCCCAGTCAATCTCATTCTTTGGAAGGAAATTCCAACCATGCTCTGCTCAGCCCAAGCCTCAGCCCCAGATGCCCAGTTTTCAAAACAAGTCTCCAGCCTCCAATCCCCCAGTCTGCTAACCTCCAGCATGCATCAGCATCAGCGATAGTGATGGCCACCTGTTTCTGTTTCCCAGTTGGTGAGCCAGATGACACTGACACTGGCTCCTGGTACTCAGTTTGCGGCCTGGCTATCACCTGCTCCTGTGGTCAAGCAACTGTAGCAGTCTTCAGTGCCCATGCTGCAATCTCTGGCTCCTCTTGAGCTGCAAGCAGGTCCCTAAGGCCGAGCTTCGGCAGGGTTCTGTAGGGTTCTGCCTTCACTGCTGGCCTCTAGAGGGGTTCTGCTTACATTGCTGGTTCCAGGTCCTCCTCCTGACCATCATTCAGAGCTTTTTTTCTCATCCGCACCTGCTCTGCTCTCTGGCTGTCCCTCTCCGGTCTCCTTCCCTGCCGTTGTCCAGCCCTCCTTTCCAGTGCTCCTAGGCCACTTGCCCCTGAAAATGCTTGTTCACGGCTGTAGAAAGTAAAGGCGATATGAGAACAAAGGAAGATCAAAACCAAAATAAAGGAATGTGAGGCTGCCAACAGGGATGAGAGAATAGAGAAAGCCTGCCAGGGTTTACAGAATTTTACAGGATAGAAACCCAAAGGACTATTTATTAAATTTACAGCAGGACTGTGTCAACAATTTAAAAAAGGTTTTATTGTAGATTCCACACCAAGGACTATACTATACTACATTGGAACAAATTTAAATGACAGTTATGGTTGTTGTTAGCATGTTCTTAGCCATCCACTATCAATCCAGTCATACCTTGGATGGAGTCTGTCAACCAACCAGAGGTTGTGTTTCTGACTTGTCAACCAATCAGGGGCAGAGTATTGTGGGTCTTACACCGAAAATCCACCGGGCCCGTCCGCAGCGCGTTGCGTGAGCGTAGCGTATTTGGTCTGTCCTGCACGAGACTCCAAACCCTACCGGGAGCGTTTCAGAAGCGAGCGTTTAGCCCGCCAGACTTTGTTTACTTGCTCAGATTTGGCCATTTTCCCGGTGTATGTTCTTCTAAACATGCTTCTACATGTGTAAATATGTTACGTAGTTAATTAGTTTCGCTTTTGTCTGTTTTTATGACCGGCAGTTTACACAGGGTATTTTATTTTGAAAATCCACCGGATTCTCTTTGCTTTTTCTGTGTTTGGCTTCCGCCCGCTCGAGGTGGTCTGTGTAAATTGACGCATGCTGCTCGCGTCGTCCGTCAAAAATAGAACTGACGCGTAAATCACGCGTAGCCGAGCGTCGAGACGCGTCCCAGACGCGTCTGAAACGGACCACTACGCAGCCAGTGGGGTTTGATACATTGACTAGAATGGCCGCGTATTACTCGCGATGACGCGATGCTCACGCAACGCGCCGTGGACGGGCCCGGTGGATTTTGGGGGTTATCATTACAGCCCTAGTCAGGAGGGTTATATTAGATCTGTAAGGAGCAATCATGGATTTTTCAAAAAGTCAAAAGTCACCCCAAGAGTAAAAAAGTGTTTTTAATTCTATTTGCATCAAGGGCAGACCATGTTCTCTGAGCCTCAGTTGGTTTGCATTTATTTGATTAATGTGAATTTCTTTGGAAATATGTGCTACTAAAACACTATCGACTAAATGATAAGTACCTTACTGTTGGTCCTATATTATTACCTGTCAGGCCCTTTGTCAAAATTTACATGCTAGATATTTTTAAGTTGAGTTTGAGTTGAAGCAGATGAAGAGCTTTCAGTGTCCCATACAGCCTGTGTGTGCTGGATGTACAGAGCACAGAATAGACTAGCACTGCTTAACCTCCTGGTCTCTTCCTCACTTCTCATCCTTAGAAGAGAAGTGTTTCTGCAGCTCAACAGAAAGTTGGAATATAAATCCTGAGGAAGGAATACTGGGTTGGGGCAGAGGACAGAACTCAACCCACCCAGAAAGAACCTGCAGAACCTGCAAATTTTAAGAGAAGTCATTTCAAATCAACAACCTTCAGGGGCTCAAATGGAACGCTGAAGCGCACCAAGTACTATATCCAAGTCCCATGAAGGTTTAGTCCTGCGAACTGCCTCTGAGCATCTCAAGGAATCATGAAATCAAGGAACAATCATCTCTCTCCATCATTCAGTGTGTCTTGTCAACACAACTTCTCTGCCTCCAGCTGGAACCCTCTGCAAGAACAGCAAAATGTCCTGGGTTGTGGCCAAATAGGGATGGATGATGCCACACCAGTCCTGACTACAGAGTCTGGCAGCTAGAAGAATATCTTATCTTATCTTATCTTATCTTATCTTATCTTATCAGAAAACACTGTTTGTGCGGGTGGGTACATGATCAACCCCAAACATTCTGTGACATCACCAGAAGCTCTTGGACCATCATCAGTCATGCTGGGATCACAGGGGTCATCAGGTTTCACATAACTTGAGAAGCTGATGATGATGATCAATAATGAAAAAAAATTGTACTACATTCAATTTTGGTGGGTATGTGTATGTGTCAAGTGTGTATTTGTGTGTGATGCCTCATGTGTATAAACTAAAATTACCTTTTTACATCTGATGATTATTATTCATCCTCATAATGAGACACAGAGCTGTTCAGCTGACTATGATGATGATCATTAAATCTTCACCATGGCAACACACCACCTCTCTACTTCACTCTGTGTGAGTTGTTGTGGTGAAACTGGAGAAATCTGTAGTAGAGGCTTCTTAGAATTGACCAGTAAAATATAATGCAATGCAATTTAAATGCTTCACTGAATGCTGAAATAAAAATGTCTGAATATTTTACTGCATAAACTTTTGTAATTATTATTATCATTTTTCTGTCTCTTAATGACCAGCTCCTCCCAATCTAGGTCAGCTCTGATGTTCTGATCTCTGTGTTCCATTTCATCGACACTGCCGGAATCGACACTGGAATAAATGATGTGTGTAGTTTCTATGTGTGTTGCTATGGTTACAGTGTGAGTGTGTGTTGGCATTACACTGCCAGTGGGAGGGGCTATCTCTGGTTTCCAACACTGATGCTTGCTTAAATATATAAAAGAAAATAATATTTTTGTTTTGCTTCCTCTCCGATTTATTTCCCAAACCACGGTGTTCAGTATTCATTTATCATAGATGTTTTTTTCATCCTGTTCTTTGATTGAGCTTCACTGTGCATTCTGAGGTATGTGCAAAGTGTGTTCCCATATTAAGTGTATCACTGAGTGTAGTTTGAGACAACACACATTATACAACCTTTGAACAGCAGGTGTTTATTAGCATTATAGTTTTGTATCGACACAAGTTTCTTCTGATATATCTGCATACATGTCATTTAAAAAGTAAAACTTGCTGTATTGTGCCAGGCAATGCATGTTGTTCTGAAAAATATGCAGCTATTTAAATCGTGTTTTACATGAAAAAGTATAGGAGAAAGTACAAACAGCCATAAAGCATTATACAGACCAAACAATCACCAGAGTGGTAGCTTTTAGGCTTTATTAAAAAGCCACCACGGGAAACCAAAGTAAAGAAAAGACTTGACTATAATGGCACTCTGTTTTAAAGAGTAAATCAACCATATTTCATTAAGGGCAGCAAACTTCTGTTTCACTGCTATATGGCCAATGTGGGAAATAATTTTAAGTATTGTACTGTTACATCACTGGTTTACTCTTAATTTTGAAGATTTTCTATTAACACTTACACTATAATACTTCTACTTACTCCAGTAAGAGGTAAACCCTACTTTCTTACTGCTTTACTAGTTACCGTATTTATCCTGACTAACTCTGCAGCATAAGTCTTACAGAGCAACTTAACAGCAGATCAAGTTTTGTTTTTGCTGATCTTCAGTGGTTTAACTTCTCACCTTGCTGCTGTGATGTTGAAGTGTACTCCAGGGTATGTGGGTGCACTACAGGTTAACAGCACACTTCTGACCATACCCAATTATCATTAAGTGGTATAAACACATTACTGCATTGTGTTTTTCAGAAAAGCAAAAGTATGAGATGAATACTTTTGTGTTCTTTGATCTGTTGACTGCAGTAGACTTGTCACACAGGCCAGTTTGACACATGACAACTGTGCTGCGCTTTTTGAAAGGCAAAGAGTATTTTCAGTTGCTTTTAAGCTTGACTTCTAAGAACCTATAAGGTCTATGTTCTCTATGTTCTGCCATGTTCTCCACTATGTTTTACAAACCAGAACACTTCTGTCTGGTTGGTGAGTGGGCAATTCAATTGTGAGACAGAGACAATGAAAAAAGTGGCGCTTATATAGATTTTCTTTTACATTTACATAAATACTACATCTACAGTTTACAGTGAAAAATAACAAGGCAGCAAAACACACATTAAATTTTCTAAATCAGAATTGCAGTGCTTATCTTACATGTCCTGTGTTAATTAATTATATGTTGCAAACCACTTGTTGAATTTCTTTCCCCTGAGAGTACCTGGAACTCAAATTTAGGTTGAGGAACTGGACCCCAGAGTAGAGGGTGAACTATGGAAATGAAAGCAGAACCCATGACAATGGCTACACCTTAAGTTCCTATAGTGGAAAAGGCCTGTTTGTGTACTTCCAAAGAATCCTTTGAAGAATCCTGAGCTTGAGGG
This sequence comes from Argyrosomus regius, assembly GCA_946959425.1. Lineage (NCBI taxonomy): Eukaryota > Metazoa > Chordata > Actinopteri > Sciaenidae > Argyrosomus > Argyrosomus regius. Next base: position 14,785,124 of record OX336905.1, read on the forward strand.
TGGAAATGTTCAGCCATGTGCATCCTAATTTCAGAATCCAATTCCAAAGCCAAAACACCTGCTACATTTAGTGTTGATTTACCCTTTAAAGAGTCATTTTGTTAGCATCTTGTGTGCCTTTGGGAGCCCAGCTCTGGCATAGCAGATTAAAGCATACACAGCATATATACAGGTGACTTTCAACATAAAGGAAACATTACTAAGACATTATATGTGGGTGCTTCCTTTAGTTGGCATTTGTATTATATATTTCCAGCTCTCAATATAAAACACATGTAGGGATGTATTCTTGACATAAAAAAAATTGTTCTTCATGGTATGGTGAATGTGTTTTGTTGTTACTTAACTAATGCCATTGAGCTAAACCTTTAATAGCAATACAGACAGAAAATAAGACTACAATTCACAATGTCTTTAGATCACTATAAAGTACATGCTCTGTACATTTGGAGGCTTCATATACTTCGAAAGAACACAAGGACCACGTCTTCTCTTTGGAATGATTCAATATGTGATATATTAAGCACAAATATTCAGAATTATGGTGTTGTGTATTTACAGCAATGCATTTCAAATTGACCTTTGAACATATGGTGTATGTGTATTTTAAACTAATGACCAGTTACTACCTTTGTATTATACATTACATTGACTTTTATGTATACAGCATTAAAAAAGTGTTTGCAGTGTTCTACAGTAAACTACGAAATGAAGCAAAACATCAAGTTTTTTAAGGTTTCTCCAGTCGATCGCTTCAGTTACAGGGTTCATCCCGAACTATAAAGCAGAAAATTAGATTTTGATACTTTTGTTTTATCAGACAAAATACATTCTGTGTGAAATCTTCTGATTAACAGATAAAACCTATCATCAGCTTTCATCAGGTAAAACTTGTCAGTCTAGTGAGACAATCAGCTTAATGAAAGTGTTGCTCTAGTGCTTCTCCAACACCATCTGATACTACACTGAGCCATATATCAGCTATTTAGTGCCAGTGCACCTGACAGTAGAACTCTTTTTCAATCTTTCACTAAAATGGAGTTCTACAGACGTGGAGGCAAAAATGGTGTTGATATTACAGGCAGGACAAAGTGTATGTACACACACAGTTTTTCAATACAATCTTTCTGACTGTGGCTAAAAAAGACTGACATGATATTGGAAGAGAGATTTTGATATGTCACTGCCAATGCACTGCCATGTGTGGCTAAGGCATCTCCAGGACCAAGGACAGAGTATGGGGCTTTCACAACTAACTTTGAATATAAATACCTTTTTGACTATTTCAAGTCAGAGTCCGAGCACAGAACCTTGTGGCCCGTGACTGACTTTGGTGTGCATGGAGGACTCATCATTGACATGAACAAACTGAGATTGATCTGAAAAATAAGAACCAGCTTAGTGTGGTTCCTTTAATGCCAATTAAATGTTCATGTCTTTGCAAAAGAATTTGATGGTCAATGGTGTCAAATGCTAAGATCTAACAAGACAAGTTAGAGACGAGTCCTTTATCTGATGCCATTAGGAGGTCATTTGTAACTTTGACTAGTGCGGTCTCTGTGCTATGATGCACTCTAAATCCTGACTGAAAATCCTCAAATAAACTGTTCTTATGGAGAAAGTCACACAGCTGATTAGCTACAGCTTTCTCAAGTATCTTAGAGAGAAAGGGAAGGTTAGATATCGGTCTGTAATTGGCTAAAACCTCTGGATCTAGAGTGGGCTTTTTAAGAAGAGGTTTAATTACAGCTACTTTAAAGGACTGTGGTACATATCCTGATAATAAAGACAGATTAATCATATCCAATAAAGAAGGGCTAACTAGAGGTAAAACATCCTTGAGCAGCCTGGTTGGGATGGGGTCTAAGAGACAGGTTGACGGCTTAGATGAAGAAATTATTGAAGTTATTTGATGAAGGTTGATGGGAGAAAAGCAGCCTGGGGTTGTTCTTGTTTTCTTCTATTAATGATGAGTAATAGGCTGCTGTGGCATTACGGAGAGCCTTCCTGCATGTTTTAAGACAATCATGCCAGATTAAACAAGATTCTTCCAATTTAGTAGCATGGGTTCAGATTTTCGCGCCTTTTTCCTTTGTTTAATTATCTTCTTTTTCAGAGGTGCAATAGAGTCGAGAGTTGTTCGTAGTGAGCCTGCAGTACTATCAACAAGATGATCTATTTGTGAGGGGCTAAGTATCAAACAAGTCCTCTGTTACATTGAGACAAGGCATTGAATTAAATACTGATCACTTCCTCAAATTTGGCTACAGCACTATCAGATAAACATCTGGTTCAAAGGTTATTAAAAAATGGTCAGACAGAAGAGGATTCTGTGGAAAGACTATTAGATGATCAATTTCAATGCCATATGAGAGGACAAGATCAAGAGTGTGGTTCAGACAATGAGTTGGTTTATTTACACTCTGACAGAAGCCAATTGAATCTAACGGAGATAAACCGTACTAAGACTATCATTGTGGCTGTCCACATGAATATTAAAGTCACCTACAATAATTACTTTGTCTGTTTTAAGGATCAAGCTTAATGTCCCCCATCACTCTGCTTTACAGGTGTTGACCAATAACGGTATTGGTCGTCACCTTAGATCTGTATCTTAGATTGTAACATAATTTCTACCACAAAAATGAACATATTTCTTCTAGTAGTTTAATAGCACATGCATTAGAGGTAACCATTTACTGCATACTGCCTTTTAGTTAGAGAACCGTTTAAAAACTTTGATTTCTCACTAAAATAAGTGGTGGTTGGTGATCAGATACATGCTGGATTAGACAACAACACAAACAACTGAACACAAATACTGTGATCATCTATCATGTTTCTCTATGTTGTGACAGTCGGGCCTGGTTCCAGGACAACATGACTTTGAGTGCATCTGAAATTAGTGGGGGTGCACTATAGCTACAGTGCAGCATCCTGATTGTGATCCCCAATGAACAGATTATGCTACAACCCCATTTCCAAAGAAAGTTGGCCCGCTGTGTAAAATGTAAATAGAAACCAAATGTGATCATGTGTAAAACACTGAAACCCATATTTAATTGAAAATAACACAAAGACAACTTATTGAATGTTAAAACTAAGAAATTTAATTTGATTTGATGCCAGCAACACTTTGTAAAATTGGGACAGAGGCAACAAAAGACTGGGAAAATTGTGAAATGCTAAAAGGAACCAACTGGTGGGACATCACACAATGAATGAGGTTAACTACCAACAGGTTAGTGACATGACTGGGTATAAATGGAGCAGTGAGACAGGCTGTGTCTTTGTGAAGTACAGATGAGGAGGGCTTCACCACTCTGTGAAAGCTGGGAAACTGCGCTGGAAAATAGTTCAAAAATTGAGGAATGTTTCTCAATGTAAAATTGCAAATAATCTGTGGATTTCATTGTCACAGATCACCGCTGGATCCAGAAATGACAGTCAAAACTCTACCATGAAAAGAGAAAATCGTATAAACACTAGATCCACAAACACTGCCACCTTCTGTGAGCCAAAGCTTATTTAAGATGCACTGAGGCAAAGTGGAAAACTGCTGAGTCAAAATTTGAAGTTCAGTTTTGAAGTTATGTATGCCACGTCACGGTCTAAAGAGGAGAGGGACCATCCAATTTGTTATTAGCACGCAGTTAAGAAGCCATCATCTGTGATTGTATAGAGTGCATTAGTGCACATGGCATGATGGGTAACCTGCACATTTGTGAAGGCACCATTAATCTTGAATGATAGATATAGGTTTTCAGGCTCATTTCAGCAAGACAATGGCAAACTACATTCTGCATGTATTCCAAATGTCAAGAGTCAATGAATCTAGGTGCTAAACTGGCCTGCCTGCAGTACAGACCTTTCACCTATTGAAAACGTTTGGCACATTATATAATATAAAATACGACAAAGGAGACTCAAACTGTTGAGCAGCTGAAATCCTACATCAAGCAAGAATAGGAAAACATTCCACTTTACAGCAGTCCTTAGTTCACAGACACTTACAGAGTGTTGTTCAAACGAGGTGATGTAAACAGAGTGAGTGGTAAACAGACTCTGTCCTAACATTTTTTCAAACATGTTGCTGGCATTAAATTCAAAACGGGCGTATCATTTTCCAAAAATCACATTTCTCAGTTTCAACATTTGACAAGTTGTCTTTGTGCTATTCTCAATAAAATATGATGTTTCAATGTTTTGCACAGCATCACATTTTGTTTCTATTTACATTTTACACAGTGAGACAACTTTTTGGAAACAGGGTTTTAGAACACATGGAAATTTGTTGTTTGTTGTTTATTGGAACCCATACCAACTCCCAAGATTCCATGATTCATCTGACGACCAGATAAATCATGGCTTAATACTAGGGATGGCTCGATCCGATACTCGGGATCGGTATCGGTCCGATATTGGTCAAAATTTCAGGATCGAACATCGGAAAAAACAACTATAGCCCGTCCGATCCGATACCTAAGCCCAAATGCTCAACTTAACTTTGCGCGACATGCTGTAAACAGAGACACTATCGCCTCAGCAATGGCAGCCGGCAGCATGCTGTTGCACAACATGCCGTAGCACAACATGCCGTAAACAGAGAGCAGCTGCTGCAGCGTGTGTAAACAGAACGGTGTGACAGTGAATTAGCCTAGCGCTCTTATCATGTCAGCTAGTGGATAATAATGGAGTGCTCCGTTATTATCGATGAAAGAAGGAGCAGACTGTAATAATAATAATGTATTATTAACAACTTAACAGAGGAGAAAAGAAGGTATCAGTATCGGCAGATACTCCAAGTTGCAGTATCGGTATCGGTATAGGTATCGGACATGAAAAAGTTGTATCGAGCCATCCCTAGTTAATACTACCTACTATTGACTTAAAAGAGTGTAACAGGACATAAAATGAACGACCTGAACAATATTAGTAGTAGACTGGTTTATCAGGTACCTGTGTTTCAAACTAGATACTTACTTCAGATTAATTAACAAATAAATTAAATATATATTATTTATTTCTACCCTACACTTTACAAAAATATTGTTTAATATGGTTTACGCAGGAAAGTAAATCAGTCTGCATGAATGAATGTGGGTGTCACCAGCGGGCTGCCAGAATGAGAAGAAACATAGCTTACCTCCACCTGAACGTACAAAAACATCTGTACCAGATGCTTTGAAAATAATCCTTAGAGAATCTTTAAGAATCCTAACCTTTTGAATGACAATTCCTTTCCTGCAATCAGGAAGAAGGTTACAAATACACCATACCAGCACTGAGAGGCTCAGTCAGAGCTACCCTCAGACCATCAGGATCCTCAATGAAGACACTGCCTAAGACTGCACCGTAAGAATCCCTTTTTACTTAGTAATTGTTATTATTGTTTTGTTTTTTTATTATAATTATGATTGAGCCTGTATGATTACACTGATTATCTTGCAGATAGATTACTACTACTACTACTACTACTACTACTACTACTACTACTACAGATTCTGTAGTGTGAATGATGAGAATGAGAAGTAACTATTGATATTTGATTTCTGATGTGTGGATGAATTAAGGAATAAGAAATACTTCTTACCCTAAGCTGCACATCTCCTGTGACTAATCTTTATTTCATAATGATCCTTACTCCCTAAAGTAGAGCAGCATTAAGTGACAAGGTGCAAATACTGCTTGCACATTTTTGGGTGAACAACACATGCAAGAGGATGTCATGTCACTCATTATAACAGAGGGCATTTATTCTTTGCTAGATGGCCATTTTAAAAAATGAGGGCAACAATTAAGAGTATACCCACTTCTCCAGGCACCAATACACCACTGCATTAGATCTCTACTGGCATTAAATCATTGCAGTAGCTCTTTATTGTAGGCAGGGGCTTGACCAAGCAAACCTCTAACCATGATTCCAAGAACCTTGAACTGGATTCTGAATTTAATGGATTGCCAGTGTAAAGACATCAGGACTAGTGTTACATGAAAGGTTTTGAAGGACTTGTTTAAAGGTTTGGCAGCAGCATTTTGGGCTATTTGTAAGTGGTTTAGGGATGTCTTGCTAATCAGTTGAAAAGGGAATCACAATAATCAAGATGGGACAAAATAAATGCATGTATAATCATCTCTATCTCAACTATGCACACAATGGGTCTCAGCTGGGTTCTGAGCTGGAAAACAGAAGCAAACAATTCACCTGTTGGTCAAGACTTAAGCCAAAGAGGATAAAGACTTTCCATTACCTCCGTGACAGTGCTATAGTTCAAGCAGTTTAGTAGAACAGACAGTTTTGAAACATTATGAAGTTTAAATGAAATGTATAATTGAATATAGTCTGCATAACTATGGTAGGACAGACTTTTAAAATTACTTATTATATGTCAGAGCAACAATGTACAATGCAAACAGCATCAGGCCCAGGACCAAACCATGGAAAAGACAAGAGTAATTATGAACTGTACCGAAAAGGTAATTTCTGACAGATATGAGGAGAACCAGTCTAAAGCTGATATAGAGATATCTACTCGCTCTCTGAGCCTTTCAACCAAAATACTGTGATCCTCATTATTAAAAGCAGCACTGAGGTCTAGTAATACCAGAGACAGATCAATCTCCTGTATCACCTGTATGCACATCCAAACTGCAAGCTCCACGATTCTTAACATGGTCACATACTGCCATTACACACAATGCACCACAAGTCACTGATTGGCATAACTTCTGGGTCAATTAGCCAGCAAGTCAGTAACCTGTACAGAGGCTCCATCGCAGATATGGAAATTACCAAAGAGTCAAGACATCTTAACCTCCTAGAACCAGGTGACAGACATGAAGTCATTGCAGATCAAGGGTTTCTTGTCAAAGACCACAGTGAATTAGAGTACCAGCCAAAATTCTAGACACACTTTCTTATTCAATGCTTTTCTTTATTAACACTGAATACATCAAAACTATGAAAGTAGCTTTTGCTTTGATAACAATCATACTCAATTCATACTCAATTCACATTTTCTTATCAGCGTCATTAGGTGTGAAGAAAATAATAATAATAAAGAAAAATCACTGAATAAGAAGATGTGTCCAAACTTTTAACTGGTACTGTAAATGTAAAACTTGTAATCCCAATATTCTTGGGACCAAGTGGGCAGTCCAGTAAAGAAAACAATTACATACACACAAGAGACTGATAGAAAGGGCAATCAGCTGCATCAAAAAATATTATATTTTTGACTATGACATGCTCTTTTTACTATGTGGTTCAGTTAACCAGCTATGGACTGTTTGTACTTTAAATAAACAAAATAGGATAATCAAATATGGACTCTTAAATATCAGATGTCTGTCTTCTAAAGCTATATTAGTAAATTAATCAGATTATGATATTAATTTATTTTGTCTTACTGAAACCTGGCTATGTTAGCTTAAATGAATCCACTTCCCCCAGTCAGTGTAGTACTCACATTCCTCGAAGTAGGGGCTGAGGAGGTGCAGCTGGAGCCATATTAAATTCAAGACTATTAATCAACCCTAAATATAACCTAATTTGAAAGCCCCTTTCTTTGTCATTCACACCCAACCTGGATAACACAGCAGACAATTTTATTTGTCATATTGTACCACACTCCTGGTCTTATCTCTGGTTTTATCTGAATGCTCAGATTTGTTTTTCAATGACATTTAGTCTTTAAAACAGATAAAGTAATTATTGTAGGTGATATTCCTGTAGATGTCAATAATCATAGACTGAATACTGTAATTACTTTTCTACTACTAGACAACGACTACTACTTGGCCCTCATAACATAGCCCGTTGCAGCATGCTTGCTCTTTTTTCAACATTGTTGATGATAAAATGTAGTAACAGCTTAAGGTTTGTGGTCCAAGCCATTGTTGTTTGACTGTATTACCAGAGTTCCACTTGGGGTGACACCCACCTCAGCCTCGCTTTCGATTTTAAAATGAAATGCCACATGAAATAAGCCTAACTATAAGATAACTTATAGTTAAGATAAAGACTTAACATATGCCTCTTAAAGATCATTATGGTTTGTCTATCAATTTTTATTATTTTAACTTGAAGAAATCATCTTTTTTACATCATTTTGTCTGGAGAACAAGCCAGTGAGCAATGCAAATCAGAGTGACAGTGAATTAAATTTTAAAATTCTTTGCTGTCAATTTTGTGAACAAACCAGGTGTTCCAGTAGCTAAATCATTGAAAATTTAACCCTAAAATCCATTTTCGAAATGTAACCTTCAGATTACATTGACAGGTTTCTCAATAATGTAATCTTTAGCCTTTACACTAACAGAGCATTTTAAGCTCTTTGAGTGCATATTTCTGGCCAAAATGCAAATTTGAAGTGGTAGTGAACTTCCCTGACCATTTTTTTTTATGTACACGGGCTTGTACCTGTTTAGTTTTTTTAAATTCTATTTAAATCTTTTTAATTCTATTTAAAGGAAAGTGCCCCACTGAGATTGAAAAACAAATTCCCAGGAAATCACAAATGATTCAACTCAAATGTCCACTTGAGTTGTAGAAGTGCTCCAACTCTGAGTCACCTAAAACTGCCTATGGGCGAAATAAAACAAAAAACTTTTACTTCCAGAAGTGCACAAAATAGCTCCTCCCACTTGTCAACCCTATTCAACATATCAGTTGATATCTGTGTGCTAGTTTATTGGGAGGGTAACAGGTCACCATGAACCTCACAACTAATGTGTTGTAACATGGTATCTACATGCTTCAGCTCAAACTATCAAGATTTCCAAGTCTAAAATTTCCTTTTTAAGTTTTGCTTTGACATTTTCTCACACAATACAGGTTGAAATGAGATGTAAATACATTTACCTCTACTATTTATCAATATCAGTGACAGGTATGTCATCAACCATTTAGGGCTAATGGTTGAACCATTAAGAGTCTGGTTTATGTACTCAAACATTCAACTAGATTGGAACGTCTAAATGGACAGCTGCTTCATGGTACAGATGGCAGTTATCACGACATTTATTCAGATCTCAGGTGTTTGATACATTACGTGTGGGCCTTGAGGTCCACGGCAGTAGTAGTTGTTTGGCTTTGCTTGAGAACAGCAGGTGCCAGCCTATCTCAACAATGTGGTGACCAGGGTCGAAGGAACTGAATGTTGCCCTCCTAGACATAATAGATAGCTTGCTGTTGATGTTCCATTAACGTAAACAGACAACAGTGTCTCCAGACTAGAATGTGCAGACAGTAACACTAACATGGGTAAAAACATTCTCTTTGACTAATTCTGGGCGTATAGTATTTGTGGTGTTATCTTGAGGTTTAAAGTCTATCCACCAGCATGAGTTCTGCAGAATGTGAGACCGACTCAGACACTTCTGATGCACTATGAGAGTGTCTCTAATTCTCCTTGGCCAAGTGTCAATAAATATTACAGCATAAGACATCAGAGGCTTCTGAACACTTTCTAAGGAATTATTGTACTTTCCTTTTCACAGCTATATAATCTTTATTAGTGTTCAACATACAGTACATACATACATTTAAGTCTAATTACACTGCCTTGGAGAGGGTTAGTACTAGTATAACTCCTCAGCTCAGTTCTATTACTTTAATGTTATGGGCTGGTCATCCACCAAGCAAGTGTTCTTGGTGTTCTTGAAGCCTTTATTTGGTGAATTACAAACTGAACCATTAATTAATTAATTCAAGACTTGTTAATAGAATGGTTTCCATTAGATTTACCATACAGGGATGGGAAAACCCGCAACAAGGAACCATTTAAGTTACCAATTCAAGACAGAGTTTAAACAAACTTGAGACAAGTAAATGGTAAATGGACAGTGCTTATATATCACTTCCTGTACTTATCAAGCTCTCAAATACAGAGCTCAGAGTTGTTTGCATTTAAAAAACTTTCTAGAGAGAAACTTCCTTTTTTACTTAAAAGCCGATCTTCTGATTAGTGGATGACCCACTATACTTCCTGAGCCACAGCTGTGCTGTGAAGTTTTAAAGCTTTCTAGCCTAGAACTTTGCTTCACACACCTTCTGGTGACATTATAGCTGAACCTAAACTAAAGACCCCAAATGCCTTGTCTGCACAAGAGGAGTGATTTTTTTCTTTTGAGCATGCAACATCACCTCAAGCACACTCAGCTACTACTTCATCCTCCGAAAAACTATCCATCCACTTGCCTCATCTTGAAAATGGACTTCATCTCACTATTGTCAGACAATTATTCAGATGAAATCAGGACAACCACATCAACCCATGCCAGCAGACCCAGCAACAAAAGCCGAAAACGTAGTCTCTTCTGTGCCCAAGACCCTGCTTTATGTAATCCAAAAGTCGTCCAGGAAGTGAGTAGGTCCAGATAATCTCTTTTCAAAATGATTATGATGATTCAATGGTAGCTATTCTGGCCATGAATTGTTCTGCAAGTCCATCCTTGTATATTAAGATAACTCCACAGTTGTAGACATAATCAACAAGGTTGACGTCCCATCCATCATGCCATTCAGATCATGGTGGCTATTGCATATCTACATGTTCTCCGCAAAGCTCATGTTCCCAGACATTCTAATGCCATCTCTTACTCTCTTTCCCATTTCTCATTTCAGAAATTCACAGGATTGGCTTCTCTTGCCTGTCCTTCAGAATTGGAGCTGCCAGCCCAGCTTCCAACAACAGAATCCCCAAGCACTTAATACAGTCATAGGCCATTGGTCCTCCCAAGCATATTATCACTACATTTATTCAGATCTCAAAGATCTCAGATCCGCTCAATTTTGCTTCCAGTAACTAGAGGCTTTCAGAAGCTCACATTTCTGATATACCCTCCTAACCCACTCCTCAACTTTTATCCTTGTATTCTGCCTAATCTTTCAATTTAACTAAAATAATGATTACAACTATGAAGAGTACAAAAATACATGTCTAAAACTGGAATGATTGGTTGTTAAATGGCAAAGACACACTTTGAAAAACAAGCATCATCTTACATACATTTTATGTCTCTGTGTGAAGAACTGACTTTTGACTGACTGCAGAGCAGCCTTTCTGGTCTGCTGCAAGAGCCACAAGCCACACTAAGTAGCAATGAAAAACAAAACAAAAAAGCAAAAAGCCAACTGGACCTGCTTGAGTGTAAAGAGTAAAATGGAGACTAGCCAAGACTTAAAAAGTCCAAGTACAAATATACAAAAGAGACAGCAAAGTTAGAGATAAAAGAAAAAAAAAAACAGGCTTGAGTACTACAGCCCTGCATTAGTCAGGCCTTTAGTTGAGCAGGCTTCAAGGACTTCAAGGACTCTAATAGATCACTGGTACCCTGACTATTAATAGTTTTCCATATGTCATTTATGTCATTATTGTCTTGGGTGTAGGGATAGAATGATAACAATCAACGAGGCCAAGTCATACTCACAAGTCCACTACTTACAGTAGCATACTTACACACTCACTTTGAACTTCAATGAGGTTCAGTATATTAAGAAAACAGTGAGTTCTATGTTTTAGTCACTCCTCCTCACTCCCAGGTTGGATGAACAGGATGTCATGATGTTCTTTTTGCAGTCACTTCCTAAGCAGACAGGAACCCAGCCCCAAGTCCTGCTGAGCCATAGTTTTTTTTAGTACTTTGGCTGACTAGTAGACATTTAACTTCTCAGATAGGATAGCTGCACTTTACATAGGCAATTCTTGTTGGACAAGAAGATAAGCACACCTGTTTCTGCAAGTAGGACCAAGACCAAACACTGATCATGGATCTGTAATATCGGAAAGACAGCAGCATTACAAAGCCATTCAAACAGTTAATAAGATTTAAATAATTATTTATGCTAATAAAATGGTTCTTTCATGATTTTAGCTAAATTATTGTGTTTTTAGTCTGTATGTCTGACCAAATTTACAGCATGAGCATTAGAGATGGGGACTAAATGAGGAATTCCTGTACTTCATCTATTCTCCTCCCATCATGGCCTACTTTTCCTCCACAAGCTCATTGTTGCTTTTCCCTAATTCCCTCTTCCTCATTCCATCTACCCATCCAGATGTTTTCTCTTTTTACACACTCTCTACATGTACTCATTCTCTCTCCCCCATCGCCTTACTGCCTCTCGAACATGTAGTCATTCATTTTCTCAGTATTTAAATCATAAAGCTCTTAAAGCGGTATGGTTTGAGCAAAGATACATGAACAGTACAGTGAAGTGTTAATCCTTAAGAATGTCAGGATTTGATGACATTTGTGTTGACAAAAAGGTTTTTTCTTTAAAAATTTAAATCCTGTATTGACAGTATGAATACAAGGTGGATAAGGTGGATTGCATTGTCAGATGTAAATTGATTAGAAGAGAAACTAATTTCTTCACCTACAACACAAAACAAACCACCTCAGTTAAAAATGAGCCTGCAATCTACAATAACATTTAACACTGTACATAACATATATGTTATGGATAACATATGAAACAGTAGAGATTTTCACAGATCCAATATTTTGGGCCCCATCTGAATCTGGACAAGCTAAACAAACCTGACATGAATAAACTGAGAAAAGAGAGAGAGAGAATCTGTTGGTAATAAAAGACAAGCGTTGTGAAAACCCCAGTGACTGTGAGTTTTTCACTATGGTCTTCATCTATGCTCTTCAAGCTAATCTTAGAAGAAACATGGACCCAAACTGTTACAACTTCCAACATCTGCCACAGTGTGTAGTATGCTACTTCAAATCCTTAATTTCATTTGTTGTACTGCAGCTGCCATATCAACTTTCCTCCACCACCTTTCCCTTGTCCTCAGCTGCAGTCAATGTCTCCCAGTCATCATTATATCCTGATCAATATGTCCTTATATTTTTCTCAGTCAAATCAGTTTTATGGCCTCTATGGTGTATAGTATCCAGGGAACAAATTACATTATTTATAAAAATGAAAAATGAATAAACAAAAGCCCATTTAATTATTAAATTATTACTATATTTACGTTCAGTCGCAATATTTTATGCATTGCCGTTGATCCTCTAACAGCAGCATACAGCATGGAAACATTATGATATGGTATAATAGTATGTATAATGTTTATTTACAATGGCTTGTTGTGACCACAGCAGGGCCTTAATAGGTTGTAACTCCCCAACAGCCCACTTTCTACTGATTGGCCAACTTCACAGGACCATAGAGAGGGACTGCACCCAGTGCTTGCGAAACTTTTTACCCTTTTATGACAGTTTAAGTAACTTAGCTTGGAAAATAGTGTTGTAGGACACTGAATTTGTTTAATTTACTGTTTATCAGAGCACACAAGATGAGAATTAGGTTGTTTTTGGGAACCAGTACTCACTGATTACGTTACAAAAACACAACTTTTATAATTTTATTTACTGACATGGATCAGACACTGGATCATATTTCATGGAGAAAATATGTTCTGGTCTTCCCTCTGATATCCTGCTCACCTTCAGTCTCCTGATGGACAGGTGGCTTTACTTGTTGTTAGTGGTTAAGCACTTAGCCATCTAGCCATCCTATTAGCTGACCCATTCTGGACGGGGAGCTCAGAGCCGAGGTAGTGTTGGTCTTTAACTTTTCTTTAGTACAGGAGCTATGATGATCAGGAGCACCAATGACTCAAACTCCCAGTCCATTAGTAGTTAGCAATTAATGGCTAAAGTAGCTAACTGCTTGTTAACATTAACAAAGAGTAAAGGTATATGTCCATTAGTAAATGTTGTAAATCACCAACAGTTGAGGCAGAGAAGCCAGAGGAATAAAATATGTACCTTCACTTCACAACTGAAAAGCATTTCTTTTGAGACAAAAACTTGAAGAGTAGTCCTGAGCAAATTGGTTGAATAACTAGACTGAGATAGTGGGTGGAGGGGCATGTGCCTGTACTTATACCAATCAAATAATTTGTTCTTGCCACGGCTCATTAAGTAGAAGAAAACCTTGCTAATAGTATTAGAGTACTATTTTGTGACCTTGGATAGTAAATAAACAATCCAGCATTAATTTGTTTATGATTGTATTGCTTGTGCATATTCTGTGATAGTACCAACTGTTTAAGAATCATTTTCCTAACCCATCATTTAGGAGATAGGAGTGGTAGTAATTAAGTACTGTAGTAAATTTTAGTATTATCTAGAACCAGTAAGATAAGTAAATACATTTTCGTCAGTCAGAATGGCGTATTATACCTGGACAGATCTAGCTTGACAACAGATAGAAGCACTTTTCTCCTTTCTCTTAATTTTGTGACCACCATAATATAATTAGTCATTATCTATTCTCTCCATCCTTTCCCTTTCTTTAAATAAAATGAATTTGATCATCCTAAATGCTTCAATCCATTTATTTGTAAACCCTTTAACAATTCCTATGCATCCATCCCTTCGGTCTAACATCCATCCATCCATCTATTCAGTCTACCGTCTATCATGCATCCACTTTTATGGATGTGATTAGTACACTGTGATTAGTACAGCCTAATGTATCACTTCATCAATCCATTTTTTTGTGAAACAAAGTTTTCACTCTGTTAATGTCTTCCATCTTAGGGGAAGCTGGGCAGGTTAAGGAATCCCTTGTTTATACATATTTCCCTCTAGGTTTATATGTACCAATAGGGATGGCACTGATTTGCAGAATAAGCCTACACTCCTACAGATGTCTCTGTTCTTTAAAAGGAACTCATACTAAATTCTGTCATCCATTTCTCTTCTCCAGATCCTGTCACTCACCTTTCTACAATATTTTCTCTCTCCCTTTTTCTGTCCCCCCAGTAGTTTACCACGTCCCTATCCATCCCACCCTTAGTCTTCTCCTCCCATTTCATCTTGTACCTATATTTTTATACTGGCACAGCAGCAGGTTTTTGAATGTCTTTTTGAATGTGGCGTTGCAAAGTGCATAACAAGCTGGGTTAATTGTAGAGTTGACATAACACAGCCAGTAGCCAATAGCCCAGACAGTGTCAGGAACACAGGACTGGCAGAAGGTTGAGATCAACACCATTACGTTATACGGTGTCCATGTGATGATGAAAGCCAGCAGGATGGCAAAGATAGTCTTGGTCACCTATAAAGAATGAAAAGAAAAGACAGAGGAATATTGAAGAAAGAACAAGACAAAGGGAAATCAGAACACTTGTAATCCTTTCTACTCTCTAGGCAGCAATTGAATTTTCAAGATGATGATGGAACCAGTTACCATGTGGAGTAGATCAGTCTGTTGGTTGGTGTAGGTCCAGTTTTCTCAATTTAAACACCAAGAAAATAATTTGAATTTGATTTCAGGACTGGTAACCGCACCTGCTCTACCTCATTAGTTAGTGGGTCATCTACTAATCAAATGATCAGCGATTCGATCCCCGGCTCCCCAGTCTGCCTGTCTACAAGTATCCTTGGGCAAGATACAGAACCCCAAATTGCTCCCGAAGGTGTGAATGCGCATGAATCATTAGCTCCTGAAACTGATGAGCAGCTGACACCTTGCATGCCATCAGTGAGTGAGGGTGAATGAGATATGTAGTGTAAAAGAGCTTTGAGTGGTCAGAAGACTAGAGAGGTGCTGTATAAGTACAGTCCATTTACCATTTACCCATCAATAAATGATTATCGATGGGAAGGGTTTTGAAGTGGTAGATGACTACAAATATAATAGATGCTAAAATTGTCATGGAATGGAACACAGATATCAGAGCTATCTATAAGAAAGGTATGCAGCATCTATATTTCATGATGAACTGGTATGTTTAGAGTGGGTAGAGATATATTGACTGTTTTCTATCAATCCTTGTTGGAGAGCATTTTAACTTCCTGTTCAATTGCCTTGTATCTTTCATTGTTAGTGAATCACTTAAAAAATATATAAAATATATATAGTGCTTAACAAATGTATTAGACCACGTGTCAGAGACCATCCAGCATCAATGAGTGCTTTGATGCAGACTCTTTCATTTTCAGTGAGCTCTCCACGTTTTACCATTTTGAACAGGAATGAAGAATTTCAAACTGAATTCACCTTTTTATACCCAAATCTGAGCCGACTCACTGGACTTCAGAAATGAATCAAGCATGACATTCAACCACTAAAACTAATTCTTCTGTTCAGGAGTGTAGTAAATAACTAGAATTTGACATCTTAATCATGAAATAATAATGTGCTTTACTATTTTTCTTTTTCTTTTTTAGTTTTTTAAATCTGAAAATTCATGGATAACGATAATAATTAGATTTTAGCATTAAAAATATCATTTTGGTTAAAGAGCTTCTACATCACCACAAGCTGTTGCTATTCACTTTGTACTCTAATCTCACCATGCAGCAAGAGATCAGATTGTAGCTTAAATTAGAGGAAATTGTTTGCAATATGATACAATTATTGCAAGCTTTGCTAACTAATATCAGAAAAGTTTATTATTGATAATTAGACTTAGAAGCTGGTATTTTTAAGCCCACTTCTTTCACTGACCTGTCCCTTCTCTGCTGTAAATCAGGAATCCTAGTTCAGTAAAATCAATCAATCCTTTCCCTCTCTGTGGCTTCTCTGGTTGCCATGCTCCCAAATCAAGCAGCGGTGGCAACTTAAGTTAAACCACCATAAAGTCAGAGTGGTGAGCTGTGGTGAGCTGTGTGAGTTCAGAGAACAGCAGTTTTACAGATTGTGAAGCGCTTAGTTTGTTAGGCTTGAAAAGCATTGTAGTAATGTGGTCCAGAGGCATAAACTTAAGCCAGCTATTTTTGCTTCCAAAATAGAAAGATATTTTATTTTTGTTTACACTTTTTTGTTTACAGCATAATTCAACGTGTTAGTTCATATTATTGAT
The DNA here is from genome assembly GCA_946959425.1 of Argyrosomus regius. Classification (NCBI taxonomy): domain Eukaryota; kingdom Metazoa; phylum Chordata; class Actinopteri; family Sciaenidae; genus Argyrosomus; species Argyrosomus regius. Next base: position 14,801,962 of record OX336905.1, read on the forward strand.
GTCTTTAGTGTAATAAGTAATAAAGTATTAAAAATTAAGAAAAATAAATTGAATGAGAAGGATTCTCAGAACCAAACCAATATGGTTTAAAAACCACGCTCTGTCATTTTAAAGCTCAGAGGAACATTTCTAAATGCCATCTGTCATTCTGAACAATAATTAGGTGACTGCAGCACAAAAGCAACTAAACTTTAACAGCTGCTCCATATATTATTATTATTATTATCATTATTATTATATATCCATATATTCACACACTGGTGGACTTCCCATCATCCCATCTCTACACCAGAAACATACAATGCCATGAGAAAACAACAATTTTAGCTTTGTTTTATTAAATTTCTGTTTTGATAAATTATTGCTATGTTCTGTGTCTGGATGATCTCAATGATGATGTAACCTGCATCATGGTATAATAAAAGATAAAAAAAAAACGCTTTTGTGTCCTTCCACTACCAATAAAAAATATATCCATTTCATGTAATGTATATCCATCTGCTATCACACCGTATCTTGTTTATCTATATATGCCTGTGCAGTGTCAGATTAACATACTTTCTTCTCTCTGGCAGCCATCTGTCTTTTCCTCTTGACTTGGCTTCTGGCAATGCTTGCAAATTTTCGTGCCACAGTCCTCGGACGGCTGATTGGGATAGAATGTCTCTCGGCTCCCTCTACAGGAGGGACAATCTCTATAGCTGTGATGCATTCGTCCCCAGTCTGCTTTGTTACAATCTTTATCTTGGACCACTTCGAAGTTGAGTTGATCTTCGGTTCAGCAGGATTGGCTGTTGCTGTGGAAACTGGCTTGGGATTTGTTGCAGCCTGTAACAAACCCAAGATAGATTTTTAGGAACTTTTATAACCAGTATGACCTTTTTCAGGGTGGATGAAGTTGGACAAGTTAGAAACTATATTTAATGAAAACAGTCATTGCTTACCACAACAAAAGTGCTGGAATGCTGGTCCAGAAAGAGTACTAAAGCATCTAGATTTACAGTTTTTCAATTGCTTGAGCACATTTTCTAAAATAGTTTTGTTCCCCATTCACAGTGAGTACTGTGTGTGACAGTAATGTAAAATAAAAGAACATAAAAAAAAAATCAATTCACTCATTTCATCATAAATCTGTTCTTCTCCTGAATACTAATTAATATGGACATTTAGTAGTGTTGATGAATTCAGGTCCAAATCTTGGTACTTCAGTGCAAAGTATTTTAATTTTACATTTAACACTAACGCCCTAATCCTAACCCATTTGCAGAGCAACCTCTCTCTATTTGTTGAAACCTGTCTAGATAGATTTAGATAGATTAAGTGGCTCAGGAGGTAGAGCGGGTCGTCCACTAATCAGATGATCAGCGATTTGATCCCTGGCTCCTTCAGTCTGCATGTCGAAGTGTCCTTGAGCAAGATACTGAACCCCAAATTGCTCCTGAAGGCTGTGCCATCAGTGTGTGAATGTGTATGAATGGTTAGCTCCTAAAACTGATGAGCAGTTGCCACCTTGCATGGCTATGTGAATGGGTGAATGAGATATGTAGTGTAAGCGCTTTGAGTGGTCAGAAGACTAGAAAAGGCGTTATATAAGTACAGTCCATTTACCATTACGCAAAAACTATAAAAAATATTTTGCAGGAATTACACAATGAATAACAGCTTCTGTGCATATGCATTGTGTATAAGTTGTCCAAAGGAAGTTGTCAAATATTGTTTTTGATGATATTATGCATTTTTAAAGGACTAGTTTCATTAGTGCGTTCACCTGAAAATAACAATCATTATGTTTTTGTTACCCCAGAAAGAGTCTTTTATATCTACAGATGCCACAGGTCCTCTTCCATGGAGTCCATGCTTAACCATCATGTTTCTACAGTAGGCCAGAACAGGCAAACTAAACATTGCCGCTAGATAGGATGTTTAAGATGAGGCGGTTGCAATCAACTACACTGCTAGATGCCACTAAATCCCACACACTGGTACTTTAAACCTCAAAGAAAATATATTTCTAAATATGTATTGGAAATACATGGAATGGCAAAAAATAATTATAATACATACCTCAGATATCACCTCCTTGTTGGTGTTGCCCTTTGGTTCTGTGGGGGGAATAAAAGCTGTGGACGAATCGTTGGAGCTTTCTTTTTCCTAGATAGATAGATAGATAGATAGATAAATAGATAGATAGAAAGATAGATAGATAGATAGATAGATAGATAGATAGATAGATAGATAGATAGATAGATAGATTGATTCACACTAACTATGACTCTTCAGATTAGCAATAGCTAGCTAGCTAGCTACAGCACAGCAGCTGTCACACTGCTGAACAAAGGTGGCCATATGTAAGCAGTGATGTTGTACGAGTCAGTACCTGTGTGAGTCCTGGACTGGGCTGTGCTAGAGGCTGTGGCTGAATTGGTTTTGGTGCTTCCACTCTGCCATTCTTTACAGCTTCCAGTGCTGTGGTAGTTGAGTCCAGACTGAGTTTGGGTGTAGAGCGGGGACTGGCCTGAGGACTAGTTTCATTGTTATTGTTCTGCTTTAACAGGTGACTCTTCATCAAACTGGGAGTTCTGAAAAAATATAAATAAATAAATAAATTCACATACATATACTGTTACCATACACTATTTAAAATATGTGCCGATCAACACATTATGCAATCCACAAATGGATATCAATGATTAATTGTGTGTAGTTCATTGTGCAGCACTTTGTGTATATAATTAATTGATGTTTATAGCCTGGGTGACATACACCAACACAGTGACATCCAGGGTTATAGTTTGTTTCAAAAAACATTAGCAAATGGAACAAAGGACATTCTGTATCTGTTAGTGCTACATTTAGGGAGACTGAAACTCCGTCCAGATGGAAGCATCTGGAACTGAGCATGTGAAGGATCTGAAGGACAAAACAATAATGCTTTTAGGGTGGCTCTAACTTCAGACAGGGGCTAAAGGTCATAAAGGGAAGCACCAGTAATGTGCAGTAATGCTTAAACAGTTTTCAAAATCATCATGCCTTGATGCTGCCTCCCACTAAGAACACTAGAGAGTCATCAGCATACTTAAGAACAAATCTCGATACATGACTGCTCTGGCATTCATTTGTATATAAAATTAATAAAAGTTATGAAAGCATGCTGCCCTGAGGGTATCCAGCAGAAGATGAGTGCGTATTTGTTCGTGTTTCATTGACCTGCCAACATACTGTACTAAAATTCATACTGAAATTAGATAGAAGCCTGCATGGATTAAAGCAAAAAAAAAAAAATAAAAAAAAAATCTTTTGACTGAATTTGTTTTCAAGCTGCAGCCAAGTCATATTCCCCATTTGCAATTTGTGAAGCATGTTACAGGTTACGTTACTTGACACCTGCTAAAGAAATGAGATTTCAGCACCATAATCATGTTCTTTTTTTTTTAAGATTATTTTTTTAGCCTTTTCAAGCTTTATTTTAATAGAGACAGCTGAAGAGTGACAGGAATGTGGGGAGAGAGAGATGGGGAAGGACATGCGGGAAAGAGCCACAGGTCGGATTCGAACCCTGGGCTTCCGCAGCAAGAACTGAGCCTTTGCACATGGGGCGGCTGCTCTACCGACTGAGCTAAATGCCGCACCCATAATCATGTTCTTTAATGGGTTTAAATACTTACAGTATTTTACAGGAGGATGCTTTGAACAGCTGTACTATTCACACTTTTCTTATTTGTCTTTTCAATGTAATTTTTATCTATAAAATCAAATTGATAATTTTATTGCCAATAGTATAATATGGTCTAGTTCCATTGATAGTCTTACTTTATTCCCTTCTTCTCTTTCTTCTCTGGTTTGTGTTTGGAAACCCTGCTCCTGGAGGCCAAGGAGATGTGGATGTAAAGGACTGTCATAATAATGACAGGAAGATAGAATGCTGCTATAGCTGTCCCAAATGTGACTGCAGGGTTAGAAAGGAACTGCAGAAAGAAAGAAAGAAAGAAAGAAAGAAAGAAAGAAAGAAAGAAAGAATACCATGCAGTTTATACAGTAAATAGTTGCCAGTTTACTGTACACTTGTCTAATGTGATCCAATACAAAGCTGACCAAAGTTAGTCACAGAGTTCCACAAGGCTGTACTTGGACCAATTCTATTCACCACATATACATTCCCTTTAGGCAACATCATTATGAATCACCCATTAATTTTCATTGTTATGCCCATGATAGCCAATTATATTTGTCTATCAATCTAGATGGAAACCAGTCAGTTAGCTAAACTTCAAGCATGCTTTTAAGACATAAAAACTTTGATCACTTGAAGTTTTCTGGTATTAAACTTAGACAAAACTGAAGTTCTTTTAATTAGCCCCAAAAACCTGTAAAACGTGTACTGACAGGAATCACGATCAGAGATCATATTTCTCCTATTTTGGCTTCTTTGCATTGGCTACCTGTAAAATCCAAAGTAGAATTTAAAATCCTTCTTAGGAACCCTCTGCATTTTTAAGAGTATTCTTAAGACGTTCCTCTTTGATGGAACTTGTAGTTAGGGCTAGCTCAGGTGAGCCATTCCTTACTTAGGCTGCATTCAGACAGGATCAGGTACTGTGTATCGCCACAGTGTTGTGCAGCGGTGTGGTGGGGGTAGCGGGATGGGGCGTTGCTGGGTGTGTGTCTGTTTTGCTGAATGTAACCACTGTGAAAGTATCAGGAAATAATTTTTTATTTCTCTGATAAACCAGCTTCATTGCGGCCGGCACTCCAGTGCGGATCCTGTCTGAATACAGCCTTACGCTACTATTGGCCTAGACTGCTGGGTGACTCCCATGATGCACTGAGCTCTCTTTATCTCTGCCTCTCCATCTGTATACATTCATGTCCCATCAATTCATGTTACTAACTTAGCTTCTTCCCCAAAGTTATTCTGCTTTTTCATCCTGCAGATTCTCATGGAGATCAAAGATCAGTGATTGGTTGAGCTTGGTGCCTTGGTCTAATGCCCACGATTGTCATTATTACTACTATAAGTCATATATCCATTACATTTTATAGTTATTTTAGTTAGATATTATTATTATTATTATTTTTGTTGGTGCTCTGAATCTGTGTGCATTGGTCTGCTATATAAATAAAATGAATTGTACCTGAATATAACACTCTCCAGGTGGCACTGTTCGCTGTCCAACGATGAACTGCCAGAACAAAATGGCTGGAGCCCACAAGATGAATGACATGATCCATGCTGCTGCGATCATTAATCCTGCCATCTTAGTTGTCCTTCTTGCTGGATACGTTAGGGGTTTAGTCACGCAGAAATAGCGATCAAAGCTAATGATCAATAAATTCATCACTGAGGCGTTTGAGACAACATAATCTAAAGCTAGCCACAAGTCACAGACTACTGGCCCCAGTGGCCAGTAGCCAACAATGATGTAGACTGTGTACAAATTCATGCTGAAAACACCAATGATCAAGTCAGCGCATGCTAATGAAAATAAGAAATAGTTATTGACAGTTTGTAGGTGGCGGTTTACTTTGATGGACAGCATGACTAAAATATTTCCTGTGACAGTCACAAAGCTCAGAGATCCTGTAACCAAGGCAATAAAAAACATCTCCAGAGCCTTATATGGACTTCCTGTCCCCTCTCCATCATCCACAGGAGAGCAGGATGTTGAATCATTTGTGGCCATGTTGCATGAAATGTTGGAGAACAGGTCAGCTGATTGGTTGACCGATGACCCTGAAGAAAGAAAGAGAGAGATAAAGGGATAAGCAAAGACAAATACTGGGCTCATAATAACATGTCCACAGTAGCTGATGCCCTGTAATGGTCTTTGACTTCTTCTAGGGTAGGAGGCAAGAGGTTAAAATAAATAAGGGGAATAAAAAGGGTTACTGATGATACCACAGTAGTTGGGTCCTTCAGATTTACATCAAAATGGAAATTAAAGAGATGAGAAAATGGAGGATTGAAAACTATTCGAGATTACCAGGAAACTACTTAGAATGTGAAAAGATTATTTTTTTGGAACTATATTCAAAATCAAATCAAATCAAATCAAATTTTATTTGTATAGCCCAAAGTCACAAAACACATTTTGCCTCGGAGGGCTTTACAATCTGTACAGGGAGTGACACCCTCTGTCCTTAGACCCTCGGTTCGAGTGAGGAAAAACTTGCCCACAAAAAACCCTTTTAACAGTGAAAAAAGGTGGAAGAAACCTCAGGAAGAGCCACAGAGGAGGGATCCCTCTCCCAGGACGGACAGACGTGCAATAGATGTCACGTGTACAGAACAAATCAACAAAAACATATTGTACAATTACAATGAATGATAAAATGACAATGAATTACAATGAATGATAAAATGATTACAGTAGCAGTGGAACCTGTGATAGAGATAGAGACACAGATGCACAGCAGCAGTAGATCATTAACTAACTATAAACTGTAATGGATATTTTGGTAGCAATAATGACAGTAATAATATATGTAGTGGACGTCATGCAGGACCACAGCAGCAGTCACGATCCATGAGAACCTGCTGGATGAGAGAGCACAGAAACTCCGGGGAAGAAGTTTAGTTAGTAACATGCATTAACATGCATTAATGAGACATGTATGTTTACAGATGGTGGTAGTAATGGTGATGGGAGAGAGAGAGAGAGGGGAGGGAGGGGGAGTCCCCCGGCAGTCTAGTCCTATAGCAGCATAACTAAGGGATGACCTGAGCCAGCCCTAACTATAAGCTCTATCAAAAAGGAAAGTCTTAAGTCTACTCTTAAAAGTGTTGACCGTGTCTGCCTCCCGAACCCAAAATGGTAGTTTATTCCACAGAAGAGGAGCTTGATAGCTGAAAGCTCTGGCTCCCAATCTACTTTTGGAAACTATAGGAACTACAAGGAACCCAGCATTCTGAGAGCGCAGCTGGAGGCCAGGGTGATCCCATCTAAAGTAATTAAGTCTCTAGAGCGAGAGTTTCTGAGGTGTTTGGGTCCAATTACAAGAACTTCAGTTTTGTCTGAATTTAACATCAGAAAATTGTAGGTCATCCAACTTTTTATATCCTTAAGGCATGCTTGGAATTTAGTTAATTGATTGGTTTCATCAGGCTTGATCGATAAATATAACTGGGTGTCGTCAGCATAACAATGAAAATTAATGGAGTGATTCCTAATAATGTTCCCTAGAGGAAGCATATATAAACTGAACAGAAGTGGTCCGAGTACAGAACCTTGTGGGACTCCATGGCAAACTTTGGTATGCATGGAGGATTCACCATTCAAGTGAAAAAACTGAGATCGAACTAAGAAATACGACTTAAACCAGCTTAGGGCGGTTCCTTTGATGCCAATTTGATGTTCCAGTCTCTCTAAAAGAATTTGATGGTCAATGGTGTCAAATGCGGCACTAAGATCTAACAGGATAAGTACAGAGATGAGTTCTTTGTCTGATGCCATTAGGAGGTCGTTTGTAACTTTGACTAGTGCGGTCTCTGTGCTATGATGCACTCTAAATCCTGACTGAAAATCCTCAAATAAACTGTTCTTATGGAGAAAGTCACACTGCTGATTGGCTACAGCTTTCTCAACTATCTTAGAGAGAAAGGGAAGGTTTGATATTGGTCTGTAATTGACTAAAACCTCTGGATCTGAGGTGGGCTTTTTAAGAAGAGGTTTAATTACAGCTACTTTAAAGGACTGTGGTACATGTCCTGATAATAAAGACAGATTAATCATATCCAATAAAGAAGGGCTAACTAGAGGTAAAACATCCTTGAGCAGCCTGGTTGGGATGGGGTCTAAGAGACAGGTTGACGGCTTAGATGAAGAAATTATTGAAGTTATTTGATGAAGGTCGATGGGAGAAAAACAGTCAAATTATATATCTGGTTTTACAGCTGTTTCCAAACTTGCTGTATCAGAATTCAGATCAGTGCCTGTTGAGGGCAAGAGGTGATGAATTTTGTCTCTAATAGTTATAATTTTATCATTAAAGAAGCTCATGAAGTCATTACTACTTAGACCTAAAGGAATAGATGGCTCAATAGAGCTGTGGCTCTCTGTTAGCCTGGCTACAGTGCTGAAGAGAAACCTGGGGTTGTTCTTATTTTCCTCTATTAATGAAGAGTAATAGGCTGTTCTGGCATCACGGAGAGACTTCCTGTATGTTTTAAGATTATCTTGCCAGACCAAACGAGATTCTTCCAGTTTAGTGGCACGCCATTTGCGTTCAGATTTATGTGCCTCTTGCTTTAAGTTACGAGTCTGCTGGTTATACCATGGTGCTAACCTCCTTTGTTTAATTATCTTCTTTTTCAGAGGTGCAATAGAGTCTAGAGTTGTTCGTAATGAGCCTGTAGTACTATCAACAAGATGATCTATTTGTGAGGGGCTAAAGGAAACAGACAAGTCCTTTGCTACATTGAGACAAGGCATTGAATTCAATACTGAAGGAATCACTTCCTTAAATTTGGCTACAGCACTATCAGATAAACATCTGCTGTAGGAGTTTCTGCAGAAAGGCTTATAGTCCAGTAATATGAACTCAAAGGTTATTAAAAAATGGTCAGACAGAAGAGGATTCTGTGGAAAGACTATTAGATGATCAATTTCAATGCCATATGAGAGAACAAGATCAAGAGTGTGGTTCAGACAATGAGTAGGTTTATTTACACTCTGACAGAAGCCAATTGAGTCTAATAGAGAGATAAACGCATTGCTAAGACTATCATTGTGGTTGTCCATGTGAATATGAAAATCACCTACGATAATTACTTTGTTTTAAGGATCAAGCCTGATGCAAATTCTGCAAATTCAGATAAAAATTCAGAGTAAGGACCAGGAGCTCGATATACTGTAATAAATAAAATTGGCTGTAAAGTTTTCCGGGTTGGGTGAGAAAGGCTAAGAACAAGACTTTCTCTGTATTCTTCTGCTAACCTCAAGTGAAAAAGCAATGTTAAAACAAAATTCTAAAGATGCTGAAGCTCAAATAATCTGGAGTTTAATCTGGAGTCTGGTTTGTTTAACCTAATTACTGCTTAAAAGAATGATGCAAAGCCTGGGAGCTAATTCAGACAGTCAGCATATATCAACATATACTGTATCCAACAATCCTAGTGTCTAGTGACTCTTTTTCTGCCTTGCCTGCTACCAAATGGTGAATGGACTGTACTTATAAAGCACCTTTCTAGTGTTCCAACCACTCAAAGTGCTTTTATACTACATATCTCATTCACCCATATTCATACACTGATGGCATTAGGCATTATGTAATACAAGGTGTCAACTGCTCATCAGTTTTAGGAGTTAACCATACACATTCAAATACCAACGACGCAGCCTTCAGGAGCAATTTGGGGTTCAGTATCTTGCCCAAGGACACTTTGACTGGAGGAGTCAGGGATCAAACCGCTGATCAGATATTTCTGAATCAGTAAAAACATCTGGGTGCTTTTGACAAATTTTGTTTTGTTTGCATACTCCATACAGCATGATACACCTTGCCCAATCAGTAAGTACTGCTAGCAAAATAGGCAGTTGTTTGATTGACAGCAGCTGGCAGGGCAGGAAAACAAGATGGTAAAATGTCTTGATCTACAGACCACCCAAAGTGATTTTACATTCACACATAAATTCATACACTGATGGCAGAGTTATCTGGAATGGAGAAGCCAGGAGGCAAACCAGCAACCCTGCAGTTCCTGGACAACTCGCTTTACTGCCACAAAGACCTTTTTTTTACACACACTTTGGTTAGGTTTAACTTCTTTGTTAATCCTGGTCTCTTGGGTGAAAGACCTGTATTTATTTGAGCTATCCATCCACCCCACCACCTGGTGTGGAATTGTCGCTCTTTACCTGACTCACCTGACTCAGATGGGTTTACACTGAAGCACTAACCCACACTAGGCTTGTAGTTGGTGATCTGCCTGAGCCCCTTCGAGACAGATGGAGAGTCTAAGAACTGGTGTTGGAGCTTCTCAGAGTAGTTTTTTAGCCTCTTTCACAGCCTTGCTAAACTTGTACTTCACCTCGTTAAATCTTTATCCCCACTCCTAAAAGCCGCTACCTTAGCCAACCTTAGCTGTCTGAGTTTGGCTGTGAACCAGGGTTTGTCATCCTCATCCTGGTGCGTGATGGTACACAGCAGTCCTCACAGAAGTTGATGTATGACGTCACAGCCTCCGTGTACTCATCCAGACTGTTGGTAGAAGTTCTGAACACATCCCAGGCAGTAGAGTCCAAACACGCCTGGAGATCCTCCACAGCCTCACTGGTCCACTTCCTTGAAGTCCTCACTACAGGTTTTTTCCATGCTTTAATTTCTGCCTGTACACAGGAATCAGGTGGACCATGACGTGGTCAGAGTGTCCTAGTGCAGCACGGGGGACGGAGTGATAAGCATCCCTGACTGTGGTGTGACAGTGATCCAGATTATTCTCCTCTCTGGTTGGGCATTTAACAAACTGTCTGTATTTAGGGAGCTCATAGGTGAGATTTCCTTTGTTAAAGTCACCAAGGACAATAACTAAGGAGTCAGGGTTGGTCCGCTCCACACACAGTATCTGGTTGGTGAGCATGCACTGTGTGTCCTGCACGTTGGCAATGTAAACACTGAACAGAACGAATGAAACAAACTCACGGGGTGAATAAAAAGGCTTACAGTTTATGATGGAGAACAGTGCTGCTGGATCACTGTCACGTTGTTACAGCATCCACTGTTAATGTAAAAACAGCTCCACCTTTTGTTTTGCTGGAAAGTTCCATGACAGAGACACGGAACCCTTTGTCTTGTGTTGTCTCTGAATTGGAAGTCTACCAGCTGAACAGTGGCGGCTGGTGAAAAATATTCTAGGTAGGGCTGTGCCATATTCAGTCAGTTTCAGAAACCATCCCATCCCGATACAATTTAACACAAACTGCAGGATACCAGTGCTCTGTGAAATAATAAATAATTATTTAATGCCAATATAAAAAATTTGAGGCATTTTTATACAAAAACAAACACTGCACAATCACAAGCTTTACATGTAAAACAGAACTTGTAAACAATTGACGTATCAATTTCTAACAAAGTGCCTCCTTGTGACAGAGCGATCAGCTGCACTGTTGAGCGCATGAAACGGTGCCGTAAGTAGTTAATAGGCAACACAAGAGGCATACCGTCAGAACAGTATACAACAACATTAAATTATATAGATTAATAAATGTTTATATGAGCTCTTACACTGTATAAAGGATGTATAATATAGAAATGTATATCAAGTGGTTGAACTCAAACCTTACATATACAGTAATATTAGCTTCCCTTTTTCGCTAGCTTGCTGTCTGATATCATGGTCAGGTTGATCTGGGTCCAGCTCTTTCACACAGAGTTTGTCCGGCAAAGTTCTCCTCTCAAACGGATGCTGAAGGAGTGATTTTACCGTAGAGAGGGTTGGGTCTTGGAGGAGTACCGTTACGTACACCATTGTCATGTAGAAAAGCGCTTGTACGTAGCGGCGCTGCTAACTTTAGCCGTAGCTGGCTTGGGCGATAAAATAATCGCCCTTTCTGGAGTAGATTTGAGGACGCTGATTGGCTAAATCGTATGTCAAATGTTCATGCCTTAAATTTGCGATTGGTTTAACTGCTACATAGACCCACCTCCTCGGGGCGATTTCTCCAGCGCCCCAGAGCAGCTGAGACATGTAGACAAGGGACAGCATATTGCTGCGCAGTGGATTTTCTTTCATATTTTGCACATATTAATGGATGTATTCCATTATTTAAACACAAATATTGAAAATATGAATGATTTAATATAATTATTATTATTATTTTTAATTTGATTAATTTTATTTTTATGGCTTAGGGAGGGCAGTGCCCTACTGCCCTCTATTGGCCAGCCGCCACTGCAGCTGAATCGCAAAGTCCGGAATCAATCCACAAAGCCACATCTCCGTGAAGCACAAAACAGCAGATGAAGAAAAGTCCCTGTTTTTCCCCAACAGCAGTTGAAGTCCTGCAGTTTGTTGGGCACAATGCACACTGGAAAAAAATATTCCCAATAACGGTGTGCAGAATCCAAGCTGGCAAAGACCCATGAGTGCAGCGGCTCATTTCCCTCAAGCCCTATTCACACATTCCCCATTCTCTCCGCTCTGCAGCGCTATCATTCCGTAGCACTTCTATTTTTGACGCGAGCCGTTGCTAAACCGCGTGAAGCTCAACAGAGCAGATTGCACCAGACAGGAAATCCGACACAGAATCAACGTAATACACTTCCGCCCCCTTTCAAAATAAAACACAATACACAGTTCATGTAGCCTATCACAACTTCACATCAACATTACGTCATGACCGGTGGCACCAGGTCAGCAGTCAATCCATAAAAGGGTCTCAACATGAACGACGAGAGACTAATTGTTGAAGTGGAACAACACACAATAATTTATGACACAACAGATCCTTTTTATAATCTCTTCCACGTCGGAGAAGCAAAGTAAGCTGTTTGTTGTTGTTGTTTCCTTTATACACAGTCTATCGCGGGGTCTCGCGTACGTTCCGGATTCTTTCGTGATCTCGCGTGAATACGGCTGGCTCGCTACGCTGCCGTTACGCTGCCGTCACGCGCCCGGTGTGCATTGACGCCGGTCAGAGGATGGAGCAAAACCGTGGCGCAGCCGTTCCGCGGCGCTTACGTCCCCGTTGTGAGTCCCCAGTCAGAGTTTCACTGTGATCAAAGGTGAGCGCGCCAAGTGGTGGGAGAAGAAAAGTAGGAAATATGTCCTCAGGCCTTCTTCCCCTGATGTTCATGAGCTCTTCTCTGATCAAAAAGCCCCGGGTACCATCGCAAAAAACTGTTTACACACAAAACAAGGCAAAACAACGTACCAAGGTGACCATCCGCGGTGCAATCTTGGTGGTCAGACGCTAACTGCTGATTCCACTGGGCATGGCTACGACACATTCTGGCTATAATGCAACCACTGGAGCTGATCACAGCTGTTCTAGACAATTCTTGTGATTCCACCAGAAGTGGAGCAGATCCAGCTGGCCAGAAGTCAATTTTCAAAATAAAATACCCAGATCATAAAAACAGACAAAAAATTAATTTTGTAGCCTACTTACCGTGTTTTAGGCCCAATTGCTGGTGGTGGTCTTACAACTCACTATGTGGGACAGCTAGAGTGCCAGTGTGAGCCTGCTCAGTGGAAATGAAAATGTTTTCAATAGTAGCCTATTTATGATGCACCTCATAAGTCACGACACATGCATAGATACACTTTGAAAAGATGACAAGTCAGACTAGAATATTATAAACTAGTCTATGGCCAAAATTAAATGCTCAAAGCTTTGTATTACATTAATACAGAATGGTTATCATGTATGTATTTATTTCTGGCAATACTTCAAAGCATCATGCATATTGAAAATTCATGTATACCCTCTAACCAATCTGTGCTGTGAATTCAATTTAGGCCATGGTTTAAATATACAATGTATTGTTCTTTCAACAAGATGCTGAGTCAACACAGTTATTCTGTTAATATTCAAACTAATTTAATAGAGAGAGAGAGAGAGAGAGGCTGGCTCTGATTACACTGAATGTATTAAGTGCTGGACGAAACAAATCCTGAAAATCCAAGTAACCAGGACATATAGTGCAAGTGGAATGCATGATATTCATTCCAAAGCAAAACTCCAATCATTGGTAATACTTTATTTGGATAATCTGTCTACAGAGTATTTGTAGCATTTCAGCGCTATATTATTTGAGATTCAACAATTTAACCATTTTCAATTTAATTCAATTTTATTTATATAGCGCTAGTTCATAACAAAAGTTATCTCATGACACTTTCCATATAGAGCAGGTCTATAGAGCAGACCGTACCCTTTATAATATTATCTACAGAGACCTAGCCAGGGAGCAAGCATTGGCAAGGAAAAGCCTCCTTTTACCAGGCAGAAATCTCAAGCACAACTGAACCATCCATCAACGGTCATCTGCTGCAACCGGTTGAGCAAAAGACTCAAGGGGTGGCTGTGGCTTGGAGGTAGAGCGGGTCGTCCACTAATCAGATGATCGATGGTTCGATCCCTGGCTCCTCCGGTCGAAGTGTCCTTGGGCAAGATACTGAACCCAAATTGCTCCTGAAGGCTGCATCATCGGTGTGTCAATACTTAGCTCCTAAAACTGATGAGCAGTTGCCACCGTGTGTTCGTTCAGTAATATTAAGTCAGGTTTTTTTGTGGTGTTCGTTCAGTAATATTAAGTCAGGTTTTTTTTGTGGTGTTCGTTCAGTAATATTAAGTCAGGTTTTTTTGTGGTGATTTGTTTTTACTGTATAAGAAGCAAAAATCTCTTTGCTTCTTTTAATTTGCTGTTAGCATAATGGCACTGGCATTGCATATTAGCTCATTAGCTAGGTAGGACTAGCTTGGCCTGTACATTTGACCTGGACACATGGACTAATTTGGCTAATAAAACAATGCTTATTTCTGAGTTCTTTTGGGGGGATTATGGAAATATTTTAAGCATTAGTGATGCAAGTTTATTCTTTTATTTCAGTTTTCACTCTGTAAGTATACCGTTTGGTGGAATAAAGGCCATAAAATAATTACTCAAGTTTACTTTAATTGTCACAGTCTATTTGTTTCATATAGTTATTAAGAAATTGTTTTGTTTGCACTAAATTGCCTCTGTTTTTAGAAAGTTTATTAAGAAATAATTCCTTCTATTCTAATTATTGTCTTGAAAGTGACTCAAGTGACTCTAAAAAGAAAAGAGAAAAAAGTGATTTCAAAGGACAGGATGGAATAAATGGTAAATGGACTGTACTTATATAGCTTTCTAGTCTTTTGACCACTCAAAGTGCTTTACACTACATATCTCATTCAGCCATTCACACACATTCATACATTGATGGCATTAGCTGTGCTTTAGCTATTCAAGGTGCCAACTGCTCATCAGTTTTTTAGGAGCTAACCATTCATACGCATTCACACACCGATGGTGCAGCCTTCAGGAGATTTTGGGAATTTGGGGTTCAGTATCTTGCCCAAACACACTTTGATATATAGACTGGAGGAGCTGGGGATCAAACCGCACTACAAAAATCACTTTGTTGGACAGCTTTCCTAATATCTTAACAGGTCTATATGAAAGCTGTATGAAATGGAGTAGTTCTATTCCTATTATAGTATCTATTCCTTTAGGTCTAAGTAGTAATGACTTCATGAGCTTCTTTAATGATAAAATTATAACTATTAGAGACAAAATTCATCACTTCTTGCCCTCAACAGGCCCTGATCTGCATTCTGATACAGCAAGTTTGGAAACAGCTGTAAAACCAGATATATAATTTGACTGTTTTTCTCCCATCGACCTTCATCAAATAACTTCAATAATTTCTTCATCTAAGCCGTCAACCTGTCTCTTAGACCCCATCCCAACCAGGCTGCTCAAGGATGTTTTACCTCTAGTTAGCCCTTCTTTATTGGATATGATTAATCTGTCTTTATTATCAGGATATGTACCACAGTCCTTTAAAGTAGCTGTAATTAAACCTCTTCTTAAAAAGCCCACTCTAGATCCAGAGGTTTTAGCCAATTACAGACCGATATCAAACCTTCCCTTTCTCTCTAAGATAGTTGAGAAAGCTGTAGCCAATCAGCTGCATGACTTTCTCCATATAAACAGTTTATTTGAGGATTTTCAGTCAGGATGTAGAGTGTAGGGATGAGCGAGTACAGCATTATCTGTATCTGTATCTGTTAACCATATGAATTATCTGTATCCGTATCCGTACACGGGGGGGGGGGGGGGCCTAACCTGGAAGTGAGCGGGATTTAACCCGGAAGTGTGTCTGGTTATCTTGAAATGGGCGGAGCTTTAACGGTATGTTATTTTAAGCATGCAATTGATATGGGTTGATCAGAAATTATTATATTTATTGCTGATTAGAAAACTATTTACAGGACAGCATCAGCATTAAGCTTCCGATCAATGGTTTTGATCACGATAGCAAACAAACTAAGTAAAGTGTAATGAACAAGAGTTTTCATACTCAACATAACTTTCTTTTTTTAACTTTTAATTTTTTTAATGATCAGTGTGATTTTTTTTTTTTATTATTCTTTTTTATTTTTTTTTATTTCCACACCAGGTGTGTGTGTGTGTGAGTGTGTGTGTAGCTTAATTTGTAATATTATACCACTACTACCTTTATTTTTAAGCAACAAAGTGTCAGACACTCAGTGCGTGAAGTCAAAAACACTGGTTTGAGCCAGCTGACGGTTTAAAGAAAAAAAAAAAAAAGAGAGAGAGAGAGCGAGAGAGAGAGAGACACACACACAACGCGAGTCGCACCATGTCTGAACGAACCCACGTTTACCAGAACTGTACTGGTTAATAAGTAAGTACAAACCGAAGTAAAAACAAACCTGAAGCTGAAGAAACCCTAAACGTTAATGGAAAATACCCGCGAACCTGAGTGACTGAGGGAGAGACAGAGAGCTGTTCTGTGTGTGAGTGAGCAGAGCGGGACACAGCAACACAATACATCTGTATGTGTGTAGGGGAGGGGGACTGTGACTAGCCTGTCACAGAACGCAGACACAGTCAGCTACGCAATGAGGATTTTCATTCAATCCGGGCACAGATATTGACTTGTATTACTCGTATAATACTCGTGCTCGGCAAAAGTGCTTTATCCGTACCAGATACTCGTTTCAGCTGAGTATCCGGCTCAACTCTAGTAGAGTGCATCGTAGCACAGAGACCGCACTAGTCAAAGTTACAAATGACCTCCTAATGGCATCAGACAAAGGACTCATCTCTGTACTTGTCCTGTTAGATCTTAGTGCCGCATTTGACACCATTGACCATCAAATTCTTTTACAGAGACTGGAACATCAAATTGGCATCAAAGGAACCGCCCTAAGCTGGTTTAAGTCGTATTTCTTAGGTCGATCTCAGTTTGTTCACTTCAATGATGAATTCTCCATGCATACCAAACTTTGTCACGAGTTCCACAAGGTTCTGTACTAGGACCACTTCTATTCAGTTTATGTATGCTTCCTCTAGGGAACATTATTAGGAATCACTCCATTAATTTTCATTGTTATGCCGACGACACCCAATTATATTTATCGATCAAGCCTGATGAAACCAATCAGTTAACTAAACTCCAAGCATGCCTTAAGGATATAAAAAGTTGGATGACCTATAATTTTCTGATGTTAAATTCAAACAAAACTGAAGTTCTTGTAATTGGACCCAAACACCTCAGAAACTCTCTTTCTAGACACTTACTTACTTTAGATGGGATCACCCTGGCCTCGAGCTCCACCGTAAAGAATCTTGGAGTTATTTTTGATCAGGATTTGTCCTTTATTGTCCACATAAAACAAATTTCAAGGACTGCATTCTTCCACTTACGTAACATCGCCAAAATCAGACGCATTGTATCTCAAGCAGATGCAGAAAAACTAGTCCACGCATTTGTTACTCCTAGGCTGGACTATTGTAACTCTTTGTTATCAGGCTGCTCCAATAAGTCTCTTAGGACTTTGCAGCTAATTCAGAATGCTGCTGCACGTGTTCTGACAGGAACCAAGATCAGAGATCACATCTCTCCCGTTTTGGCTTCCTTGCACTGGCTACCTGTTAAATCTAGAATAGAATTTAAAATTCTTCTCCTTACATACAAAGCTCTTCATGGTCAGGCACCATCACATCTAAAAGAGCTCATAGTACCTTACTACCCCTCTAGAACACTGCGCTCTCAGAATGCTGGGTTCCTTGTGGTTCCTAAAGTTTCCAAAAGTAGATTGGGAGCCAGAGCTTTCAGCTATCAAGCTCCTCTTCCGTGGAACAAACTACCATTTTGGGTTTGGGAGGCAGACACAGTCAACACTTTTAAGAGTAGACTTAAGACTTTCCTTTTTGATAGAGCTTATAGTTAGGGCTGGCTCAGGTCATCCCTTAGTTATGCTGCTATAGGACTAGACTGCCGGGGGACTCCCCCTCCCTCCCCTCTCTCTCTCTCTCTCTCCCATCACCATTACTACCACCATCTGTAAACATACATGTCTCATTAATGCACATTAATGCATCTTACTAACTAAACTTCTTCCCTGGAGTTTCTGTGCTCTCTCGTCCAGCAGGTTCTCATGGATCGTGGCTGCTGCTGTGGTCCTGCACGACGTCCACTACATATATTATTACTGTCATTATTGCTACCATATCTTCATTATAGTTTATAGTTAGTAAATGACTTGCTGCTTCTGTGCATCTGTGTCTCTCTATCTCTATCACAGGTTCCACTGCTACTGTAATCATTTTATCATTCATTGTAATTCATTGTCATTTTATCATTCATTGTAATTGTACAATATGTTTGTGTTGATTTGTTCTGTACACGTGACATCTATTGCATGTCTGTCCGTCCTGGGAGAGGGATCCCTCCTCTGTGGCTCTTCCTGAGGTTTCTTCCACCTTTTTTCCCTGTTAAAAGGGTTTTTTGTGGGCAAGTTGTTCCTCACTCGAACCGAGGGTCTAAGGACAGAGGGTGTCACTCCCTGTACAGATTGTAAAGCCCTCCGAGGCAAAATGTGTTTTGTGACTTTGGGCTATACAAATAAAATTTGATTTGATTTGATTCGATTTGATTCTGTAACTTGCAAAATTATGATGTCAGTACCTTTGCACAAAACAATAAGCTAATCTAGACTTGCAACAAGTCTTGATATGCAAATCTGCAAGAGCAAACACCATATGTTGGTATTAAATGGATTGTACTTGTACGTATCTCATTCACTCATTCACACACATTTATACACTGATGGCATTGGCTGCCATGCAAGGTGCCAACTGCTCATCAGTTTAAGGAGCTAACCATTCATTCACATTCACACACCGATAGCACAGCCTCCGGGAGCAATTTGGGGTTCAGTATCTTGCCCAAGGACACTTCGACATGCAGACTGGAGGGGATCGAACTGCCGATCATCTGATTAGTTGACAACCCGCTAAACCTCCGAGCCACAGCCGCCGGTATTACAATATCGATAGAATAGAATAGAATTGAACTATTATGTTTAGTATTGAGGTTGTAGTTTGCATTGGTGTTAAGCTGGACTACATTATAATGTTCTCATAGGGCCCTCTCATCGGTGGTTGCTATCAGCATGGCTCTGATTATCTTCTGCACCCAGCTTGTGGTCTTATGTCTACGACTCAATCAAGGCCATGCTGATAATCGGTACAACAGCATGACCTGTATGATATTGCTTTGTCATTTCATCTATGTATGCATCCCTCACCAAATATATACATATTAAAAATACTACAACATCAGAGTAAACATAATGCATACCTAAGTAGCTGACCAACACATTACTATGAAACACATGGATGCAGAAATGTTCACACATAGACACAGCTCTTGGCTTCGAGTGAGAGCGTAAGTAGAATGAGGCTGTATTTAAACATGTATGTAGTGTATCTGCAGTGTTTAAATCATGTATGCATATCCTACGTTGGTAAGGCACGCCACACTGCTCTTTGACAATGATATGCTGAGAGAACTGCAGTTACCCTAAATCTTACTCTACAGCTGTAGAATAGCTGTATCACGTAACAAACATAATAAAAATAAGCGTACTCTCATACTGTTAGGTTGACAAAGGGACAGAATTTTCCAGATGACTTTCAGTAATTTTTCAGAGGAAAAGGAAGTTTATGCATTAACAATTTGATTGCTATTTTTACTTACTTACTTTTTACTACTGTGTTACTTCAAATTGTTTTTTTCAAATATAGTATAGTATAGTACAGTATAGTATAGTGCAGTATAGTATAGTATCGTGCAGAATTAAATCAAATCACATCATAATAATATATATTTGATAAATTCAAAACATGTTACACTATTCTAACCTTAACATACATAAAAATGTAATTGAGACACTGCTTCACAAATTGCTGTTGTTTATTGTAAATGTAATTTTCAATCCAGCAAACAACACAAACAAAATTTCTTGCATCTTCATTGTCTATTAGAGTGGAAGAAGAAACAGGTATTTCAAAGCATCCTATCTCAAACAGATGTAGAGAAATGTGTCCATGCATTTGTTACTTTTAGGGTTAGGGTTAGGGCTGGATTGTTACAACCCCTCATTATCAGGCTGTCTTAAAAAGTCCCTCTGCAGGTGATCCAGAATGCCACAGCAACAAAGTGTACTGACAGAAACCCGGATCAGAGATCATATTTCTCCCATTTTGGCTTTTCTGCACTGACTACCTGTAAAATCCAGGCACCATCATATCTTAAAGGGCTCATAGTAGCCTATTACCCCACTTGAGCACTGCAGTCTGAAAATGCAGGGTGCCTTGTGGTTTCTATAGTCACCAAAGGTAGAATAGGTAAAAAAAATAAATAAATAAATAAAATAGAATATAATTGAATTAAGCACACCACAGAGACTGTAAAAACAATCACTGCTGTTGACCTGCAGGTTAACTGTCTGATAATGTATGGAACAGATAAAACGAGTCAGACCAGCTGTACAACAAGCACAATCATATTTAGAATAGTTATCAACAGAAGCCACATATGCACATGTCCATGTGCACCCACTGCACAAAAATATAAAACACTAGATGTGATAGCCTGCATTCATGCACAATGTACAGACAGTAGACACTCTCACAAACAAATTTACTGTTGCTGTTTTCTGCTACTTCATGGAAACACATAATAATAGTTCTGCCACCAAGTAGCCAAAAAATCTAACAGTGAGTCCTGGCATATTATTACACTGGATTTTGGATTTTTTTGTGCACCCAATTTTGGAAGGAGGCACACACACACCCATCCGGATCAACAGAGCAGAGGTTGAGCGTGTCTCCAGCTTGAAGTTCCTGGGGGTCCACATCTCTGAGGATCTTTCTTGGACACTCAATACATCTATCCTGGTAAAGAAGACTCACCAGCGCCTCTTCTTCTTGAGGAGACTAAAGAAGGCCCACCTATCTCCTCAGATCCTGGTGAACTTCTACCGTTGCAGTATTGAGAGCATCCTTACCAGCTGTATCACAGTCTGGTATGGAAACGGATGGGAACTGGAAACTTATGTAATTTATGTAATAGTATGAATAAATCCAATGTGTTTCCACTATACAGTAGTGTAGTAGTAGGCAGGTTTATGCATTAAACATAACATTAAAAGGTTGCGGCTGTGACACTGTTTTGGTCTGTTCTCCGTGCAACTTCAAACCACTTTAAGAGTGTTTCAGAAGTGGAGCATTTTGCCCGCCAGACTTTTATTCACCTTGCTCAGATTTGGTCGTTTTCCGTAGTTTTGTGCTTGTAAATGTGATTCTAAATGTGTAAATATGCTGCATAGTTGAGACTTGACTTGGACTGGTGAAGCTGACTGACTTGTGAGCATCTCTGATCTTGCCTCATAAGAAAATATTTACTTTGATACTGTATGCATGGAGTTTTAACACATTTCCCAAGTTGCATCCCAGTTATTTTACTCCAACAAAGGCAGCAATATATAAATATAATTTGTGGTTGCCAGTGCATTTCCAAAGACTAAGACTATTACCTTACTAGCTGCTGAAATAGTTTACTGCCAACATTACAAAGTCAATTAACAAATAATTAAGTGATCTACAAGTGTATGTGTTTATACTCCCCTTCATATACTGCAAGAAGAAGAAATTGGCTTAGATCTTCTATGAAATATACAACACAGGCAGATGAGAGGCACATTACCACTGATTTCATCACCATCATCTCACACACTTATATATACAGGAACAGCATTCCAGCAACAAGGCTCTAGCCAGCACACTGTTGTAACATTTAAACCTCTCTAACAGGTTCACACACTTACACAGTCAACAAATGACCAGCAGCCAGCACTCTTTAATCTAAAACTGACATTATATTGAATTATACAACTGTAAAGGTTTCCACCTGTTTCATCTCTAATTTACTTGCAAATAACATAGTATGAATTGCTCTCAAACTGAATGTTTAAAAATAGAGACCCATGAACAAATAAATACTGTGCAACCTTTGAACTCTTGAGATCCTGTAAAAGCAGGGTTTACTACGCAAGCCCTAATCGGTCATGAATTCATATATATTCAGATATATTAATTTTATTTCCTCCATTTTTGTGTGATAACAAGTTAATTTTATTTGTTTTCTATGGGATAAGTTTCAAGATAACGAGACTTTGTCTTTCCGAGATAACGACATAATTATTTCGAGATCTCGAGATAATGAGTCAAATGTGATGATGTGAAAAGTTCCATCACACGTGACGTCAAACTGTATTGACGTGATGAATGTGAAGCACTGATGCATATACTCCTGCTTATCTGACATTGTTACATGAATGATATTTCCTGCAATGATATAATAAACCGCTATGGTAAATGGACTGTACTTATATAGCGCCTCTCTAGTCTTCCGACCACTCAAAGCGCTTTACAGTACATATCTCATTCACCCATTCACACACATACACTGATGGCATTGGCTGCCATGCAAGGTGCCAACTACTCATCAGTTTGAGGAGCTAACCATTCATACACATTCGCACACCGATGGCACAGCCTTCGGGAGCAATTTGGGGTTCAGTATCTTGCCCAAGCAGACTGGAGGGGATCGAACCACCGATCTTCTGATTAGTGGACGACCCGCTCTACCTCCGAGCCACAGCGGCTATCCTTTTGATTCCTCGAGATCTCTATTAATTATGTCATTATCCTGCTGTTCTAAGAGTAGTATAGTCCCCTTGGGTAATAGAGCAGTGTGTAAGGTGTGAGTGGTCAAGCAAGAGTGAGTGAGCTGCAGGGACGAGTGGAGTGAATGTGTGTGTATGACAGAGCAGGCTAGCGGTAGAAGTTTGATGAGAACAAAATGTACAGTGTATGTTGCAGTACACGATTAAATAAGAAGCTACTGTGTCTCAAAGTCAACTCTGGAGCTCCCGTGTGTCATTTCACGGTTGTGGGAAGTGAAAGGGGGTTGTAGCGGCAACTTTCCATTTAAACAGCCGCTAAGAGGCTGAGTAGGCTCCTACTGTCACTTGGTCCAAAATGAAAATCCAAAGTCCCCGTTATAAGTTTCATGATGTTTATTAACCAAAATAGAAACAACAAACTTAAATTGGCATAATGACGAACTGAACTTTGCAATATAAAATGAGATAAGTGCTAAGACAATAAGAAGTGACATGGTCAACAGAAAATACCGAAGCCTGTCACCCTCTTTGTCCAAAAATCCCGCCACCAAGTGCACAGGTAAAAATAAGGTGCGACAATGACCACACCCCCGTGCCAATTACCAGAAGTAAAGGTGACCTACAGACGTGTGATCTAAACAACTGTGAATCTACAAAGTTATAGGATGTTTAGTTACATGTATTTTGAAACTGAGAAATAATAATAATATACATTTTTTTGTCCAGCTATTAGGAATAGCAGTGCTTTTTGAAAAATTACTATTAATTCCTTTTTATACATCCAGTGGGCTGGACTGGACCACTTGGTGGGCCAGTTGTTGGCCGTACGTTTGACACCCTTGCTCCATGATTTCTCCCTGTCTCTTTTTCTTGCATTTTCCCTTACCTCCTCAGAATTACCCCACAGACAGGAAAGATGAACAATGAGGTGACCATCTTATACATTACATTTTGAAAAGAAGGCTCAAACAGAAGAAGAAATCCAAAATGCTCCTTAGGGAGCTGATCTGGCAGTTTTCAAGCAAACAAGCCCCTGTGAGGCCCCTGTTGTTTTTTTATGTTGGAAGTATGGACTAGAGCAAGCCCGCACTAAACGTACACACCCCATTGCATGCCCCACAGCATCATTCTAATTATGGGCCAATTGTGGGTTTTTGTGTGCAGGCCTCAGTAAGGTACAGGTACAGGCACAGCCTGTTATGTCAAAATCACAAACAAATTATTATTCTGCAAAATGAATTTAATTATTTTCAACTCTATTATTGTTATATTCAGCTCAAACTGCACTATGTTTATTTTGTTTGATTTTTTACAACTTTTTAGTGCTGATCTAGGTTTTATTACTGTACAACAGCATTGCACTCACCAAAGCAATGCTTAGATCTGGGATTGTTACAATGAAATCCAACAGAGCAAGAAACACAAGCATCTCAATCAGACAAAGATACAAGTGAAGGATTGAGATTCTCCAATGGTATGGAGCTTACCACTAGATAAGATAAATGCTAAGGAAAGGCCATAAGGCAGAAAATAAAATCTTGCTGTATCTTGAAAATTAGGATTGGAGACACTGCTCTAGAAAATCCAGGTTGCCAATAGACCATTTTTTTCACAAGTGGATTCCTGTTTGTTTTGTCTCACTCACAAAGATGCATGTACATGTCACTAATGTGAGACAGTTTACCACACAATTTTGCTGATCAACAGGTGGTGGTAACATGCTAAAGAATGCAGCAAGAGTACAGTCTAGATTTGCTTCTGTTATGATTTGCCGCTATATAAATAAAGTTGAATTTAATGATTTTTTTGTGAGTTACACTGAATATAAACATAACTTTTGCTTCTTTACAAAAACAATCCATAGTTCACCTTCAAATGCATGTTTTGGAAGCTCTGTGATTGAACGAACAACAAATAGACTTTTTTCACAGCAGCCACTTTAACAATGATACTAATTAAGTTTCTGTTCCTTTCAGGTCAAACAGAGTCAGGGTACTGCTGTGGTGAATGCTGGCTTACTGAAAAGGCTCTGCTGCAATAAACTTTAAACCTTAATATCACTGGAAACACCTGCACTGACCCTATTTTTTCAAGTCAAAATCACTACTGTAAAAAGGTCTATTAGGCTAGAAATACAATTACACTAAACCTGTATTTTTCAATGGTAAATGGACTGTACTTAGCACATTACATAGTGCCTTTCTAGTCTTCCGACCACTTAAAGCGCTTTTACGCTTTTTACTACATGTCTCATTCACCCATTCACACACATTCATACACTGATGGCATTAGCTGCCATTAGGGCCAGCTCATCAGTTTTAGGAGCTAACCATTCATACGCATTCATAGACTGATGGCACAGCCTTCAGGAGCAATTTGGGTTCAGTATCTTGCCCAAGGACACTTCGACTGCCGGAGCCGGGGATCAAACTGCCGATCATCTGTTTAGTGGACGACCTGCTCTACCTACCACACAATCCAACTATCCAATGAAGATACCACTTATATTTATACATTTCTGAGAGAGTGCATGCTCATACACACTTAGCACAGATATAAAAAAAAAAAGATCAGATCAGATGTTGGGCTCTGTCAGCAAAGTTGTTGACTTGCTAGTTTTTGATCTGATGGGAAATGGAGCTGGTGTTGTGCCAGAACCGGAGCTTGGTCTCTCATTGGTTGAAGAAGAGTGAGTGAAGAGCAAGGAGCTGCCAGACAAGAGTAAATCTAGCTGTTGGACTAGCTAGTAATATTAGCTGACTAGCTGATGTTTGGCTGATAGCAAAGTTGCTGACTTGCTAGTTTTTGATCAGAAGTAATAGAATCATAACAAATGCATTTGTACGAATGTCCATAGTTACAACTCTAAAACTGGGGGAACTAAATCAAAAAAATGCCAATTACTATGCACTGTTAGTTTAATCAGGAAAACATCCAGAAGGTTTGCCTGACTCCCATTAACATATAGACACAAGCGGAAGAAACACTCTCGATCACTTCTACGCAGAATTCATAAGTGGTACACTACCTGCGTTTGAGAACAGTTTTCATCAGATCATTCTGATAAGAGCAAAGTTATTGAGTAAGAAGAAGAGTGAATTATCATGACTAATGTGAAATGATTTCAACACGATTCAAAGATATCATTATAAAGAAAATAACAGGATCCCAAGTCTAGACAGTGAAACTTTGCAAGCAAACTACAATGCACGCCTCCAGTGATGTGAGAGGTCAGTAAATGGTCATACCACCCTACAGTTTGCACTACATGGCACAATCTTGAGCATGTTCCAGGACACCACTATTGATGCCATCAATGCCATCAGTGGACTTACTGAGTCTGTGCTGGATTTATTTATATTAAAGAAAAATAACTTGGATCCAGCTTTGACCAACATATTGTCCAATAACAAAATTCCTATTTCTATCTAAAAAAAATTTTTAGAAGGCTGTGGCCACAAATATTAACATCTCAAAGAATGCTTTCATTTGGGATTTGTTCACCTTTTATTTGTTTATTTCCTGTTTGGCTGACTTTTTTCACAGCAGCCACTTTAACAATGATACTAATTAAGTTTCTGTTCCTTTCAGGTCAAACAGAGTCAGGGTACTGCTGTGGTGAATGCTGGCTTACTGAAAAGGCTCTGCTGCAATAAACTTTAAACCTTAATATCACTGGAAACACCTGCACTGACCCTATTTTTTCAAGTCAAAATCACTACTGTAAAAAGGTCTATTAGGCTAGAAATACAATTACACTAAACCTGTATTTTTCAATGGTAAATGGACTGTACTTAGCACATTACATAGCGCCTTTCTAGTCTTCCGACCACTCAAAGCGCTTTTACGCTTTTTACTACATGTCTCATTCACCCATTCACACACATTCATACACTGATGGCATTAGCTGCCATTAGGGCCAGCTCATCAGTTTTAGGAGCTAACCATTCATACGCATTCATAGACTGATGGCACAGCCTTCAGGAGCAATTTGGGTTCAGTATCTTGCCCAAGGACACTTCGACTGCCGGAGCCGGGGATCAAACTGCCGATCATCTGTTTAGTGGACGACCTGCTATACCTACCACACAATCCAACTATCCAATGAAGATACCACTTATTTTTATACATTTCTGAGAGAGTGCATGCTCATACACACTTAGCACAGATATAAAAAAAAAAGATCAGATCAGATGTTGGGCTCTGTCAGCAAAGTTGTTGACTTGCTAGTTTTTGATCTGATGGGAAATGGAGCTGGTGTTGTGCCAGAACCGGAGCTTGGTCTCTCATTGGTTGAAGAAGAGTGAGTGAAGAGCAAGGAGCTGCCAGACAAGAGTAAATCTAGCTGTTGGACTAGCTAGTAATATTAGCTGACTAGCTGATGTTTGGCTGATAGCAAAGTTGCTGACTTGCTAGTTTTTGATCAGAAGTAATAGAATCATAACAAATGCATTTGTACGAATGTCCATAGTTACAACTCTAAAACTGGGGGAACTAAATCAAAAAAATGCCAATTACTATGCACTGTTAGTTTAATCAGGAAAACATCCAGAAGGTTTGCCTGACTCCCATTAACATATAGACACAAGCGGAAGAAACACTCTCGATCACTTCTACGCAGAATTCATAAGTGGTACACTACCTGCGTTTGAGAACAGTTTTCATCAGATCATTCTGATAAGAGCAAAGTTATTGAGTAAGAAGAAGAGTGAATTATCATGACTAATGTGAAATGATTTCAACACGATTCAAAGATATCATTATAAAGAAAATAACAGGATCCCAAGTCTAGACAGTGAAACTTTGCAAGCAAACTACAATGCACGCCTCCAGTGATGTGAGAGGTCAGTAAATGGTCATACCACCCTACAGTTTGCACTACATGGCACAATCTTGAGCATGTTCCAGGACACCACTATTGATGCCATCAATGCCATCAGTGGACTTACTGAGTCTGTGCTGGATTTATTTATATTAAAGAAAAATAACTTGGATCCAGCTTTGACCAACATATTGTCCAATAACAAAATTCCTATTTCTATCTAAAAAAAATTTTTAGAAGGCTGTGGCCACAAATATTAACATCTCAAAGAATGCTTTCATTTGGGATTTGTTCACCTTTTATTTGTTTATTTCCTGTTTGGCTAGGGATGACTGAGCTAGCTGTCCTGCTCATGGTGACTGTTATTGCGACAGCCTTTATTAAACGAAGTGCTGTGCTCCAGCCAGATAATAGGAGCTATCAAGGTTTGTAGGTTTCAGGTTTATAGTGTATTTAGCCCTTCTAGTTGTTAATCGTATTTACTATGTGCAACCCAGTTGCAGCTATCAGGGCCTTGACTAAAGTATGGAAACTTAACTCTCTGGGACAATAGTTTGTCGCATTGTTGTACTACTTGAGACCGGTCTTGGTCTCATCTCGGAATACACTGCATTTTTACTTGGTCTTGTATCAGACAAAGAGGATTCAGGATTTTATTTCAAGACCGGTCAAGACCACACCTGTGGGGATATCACCAGTGTTTCCCATTAATCACCTAATAATGTCTAACCTGTCCCGCCACACTTTCATAATTACCTGAAAATACTTCAGATGGAACGTAAGTTTCACTTTTACTTTATAGCAAACCAACACTGTCGCACCACTAAAGACAGTAAAACAAATGACGTGAAAGTTGCTGAGAAACAGTTGTCTGTATAGAGCAAACACCTGCGTGGCACAGAAAATTGAAGAGAGGACAGGAAAGTTCAGGTCGAGGTTTAATCACAAGCCCACGAGCCAACAGCTGTAAAGTTCTTCCAACAAATCAAACTCGGTATTTTATGAAGCAGCTCATTTAAAAAGAAATGGATATGAACTACTTCAGTTTTAGGATTGTGATCCGTGTGACCAGCTACCAGCTAGCACCTTTAATATTAATCATCAACTATTCAGCCAAGCCATAGTAAACATGCTATATACATTTGAAAATGTATGCAAGCAAATATGTAGGCTAATATTAGCTGTTAGGTATGCTACCTAAGTTGGCTATATACTGTCTGGTCTTGCTCGATACACCCTGGTCTTGGTTTAGCTGGTCTTATACAACACTGGTGTGTTGTATTTATATTTAAGCTAAAAATTGTCTGACATTTTAGCATTGTTCGCCTCTGTTTCAAGGATAGGGGGCTCTGCTGCCTTTTCTTTCATTTTTGTGGGTGTCATTTTAAATTATCAAGGAAGGCCTTATAGAGTAGTTGTAGTAGTTTATATTCTAAAATGCAAAAGAAAGCAGGATTATCTAGGTTGTGGGGATGTATGTTAGCAGGTAACAATGGGTAACCTTGGATTTTGGCCAATCGCCATTATCACCAGTAAACTTCTATTCCTCTAAAACTCTACAATGTAACGTACTATTGGAACAGGGTGTTATTAATGTGTTGCTTTGTGATTAACATTGGTACTAGCCATTCAAGCAGCGCAAGTTCAAAAGGGACAGAATGAGATGACTTTTGATGAATTATTTCCTCCACCTAATTGCACAGATGCACTTCCACTGGAGCTGACCTTATCTGCATTTTATCAGCCCAATGCACTTAAACAAACTCAGTTTTCTGTCTCTATATTTCTGTCTTGCATCAAACATTTCCGATACAACATACATTTCCACATCACATCAAGTTTCACTCCTATTGAAATAGTACGAAAATGCGAAAGTACAGATAAAGGCTTGTGGCAAATAAAACCCGTGTCAAATTTTTAATCACTTTTCCTCTGAAAATATTTGCAGATTATATAATATATATAATATAATTCACAAAACAATATCCGTGTAGTTGCCCTTTTAGTTTTACAAAAAACTGAATTACAGCCCAAAGTTGATATGAATGATACTCAGCAACTCAACTTCCTTTTTCCTTTGTCACATAGTACACACAAGGGTTGTCCCTTATCCCTACTTCTCTTCACTCTTCTCAAGAGTTGTAATTTCTATACATGCTGAATATGTTCAACCATGTTTAACCATACATATACTTGACAGCTCTATGGCTCCATATGATAGCTATAGAATATTGTCCGACATGTACATGTCTAGAGCAATACTGGAGATCTATGTTGGATAACATAAAAAGGATTGTTGAGATGGAGAACCCATCAAACCTGAGAACACTTCTCTGCGATTCTGGGACCGGAAAAGTAAGTAAGTATGTTGTCAGTAACAACATCTTGGTCTGACATATACACATGCAGACACACAGTAAATGCAACATGAGAACTACAGTATCCTCAAAAACTAGATTATTACAGAATTAAAGAATTAATGAAGTAGCATTTCATTAGGATTTTCTATTGTTTTTGTCTCTTTTTGTTTGTTTACTTCTCTCCATTTTACTTTTCTCTTTCTACAAGTGGAAGTATGTGTCCTTACTACCCAAGGACCTTGTTTATTATGCTATTGGTTATTTAAACTTGGGCTGCACGTAATTGATCACTAATTATCAACAAATGTATTATTATTATTTCCTTCCATAATATTACCTACAGTAGACAGCAGTCAGCATGCTACCAGTTTAGAGAAGCAGACAGGAATCACAGACACAGTGCTATGCACTGCCCTGCAGTGCACAGGTAGAGGAGCAATCATGCAAACTTTACAGAAGACCCCTCTGAGCAGGGAAATGAAGGTAGCTTATGCTGAGGACCATATGCCTGCTGACTTTACATATATAAAATATTCTCCATGATCACTCACTGTACAGGAGCACGATGTCAGACGGGTGCTCCTGGCAGTGAACCCCAAGAAAGCTGCCGGCCCAGATTTTCAACCTCTCCCTGGCCCAGGCAGTCATCCCACTCTGCCTTAAATCAACAACAATAATCCCAGTGCAGAAGAAGTCTCCCATCACCAGGCTGAACGATTACCGTCCGGTGGCCCTCACTCCGGTAATAACGAAATGCTTCAAGAGACTAGTTCTTCAGCACATCAAGGAGTATCTCCCCCCAGACTTCGACCCTCATCAGTTTGCATATCGTGCGAACAGATCCACAGAGGACGCCATTGCCGTAGCTCTCCACTCTGCGCTGAACCACCTGGAGCAGCAGCAGAGCTACGTCCGGATGCTCTTTATGGATTACAGTTCAGCCTTTAACACAATAATCCCGGACAGACTCATCACTAAACTGGTGACACTCGGCCTCCCTCCTCTCACATGTGCCTGGATAAAGGACTTTCTCACCAACCGACCCCAGACTGTGAGACTTGGCCCCCACCTCTCCTCCACCCGCATGCTGAGCATCGGCTCCCCACAGGGCTGTGTGCTGAGCCTCCTCTTGTACTGCCTCTACACCCACGACTGCAGTTCGACTCACAACAACAACAACCTCAAAGTCAAGTTTGCTGACGATAACACAGTGGTCGGACTCATCTCAAAGGGTGATGAGGCAGCCTACAGAGAGGAGGTCCTGAAGTTGGCAGCCTGGTGTTCAGAGTGAGGTTATTCTCTGAACACTAAAGAGATCATCCTTGACTTCAGGAAGCACAGCACCGACCCAGCCCCCCTTTACATCAATGACGAGCGTGTGGAGAGGGTCCACACCTTCAGGTTTCTCGCCGTCCTCATCTCCGCCAGCATCTCCTGGTCAGACAACATCACAGCAGTCATTAAGAAGGCTCAGCAGCGGCTACACTTCCTGAGAGTCCTCAGGAAGTACAATCTAAACTCCATTCTGCTGCTGACCTTCTACCGCTCATCCATAGAGAGCCTGCTGACGTACTGTATCACAATATGGTACGGCAGCTGCACCGTTGCCGACAGGGAGAGGCTCCAGAGAGTTGTAAAGGCAGCTCAGAAGATCATTGGCTGCCCCCTCCCCTCCCTGATGGACATTTACACCTCCCGCTGCCTCAGCAGAGCCAAAACCATCACCAAAGACAGCTCCCACCCTGGCTTTGACCTGTTTGACCTGTTGCCCTCAGGGAGGCGCTACAGGTGCATCAGGACTAAAACAAACAGACTCAAAAACAGCTTCTTCCCAAAAGCAATAACCACTCTGAACTCTCACATGCACTGACTCCATACAGGAACTCAATAAACTCAAAAAAAAAAAAAAAAACCCTACCTACTGTGCAATACTTACAAAGTGCAATACTCTTTTTCAATGTGCAATATTCTATTCTACAATGTGAAATATCCCATCCCTTAACGTGCAGTATATATATCTATTTTGGCAAATGTACATACCCCTCAGGATTGTGCACCTTACCTCCGTTCTTTGCCTATGTGTGTATTGTATATTTTTTTTATAATTTCTTTATATTTGTTTATATTGTATATTCTTATGTTGTATATTTTTTCACTGTTGCACTGTTTTGGGGCTGGCTTTTAATCTCATTGTACATGTGTATAGTGACAATAAAAGGCATTCTGTTCTATTCTATAAATCCTGAGGCATATAGGCAGAGATTCTGCTCACTCCTGATGAGAACTCAAAGTTGCGGTATGTGCAGTTGAAGTCGAAGTTGAAATAACCCAAAAGGTAAAACTGTCCTTTCACCAGAAATTTGTGAATTCATAATCTTGGAACAACACTTGAAAATGCTTTCTCCTGAGTTGGACATTGTTGGCATCTGTTCCATGCTTGTAATGACTATGCCACAAAATATCCTGATGTTTTTCCATAAATAAATAAATAAATCCATAAGTGGCCTTATGGACTGTTGAACTAATTTTAGAAACTTTATTAATCACATTTTACATTTTGTCAGAACACACATGCACATGCACAGGATCACACACATAGTGGCAGATGCCTAACTGGCAGCAGATGCCTAATACACACAGACTGGAGCGGTGGGCAGCGATTCGCAGTGCCCGGGGAGCAGATGTTGGGGGATACGGTTCCTTGCCCAAGGGCACCTCGTCGTGGCAAGGAGGTGGACTGACACCCCACCAGCTGTCAGTTCACCTTTCCAATCTTCTAGCAGTGAGAGCGGGGATCGAACCGCCAACCTTATTGGACAACCCACTCTACCACTGAGCCACGGCCGCCCCTTTTATGTCCACTTTGTCAAAACATGTTGCTCTTTATAACAGGTGCTTGGTATAAAGAGTTGGAGAACAACGCCACAACATTGATTGATGACTGTCCTATCTCCTCTTCGCATATAGAAAAGTATCTCAGGCCTCCACTGGTTTTAACAGGAGATGATAATTCAGTCCAGCAGACTGACCTGCCTAGTCCTTCAGTCCTGGCCAAAAGGTATTCATAATCTTCCACAGTGATGATAATAAGCTGCTGGTAAAATGACAAGGACCCATGGAGATCCAGCAGAAAATTAGACCAACCACCTACCAAGTGTCTCCTTGAAGAAAAGCAATGCCAGGTGAAAATTTTATGTAACTCTGAAATATTCCAGAAAACCCTGAGTCTTGCTGAAGAAGAAAGTAAATCTAATGCTTTCACTTGGGATCAGAGAATCATCGAGAGCAAATGGTGCAACCCAGTAGTCTTTGTCCCAAAGCAGTTTATGTTTAATTTGACTTCAGGTAAATACAATCTCTCAGTTTGATTTATATCTTAATCCCCAGGTTGATGACTTGATCAAGCAATCAATGACTTGGGATAATATCTAACCACAATAGATTCCTGCAAAGGCTATTGGCAGGTACCACTCACTCAATGCTCCAGAGAGCTGACAGCCTTCTGGACCCATGGGATTAGTTCCAATTAACACTCCTGCACTTTGTACTGCACTATGCCCCTGCAACATTCCATAGCCTGATGGACCGGGTAGTATGCAGTCTGTCTCCGGCACTTCTTCCCCGGAGTTTTTGTGCTCTCTCGTCCAGCAGGTTCTCGTGGATCGTGGTTGCTGCTGTGGTCCTGCACGACGTCCACTACATATATTATTACTGTCATTATTGTTACCATATCTCCATTACAGTTTATAGTTGGTTAATGCTGCTGCTGTGCATCTGTGTCTCTCTCTGTCTCTCTATTTATCTATCTGATGAGAATTCACACTGGAAATGAACCACAATCCTCTCCAGTGGCTTGTGAACATGAAGAGCATGAATGTCAGGATTACCCAGTGGTTACCTATTCAGCCATTCTCTCTCATCATCCATCAAATTCCAGGAAAAAAAAACTGCACAGTGGAATACTCCATCGCTTTCTGAAAGGTCTGTTATTTGAGTTCATATCCTGTTTTCTTAACTTAGTTATAGTATGATATGAGTTAAGTTTTGCTGACCTTAAAGGCCTCATAACTCTTGTTTTGGGACAATAAACTGACGTTTTCAATTTCAAACCTGTGCCTCAACTTCTTGGTCCAGCCTATCAGGCAGAAAGGATACAAAACATCACCCATATCATAACTGATATGGACAGGCACGTTCAGCAGCTCCCTTCACAATATGTCAGTGAGGAAAATTGTAGCCCCCAGTCTGCCCCTATTGTTGAGTAGATAATAATCCTACTACCAGACACAGTTGGCATTTCTTCACAGATATCAAAGGTAACGCCATGTACTTAGTGTGTGGAGTACAGGTTGCTGTGTTGAAAAACTTCAATTTGAATCGCCACTATGTGACCAACTATGTGATCACCTCTGCAGGCTCTCATCCATGTTAAAAGCACTGCATGATTTTCATGAGTTTTCAAGGCGATTAAAAGACTGCACAACAGTCGAGAATGAAATGAACATGATAGCTTCTCCCTTTACCTGTAGTGTTAATAATGCACAAAGTGATGCTCAGCTCGAACTCATTGACTTGCAGCGTGATAGACTACTGGCAAAGCACTTTAAGTCAGTATCACTGCTGGAGTTTTACTCTTTTCTCAAAGAGCAGAACTTTCCAAACTTGAAAAGGTGTGCTCAGAAGATGCTGGTTTTCTTTCGATCTACCTACACATGCAAACATTCTCAGAGATAAGTTCAGTAAATCCAGATATAGATCCTCTCTCAATGATGATCACTTGTCAGCTGTCCATCACATAGCCACCACAGACATTCAGCCAGACTTCAATGCACTTGTTCAAACTCAGAGGCGTCACTAGGTTTTAAGGACAGGGGGGGCTTAGCCCCAAGGAGATGCACAGGATGTGAGCGAACGTAGCGCGCGAGCACAACATTTCACAAACAGCTAGCAAAGACTGAGAGACTGTGCGCAGAGATTGTCTGTAGTGTGTAAGCCAGGTTTTTATTTGTCAAACATGGAGCATTTCATTAATTACATGGGACTTTCTGCTGTTAGCTGGGGGCTGGAGCTAACTAATTGTTACTACCAGCAGTGATGAATACTTACTTTCCTGAAAAACTTTCTTATATCCATTCTTCATCCATCCATTCATGTTCTCCTAACGCTGTTCTATTCGGCTCTGTGTGCAACAGTAGAAGTACCAATGAGCCGCAAGCAAGGTCGCAGGGAAGATGTGGACTGGATTTTCAGTAATGTGGTTCTGCATTCTGAACAAGTGGAATGGATTGGATAACAACACACCAAAGGGGCTCTCTCTACCGTACACTACGAAGTGAAGGGAAACTGACAGATTTATGATCACGTCCTTAATGACAGGTTATATGATTATTTATTTAAACTGATATGCTGGCCACTTTATATTGAATTTGTCGGCATTTTTTTAATAAAACAACACCAAACTATTTAGGGGGGCTTAAGAATATTTTAGGGGGGCTTCAGCCCCCTAAAACAGGCCTAACGACGCCACTGTTCAAACTCAATACAGACTGGACCTTTCTCACTAAATAATAAAAAAGAATTGAAAAACATCAGAAGCACTTATTGCTTTTTGCATAAAGTTAATAAATTGTTGGTTCACTGCGAAACATATTTACATGTTCTACATTGTGTTTTAAATAAATGGAAAAGTGAGATAATGATTGGAGTTTTTACTATTTTTATTGCTATATTTGACTTCCTAACTTGGGGTCTGGGCCCCTGGGGGCACCCCTGATGAATCTTTGTGTGCTCTGAGGTTGTCATAATTAGATTTGCACAACACCCACATCCATAACCCATAGCACACTACAGCACCCATTCTATATTTCACGAGGGTCTAAGGACAGAGGGTGTCACTCCCTGTACAGATTGTGAAGCCCTCCGAGGCAAAATGTATTTTGCGACTTTGGGCTATACAAATAAAATTTGATTTGATTTGATTTGATTTGATTTGATTTATAGTATATAACATTTCACAAAAATCATTCCCAGTGTGTTAAAACATAAAAAAATAAAGCCCTGAGCTTTGTATAGTAGATAGGTTAATGCCCACCATACACTAGAAAACTTTGAAAGTCTGATACCCTTTCACATCTAAAGACAATGGGTCAAAAGTTACAGAGGCTGCAGTAGCTCAGTAGGGGCTTGGGAACCAGTGAGTGGCCAGTTCAAGTCCAGCATGGACCAAAATATGGAGGGTGGACTGGTAACTGGAGATGAGCCAGTTCACCTCCTAAGCACTGCAGAGGTGCCGTTGAGAAAGATACCAAACCTCTCCACATCTCTCTTTGCATTGTAGGCCTATGTAAAAAGCGAAAAAAAAAAAAAGAAAAAGGAATTTCCTCACAGAGGGATCCATCAAGTATCTATTCTATTCTTCTCTGGAATCCTGCCTAATCTGACCAGTGATGACATGTTTAGCCACATGTCAACATTCAACTGCTGGCTGTGTAACCAGCAAACAATGTGTGGGATACGAAAGAACAGGAAGTAAAAGTGTGTAATATGGGGAGAATGTACTGTTATAATACCACTGCTGTTTTGGGGCGCATGTAGTCATCAGTTATCGCCAGAAGGTGGCACTGCAATGTTTTTGGGGTGCTCAGTGCATACAGAGGCGCTTAGGTGCAGATATATGACTTAATCTGCCTGCTAATAAAGTATCCATTGCACTTTCTAGCTTCTTATCTCTGTCGTTTTTCACCAAAGGTACATATCTCCACAATATTCTGCCATACACAAAACAATGCGGGTTTTGTAGATAATTGGACGGCTTTCTGGGAAAACCTGGTCTGAATTGGAGACATGGTATTCATCCCACTTTGAAGGGAGTGGCTCCCATCTAGAAATCTGGCCGAGTTTATTAGTCGACCAAAACCGTGACAACAGAAGAGGCGTTAGTCATAAAAACCTAATAAAAATGAAATCAACCTCTGAAACAGTGCAAAATAAGAGAATTAAATGTGGACTCTTGAATATTAGATCTCTGTCTGTATTAAATGAATTAAGATCAGATTATGGTTTTGGTTTATTTTGATTTACTGAAACCTGGCATAGGTTTATCCATTCCCCCCAAGTCATTATAATTCTCACATTTCACAAAATACTGGTCGAAGAGGTAGAGTTAGAGCCATATTTGACTTGTGTCTATTTATTAAATCCTAAACCTGAACTAAATGAAAACTTATTTGAAAGTCTTGTCTGAAAACACAAAATTTTATTTGTTATAGTGTACCACGCTCCTAGACCATATTCAGAATTTTTATTTGTTTTTATTAGGTTTAGTCCTTGTAACAGATGAAGTAATTATTGTACGTGATTCTGAAATGTATGTAAATAGATATTCATGATAGTTTTAGTACTGCACTTCTTACTTTATTAGGTTTAAATTTTAGATTAGATCTTAGATTTATTAGATTCAATTAGCTTCAGTCAGTGTGTAAATAAAGGAACTGGTTATCTTAACTACACTGACAATATGGCATTGAAATTGAACATTCAATAGTGTTTCAAAGAATCCTGTTCTATTGGCCCTTTGAATTCTTACTAGAAGCCTTTAGGTAGAAACTCTTACAGATAGAAAAATTAAACAAAGGAGGTTAGCACTATAGTATAATTCACAGCCCCACAAATTACAGGAAGTTTCGGAAATTACATTAAAACAAATGGCATTCTAAGAAACTGGTAGAATCTTGTTAATATAGTTTTAAAACATACAGGAAGGCTCTCTGTAATGTCAGAGCAGTCTATTACTCATCACTAATAGAAGAAAATAAAAACAACCACAGGTTTCTTTTCATAATACATGGAAAAAAATATGGCTCCATTGAGCCATGTACTGTATTTCCTTTAGGCCTAAGTTGTAATGACTTCATGAGCTTTTTAAATAAAGTTTCAAATCATGATTATTACAAATCCAGATTTATACGATGGATGCAGGGTATAATAGATGGAAACACCACGGGTTAATAAATGGTAAATGAACTGTACTTATATAACACCTTTCTAGTCTTCTGACCACTGAAAGCACTTTTACACTACATATCTCATTCACCCATTCACACACATTCATACACTGATGGCATTGGCTGCCATGCAAGGTGCCAACTGCTCATCAGTTTGAGGAGCTAACCATTCATACACATTCACACACTGACGGCGCAGCCTTCAGGAGCAATTTGGGGTTCAGTATCTTGCTCAAGGACACTTCGACATTTGAACCGCCGATCATCTGATCCACAGACACCACTACATAATATGATATATATTGCAATAAGTATTTATAGGAAACACCTCGAAAACATTCAAACAACTAACACAAGAATTTAATCTAGCAGCCCATGATTTTTATACATTTTTACAAATAAGACATTACCTTCAGATTCATAAGGAGTGGGAGAATGTCTGTAATGCCCATTCAAAACTAGAGGAATTATTAATGACATTCACAGAACAACACACAGACAACAAAAGGGGTTATATCAAAATTGTGTAAAGCACTACAACATGAATCTAACAATACCAACTTGGATGTCAAAGAAAAATGGGAATTGTAAGCAAATATTATACATTACACATTAACAGATGAACAATGAGAGGAAATATTCAAAGAAGGACATAAGGTAACTAGTAGCCCAATATGGAGGGGATTTGATTGGAAGATCAAAATGAGGTATTTTAACACTCCATCTAACACCTCAAAGTACAGTAATCAATAATTCTGAGATGTGTTGGAGGGGCTGATGGTTGGTGGGCGACCTTATGCATACATTTTGGGACTGCCCAAAAATTTTATTTTCCTGGAGGAATATTCAAAAGTAAATGAAACATGTTTTGGGTATTGACTTTACTTTAGATCCAGCTCTGTACTTACTGGGTATAGCTCCTGACAGTATGATACACAGGAACTTGACTTCCTTACAGAGAATTCTGCTTTTAATAGCAAAGAAAACAATTACAGCTTCCTGGTTGAAGTCAGAACCCCTCAATGTAAAGGAATGGAGAGACAGGGTAAAAAAAAAAAGTCTTCATCATGGAGAAAATCACAGCAAGGTTACAGTTAAAATCAGACAGGTTTGCTGAGAGATGGTCACCATTAATACAGACAATGTCAGAGTTCCAGTTGCCTCATTTTTATTTTATTTTCTCTATTTTTAGGTGTCTTTTTGTACTTACTGACACTAAATGTAGGTATCCAATGCTACACATTACTCATGTTTCCTCCTTTTAAGAAGGAGGAAGAAATACTTCAAGATAAGGTAATGTGGAGATGATTATATGTTAAAATAAGTGTAACTGCAGAAGCATTTCCTAGTGTATGTTCCTAGTGTATATGTTGTATGTGTGACAGTTTATATATGTGCAATAAAAAAGTGACTTACAAAAATAAATGTATAACTATGAGCTATATATCACTACCTACTACTGCCCTCAGCAGGTACTGATTTATCTTCAGACACAAGAACTTTAGAAACAGCTGTAACACCTGATATATTTATACTTTACTTTCTATACTATTTCAACAATTTCTTCATCGAAGCCGTCAACCTGTCTCTTAGAGCAGAGTTACTCATTGTGCGGCTCGCGAGCCACATGCGGCTCATCAAGCTATAATTGTTGGCTCGCATGGTAGCTTCCTATGTGGTAACACAGCCAATACATTTTTTCAAATGTGCTTCATAAACATACAACACTGCACTACAAAAACGCAAACATCTAAATTATACTTCCCCCTTCACCCAAATAATGAAGGTGAAAGGAAGTTATTAAGCCTTAATGGTGCTTCCTAAAGGGGGCATTGTCAAACCTGGCAACGCAGCCCGCATGCCATGTGGCATTGTTTACAACACTTGACCACAGCGCACGTTTGCAGGCAGGCGACGTTAGCTCCGCTAGCCAGCGTGAAACACAAAATGGACCAGTTTTTAATAAAAAAAGGGACAGAAACAAGCTCAAAAACCAGACGGACAGACACACAGTGTTGTAACGAATAGTGGAGTGGATGAGGAAAGACACCGGAGAGGGGACGAGCAGACAAACGGCAGGTGTAACGTTACCCAGTAAGAAACGAAAAATACAAAGCATACAAGATGAGCACAGAAAATTTCAAGACAAGTGGACAGACGAATTCTTATTTGTTCTGCATGGCATGAACCCTCTGTGCTTAATATGCAAACAAACCCGTGCCGGTTTCAAACGAAGCAACTTGGAGCGCCATTTCAAAACGGCGCATCCAAAATTCAATGAAAGTTACCCGCCTGGCAGTGAACTAAGAAAGAAGAGTCAACATTTTCGACCATGAACACCATCAAGAGGAAACAGAGAAACCGACTGACCCATGCTCATCTTGAATGCCTCACTGTGACTGCAACAACAAACTACAAATACAACATGAAGAAAGTCAAGGACATGCATGCCAGCTTCCGCTCATCCCAGTATTAAGGTAAATCTGGTCTTAAATGAAAAGGTATTGGCTGTGTTATTTCTTTTTTTGTGGGATGTCCAATTTATATGTAGAAATGCACATCTGCAAAGGTGACTTAGTACGTTGTCGTAAAAGTGGCCCTCCTTTTGATTTTGCACTGCCAATGTGGCTCTTGTGAAAAAAATA
This sequence comes from Argyrosomus regius, assembly GCA_946959425.1. NCBI lineage: Eukaryota > Metazoa > Chordata > Actinopteri > Sciaenidae > Argyrosomus > Argyrosomus regius. Next base: position 14,842,546 of record OX336905.1, read on the forward strand.
GTGAGGATCACTGTCTTAGAGCCCAACCCAACTAGGCTGTTCAAAGAAGTTTTACCTATAGTTAGCACTACGTTACTGGATATAATTAATCAGTCTTTACTATCAGGATATGTACCACAGTCCTTTAAAGTAGCTGTAATTAAAACTCTTTTTAGGATATAAAAACTTGAATGACCTGCAATTTTCTGATGCTAAACTGAAGTTCTTGTAATTGGACCTAAACACTACTTAAACTCTTTATCTAAAGATATATTGTGTCATTGCTTAAACTGATGTTGAATTCATAGCTTGTATTGCACTTTTAGTTTTTGGATTGCTATGTGTTGTATTACTGTCTGTTTTGTATCTATTTTAATTTACTTGTTGTTAGTTTGTGCTGCTGTCTGTCTATGTCATGACTGAAAAAAAAATTTAATCTCAATGGAACCCTTTCCTGGTTAAATAGTTACTATTTTATTTAAAAATATAAGATAAGATGGGATCACCCTGGCCTCCAGACCCACAGAAAATAATCTTGGAATTAATTGATCAGGTTATGTCCCTGATCAAATAATTCCACATGAACAAACTTCTAGGACTGCCTTTCTTATGTAACATTGCAAAAATCCTGTCTCAAGATTCCTTATTATCAGGCTAGCCAAATATGTCTCTTAGGACTCTCCGGTTGATCCAGAATGCTGCAGCACATGTATTGACAGGAACAAGGAACAGAGATCATATTTCTCCTATTTACAATCCTTCTCTTTACCTACAAAGCTATTCCTGATCAGACATCATCATGTCTTAAAGACCTCATATTACCCTATTTTCCCACTAGAACATTGCAATATCATAATGTAGGGTTCCTTGTGGTTTCTATAATCTCTAAATGTAGAATAGGAGCCAGAGCCTTCAGCTATCAAGCTCCTCTCCTGTGGAACCAACTCCCAGTTTGGGTTCAGGAGGCCGACAATCTCCATATTCAAGAGTAGGCTTAAGACGTTCCTCTTTGATGGAGCTTGTAGTTGGGGTTGGCTCAGATAAGTCCTGAACCATCCCTTAGTTCTGCTGATATAGGCTTAGAGTGCTGGGGGCCCGCCCATGATGCACTGAGCTCTTCTCTTCTTTCCTCTCTCTCCATCTATACACATTCATGTCCAATTAATGCATGTAATATATATCATTACACTGATATCGCCGGTGTCCACCTGGTTTCTATTGTAAGGTGTGTAGGTCTGTGCACTCCTCACTGCATTGGACATTCCTTTTCTGGGTATGAGGTGTGTGGTTTTTGGGGGTTTCTGTCTGAGTGTGTTGCTAGGTTTGAAAAACACTGGGACTGGAATCTGGTCCAGGTTGAGGTTGGTTCTGGTGTGTAAAGTGCTGTCCTGTAGTAATCTGCGTTTCACTGTTTCCACTGCCTGAAGGGTAGGAATGTAAGTGAAAGTCCATAGAGTTGTGTATATGGTGAAGAGTCTTGCCAATCAAATGAGCCAGGATGGTGGATACATGTCTGGCAATGTTGTATGTCACTGAATTAATTCTGCTGATGATGGACCAGAGTGGAGCTCAGGGATGGTGTCACCAGAATACAGTCTGTGGTATAGTTGCCGGTCTATGGTTTTCTCTTTCAATAGGTTCTAGGGACACTCTATAGCCTTCTTGTTGTATCAGTTGGTGGGGTTGCGTCTCAGTGATTCATATGTGTTAGGGTCATTCAGCAGGGTGGTAACCTTGGTGTGGTAGTCAACCATGTTGAGAACCAATGTGCATCTTATTTTGTCTGCTGGAAGGATGGTGATATCTTGGTCCTTGCTCAGTGACAGCACAGACTGTCCTGTGGGGCAAGGTTGGAAGAGGGGTCTTGGCATTGGAACGTGCTGCTGATACCTTCAACCTAAGTAGTTCTACCTTGGTGTTGGTGAGATTGCTTTTATTTATAGCTGGCTCCCTGGCTGTGATGAGATGGTAAATGGTAAATGGATTGTATTTATATAGCTCCTTTCTAGTCTTCCGACTGCTCAAAGTGCTTTTTACACTACATATCTAATTCATTGGCTGCGATGCAAGGTGCCAACTGTGCATTAGTTTTAGGAGCTAACCATTCATACGCATTCACGCACCAATTGTGCAGCCTTCGGGAGCAATTTGGGGTTCAGACAGTCCAACATGCAGACTGGAGGAGATGGGGATCAAACTGCTGATCATCTGATTAGTAGGTTAGAGCCACAGCCGCCCCAAGGTCAACTGTCGTTAAGTGCTTTGGGGTGATGGCAAAGTGGGGGCCTTTGGCTGGGACTTCTTTCTCAAGCTGGGTGAGTTCCCAATCAGACACTCAGTAATAAGTTTTCTCCTGTGTGGAGTCTGGCTTCCTTCTCCAGGTAAGTGCATCCGTTTTGTTGTTTCTGGTCCCTGATTGTAGAGTCTGGAATTTCCTGTTGTGCATTCTTCAAAAAGTCAGTGATCTTCTCCAGGACCACGGAGGGCAGATGTAAGAGATCATTTCTAGGAGCAGTTTGTCAGCCTTGTTGCTCAGAATGTTGATGGTGAAATGAATCTGTCCTTCTTTCTCATTGAGTAGCTGGTTCTATGCTCTCTCTAGGAGCTTTTCTGCTCTGTGGCCCTTCACTATAGATTCCAGACAGAGGCAGTTGGGGAATCGTAGGTGGTTCCTGCCTTCAGTTTTGCTGTAATATAGAAGGCAATCTAGGGATTCTGGATATTTCTAAAATGTCATTGTGTCATTTTATAGTGGTGGTAAGGCAGAACTTGATGTAGTCAGTGATAATCGACCACATCAGATGGCTCTGAAAACTGTCTCACTCTCTGCTGTGAGCCAGTGAGCCTTGTAGTTGTGGAATGCTATCCTCTAACCACCTCCAGTGCAGTGGATTCAGACATGGTGCATTTCAGTTCTGGTTTGTAGGGTAAGAGGAGGAAAACAATACTGTGGTCTGTTGAACAGAGTGAAGATTATACCTGAGCACTGAACTAAGGTTCCCATAAGCATATTATCCTACATGAACCAAAGCTAAACTAAACACAATCAACAACCAAACCAAACCAAACCAAACCAAACCAAACCACACCAAACCGGGTGCCAGCCTTTCAGGAAGGACCAGGGGCAAAACCAAAAACAAGAGGCAAGGTAAGAGCAAGCGCAAGACTTATAAAAGCTGAAAGCGGGTGACATCAATCAACCAACTAGGTGGGAAGACCTCAAAGAAAACAGAGGCAGGCAAGCACAATACACGCCTAAGGCCATAATGTGCATTCAGACAGGATCAGGCGCTGTGGCCAGACATAGCAGGGTTGTGCGGTGGTTGGGGTTTGACCGGTCCGAGTGTCTGATTGGGACATCGAGCTCCGTTTTTCCAAAAGTTGGATCTGGGTCAACTACTTGGCTGCACGCTGGAGCTGTTTTTCACTGACACACCCAGAGTGCGGACCGCTGGAGCCAAAATGGACAACCACCACTGAAATGAATGGAAAAACCTCCGACTAGATAACAAATCCATTTAGAGGTCTAAATTTCTTATTATTTTATACTGTTTTTCAGGTGGATGTCACAGATTCTGTCTGGGGTGTATTCAAGTACCTGACTCTGACCCTGACTTTACTCTTGTCTCTCCTGCGTCTAACACAGCCAGCATGCTAATTTCCTCATTGATTCAGTCAGTAGCGTGTATTAAAGTGCAATAATTAGCAGAGGGTTACTGTCAAAACGAAAATGCTGGTTGGATATTAGTTTATTACTCAGGACTATCTAAAGGTACAACTTTTACATGGTGTCAGTCATTTATTTGATTTATTTATTTGTTCAAATATTACACAGCATCAAGTCACCCTCAGCTCACAATAAAATGACATGTTCTACCTTGAAAGTGGAAGTTCCTAAAAATAACTATGACTCATGGTGTGACTGGTCACACTGATGGAACATAATTCCTATGATGTAAAAATAAATAAAAAAGACTGAACTAAAAGTTAAATGTGGCCATTTCCACCACTGGGTATGTTACAACTATTACAACCTTTAGCCGTTAGCAATAAAAAGTGCTTAGAATCAGAATGCTGGTTAAATGAGACAAGATCGATTCCACTTTGTCTGTCCTTCAAGGCTGCAATAGGCTCCAGCCAAAAACCTGTTAGCTTAGCTTAGCATTAAGACTGGAAACAGGGGGGACAGCTGGAATGACTCCATCATAATGTAATTATTATTATTATTGTATATATTATAATATATTATTACTGTCATTATTGCTACCATATCTCCATTACAGTTTATAGTAATTTAGTTAATGATTTGCTGCTGCTGTGCATCTGTGTCTCTCTATCTCTATCACAGGTTCCACTGCTACTGTAATCATTTTATCGTTCATTGTAATTCATTGTCATTTTATCATTCATTGTAATTGTACAATATGTCTCTGTTGATTTGTTCTGTACACGTGACATCTATTGCACGTCTGTCCGTCCTGGGAGAGGGATCCCTCCTCTGTGGCTCTTCCTGAGGTTTCTTCCACTTTTTTCCCTGTTAAAAGGGTTTTTTGTGGGCAAGTTTTTCCTCACTCGAACCGAGGGTCTAAGGACAGAGGGTGTCACTCCCTGTACAGATTGTAAAGCCCTCAGAGGCAAAATGTGTTTTGTGAATTTGGGCTATACAAATAAAATTTGATTTGATTTGATTTAAACAAATCCACTTAACAGCAAGTCTAAAATGCATATTAAACATACATATATATTAAAAGAGCATATTACCTCAAAATGTAAAACAGCATGAACATCTGAAACATCTGGTGGGCCAAATCAAATCTTATGTGGTCAGATTGAAATGGTCCCTAATACATCTTAGCTCAGTGAGTGAAAGTCAGAGTATCCTTCAACAATCTTTTTTTTTTTTTTTTAAGCTTGGCTAAGATTTAACATTACAGCCCCTACTAGTTGAACGACTTAAGCTTAAAGCCATAAACATCCTCACACATCCTTCACAGTGTTGGGGGACTGCAGCACCCACTGCAAAGGATGGTAATGATATAATGATATGATTTAGAGCAGTTCAACAGTAATGTACCTTTTTTTGTCCAATCACGCAGATTCTCAATAAGACTTTTGTACTGTGATTCTCACAAAAAAAAAAACAATATACAGAATGAATGAAGATGTTAATATTATTAATAATAAAATTAATGCTTTTCATATATATTTTTCACAAACCAACATGCTATTTATTTAGGATTTTCTAATGATAAATAAAATAAATAGCTAGTTATATAATTAGCTGAATAATGCCATATAAAAATATTTATATGGCTGGTGTTAGCCGTATTAATATAATATAATATAATATAATATAATATGCACACACACATAAAAACGCCTTTATGCCACAGGGAACTGTTCTCTACTGGAGCAAGGATGTAAATGGGATAGAATTAAGAGAGCAGGAGGAAGAGAGGAGACATAAGAATTGAAGAGAGGGAGGCAAGGAGAAGAGAAGAGTTGCTGATGGAGGGGAGGAGACAGGGGAGGAATCACAGAAAATGGAGAAGAGAGGGAATATTACATCAACCCCCTGATGTTTTATCTAGAACTCAGAGCTGTCAATCATTCTTTCGTACAGAGTGCAGCGCTTTTCCTTCTGTGAAAAAAGGGGTGTTTCTTAGTAACCAAGTATTAACTCATTCTCCCAACATGCAGTTTTGTACATGCAATGTTAAAATAGTCTGTGGCATCAAACAGTCAGGAAAGACATCTAAATATGGACATGATAAAAACCTTTAAGAAAATACTATTCTAATTCAGTTCTAATATATACACTGACAAACATGACACAATCAATTTAATCTCTGACAAACTTTTTAACACTGAGGTGTCACAGATGTTTTCTTCGGTTTCGAGGTGGTTGTCTTTGTGTTGTTTTATTGGACTGCACTTACATAGTCTGTGTCTAATATATTGCTTCTCCATACAATATATGTAAATTGGGTTGGGAAAACCTTTTAGTATCATGTAGCCTAATAGAAAGAATGGAGTTATCATCTATACAACTAAAGTAGCAGCCTCAGCAAAAAAATGTCCATATACAGTCTGTCAGTGATTTTTATGACATAGAGGGTGTCCTGTCATGATTTATAAACTACATTTCCCACATTTCTCTTCTTCCTCCTTCTAAGACTATCAGTATCTATCGTTTTAGGTCTGTGAGTCTCTCACAACACACACATACACAGTGTGGGATCCTCACACTAATATGTTAATAAACTGCTTTGAGGCAGATTTACATAGTGTCCATATAATTTTTAAATATCCCATATATATTTATATGTTGTCTAGCTTATTTCTACACTTTGGATTAATATTTTCAAGCCTGGTCACTTTTATATAGGGAGAATAGATGAGATGAGGAAAAGAAAAAGATGAAAATAATAAAACAAAGAGTAGGTTGGGGAAAAGAGGAGAGGAGGAGTCAGGCTTTTTAATCTCTGAAAACATAATTCTGTTTCACTCATTGTTTATCTCCTCCTTCCCAACCCTCCGTCATCCTACGCCCCTCCTGATGAGCATTTTTTCCTCATCTGCCCTGGGTGAAAGCTGATGCTCTTATTGTTTGGAGTTACACAAACAACATAACCTTCCATTTAGATATGATCATGAACATTTTTTGACTGATTTCAACACAATGACCTTTACTGATCAAGAGAATATCAAATTATCACTTACCTGCTGATCCAAGAGCATTTTATTAATTACTAATTATGGGGGTAGGGAAGTATCATAATAATTAAGAATAAGGAATGTTTATTCATTTATAAATAAATATTTATAAATGCAGTCTTTATTAAGTCACTATAATTCAAAAGAATGCCACAACACCTGTCTACTCTACATTCCTAGCCTGTCAGTATTAGTTGGCTGTGAGAAGTTGACCATGTCAGTGTTCCATTATTTTATTTTTTTGTCTCATATTCAAACAGTATTTACTTATTCATTGATGTGTGTGTTTAATTCTTGTGTTTGTTATATTTTATTTGAATTATGAATCAAATTCACATTTTATACGTTATATAAATATTACATGCTTCCTTTACCAAAGTTAATCATAACGCTTCAATATGTAGCTAAGGGTAAAATGCCCAATCAAACTCAGTTTACGACCGTTTTAGGAAGATAGAAGTCCCAAAGACAAACATTCTTTCCAACAGATTTACTCTGTTATTTATAATTAAACGACCAGATATGCTTTTAAATTGCCTCCATTAACAGTATATGGTCACAGCGTTAAAGCAACTGCGTTCGTGTGACAAAATAAATTGAGTCTTTCACTCACCATTGAAGTTCCAGGGGGGCTGAAGCACCCCAACTCCGTCACTGCCGTTACTCATGTTGCATGGCGGAGCACCATCAATTGCCAACTTGAGAACCCGCTCCCTTTTTCCTCCCTTGTCTTTCTTCTACCCCTTCCTTTCCCCAAGTTTTCCAGCAGCTGTCGCACCAAATTCGTCAGTAGTCCTTCCTCCGACTCTGTGTACCGGAGAATCAGAGTTTACTCTCCTCCGCTTATGGTTTCTCTTTATGGGGGTAGATATCAATCAGCTTTGCCATGGGGATCTATAATAAAAACACAAACGAATTCAACAATAAGCAATCACTTCTTAATTACTCGTCGATTTTCCCGCAAAAAAAAAAAAAATCTTTTATGGCGTGGTTTCTCCCGCATCAGAAAGCGTTGCGTTCATTGAGAGCGAGCGAGCGAGCGAGCGACAGAGAGAGAGAGAGAGAGAGAGAGAGAGAGAGAGAGAGAGCGCTATGGGGGGGGGGGGGGGGTGATGTCATTTTCCTCAGCCGATCCTTATGACTGAATGTCCGTTTTAGCTGTTTAACATTTATTTCTTCACGGAGCTGCTAATCTAAATTTGTATGTTCTACTTTAGATTCACATTACAAAATAAATACTAACAATCTTTTTGCAGGAATTAAATTATTAGTTAGCTAAATTTGCTGTTCTAAATGCTGAAAAATGCTAAAAACTTATACCGTAGTATCATCACAAAAAAGGTAAAGAAAGTGTACATAAACGATCGAACAACACACCAAAAATATACAACACACAGACATACTGACATTTTACTGGCAAGAGAGGCTGAACAGCTGTAACAGATGATCACAATGGTCCAGCTATGCCAGTTGGACCTGTGAGACAAGATGTTAATGATGATCATAAGGATAACTGTGCTCAAGGCACTACTGCTACAATAGCAGATTACCTGTGTGTTCAGTCACCTTACTAACGGACTGATTTGAAGTAAATGATCTAAATGGACTAAAAAAACTGTGATGTCTCTTTGTCACACCACTGTCACACTTAGCCTTATTCATCAAGTGTTCATCTCCCTACTGGTATACAACTTACGACTGGTAAAGACTGGTTCTGAGGGACCTGCGATGATGATGTCATCATCCACAATAACAGCTGGGCAGAGCATGTGCATCACGTGGCTGTGGTGCTCTGGTCACTGGGGCAGGCAGTGCTCACAGCCAACCCAAAGAATTGTGCAGTTGAACAGAGGGAGCATGCAAAAGCATGCAAACCATGTCTCAACAGAGGAGGAGGCCTCAGACACCACTTTTCCCCCGCCTGCAATGCTGTCCTTTCATCCCTCCCCAGGAGACTGAACAGCAATTCACACTGGGCCTCATGCGACCATCATCCACACCAGAGCTCAGGTAACCTGAACGACTGTCGTTCACACCAGACCTCATGTCACTTTAATGATTCTGACGACGGACAGCAAAAACAAACCAAGTAAAACAATGGCCTGGTAGACAATCCTGCCTAGGATAAATACTCACCACGAGTCAGAACTGAAGAAGTTCCTTGGATGAGAGGTGAAACGTCTTTACGGATCTACAACCAAGTCCAGTTGCCCCAGTTTAACCCTTTTTGAAGAAAGATGACTTGGATGACTGAGAACCGTCACAGACACAAATGGTTCTATAGTTTAAAGTCTGTGTAAAGGCAATTCTGAGAAAACATGTGAAAAGACTTTGAACGATATAATACTGAAATGTGGAGTTAGAGGTTAAAACAGTTTTTCACCAGTTTTCAGTCTGGGATTTTGTGGGCGGTCCTAAAGGGTGGCTCAATGACACTGAGGCCACCCTGAGCATACCCGTGCAACCCTAGCAGAGAGATAAAGATGAATTCTTCTTGCTCAGTGTTTTAAAGTTAGTCATGTCATTTTCTGAACTCATCTGACACGTTTCAGTCACTTCAAAATGACTGCTTGACTGCTCCCACAAATGTGGATGTGGCTTCAGCGCCTTCAGCGGACACGCCCCCACAGTCCTGGAGCTGATAATTAATTTTTACCTGATTTTGACACCTAATTTCATAAACTTCTTGATGTTTTTAATCATTCAAATTTGGCTTGGTGGTTATTACGGTAAATGGTAAATGGACTGTACTTATATATCTGCTTTCTAGTCTTCTGACCACTCAAAGCGCTTTACAGTACGTATCTCATTCACCCATTCACACACATTCATACACTGATGGCATTAGCTGCCATGCAAGGTGCCAAGTGCTCATCAGTTTTAGGAGCTAACCATTCATACACATTCACACACCGATGGCACAGCCTTCAGGAGCAATTTGGGGTTCAGTATCTTGCCCAAGGAAACTTCGACATGCAGACTGGAGGGGATCGAACCGCCGATCTTCTGATTAGTGGACGACCCACTCTACCTCAATATCAATTTATTCTTTGGTCTGACAAACTCAGGACAAATATTTATTCTTACTTTACACGGACTTTAAATATTAAAATCATGCTTTAAATATTAAAACATTTAAACCTTAGAAATGGAGCCTAACAAATCACACTACAAACAATGGCTGGCCAGACAGAGCATAAGTGATGTCCCCCATAGGCTTCCGAAGTGCCGTTTTGAAGATGTGACACTGGCTGCTGTCATGTTGGCTGTTTTGCTTTCAGAAGTGACTCAATCTCCACAAAGCATAACTACACAATTAATTTAAACTGTACTGAGGGTGACCTTTTTTAACTCACCCGTTCATATGATATTAAGACTTAAAGTTGCGCATAATTGACAGTGTGGCCGCTTTGATTGACAGGTAAGTGATGTTACTGATGGTTTATAGAGCACCTAGACGTCATTCAGCCAGCCTTAAGTTCACAGATGATCTGGGAGGTGGAAAAAACAGTAGGCTACAGCCAACATGGCGACAGTCAGCGCCGCATATTCTGAAACCTTTGGGTGACCTCACTCATGCTCTGACCACACTTTATACTGTCATTGATAACATTTCAAAAATCAAGCACACACTGACTCAAGTAGTTAGTTACCTCTAGACTGGATTATTACAACACCTGTTGTGGCACATGTATTGACAGGAACCAGGATCAGAGAATACATTATATATTAATATAATTAATGTATATATTACAATTATTTTTTCTTTATATCGGCTTCTTTGTATAGGCTACCTGTTAAATCAAGAATAGAATTCAAAATACTTATAGCCTACAAAGGTCTTCATAGTCAGGCACTAGGGTTGTGAACGATAAACCGATGCGACCGGATATTCGGTTTAATAAGTGAGAGATACGGCTGCGTCGGTATCAGCCTCCTCAATCGATACGAATTAGCCATGAATTCCTAGATGAATCGGTTGTAGAGTCATGGATCGGGTATCGCAAGACTTGGAATCGGTTGGCTTCACACACTTTTGGGAAAATCCACCGGACCCGTTCGCAGCGCGTTGCGTGAGCGTGGCATATTTGGTCCGTCCTGCACGCGACTTCAAACCCACCGGGGGCATTTCAGAAGCGAGCGTTTAGCCCACCAGACTTTGTTTACTTGCTCAGATTTGGCCATTTTCCCGGTGTATGTTCTTCTAAACATGCTTCTACGTGTGTAAATATGCTACGTAGTTAATTAGTTTCGCTTTTGTCTGTTTTTACGACCGGCAGTTTGCACGGGGTATTTCATTTTGAAAATCCACCGGATTCTCTCCAACAAATGATGTTGATTCAGCCAGACTTTTTTTGGTCCATGTCTAAAAATAAATACATTGACGTGATTTTGTTGTTGTTCTTTTTTTTTTTTTTTTTTTGCCAGTGCCATAAAGCAACAATGCTTGGGGATATGTGGTCTTTTACATACTTGAAAAGAAAATATTGTACTGTACTGTAAGATAGTCACTTTCATAGAATTGGCTTCTTTATTTTATAAAATATCTACAATAAATATTAACCGTAGAATCAAATCGTATCGTTCTTACACTGTATCGATTTGTTTGAATCGATCTGTAATAAAAGTATCGTTTTTGAATCGTATCGTAACCTGTGTATCGAATCGTTTATCACAGAGAGATGTGCAACCCTATCAGGCACCGTCATATCTTAAAGAGTACATAATACCCTATGACCCCACTACAACACTGCGTTCCCAGAATGCAGGGTTCCTTATGGTTCATATAGTCTCCAAAAGTTGAATGGGAGACTATACTTTTCAGCTATCAAGCAGATGAGGATCTGTGGAACCAGACACCCACTCCACATTTAAGAGTAGGCTTAAGATGTTCCGTTTTGATAGAGCTTATAGTTAGGGCTGGCTAAGGTGAGTCCTGAACAATCCCTTAGTTATCCTGATATAGGCCTAGACTGCTGGGGCACTTCCCATGATGCACTGAGCTCTTCTCTTCTTCTATTTTTCTCTATTTATACAGTCATGTCCCATAAATGTATGTTACTAACTTAGCTTCTTCCCTGGAGTTCATCTGCTTTCTTGTGTCACTGGTTCTCACGGATCATGGCTACACTTAGACCAGCAATTGGTCAAGTTGGCTGCTGCAATCCTGATGACATCGACTACAAATATTATCGTTATTAATACCTTTTAGTTGTGCCTGCTCATGGTGGGAACTATTGAAAAGATTGCGGTCTCGACCTGTTTTATATGAAAAATGTCATGTTATGTGTTGTCATAATTTGGTGCTACATTTTTCCACCCGGGTATCATCTTGGGACTTTAAAATGATTCCATTCTTCGCTATAAGCTTCATTGTATTCACCTTAAAAGGCATTGTGTACCCTCCATTTATTTTCAAAATTTTAAAAAATTACACTGACTGACATAAACAGGAGGGAATAATAATGTGTGTCTGAGCTGAATACCTTACATAAAAAAAACAAAAAAAAAAACAAATAGTGCTTTGCTCACTTCACTTCTGACACGCACACCCAAACACACACACACACTACATGTGTCATTATGGATTGAAGTGGGCTGATTTTGGCTCAGCCATTATCTACTTACACAACCCACTACACTGAAGAGAGTCTCGGGGTGTGTGTATGTGAGCGGGCACTTACATTACTCATGTGCTTATGTGCCATTTCAAGTCATTTCTAAAATTGTGCACTAATAAACCAGTGTGCTCTACCTATCAGCCCTCTGCCCCTTCTTTCTCAGCATGGCTGGTGAGCTTTATTGTAAGTCTGAAACACAGAACTGATGCAATTACTATCACTTTGAAACCAAAGTCACATTAGTCATGTTAAAATAAAATAAATCTGGTGATAACTTAAATATTTGGTTTTCCTGAAGAAAGTTGCTGCTGCCCACTGGCCCAGAGTCCCAATTTATGTTGGAAGATAAAAAATCAGTGGTCAGATGAAATATGTGCCAAAAGAAGCAAAAAGTGTCTTATATCAGCCAAATTTTATATATCCAAGGAACATTGGCTTAAGACTCATGACATATCTAAACACTATTCAAAACATGTGATATCTAGTAGCCAAAGAATGTCTGGGTCAATATTTCATTGATTTTGCATATTATGAGAAATATTAAATTTGTTGAAAATATTGAAAAGTCTTTAGGAAGTACGGGTGATTTGGAAGTCCAGCTATATAGTTATAAATGATGTGTGACATATGGAAGAAGAAAAAGAATAAGAAGTAATGAAAATATGGAGTGAAGAGAACAATGCTCGTAGCAGTTCATCCATCTATTAATTATTATTAATAATAATAATTGTTGTTCAATCGCTGTTTCTGTTGGATATTACAGCTGCAAGGGGTATTGCAACGTTTGATGTAAGAGAAGGTTCAGGCTGTCCAGTCATAAAGATTAGACGTATTCTGACTATGATGGGATGGTTCTAGTGTTTCCTAGAATCTTCCATACCTGTTTCCAGTCTTTCTCTTCATGTGGCCTGGCCTTTAGCCTGGGAGTAATGGTAAATGGAGTTCTATTTATAAACATTGATCTATTAATCACTCAAAGCACTTTAACATTTGTCAGATTCAACCATTCACACACACACATTTATACACTGATAACAGAGGCTGCCTGGCAAGGTGGAAAATGCTCATCAGGAGCATAACAGCGCTTCCTATCCAAAGCATTTACAATGATATTAAGCTCATACACACACTCACACACTGATGATACCTTGCTCAAGGACACTTCACCTGGACTGGGGGAGCTGGGAATTGTCAGGATCATTGCCTGTCTCCCTACCTTCTATCTGCTTTCAGCCAGACTAAGCTGGACCCTGACCTTCGACCCCAACCAGGGAGAGCATAACTTCATGGACAATCTCTGGAAACTTCCAGCCAGTGTTGGATCTACACTAAACTATTCCCCATTCAAACTTCTCCTTTATCTCCACCACCTGTAAGCCAGCCTAAGTTTTCCACCCCAGAGAGCCTCACATTCCCTTTAAGCAGACCCCATATAGCATAGCGATGTAAGTAGCATTTACAGTAAAGGCAATTACCTCAACTTCTGCATCTCAACTGGCCAAAGCTTCCTTGACAGTGACCATTGAACCAAGTGGGGCATATGTAGCAGGCACCACCCTGTTGTCTGCTTATAGCCTTTATACATAAGAACTGTATGAGTAATCTACAAAGAATGGTTTATGTAAAACTCCTCTGGGATATAACAAATCTTTCTTTGTTATGAAGTTGTTATGCTAACATGATTTACCAGCCAATACTTTTCTTTTGACTCACATGGCCATGAAGGACCCAAGAGGGTCCACATCAAATCAACAATCAAATCTTGGGACAGACTGACTGGAGTTCTACCAATAAACCAATAAACACCGAATAAACATCATGAACAGTTTTCTCAAATTAATAAATCTTGAAATGTATTCCTGAGGAATCTGCCTTTGTTACCTCAAATATGAATTCATGTTGAATGAATGAATTAAAATTATTTAGTTTATATTTTAGTATTCAAATCAGTCATAATCTTTTTTAGCCCATGCATTCATGATAGTGGGTCAAAATCTGATGTGTCTAAAATCAAGCTACAAGAGTGTTAGAACACTGACATCTAGTGGCTAAAATAAATACTACAGTGCAATTTGAACATCCAGTCCCCTGCCCCTCTGCTCCTCCTACTCCTGCCATACTGGAGTGATTGAACAGGGGGGGGGGGGGGCAAGACCCTGACAGCATCCACAGGATCAACAGCAGCACTTTGGGGTCAACTATCTGACCACCGTGACTGATAAGAAACTGAGAAAGACGTTGACGATGTCCAGAACTCAGTGATCACAGCTTGGCTGTAGAGACACAGGCAGACCTGACTGCCTAGAGAGGACAGGCTGCATCACAACAAAGTCTTCATTCAATTCAACACAAACTCTCAGATTTTGACTCACTCTTTGATATGTGATCTTATTTTAATATATTATTATTATTTCTTTATTGATGACATACACGCACGATACTGATACAAGTTACATGTTACACACAGAGGCACACACAGAAATGAGAGAGAGGTAGTGTGGCAAAACTGTTTCTGGCAACTTATTTTCCCACACTAAACAGACATGATTTCACGACTCAAACCTGGTGACTTTGTAGCTTTCAAACACAACAGCAACAAAACTTCCAGACCAGAATGCAAATTTACGCTTGTTTCCTCTGAGACCAGACAGAATATAGCTTACTTATGTCACCAAATCACCAAATCTCTGGGTTCTCAGTAAGTGTATTTCAGGATTTATATACTGCTGTGTGTTTTCTTTTGGATGCTGATTTACAGATGAACTCTTTGTGGTTCAGGAAGTCAAATTTTATTACAGAAGGTTTGGCTGACATCTCCTCCCATCACTTTCTAGGAGTGCATGTGAAGGCAGACAGGGACGGCTGACAGCTGTGTTGACTAATTATTAGTCAAGTTAATTAGTTTTAGATTATGATAAAGTGGATGGATTATCTTGAAAGGATTACCATTTTTAACAGTTTTAACTAATTTGCAAACAAATTTGAGAGAAATAAACCATTTGTGTACAAAAAATCAGATATTTTAACTCATGCGTTTAGATTTTTACTGTATATTCTTCCAATGACAATCATATGGCATTAATAATGATATTATCAAAACATCTACAACATCATAGCTCAATATAACTGTTCTTAAACTTAATGTAAATAATCTAACCCACTTAAAGCCTTCAATCTTACAATACAGTAGGTTAAGATTAGGAGAGGCTTCATTGTGCAGTTTTTGGTCTACGCAAGTGCACATAATTTATTGACAACACACTGCACAAGTCACTGCATGATTGTTTTATTTTCCCATCCTGTTCACCATTATGTGCCTGTACAGTAGTAATATCATAATAGCTGGGTTTGAATCTGGAACTGATTAAGAGAAAAGTGGATATATGTTGCTTTCTACAGGTTGCAGTCGGTTTGCAAAGCTGGACTGTGACTTAATAGTGTCAGTGTGGTTTAGAGTTGAGTTTTCCCTGTTACTAATCGAGTAAGAATTTAACTAGATGACATCGTTGTTATCTTGTCCCCTCTCCTCATCATGCTATTGGAGCTGCAGTAAAGTTATGTAAAGGTATATTTTTCTGTGTGATGAGCTTTTGCTAAACGGCAAAACCTAGGCTAGTTAGACTTCAGTGAGCTATAAGAGGCTGAAGGAGTTCTCAGTCAGAGTAACACACAGAGTCTGCTATTGATGTTGTTTGCAGGTGTATTGTAGCTGTTCTTGTTGGTCTCATATGGCGGGGTGATGTCCCAGGCAAAGGGAGTGACTGTGTCTAAGCGGCTGTTGTCCAGGGCAATGACTCCATCTGAGGGTGCATCTCTCCACTCAGCTCTCACACCACACTCTAAATGAAAGGAACATTTTAAAGTTGTAATAAATCTCTATACGCACAATGCTGTCATTCTGTCATCTACTGCTCCTTCATTTCGCAAACTCAAAAGTCTACTGCAGTCCACACATCCACTAATTATACAGCAAGTTAGCTATTGTCATTCTTTGTCAACCATGTAACATAGTCATAGCTAGTGATATAGGACAACTAGGATTAGGAGTATGATGTGATACCAAAGTTTTGAAGATTGTTTCCCTCTTACGGCCACATTCCACCAGGCATGGATGCAACACATTCCATGTGCACCACAGCCACTGGAGGTAATCGTAGCCGTTCTAGTTAATGTTTCAAACCCACTAAAAGTGCTGCAGTCTGATCAGAAGTGGCACTCCACTCAGGTCTGCCAAGAATACACATCTGTTCTATTTTTGATGGACACCGCAGCCAACGTCAATCTACACAGAGAGGCTCAAGCTGGTAGTCACACACAGAAATGGCACAGAGAATTGAATCTAATTTTAATTACAGGTACATAGCATATTTACATATTTAGGAGCACATAAAGCAAGAGGAAATGACCAAATGAGGAAGTTAACAAAGTTTCTGCTTCTGAAATGCTCCTGGTGGGGTTTGAAGTTGCCTGGAGAACTGACCAAAAACAGCGTCACAGGTGGAACATGACAGAGACATCACCGACTCCCTCCTGGACCCCCTGCAGTTTGCCTACAGAGCCAACAGGTCTGTAGACGATGCAGTCAACTTGGCCCTCCACTATATCCTCCAGCACCTGGACTCCGCAGGAACCTACGCTAGGATCCTGTTTGTGGATTTCAGCTCTGCCTTCAACACAATCATCCTGGCTCTGCTTCAGAGAAGCTCTCCCAGCTGAGTGTGCCTGACTCCACCTGTAGGTGGATCACTGACTTCCTGTCTGACAGGAAGCAGCGCGTGAAGCTGGGGAAACACGTCTCCGACTCAAAGACCATCAGCACCGGATCCCCCCAGGGCTGCGTTCTTTCTCCTCTGCTCTTCTCTCTGTACACGAACAGCTGCACCTCCAGTCACCAGTCTGTCAAGCTTCTGAAGTTTGCGGACGACACCACTCTCATTGGACTCATCTCTGATGGTGACGAGTCCGCCTACAGGTGGGAGGTTGACCATCTGGTGAACTGGTGCAGCCAAAACAACTTAGAGCTCAACGCTCTAAAGACAGTGGAGATGGTTGTGGACTACAGGAAGAACTCAGCCTCACCTGCCCCCATCACCCTCTGTGACTCCACAATTGACACTGTGGAGTCACTGAGCTGAACATCAGCTCCCTCATTGAGAAAGCCCAGCAGAGGATGTACTTCCTGCGGCAGCTGAAGAAATTCAACCTGCCAAAGACAATGATGGTGCACTTCTACACAGCCATCATTGAGTCCATCCTCTCCTCCTCCATCACCATCTGGTATGCTGCTGCCACCGCCAAGGACAAGGGCAGACTGCAGTGTGTCATTCGGTCTGCAGAGAAGGTGATTGGGTGCAATCTACCATCGCTCCAGGACCTGTACACCTCCAGGACTCTGAAGCGTGCAGGAAAGATTGTGGCTGATCCCTCCCACCCTGGTCACAAACTCTTTGAGACACTCCCCTCTGGCAGGAGGCTGCAGTCCATCAGGACCAGAACCTCACGCCATAAGAACAGTTTCTTCCCATCCGCTACTAGCCTTATCAACAAGGCCCGGAGCCCCCCTGACACTGACTCTCTCCCTCTCCCCATCCAGACCTACATGTTACATTAACGTAGCATCTTCAGACCTTCTGCGTTACATTAACGCACAGTCTCTATTTATCTGGGACCATTTCATCCTGTTGTATATCTGCACATTTATGGTATTTATAGCATTCTGTGAATATAGTGTCAACTATACTGTCATATACTTGCACATCAGCTTGCACTACAGCTCCTTTGTTCTTAGAAGATACTGTATATATATTTAGATTTATATTTTAATACTTTTTTTTATATCTTCCTATATTTTTTATATTTTTCTTTTTACTTAATGTTTATTCTGCGCCAACTACACCAAGTCAAATTCCTTGTAAGTGCAAACCTACTTGGCAATAAACTTGACTCTGATTCTGATTCTGATTCTGATTCTGACTCTGATTCTGATTCTGATTCTGATTCTGATTCTGATTCTGAGACGACCCCGGTGGGGTTTCTGTAGTTTGGGATGTGTTTTATAATTTTGACAGAATTTTTGCAGCAACAATATGCTCAAGCAACAGATGAAAGTCATTTAGAAACATAGTGATGTATGGTAGAAAAATAATCAAGAAATGTGGTAATAAGTAATATTTTGAATATCTCTATCACTACATTGTGACTCATGAAATGTTAGATAAATATGAATTTATAACACCCATGCACAGTGGACAATGGGCCACGTCACACCAACAAGGCATTTTATTAGGTTTATTGATTTATTGATTTTAACGTATTTATTAGTTATTTTATTGGTGCATTGTAATGTGTTAATTAAGTCTAGCACTTCTGAGCATTACAGATTTAATAAATAACATACAGGCTTCTTGGATTTTAATTGCTCACATTAAAACAATGTAATAAGCATGGTGTTGTAGGGCTGTTATAATTTTTGCAAATCAACTCTGCTGCTGATTTTAAAGTTCTAAAGCTTTCAGTCTTTTTTTTTGGGCACAAAAAGAAAAGAAAGACCCAAATCACTAATAACAACCATATCAGTGATTTCAGGTGATTGGGTCTGGGTGTTTTTAATCACTTATATGTAACAAGGGGTCAAGTAGCAGAACAGGGCTTTCTCATTCTCTATTTTGATGTGTATTCAGTAATAGGGTTAGTTTCTTTCAAAATGATACATTATGATATTTCCTACGATACACTGTGGGCCAGGATCTCTCTCTCACACACACACAAGAGAATCTTACAGCATCCTTAAGATTAAAAAGACATGGTGGAGATATTTTTGATTTACAAGGGGAAATCGGGTGAAACAAATGTTACAATGTATATTTCCAATTTTTGATGACAACTTAAATGATAAAAAATACAAAGTTCATTAATTTATTTTCCATGTTTTGATAAACTGGGAATGATTTTAAACTTAAATGCAGAAAAGGCACTCTCTCTTTATCTTTCAAATCCATCTCCACCCATGTTTTACCACATTTCTGGTTGTGGAGCATTTTAGGGCTGGACAAATACAATAAATAATTAAATATCTTACATATTATTCCTTTGATGTTAATTTATTTGATGGCTCAAATGTGTACACTAGATTCTGTGTTTAAAGTTCAGTCATTCTTGTTAATCATGCTTTGCAGGTTGACGTTTTTGCCCAGTTATCACCATTCATATCTAAACCAATGCTTTGATGATTAAACTGTTGATGATTAAAGAGCACAAAGTTCTTCATAGACTGAATCTTAATTTTTGCTCTCAAATGCAGATGTAATCCTGTAATTTACCACCTCATTTAACTGACAGTACTCAGTCCAACTGCTTTTCTATACATCTAAGCAACTAGTCTGCAGGAGCACCTTCAGTCAGAGACCGCTGGCACCAAGATGCTCCACAGAGAGACACAAGAAGTCTTTCCTACCTGTGAGCATCAGTCTCTACAACTCCTCCCTCAAAATATCAGACACTCCAAGTCAAGTACAGTAGCTATCGTACTTGCTTGTGCAATACAAATCTTCCATGCATGCATACTGCACTTTAAACAATCAGTGCCTATTCTCTGTACAGTCTCTCATAAACACTAAATTCTTTTATGTTTGTGTTTAGGTTTTAGATTTATATATCGCTCGCACTGGTTTTTACTTAACAGTTACTTGGTTTTTTTTCTTTTCTTTTTTTTTAGTTTACTGTTACTTGGCTTTTATTTTACTGTTACGGTTTTATTTAACTGTTATTTATACCCTGTGTATATAGTGTTAAATTGTATATCTTATAGGTGTATAGTGTTAAAGTTTTTTCTTGGGCTGTTACTATCCAACTTGTATAGTGTTCAAATGTTTTTGTTTTTTCCTGCTATTACTTACTATCTAACTTACCGTTTGGGAGCTGCTGTAACAAACACAATTTCCCTGTGGGGATTAATAAAGTATTTCTGATTCTGCTAACCACTTCATTAATGTTATAAATCATTAGCACGTGAGCTAAGCTATACCACAATGACAGCTGCCACCATACCACCCTAGTGACACAACTTTTTTTTATCATTTTCTATATTTTGTTCTTTACCTTTTTTCCTCTGACCATGAAGGTCTTCCGTGTAAAGACAGGTCCCTCCAACCTCTTTTCCCATGATGCTATCTTCTGACACCAACAGGTTCCCCAACAGGAAGTAAGTGGTCATCTGGCCTTTACCCTTCACCTCAATCTGCCCACGCTCTTGGATGTTGAATCCTGCATTCTTCAGCTCACTGAAGAGTTGATAGGAATAGGTTGTGGGGTTGGATGGGGGCAGACAGAGGGGGACGGAGGTCTAGTAATTAAAGTTCTGGGAATAACAATTACATTGCACATGCAAATTAATGTTAAAAACCTGACATATCTTATTTTTTAGTTACATTCATCAACAATTATCAGAATCAGAATAAATCGTATGATCCATATAATTGTATTTAAACATATTTAACCTGCAGCAAGTTCATCTGCTACTGATTTGCTAAAAAATGCAAAACCTAAAACGAAATATGTATTATCTGATTACCACTTTGTCGTGTTTTACTGAATATTAATGATGCATTATGTTTCAGACACTGTAGATGTCCATCTGCTCTCTCAGCATGTTGCTGTTCTGTATACACAGAATTATAGCTGTGGCCCTAAAATGCTTTGAAATACATACCGTTATTGTTACAGACTGAAACTGTGTCACTGGGTTGTACCCCAGAACCTTTATAAATTAACCCAGATACCCCCAGGAATGCTTAGAGGTGTACCCCGCCCTGTTGACATGTGCTGCTACCTGTGAGATGCTACCTGTGTATGAGTGCTGTTGCAGACGTTAAGTAAAGTCTGTTAACCGTCCAAAGTGTGCGTGCATTATTAACCAGCTTGTGTATATGATTGTTGTTCTGAATAAAATGTGTGACCTTTGATAATTTAGGGATTGCAATGTTAAGAATCAATTTAAAATCTACCCCAATGATAGTTTTCCCAGTAATATGGTATTATGATTAAGTTGAAATGTTACAATTATTTTATGATGATATGCAACTGATGGATATCGACTGTTCATGGGATTATTACGAAGATGGATTCCACGCCACCATGCATCGTATGTGCTAGTAACCTCTCCATGGTGGTGACCCTTGACTGTACATAATGTACATGGGTTGAAGACTTTACAATACCTTGATCGCAACAATGATTGTTGTGATTGATTTTTATTTTTAATTGGAAAAAGGAAAGAAATTTTGATCTACAATATTAAATCAATTGTTTTATGGAACCCCTTCTAATTGCTAGGGTTTTATCTACTAGGTGATAGAATAAATTTGATCTTTCTCCTCTCCCAGTGGTATATTTGCACGTGATCTGTGACCTCCCTGATGACCTCCTTTAACACCTTGGTGTTGTAGGGGATCTTCACTCGCTTAAATGCCCTTGTTGACCTGAAAGTGGAAATCACACATCATGGGGATGGGATGATGGAGTACATAAGAGGGGTTCTTAAAGTTTCTCACTGATTGTATGAATTAATTTTAACCGACTGTTTTGTTTGACAAATAATGTCTATTGATGTTCTTTTAGAATAATTTTGATTTCAAATACTCTGAAATCTATATACTAATTTCTGTGTGATTAAGAATGTTTTGTAATGTTTGTGTTGTTCCCATTCTGACTGTACTCCCTGGTGGTCTCTAAATTTGGTAATTATTAGTATTCGGTAGTTAGTATTGATCTTATGATCAGTAAGAGGGGATTGTTATGGAATTTTCTATCCTTAGGTTACACGAGGTCACGTGTGGGCCTTGAGGTCCTCGGCAGTACTAATTGTTTGGCTTTGACTGGGAGCAGTAGGTGCAAGTCTATCTCAACACTGTGGTGGCCAGGGTCGAAGAGACCTATTGCTGCCTTCCTAGACATAATAGATAGCTTGCCGTTGACGTAAACAGACATCTGTGTCTCCAGACTAGAATATGTTGACGATAACACCGTTCTTGGTAAAAACATTCTCTTTGTCTCATTTGGGGCGTATAGTATTTGTGGTGTTATCTTGAGGTTTAAAGTCTATCCACCAGCACGAGTTCGGCAGAATGTGAGACCGACTCAGGCACTTCTGATGCACTATGAGAGTGTCTCTAATTCTCCTTGGCCAAGTTTCAATAAATATTACAGCATAAGACATCAGAGGCTCCTGAACACTTTCTTCCCTCCTGACCTCACCATTGACCTTTGACTTCAGCAATTTCTCCACAACAATGTTGAGTCGGACGGTTACTGGATTGAATACGTCAAGAGACTGGAGCACTTTTTCCTGGCATTACAGAAGAGGAGAAGAAACACTCCATCCTCCTCGGGGTGTGTGCGGGGGCAAAGACGTATAAACTGATACGCAACCTGGCCACGCCGTGGAGCCCAGGAGGTATTGGATTTCAGGAGCTAGTGAAGATGGTACAGGACCACCACAACCCAAAGCCATCTGTAATTGTTCAGCGTTTCAAGTTACATACTCATGCCCGCAGGCCAGGAGTTTCGGTGGCTGCGTTTGTTGTGGAGCTGAGACAGTTATCACAGCACTGTGAGTTTGGAGCGGCCCTGGATGACATGCACATTCCAAAGAAGCGCAGAGCTGCTAAAAATAAACAGAAAAAGGAGTGGGGGAAGTCAAAGCCCAAAATGAACACACATCACCTGCAGAGTGAGGAGGCTGAGGAGCAGGTTTCCTTTAACATGTTCAACCTCATCGACTTCAGTGAACCCTGGGCTGAGCCCATCAATGCAACACTGCAGATAAATGGAAAGGAGCTGGAAATGGAGGTGGACCCAGGCGCTTCAGCATCAGTGATAAGTCAAGCTACATACGTCAACTTGTGGCACTCGGAGGAGGCGCCTCCAAGTTTGCTTGGTCGTGACATCCTGCAGAAAGTTCGCCTGAACTGGGGGGAAATCAGGCACATGAGAGTGATTGAAGACATCCTAGGGAAGTACGCAGATGTTTTTAAAGATGAGCTGGGGACCCTTCATGGCACAACTGT
This sequence comes from Argyrosomus regius, assembly GCA_946959425.1. Classification (NCBI taxonomy): domain Eukaryota; kingdom Metazoa; phylum Chordata; class Actinopteri; family Sciaenidae; genus Argyrosomus; species Argyrosomus regius. The sequence continues at coordinate 14,865,926 of OX336905.1, forward strand.
GAAACTATGTGTAGACCCCAAAGCACAACCACGTTTCTTCAGACCTCGCCCAGTGCCATATGCCATGAAAGCCAAGGTGATGCAGGCCTATTGAGTTTTCAGACTGGGCAGCCCCAATTGTGACTTGTCTTATATTGTATCTGTGGGGACTATAAACTGACAGCAAACTAGGCCTCAAAGTTCGATACCTCCCCTCTGACACGAGTGGAGGATCTGTTTACAACTCTGGCAGGTGGAATAACATTCACGAAAACTGGACATGAGTCATGCATACCAGCAGCTGCTGTTGGACGAGGAATCCAAACAGTACATCACCATAAACACCCACAAGGGGTTGTTCAAGTACAACAGCCTGGTATTCGGTGTTGCATCCAGTCCGGCTATCTTTCAACGCACCATGGACAATCTCCTCCAAAACATTCTCCATGTGGCAGTCTACTTGGATGACATTTTGGTCACAGGTAGAACAGAGGAGGAATATCTCAGTTCCGAATAGTGTTCTAGGCGGGTAGTGAAAATGCCAATGCTAATGCCTTTAGCCGACTCCCTCTTCCTGACACACCAAACTTTCCTGCCCCCAGAGACTGTGTTCATGTTAGACAGGCTGTCTAACACTCCAGTGACATCAAAACAAGTCAAAATGTGGACTGAGAGAGACCCAGTGTTATCTCAAGTTAAGAGATGGGTGATGCAGGGCTGTCCAGCAGCTGTTTGAGCAGGAGGTGTCAGAAGCGTCAGCTGGAGCTAAGCGTCCAGGATGGCTGTCTCCTCTGGGGATCCAGGGTGATTGTTCCACCCCCAGGGCAGGCACGGGTGATAGACGAGCTCAATGACGCCACCCTGGTGTGTCCCGGATGAAGAGCCTCGCCAGGTAATTTGTGTGGTGGCCGGGGATGGACAGTGCTCTAGAAGAAAAGGTAAAGGCATGTGCACAATGTCAAAGTAACCAAAAGATGCCAGCACCTGCTAAGCTCCACCCGTGTGAGTGGCCTGGTTGTCCGTGGTCAAGGCTCCACTTGGATTTTGCAGGTCCATTTATTGCTCACATGTTCCTGGTGCTGGTGGAAGCACATTCTAATGGACACACACATCATGTCAAACATTACTGCCTCAGTCACCACAGAAAAGCTCAGGAGCATCTTTGCTACTTACGGATTGCCAGATACTGTTGTGACAGACAATGGGCCCATTTTCACTAGTGAGTTGTTCCAGGAGTTCATAGAGAAAAGTGGTATCCAACATGTCTGCACAGCTCCCTATCATCCAGCCTCCAATGGCTTAGCAGAACGAGCCGTTAAGACCCTGAAAGATGGTCTACGAAACATGTCTGGACATACACTGAAAACTAAGCGTTTCTTGTTCCAATACCGGATCACTCCCCATACAACCACAGGCATATCCCCAGCAGAGATGTTAATGGGGAGGAAGCCCAAATCTCATCTGGATCTGTTCTACCCAGACGTCGGAGCGAGAGTTGTTCGGTCACAGGAAGTGCAGAAAGTGAGGCGAGACTGATATGCTTAAGAGAGGATTTTTAAGCTTGGAGACTGTGTTTGTCAAGAACTTTTCCCAAGGTCCACCCTGGCTGCCAGGAGTCATTTGCCGCCAGACGGGACCGGTGTCCTTCATGGGGGACTTGTGGGATGGACGGCAGATAACATTATTACAATTCATGTTTGTTATGGAATTTTCTATCCTTTGGTTTCACAGGGTCGCGGATGGGCCTTGAGGTCATAGACAGTGACAGCACTAAATCATATCAGAGAAGACTCTCTCTCTTTGGTATGCGAGGCCGCTGTTTGGATTGCTGAAGGAGTGCAGGTGCCAGCCTATCTCAAAGTTGCCTGGTGACCAGGGTGAAAGAGACTTAATGAGGACCTTCTAGACGTAATAGATAGCTAACTGTTGACGTTTCATTAACATAAACAGACAAGAATGGCTCCAGACTAGAATGTGCTGAAGGTGAACACTGACATGGGTTAATGCATTCCTTTTGACTATTTTTGGGCGTATAGTATTTGTGGTGACATCTGTAGGGGTTTAAAGTCTGACCACCAGCATGAGTTGGTCAGAACAGAGACCGACTCATATGCATACCTGATTGTATGTGAGAATGTCTCTGATTCTCCTTGATCAAGCTTCAATAAATACTACAGTATAAGACATCAGAGGCTCCTGAACACTTTCTTCCCTCCTGACCTGGTGCAATGATTTTCAGCAATTTCTCCACGACAATGTGTTCTTCTGTATGGAATGGTGATGTGTTTTAAAGAAGGGTTCCTTCATCTTATATATATCTTATATCTTGAACAGAAAAAAACTGTTCTATTTTAGGTTTCTAGATGAACCACAGATCCTAAAATTGTTGTCAGATATGTTTCCTCAAAATGTACAGTTTAAAATAGGCACTGAGCGTCTATATCTCAGAATCTACAAGGATTAAAGGATCTTTTTCAAGACCTTGGAAGGCTCTTTGGCAAATGACTTTACTCTTCAGAGAAAGAGCAGGGAACACGTACAAAACAGTTCAACATTTATTAATCATCTTTTACATTTAATATAATTTAATGTATAAATAAATATAATTGATCTACTCACTTTCTATTTATCAGATTATGAAGCAATTTAAGTAGTATTTCTAAATGCAGGTTTGATGGCAGTAAGGATAAAGCAAGGCTGAAGATTCATAAATAAATTACATACATTATAATATATATATATATATATATTAGTGGTGCAACGGATCATTATTGGGAGCATTTTGGCTTCCCTGTCAAATATAATGATGAAGGAAAGAGGTTAGTGGATAAAACCGTGACGGTGTGTAGGCACTGTGGCACAAGAAAGCCATATGACAGTGGAAACACATCATGCATGGCCACGCATTTGAAGCGACATAACCCCGGTGTTTCAATAACAGGAGTGAAAACGAAGGCTGCTCAACAACCGCTTATCACCGCGGCATTTAAGCAGCCCCTTGTTGCACAATCAGACCATCACAAAGCCATCACAAACGCTATCGGTGTGTTTATAGGTGCAGACATGTTTTTTATTTATGGTCATTGGTCCATGTTTAAAGGAAGGAGATATGCCTTTTTATGTTGCACTTTAAGTTGTTTTTCAGTAATTATGTTAAAAAGAAGATATTATGCCTTGTGCACTTTAAGTTGATTTTATATATTTTAATTTAATAATTTAAAAGTGTTAATAAACAAAAAGACATACTTATGTTTATTTGTCTTGTCTTTTTTTTTTTTTTTTTTTTTTTTGCTGATCCGAAAAATGATCCGATCCGTGACTCTGATCCGAGAAACGATCCGAACCGTGAGTTTTTTGATCCGTTGCACCCCTAATATATATATATATATATATATATATATATATATATATATATATAGTATTTGTAGTTTAAGAACCTGTGTTATGAATATTCTTCCATACCATTCCACAGGGGACCAGTGTCATTCAATCTATACCCGTTTCCTTTTACCTGTTTATTTGTACAGATTTTTCTGATCTGAATTTAAATACATGTATGTAAATACATGAAAATACCAATGAAAATACCCAGAATCTACATGTCCAATGTAAAATAATGAAAACTAACAGTAAATGATCATAAAATGTCTTTTCACTGATACTTATTGTAAATATATTTTAATAATGAATGAATGAATTAAGTTAAAACTTTATTAATCATGTTGTACACACGAAATTATTTCTCCGCATTTATGCCATCCAGCAATTCACAGCGCCCGGGGATCAGATGTTGGGGGGTACGGTGCCTTGCTCAAGGGCACCTCGGCTGTGGCAAGGAGATGGACTGCCTTAAAACACATCACCATCCAATTTTCAAGCAGCGAGAGCCACAGCCACCCAATCTGGAAGCTTATGCAGGAGATGCGGGCAAACAAAAAAATTGTCACCAACGAATTATCTGTTGTATTCTACCCATTATTATGACTATTAGTCGAGAAATAAGATAAGAATGCTTGATTAATTTACATGTAATTTGTAAAATTGTTTGTAAAGGGGGTTTTCATCACAATTAGTAAAGGGGTTTTTCATCATAACAACCAGGATTACCAGGTTGTTGGTAATGATGTATTAATACACTGTTACTTCTTAATAATGCACCCAACCATCCACCCAGCTGCTATGTCTCTCATTTATTCCTAACTTATCTTCATGTAAAGATGTAATAACAAGCTGCACAAGTCACACCTCACATCACATAATCTAAGGTTTGTTTCTGAAATGACGATGAAATGAAACCTTTGAATAGTCTATTGTCAAGTTACTTCCTGTTCCCTAAAAGCAGTATGGGCAATATATATGGGCAGTATGAGTCACCATTTCACCCAGACTATTTGACCATACAGGGGACTGTGGTACGGAGAGAACATGCACATTCCCACAACAAACATGTTCTTCGCAGATTTCCACCATACTGTTACTTTTGTGTGCTTTTGTGTTTTATGAAATTACAGTAGAGTCAATGTTTTATTGCTAAATATGTTTGTTATATTTAATTCAACAGATGCCTCTTCAAGATCAACCCAGACAAGGGATTGAAAGTAGAAAAGAATGCTTCCAGAAAGCAGCTTATGGTCAGTCTGAAGGTTTGTACAATTTCTTAAAATCCATTCGGCACAGAGTATTTTCATTTGTATAACTAATTGTTAGAAATGGCTAGTAAGCAGGAATGTTACAAGAGGGGTAACTGTTCAATGTTCTTGTCTATTCTATTCTATCTATATTTATTTATTTAAGCTGGGTAAATATTTCAGTCTATTTCACTGTGAAGGTTGTACCTGGATTTAAACACAGTTTATCTACCCACAAGCAGCCAAGTGTTAATCATATGACTACTTTTAAAAGCCACTGGGCACAAAGTATTTTTATTTGTATGAAAAATTGTTAGAAATTGTTAAGCAAGAAGTTTTCTGTTCTGGTTCATTGGTCAACAGCATACACGAGTACCAGACACGAGTAAATCTGGGATAACTTTTAGTCATCTGGAACGTCATTTAGTAACTGAGAGTGACTTTTAGTCATTGGCGAGAGCTTGGAGAAATAAAAGTCGGAAAGAAAGACACCATGCTGGGTTAACTAGTAGGTAATATTAGCTTGCTGCTATGTTTTATGTTGTTGTACTTTCTTGGCTGTCAGCAAAGTTGTTGACTCGCTAGTTTTTGATCGTATTATTATTATATTATGTAATTATAACAAATACATGTGTACAGCTATCCATATTTACCACAGAGGTATTTCAAAGAAATCTTGCTTTAATTAATCATTATAAACACTTCTGCATTCATTCTGCATGACCATATTCTGCAACTACTAGGCCATTAATCTTTTCCCTCAATAAGGTCCTAATTACTGATTATTGATTGATAATAAGTAAGGAAGTTGTTGTACATGACTAATAATCTTAATGTGCTTTGCTCATTGTGTGCCTCATAAGTACCACAAGTATATCCATTCTCCCTTAATAATAGTATGGTCAATTCTTATGTAACAACACATACAGAAATGTTAGTGTACAAATAATTCTTAATTAAGTCTTTCTAAGAATATGTTTCCTTATTCTAAAGTAAGGTCTTGTTCATAACCAATTCACTCGTAGTTTAACTCACACAGATTCCTTCTTCTAAAGTTGCCTCCTTTCCACAATTCTTAAGTAATGAAAATGGAGGTCTGTTGAGAAGCACATACTTAGTTAATGGCCTAGTAGTGGTAACATATGCTCATGCTGAATAAGGCATCAATAAGTACTTTACAGTAACTAGTTAAGTGCCAATATGCTACTAATATGCATGCTGATAAGCAATTAGTTAATTGAGATATCTCAATATTAAGTGTAACACAAATTTGTTTTGCAGTAGTTAAACAGTGGGCTGTGAGGTTAATTCATCATCTAGTAGATTTACCTATTTTACTTCTTACTTCTCCTGTATTCTGGGTAGTTAAAACAGTGTTAAATTTGAAACGTAGCACAAAATTAATAATTATCATTATTAATAATAATAATAATAATAATAATAAAATAAAATAAATAAATAAAAATAAAAAATCACCAGAGAGACATGATTTTAGCATGAACTCTTCAGCTGTCATATAAAGCTCAAAAATAGGCCAAAAAAATATCTTAAAAAAAAAAGAATTCATATACTACTGTATATGCTTTGCAAATTTGCATTTATTCTTTTTTTTTTTTAGCGTATTGTTGAAACCCTAAATGTAGAGTGGCCCTTATATGGGTCAGAATTAAATAAGGGCTGACTCAGACCAAATTAGGCACTGTGGCAAAAATGCAGGTTTTCCCATTCATTTGAAGTGTGTTTAGTTAAGTTTCCTTTAGTTTTGTTTTGAGAGAGTCAGAAAGCTGTGGTTCAGTGAAATGGACAGTGAATAAGAGAGAGGGAGCACCAATGGCAAGAAAACCAGTGAATCAGATAAATAAAAAGTTATTTTCTGATTGTTAGTGGTTAAAAAACATATATACAATTTTAGCATATATGTTGCAGCATGCTGCAACATATATGCTAAAATTGCTTCCGTACTTTATTCTTTCAAAGAAATTGTACCCCCAAGTTAAGCCTACATAAACAATAAAATACATTGGCAGATAGACAATCATAACGGGCTAGCTCTTGGGGTAGCCATCAAGTTTCCAGGCTACTCTCTGGATAAGCCCTTGCACAACATTTAGCTAGGGCTGAGTCACATGAATGCACACACACACCTGTATGTGGAAGAGCTGAGGTGAATGTGGTCAGGGACTCCATGACTCTCCATCCTGGAGGCTGTGTTAACAGTGTCTCCAAACAGGCAGTAGCGAGGCATCTTCTCCCCAACCACCCCAGCTAACACTGGACCTGTATGGAGACCCACACGGATCTGAAATATACAGAAGGGTATTTAGAAGAAAAGAAAAAAAAAACAACATAAAGTGTCTTAATAAGGTACCTGGGCATTGATTCTACAAGTCTCTGAGCTCCACTGGAAGGATGGAAAACCATTCTTCACCAAATGAGAGATTCCCTTATTTGGTGTTTTGATGATGGTGATGGAGAGTGCTGTCTATCACCTTAGCCCAAAATCTCCCTGCAAGGTGACTGTGGAGTTCACCTGGCATTTGCATGGCATCTACTTTTGTTTTACACTGTACATCTGCAACAGCAAAGTCTTCACACAGACAGTCTGGATACACCTACTTACTTACCAAGAGTACTAGGAACTGGCCCGGAATGCGCTGTCAGCATTTTTAATAGGCAAGACACTGTGGCTGAGTTTGTTTTGTAAACTTTTGGGATTAAAAAGTGGCTTTATCTTCACTCTTGCTTTCTAACCTGCCTGCAGCAGTTAGTAACTGTGCAAGTTAGCACATAGCCCTAATCAATTTTTACAAATCAGCAGCACAATTGAGTTATTTTGGCATCTTTTTCATCAATTGGTTTGATCCAATCAAACACAAAATCTGATTCTGAACCGCCAGATCATACAACATACCTAATCTGTGACACTACAGCAGTTGGATTAGGCGTAGTCCTATCACAGATTTTGAATGGCCAGTCACTAATATGGAGATATTGTTAGCCACTGAACAGAGATACTCATGTAAAGAAAAAGAAAGCATTGGCTTTTGTATGGAGCAGAGATTTGCTGCAGAAAATCAAACAATGTTGCTGACATCCTGCTAAAACCTGTGCTACAAGAAGATGTTTCCTGGATGTTGCCTTGCGTCCAGGAACTGCAAAACAGGATAGAGAGATCCAGCAAGAGACATGCTACTCAGCCAAGCACATGAAGGACATCCAGGAACAAAGAAGATGAAACAGAAAAGTGCAGAAAAGTAGCATAGCAGTAAATTAAGAAAATTAATAATTAAATTAAATTAAATTAATTAACTTAATAATTTCACATTTAACAGTCACACTGACATTAGTTAGTTAATTGAATTTCTGTTCACAAGTCTTGAGCAATGGGGAGCAACAGCAACACAGCAACACAGCAACCATCCAGGCAGATTTCACTAGCCAGACTGAATCTGATACAACCCCCAAAAAGTTGGCACACTGTAAAATTTTCTTTAAAATTTAAATAGAAACAATATGTGATGATGTGCTAAAAAAAATGTAAACCTCATAAAACACATAAAAACATTCATAGCTGACATGTTCAAAAATTCTTACCTGTATGGGTTTGCCTGTAACCGGGTTGGTGACCTCTCTGGCTGCTATCCTCATACCCAAAGCAAAGTTTGCCACTCTGAAAGCATGGGTTTCTGTAGGGACTGGAACGCCACCCACCACCATGTATGCATCACCAATAGTCTCAACCTTTAGGAAGTCAAATAATATCTGAGGTAATTCAAACAATATCTGATTCAGAAATGTGAAATTCAAATGCTACATTACATACTTCTATTAAACAGGTTATGACAAATCTTTAATTTTTAACAACAATATACAACGTGTCACTTAATCTCCACTAAATTAGACATACACCAACAAAGCCATAAGATACAAATGTATGGTTGGTTGTAATGGGTTGGGACTGATTCCTTTTAGGATCATAGGCTGCAAGGATATTTTGTAAACAATCTTATTTGAATATTTTAAATGAATACAATTTCAATGGAATTGAAAGGGGAATTGAAAGGGAAAACATGTAAGATATTTACTGAGTTAAATTATAAAATGACCATGTTATGTCATCAGAAATTAAGAAAACAAGCTAAGTTGAAATACTGGCTTCTTAACAATACTACAGCCCGTATGTTCTCTTTTCATAATTTGTGCTGCTTGTGTCAACCAGGTTGCCAGATATGAAACAAAATTGTTGCAAACATGGTGTGTTACAGCCATGGAAGCAATCTGAAGTGAATCAACATAGTTTCCACCCAGTTTCGTCTTGTAAATCAAAAAATATCTCCATCATAATCGTCCCTGTCTTTTTAATCTTATGCATGCTGCAAGATCCTGACCCACAGTGCATCGTGGAAAGTGACAAACACTTTGTGAATGTCTTGACCTAACCAGTTTTTGGGGATGGAGTGCACTGTAATGTCGGTGGGGAGGACTAACCAGGTCCTGGTGACTTTTCCACATATAAATTCATTAATTATTTTCCTCATAAAGTTTCCCAAGACTCAGATGTAGAAGTGGTTACATGAAATAAATCTGGCAACCTGCATGAGCTTTGTGTCTGGGGAGGAAGAGTGGCAGGAGATGACTCAATATTTTGAATTTGGACTGCTGCACTACCCATGTTTAACCACTAGATACCACTGTTACACAAGGATTTGACTCCACAGATAAATCAGTTAAAGTTGAATTAGAAAACTAACTAACCCCAACGCTTAATGCTGAAGTTACAGGAATTCTAAGTTTGTGGCCAAATGGGTGGTAATTGTCTCAGAAACCTTGCCTCCTACATAGAAAATTGAGAATTTGTAGCTTAATACAGTGGATGTACTTTGCAAGTTTTCCCCCCAACATAACCTCATCTAGTCAGAAGACTAGCATAGGCAGTTTAAAATACACACAAGTGGGAAATTGTTTGAACATAAGTAGCCTTTCATAACCTCATCTAGAAATATTATATAATATATAACCAGGTGGGATAATACCTTATAGATATCATGTATGTTGGTGAGTCTGTCGAACTTGGAGTACATGGAGTTGAGCATGTGAACAATATGGATGGGCTCACAGGCAGCGCAGATATTTGTGAAGGTTACCACATCACTGAACAAAATAGTGCACACCTCAAAGTCCCCTGAAAAAAACAGATAGATAGATAGAGCAACAGATAGATATGCGCAGATAGAAACCTTGGTTGATAGACAGACTGACCTGCCTTTACGCTCTTCCCATCTTTAAGCTGATTGGCTATGTGACGTGGCAGCATGGCATACAGCAGAGTCTCTGTCTTCTCTTTTTCAGCCTCTAAGTGCTGCGTTAGGATTCTAAGTTCCTCCTTCAGACACAGACACACAACAAATTATATTTCCCTAGGTCTATTTTGGTAGCAATAGCACAATGAGTTAAATATATTAAAGAATGAAGCCAAAACCAAAGCAGTGAATGTTTTATTGAAATTGTGCAACTATTGTGTTAACAATGTGGGGGTGCAGGTTCTGTGTTGCCCTCAGCAGGGAATGAGTGGAGACCAGGCCTGCAAGAGAAACAATTCGTTAGTTTGGCTAGTTTGGTAACAAAGAGCATCTTTGTGGTAATGTGCAACTAAAAGTATTTGGTAAAACGTGACGTGACAGTGCAGTATTATAGATGAAATGTGTGTATGTGCAAGCATGTGCAAGTCACTCATTTAATGGGAGGGGCAGAATCCCCCAGACTGTGTCAGGGTCTAGGTTGGTAGCAGCAGCAGGTTATATAAGGCTGCCAATTCCACCACATGTGGCGGCTGGTAGGACCACTTGTGCTTGTGGTCCACAGTATGTTTTTAAGTCTGTATGTTTAATGTGTCAATGTCAGTGAAATAAGACATCTGGTTGGTTTCGCACACAACCTCTGCCTCAAGCCTCTTGCTTTGTGAATCCAGCTGCTACATGGCCATCCTAACAGTCTCAGATTTGTATATTGTCAAGCAATGCAAATGGAAAAAGAGTGACAAGCAGTGCAATCTTAACACACAACAGCACAAATCTGCAGCCTAAGGTAGTTGGTGTGAACATTTAAATTGTACATTGATGATAGAAATACAGTAGAGGCGGCTGTGGTTCAGGAGGCAGAGCCACTATTACCATGTAATAGAATGTAATATGTAGTGTAAACACATCACACCTTGAGTGCTATACAAGTACAGTTCATAATACAAAATATTTAAATACATCATATGAAAAAATACATAATGAAAATAAATAAAAAGCTGTTTGTATGATCAAGTTTTAATTTTTAATACCCAACTTTGAAAACCCATTTTTCACCAAAATATCAACAACTTGCTTTGTGCTGCCTCATTTGAATGAATTTCCCACCTGCTTGTTCCTTTCTTCCCACCTGTGCAACGTGTGCTTTGTGCTGGACACCAAAATACCGCACAGAAGGTCAAAGCAAATGTCAGGGTCAGGAAAATACCAGACTGTCTGAGTGCTGTTTTAAAATTAAAAAACATACACTTCAGGGTTACATTGTGTTCTGGAGCCATATTCTTTGCATTCAGCATCTGGTGCGACCACACTAGTGAACATCCAGGGAACATTGAGATGGTGGGAACACCTCAAAATTAAACTCTACTATTTTTGGCAGGATACTCACAAAACATTACATGAATTAAAAGTTTCTTTCCTACTTTTTTCCTTTCCAGCTGGTTGGTGAGCTCCATCTCAGCTAGACGTTGTTGGTTAAGGAGAACCAGGTCTCTGGTGACATCATGCTGGGCCAGGTCTGCCAGGTGTAGGCCGACATCTTGAAGTTCCTGGAGGCTTCGTAGTTTCGGAGAACACAGGTACAACATACAGCCAAGGGACTCCATCCACAACATTTGACCTACAGATAAATTGAACACAGGTTAACCAGAGGTGGAGAAAATGCTGTTTAGATATTATGGAACTGGCAACGCTTCTCTTTGGTACCCACACAGCCCTCCTCAATTTCCATTTCCTCCACACCCTATGCTAGCCTTTGTCAAAAAGCACTTCTACTGTAAAGGAAGATTAAGATGATTTTGATGAGTTATATTTCTTATAATACTGTATGGGATGATATGTTTAGAATGCATATTGTGCTGTTAATTAGAAGTCACCTCTTAGTTTGAGTATGGAGTTTTTGTCTTTGTAGCTCTTCAAGACAAACTGACTGTTGATGAATTTCCTGATGCTCTCAATGGTAAAAGTTACCTGGAGTAGATAGATAGATAGATAGATAGATAGATAGATAGATAGATAGATAGATAGATAGATAGATAGATAGATAGATAGATAGATAGATAGATAGATAGATAGATAGATAGATAGATAGATAGATAGATAGATAGATAGATAGATAGATAGATAGATAGATACATACATACATACATACATACATACATACATACATACATACATACATACATACATACTGTATATATATTTTATATACACCAGGCATTAAATTTTTTAACTTTCTTTGTTTGATTTGAGTCATTGATTTCACACAGTGTAGATGTTGATAAAATGACAATGCTACTTCAATATATATAAATTAACTGTAATGTGTAACTAAATCATAATGCAACATATGATGAACTGAAGTTGACCTTCTGAAAAAAAGACCAGAGGCCTACTATTCTTTTAATCAACAAGCATTCATATTCAATATACAGATAGAGGTTTTTGGTGTTGGCTGTGAAGAATTTTGAGGTTTATTTTGCCAGTGGTGACAAGATGGTAGTTTACTCAGACTACAATCAAGTTATTCAGGATGAACGACACTGAGTGCCACCGCTGATTGCAATATACTCTGCTATATTTTATACAATATTACAATTCTATTAGTACATTTTTTGAACACTTGGCTGTTGTGGAGAAATTGCTGGAATCAATGGTCAATGGTGAGGTCAGGAGAGAAGAAAGTGTTCAGGAGCCTCTGATGTCTTATGCTGTAGTATTTATTGTCGCTTGATCAAGGAGAATTAGAGACACTCTCATAGTGCATCAGAAGTGCCTGAGTCGGTCTCACATTCTGCCGAACTCGTGCTGGTGAATAGACTTTAAACCCCAAGATAACACCACAAATACTATACGCCCCAAATGAGACAAAGAGAATGTTTTTACCAAGAACGGTGTTATCGTCAACATATTCTAGTCTGGAGACACAGATGTCTGTTTACGTCAACGGCCAGCTATCTATTATGTCTAAGCAGGCAGCAAGAGTCTCTTTGACCTTGGCCACCACAGTGTTGAGATACACTGACACCTACTGCTCCCAGTCAAAGCCAAACAGTTAGTACTGCCGGGGACCTCAAGGCCCACACGTGACCTAAGGATAGAAAATTCCATAACATTGGCTCTGTGACTGTGTTTTACCTGTGGGTGTATAATGGTGAAGTATTGGTCCAACGTAGCATATTTGGCCTGGACACCTGGAACAAACTTTTGTATGTTCACCCCTGTCTGCCTTACCTTCAGCTGACAGACAGTTCGAGACAGAGACCAAGAACAGAAAGAGAAGAACAGAAAGACAAATAGTAGGTGTAAACACAGTGCATTAGGATTCCATAGCAGGAGTTTGACCCAAAACAAAAATATTTTAAGTGAATTTAATTCAAACCACTGAAGCACACAGACACATGGAGCCTTACATCTTCATCAAAGACAATATGGAAAGGAAAGGCATTACAGAAAGCTTTCTCTTCCATCCACAGCTTGTTAGGGTAACATGGATTGAAGGTGCACTGGAGGCTGCCTGGAAATAAGTAAAACACACAATCAGTGTTGATGAAGCTAGCCATAAAATATAGCTATCTAACACAGACTGATGACAGTATCTGGTTGTTGGCTGTTGCATGTTATCTAAATTTGACAAAATTTGAGCTGTTTTGCCAACATTTTTGTTGTCGTACAAGCATAAATACATATAGACAGATGCTTTAGCTGTAACTTACTCAGTCTAAATACTGTACTATACCACAGCATCTTTTTTATTTGATTTATTTGGAAGCCATCATTTCCAAGCTGTATTCAGATTGACTTAACACAGGGGATTCAATAAAACAATGCAGCATGTAATCCAATGCAATAGAAATAGCTACTTAAAAAATGTTTATTTATGCTTAATTGTTAAATTAATAGTTCAACATTTTGGCAAATACACTAATTTGGACTTTTTTCAAAAGTTAAGTGAGAATATGGATATCACTCTCATGAATTACAGAGCTGTGAGTACAGAGCTGGAGTCAGGATGTGGTTAGCCTAACTTAGCATAAAGACCTGAAGCAGGGTCTCCAAAGTTATAAAAATACACCAATATTTTTTTTTGAGTAAAGTTACATGCTGAAACTTATTTCTTGATAAAGAAGATAAAGAACTGTTATATGTGAAAGGTACTGTGCAGCTTGTTTGCAGAAGTTTGCTGGATAAAATCATTGAGCTCAGGGTTATAAAATCATAAATTAAGTAAATTTGTAGAAATGTTACCTTTTTCTGCATTAACCACAGCCCTGATCAGGTTCCAGCCTCTCTTTTTCCCAGCCAGTGAAACACACCTGTCCCTCATTGTTCTGAATAATGCCTCCTGTAGACAATCACAGAATGAAGAATCAGAAACATATTTGATATATACATATAGAAACAGAGTATACACATACACCCAGACACCCACCCCTCTGTCACTGGACTGGTCCTGGTCTCTAGTCTTGTGAGCTTGGTTGGTCTGTTTGACCAGAAATACGACATGCTCCTTCTTCCCTGTCCGCTCAACTTCCTCCGATTGATTAAGAACCACCATAGTCACTCTGCTATTAAAAAACTCTTTGGCAACTGCCTGCATGATACCTGCAGCAAGATGGAAAAAGGGAAAGGCGGAAGGGAAAGGAGTTATGCATGTTTAGTAACCTGACACTTGTTGTCACTGCATCATGAAAATGAACGAATGTACAGGCTGCCCTTTTTCTCCACCACAAAAGAATTGCAGACCAGAAGAAACAAATTTATCAACCAAACTTATAACTCTCTTTGTCTCTTGATTGATTGACTTTTGAAAGAGGAATGTTAAGGGTTAGCATCAGTATTTTTAAACCTGAACCTTATTTGCCCATGTTTTTGTGTTATGGGGACAGCAAGTTTTGGATTTGTTGCAGGTACAGAAACGGGCTACTATGTAATCCTTAAAGGCAATTGCAGACCATCCAAAAAAAGTGCTTGTTTTTACCACTAACCACTACCACCAACTAAGTGCCTGACAACATGACCCTAAGAGGAATGTAATATTTTTTTTATTCCTTTCAGTTGATCTGCTGTGTGAAGCAAGTTTTGGAGGGACAAGGGTCAAGGAGGACTCTGTTGTGTTGGAGTACAGAAAGTGTAGCTTAGTGTTATGTAAAATATTTTCAATATCAGGGGTGATTATTTAGCTGAAATCAACAATGTGGACATCATCAACATTTATTTGAGCTGAAGAATACAGATAACGAGCAAAAAGGAGAGGCAAAGGAGAGGCAGAGGAGGGCTGCAAAGCTGAGGAGACTGGTGGTGTGTTCCTTGGGTGCTGTGACCCTTTGCCCACAGGGGAGACTTTACAAACCACATCAAGTGAAAGGTATAAACAACATGTAATTTCTCTGTACATGCCTTTTTCATAATGTTGTCAGACACTTATAGTAACAATCTGAGCGAGTGAGTATCAAAACAGGCCCAGAGCATTTCTTTGCAGGGATGGAATACAATATTCCATCCCGGTTTATTAGATAGATAGTAAATGGACTTGTGGAGGGGGCGTGGTGCATCAGCTACAGGAGAGAGGGCTCAGGTGAGCAGCGCAAGGGGAGATGATTAGCACACCTGTTCACTGTTAACTAATCACTCTCCCGTTTAACAGTAGGGTGCTGGACCAGGCAGAGAGAGAGAGAGACTGGAAAATGCAGTGACCAGAAGCCTGCGAACGGCTGGATTGTGTGTGGTGTTTGTGGCGTGTCGCCCTGACTAATAAAAATAATTGAAACAGTTACCGGTTCCAAGAGTGTCTTTGTGCTGAGAGGACTCACAGTGGCAACAGGCGTGCCACAGGACTGTACTTATATAGTGCCTTTGTAGTCTTCTGACCACTCACAGCGCTTTTTACACTACATATCTCATTCACTCATTCACACACATTCATACACTGATGGCATTAGCTGCCATGCAAGGTGCTCATCAGTTTTAGGAGCTAATCATTTATGCGCATTCACACACCGATGGCACAGCCTTCGGGAGCAATTTGGGGTTCAGTATCTTGCTCAAGGACACATCAACATGCAGACTGGAGCAGCTGGGGATCAATTAGTGGAGGACCCACTCTATCTCCTCAGCCACAGCTGCCATAGATAAATAGATAGAGAGACAGAGAGAGAGAGAGACAGATTCACAGGAGCAAAACAAGAACTGTAACTATAAACTTCTTTGCAATAATGTATAAGCAATAATAATAATAGTATATGTAGTGGACATCATGCTGGACCAGATAGATAGATAGATAGATAGATAGATAGATAGATAGGGATGGCGCAATCCAATACTCAGGATCGGTATCGGTCCAATATTGGTCAAAATTTCAGGATCGAACATCGAAAAAAACAACTATAGCCCGTCTGATCCGATACCTAAGCCCAAATGCTCAACTTTGCACGACATGCTGTAAACAGAGACACTATCGCCTCAGCAACGGCAGCCGGCAGCATGCTGTTGCACAACATGCCGTAAACAGAGAGCAGCTGCTGCAGTGTAAACAGAACGTTGTGACAGTGAATTAGCCTAGCGCTCTTATCATGTCAGCTAGTGGATAATAATGGAGTGCTCCATTATTATCGATGAAAGAAGGAGCACACTGACAGCTGAAAAGGCTGAAATGTTAATATTTCTGAAGAAGAATCTGCCCCTTATGTTGAAGTGACCAAATGAATGTCAGAAAGGAATGTAAAAGCAAGTGTTTGTGACAGTTATTTAAAGTTAGCTGTTACTTAAAGCAGCTATATGTCTTATAGTCTTTAATGAAACATTGGAATTGAGTCCATTCTATATCTAGTTTGATATGGGTGTTTTACATACAGTTCAACCCCAGAGGTTACATGTGAAAGAAGAAACATTCATGTTTGCAGTCTGCACTGATTTGAAGTTTAAATAAAGAGCTTATGGCTTGAGGCACATCGTGGGCTATTTTATTTCTTCCTTTAGGGGAGCAGAATATTTGTTGCACAGTTTGAACATGGTGTTTTTAGATGTCCATATTAAGCAAAGTACATCTATACAAACTATATGTATTATTAACAACTTAACAGAGGAGAAAAGAAGGTATCGGATTGATATCGGTATCGGCAGATACTCCAAGTTGCGGTATCAGACATGAAAAAGTTGTATCGAGCCATCCCTAGTCCGAGCACAGAATCTTGTGAAACTCTGTGACTGACTTTGGTGTGCATGGAGGACTCATCATTGATTCGATTCATTGCTTTCGTACATGGGGCAGATGCTCTACCAACTGAGCTAACCACCCCACAAGAAGAGGTTTAATTACAGCTACTTTAAAGGACTGTGGTACATATCCTGATAACAAAGACAGATTAATCATACCCAATAAAGAGGTCCTCACTAGAGGTAAAAACGTCTCTGAGCAGCCTGGTTGGGATGGGGTCTAAGACAGACAGGTTGACAGCTTAGATGAAGAAATCATTGAAGTTATTGATGAAGGTCGATGGGATATATAATCACATAAGTAGAATGATTAGAAATTCATTCCACCCTTTATACATTTTCTTTCATCGTTGTGTAAAATGTTTTTAGTGTCTTTAATATCATTGGTATTATCCTTCATCTTCTTTTTTTTTGAAGAAGAAAAATTAGCAACGTATAAGATCGGGATCAATACAGTGGATTGAAGAAGTCAATAAGTGTAGTTGTTTTTACCAGGCACAATATGGTACAGCCCCTTCCTATCAGAGTAGTAGTGAAGAAGCATATTCCCATCTTCTGTCATCTCCACTCGGAAAGATGGTGCATTCATTTCCTTAAAAACAGGAGGTATGATTTAGTTTAGGTTGAAAAAAACTACAACAAATACATAATATGGCCACCTTTGCAGGGAACAGTTGAAATGAATGAAAAATTAAATGAAAATGAAATTCCTATTTTTAAGCAGCAACAGCCTCTTTTGTATATTTCAGCCACATTTTGCAGGTTAACCAAAACTGTACTGAATCTGTACTGCATCCACACTCATCCTCTGTAAATATCATACAGTAGGATATTGACAGAAGTGCAATTTAAAATGTAGTTGAAATGCATATTCTAATTCTAAATGTATAAACAGTAATTAGATTTTCTCTAGCTCTGGTGCTTAACTACGGAGCCCGTCTGGTGACATGGGTGGAAAAAAAAAAATTCTGTGGCCACGCATTAATAACGTGTGGGAACGAGATCCTATTCCGTGGCCACGACTTGTTTAATGCGTGGGAAGAGATTATTCAAGTTCCAGATTGATGGGATGGTGTCCAGTTTTGGAGCGGTCGTCAATTGTGCAGTAATTGCAGCTTCTCAATCCGTGGCAGCGGCAGCTAGAAGTGGCACTTGCTGCCACTACTAAAAACAAAAAAACAAAAAACAAATGCCCATAACAGCAGCAGTTGCCGTGGCAGGGCAGTGGTAACTGCCTCAGACACCAGCAGCTGCCAGAGAAACCGGCAGGTGCCACTACTAGCTGCCACTGCCACGAATTGAGCCAGCCCTTGCTGGGAAATTATACTTTTATATTCAAGATTATAAACCTATAACTCAACTAGGATCGGGGCTGTACAGTAAAACACTCTGTTGACCTGATCAGGCCAGTGCCTCATGTGCGCTAAGGTTATCTTTGTGGAGGGGGCGTGGCGCATCGGCTGCAAGGGAGAGTTGTGTGGAGACGGCTCAGGAGAGCAGCGCAAGGGGAGATGATGACCACACCTGCACATTGTTAACTAATCACTCTCCCCTTTATCAGTAGTGTACTGGACCGGGCAGCAGGGCAATCGGGTTTGTGGCGTGTCGCCCTGATTAATAAAACTAATCAAAACGGTTACTGGTTCCCAGAGTGTCTTTGTGCTGAGAGGACTCACGGTGGCAACAGACCTGCCACAATCCTTCACTTTAGATGATAATTGTAGGACATATTGTATGAATGACAATGTCTAAGCGCAAGTGATTTAAGAATATCATTGTAATTCATCTGTAGATTAAAATAAAATCAGAAACGAAATCAGATCAAACTTGTCCATGTTTGCGGCTGAAGCTACTGATGCCAGAAAGTCAACAGTCTCACTGATGAAATGACTAACATTTCTCGTGGCCACCTAATAATCATCTTGTTCCCACGCATTAAAAAAAGTCGTGGCCACGGCGTTCCCACGCGTTATTAATTCGTGGCCACGGATTTTTTTTTGTTTCCACCCATGTCACCAGATGGGCTCCGTACTTAACACACTTTTTATTATGACAAACAATAAAACATGTTTTTTAAATATGCTATGCATGCCTCTACATACTGGCTGTGAAGAGACTCCATGAGTGACTACACAGTAAAAGATCAAAACTCAAATTGGATGGGTCAGTTTTTAGTGGCTTCTGATTCAGAAGAATTTGTGCTCAGTTTAGTTGGTTTAAAAAGGAGGAGTTAATTGCAATTGTAGAAAGTAGGTTATATAATGGCCATAGTAGAATGAGAATCAAGATACAAGGACATGTTAGTAAGTATTTATCTTATCTCATCTTATCTTAAAAATATTGATTATAGCTAATCTAGCTAGTCCTTGACTTTGAGTTGATATCAGTTAACTACATTACACAGGGCTTTTTTTCCCTTGCATAGCATAAGCCACAGATAATTACCACCTAAAATAAATTATATCTGGGCTGCATAGTGTGTGAGCTCAAATCAGGTCTCAAATCTGTCTTTTGGGCTTATATTTTATAAACATATAAACATGCTTGTGATTATTCATGTTACACTATGCTCCTGTTGTGTAATGTGACATAATCACCTCAGTCATCACACCTCTATTTTTTAAACAGATGCACTGGTAAAATAACATTTTCCTAAGGCACACCAATATATGAGGAGTCATTGGCCAAAGTTAGGGATGCAGTCAGAAACAACACACGTGAGCATACCTGATAGGACAAAGCCAGGTAGCTATGGAGAGCATCCAGATTTCCAATGAATTCAATAAGATTTCCTCCCAGTGTTCTCAGCATGGTGTCATAACCCGCTTGCTTACAAAAAAGAAAGAAATGTTCTCCAAAAAGCTTAAGAAATACATCAGCAGGGATATCTGAAACGTCAAAACACATACAGAGAGACAGTGTCACAGAACTTTATAGATATTACATTCATCAAACATACTAGCTATTATCTTGTACTCCCAGTGCACACCTGGGAGGTGTGTTGTTTTATTACTACACTGGCAGCAAACATAATCATTTACAGCCCTCTCAAGTATTCCCAAAAGAATGTACAGTCCAGATAATTGGACCCTTGGGAGGAATGGGGAAAGCAGCATAGTGTTGACATGTGTGTTGGCTCTGAATAAATAATTGCCTTATGCCTTATGCTCTATGCCCAGGGTCCCACTGTTTTGTAAGCATAGTGTGTATGCAGTGATATAAACATGAAACACATACAGACTGGGTGTAACCCGTTGGATTTCATCAGGGACATTGTTAACACTTGAGTTTGACATGCACACACAGAGGAAATTTCACACCTACATGCTCTTATTTTTGTTATACTGCAAATTATTGTTTATAGTGAATGTGATATATTTATTTAACAACAGAACACCACATATCTGGCAATATGTCAATTAATATATGCAATTTACACATTCAACAATATGTAAATTACTTTGTAACCGTACTAAATTAGTTACTAATTTATTTAATTCCGATGCATTTCTTGAACAGGTATGTCCTTTTCGACTCAAACTCAAATTTAAAATGAGGACAGGATGTGCACAACTTTGGAAAACTAGTGTCCATATGGACTCATTAACTCAATCCATGGCCAGACTCTAACTCTGTTACAAACAAATAAAAAATACAAAATAAATGGAAATACTGGAGCTACTACCAGGATGCAATCTGGACTCTTACCCAGCAGTGAACAGGCTTCCTCAACCAGAATTAGGGTTAGGATATCATCATAAACCGTATATGTCATGAAGGTATCCTGGACTCCTGGTAGAGAGCTATGCAAAAACCATGATTTAATCATTTGTACATCAACATCATCACAATTATCATCTTGATTCTGGCAGGCAATGCCTGTCCATTGTAATAAGCTGTATATGTGCACAAACCTCAGTTTGTCCCAGGTTTCATGGCCAAACCTTTCCATCACCAGAGACTGAAGGCAGCTGTTTATGAACCCGTACTTTAAAGCATAAAAACATTGGTCAACACTGTCCCAATTCAATTCTTTGTCACAAATTGATTGCACAATTCATTCAGTTGTCACAAAATATATACATAGACTTCACTGAATGAAATGATGAGATCCTGGAGAAATTTCGAATTTCATTTGTCACACATCCCTCTTCTCAGTTTTGTGTGTGTTACTGTCCAATGATACGTAAGTGTATGTTTTAATTGTGAGCTGCAATCAAGAGACTATAGGTAAAAAGGTTTAAGCTAACTCTGTTAATACTGAATAATATTTGTTTAATATTAGTAAATAGTGGTCAGAATTGAACAAATTGAAAACAAATTATTGGTACGGTACCATGCCTCCAAATCACTGAGCCTCACCTCCAAAGCATCTATCTGTCTACAGTGGATATAAAAAGTCTACACACACCTGTTAAATTTTTTTGGGGGGGTAGGAGTCCATTAGCATGGCACATCTTAACTTTGCAATATTTGCCCACTCTTCTTTGTAAAAGCACTTGTAATTGTAATTTCAATTTCTTTGTTTCAACCACTTGAGACGCCCAACCTCCCCCCTTCCTAACACAAGATACCAGGTTCTATTTTTTAACCATTGCTAATAATCTATATATTTATATATATTTATATGCTAGGACACTACAAGTTAACACCAGCACTGAAGGAATAATAACATTGTTGTTTAACTATTTCACTGTATCGAGGTTCCCCCCTGACCCTTCAAAGAGCAGCAGGTGTCTGTCCCTGCAGGAACCTAGATAGATCCGGGTCAAATTTGACCCAGAACAACAACTTTTAGCAATTTTTAAATATTTACATTATTGCTTATTTTGGGTCACTTTAGGAAGTCATCAAATTTCAGGTTAAAAGAATGACATATAGGGTATTTTTACTGCTGTCAAATAACAAAACAGGTCACTTTTGACCCGAACAGTATGGGTTAAGTCAGGTCAAAGATAAAATCTAAAAGATACAATTTACACCCTGAAATGAAAATAAAGTGAGGATGTCCTCAGTCCGTGGACAGGATTTAGATCAAAACAATCCAGGCAGTTAGGTATCGCCTATAAAGCCAGATGTTGCAGGAACAGGCGTGCACATTTTTAGTGTGTTTTAACATTAGCTTTGTTGGCCCAAAAGCTACACTTTTCATTCCACTATTTTTGCCATTATCTTTTTGAGCATTATCTTTTTGCACATTAAGATTTTATGTACATAATGTATGATCAGGTTATGAAATATAATGTGTTATTATAGATAAATACCCAACAGTACATAAAATAAGAAAAATTGTTTCAATTGACCAGCAAAACAATAAATTAAAATATTAAGACAGTATTTTTATATCCATATGTGCAGTGAAAAAGATATTGGATGTTTTCATGTATGTTCACTGTTTTAGTCTGAAATAGTTTAGGGCAGTTTGTAACTTTAATATTGTTGATATACTGTTGTTATAACAACAAAAACAAATGTGTTTTCATCAATGCCCATTTGCCCTTACTAAGATCTCAAAAATTCAAACCATATCCAATCCAAACACAAATCCAAATTGGCAATGATTGGCCCACTTTAATCTGACAAAAGAGGAAGACATACTCACCATCTCTGCGTTTGATGTTATCCAACCGAATTATTCAATCACAATGATCTCTCTCTCTCTCTCACTCTCACTCTCTCTCTCTCTCTCTCTCTCTCATCACAGGGTAATCTAACGCTTGACTGTTTGAATGGGATTGTAATCACTGGACGATGTTTGTAATGTAATCTATTACAACAGGTTGTGTTATGATTTGAATAGCTGAACAGCATGTGAACATCATTTCCCCTATAAATGTGAGGTTTGTCACTTTATCATTTCAGAGCAAAATATTTATAATGTCACAGTCATAAACATTGTGCTGTACCTCATAGAAAAATAGAAGGTTATTGATGTTGATCAGCACAGGACTGAAATCACAGATTAGTAAATTAGGATATTAAATAAAAAAAGCTTTTGTTTGTTGTTCCATTATTGTACTGACCCTGTGAGACGGGGGTGTGAAGCCCCCGATTTAAAACCCGAGTTTTACTGAGGAGCACTCTGCCAATCAACAAGCCAGTCAACCAAGGTAAAAACAATAATAAACAATAAAATTTATTAATAGAAACAAAGAGTAAAACTGTTTAAAAGTCCAAAATAGTGTAGTCCGGACAGCAGTGGCCTCTCTCCTGGTGCGTGGAACGTCGACAACGGCTGAGGGACGGTAAATGGGCGCCTGGGTGTAAAAAGAAGCAGCGTTAGCAGCCTAGCACGCCGACTCCTGCCCTGCATGCACCCTCCTCAGTCCCCAGCGCAGCCTGATTATGCCACCCCCCAAAACGCCCAAAGTCAATTACGAAATCAAAAAAACGTTGCGTGCAAAACAAATCAAACAAAACAAACCACACCAAAACAGGGAACTCAAATAAAACCTAAGGGCATGGGGTGGCTACAATCGGTTAGCTAGTTCTCTTGAGGTGGCGAGTGTTGCGTTTTTAGAGAGGTACTTATCTGGCCGGAGAGGCGAAGCATGCTTCACCCTTCCCTGAATCCAACAGGCCTTCCTCTCTGTCTTCCTCGTCTGGCGCCCCCACGTTCCGCCGTGCCCGGTCGCCGTCCTACCCGGGTTTGTCTCGGTGCCGCCGTCCTCCTCACTGCGTCTGTTCCACACTCCCGTTCTCCGCCGTCCGCGCTCCCGCTTGCCGCTGTTCGTCCGTGGTCCCCTCATTTGGCACCCACACCCGACCTTCCTTCCCGTCTCCGCTCACCACCTGTCTCTGTCTGCGGGGAGAATAAACCCACACCTGCCCGCACCACCCAATCACCGCCGTCCCTACGGAACGGACAGGTGTTCAATCCCCCCTCTAATGATCAATCTGTCCGCACGCGCACACAAGGAGGGAGGAGCCTAGCACATACACGCTCACATACACACACATATACACACTGTGACATTCCCCCCTAACTAATGTGTTCTAGTCCTTGGAACACAGGTAGTAGCTAGCAGCGTGTCCTCCAGCCCATGGGTCCTAAGCCCTTATCATCCCACCCCCACCTGATACCTCTGTGGCCGTATCCCCCTTGTAGACCTTTGGGATCGCCTCAGCTCAGGCAGAAAGACTTGTGCCTCGTGGTCTCCACCTGCAATTGGCATTATCAGTCCCCAGGCAGGCCAGCGGGTATCGTTGGTCTGGCCATTTTCAGCCGCAGGTGTCCCCTGGGGTGAGTAATGGAGGCATGGCCGGAGGAGGTTGCGATGAAGGGAGCGCTCAGGCCCCTCCTTACCCTCGGGCCTGATGCGGTACACAGGGCGCTCTGGATGTGGCCGACTGACCACCACGTATGGCTGTTCCTCCCACCTGTCACTGAGTTTGCCTCCCCGTCGCCTTCTCTGGTCCAGCACTAAGACTCGTTCGCCAGGTAGGAGGGGGGCCTCTCGTGCAGTCCGGTCATAAAGCCTTTTATTCTTGTCCGCGGCTCGTCGTAGGCTGTCAGATGCTTTCCTGTAAGCATAGTGTAATTGTTCATGATGCCTACTCACCCAGTCCATAGTGCTGTCAGATGTAGTAGGTCCACCAGTTCCAGCCAACATATCCACAGGGGTTCTCAGGTGTCGGCCGAACATGAGGAAGGCTGGTGCATATCCTGTGGAGCCATGAACAGTATTATTATATGCTTGCACTAGTCCAGGTAAGTACTCCACCCACCTATTCTGTTTTTCAGCTTCCATGGTGCTGAGGAGGTTCAAGAGAGTCTGGTTGAACCTCTCACAGGCCCCATTCCCCATCGGATGATAGGGAGTGGTCCGACTTTTGTGACACCCATAGATTTGGCACAGTTCTTTAATCAATCTGGACTCAAAGTTAGGGCCTTGGTCTGAGTGGGGCACTTCAGGACATCCAAACGGCTGGATAACATGGGTCCACAAAGCCCGGGCTGTTGTTAGGGCCGTCTGGTCTGAAGTGGGTACTGCCCAAGCAAACTTGGAGAACATATCTGTCATGACTAGTATATTCTGATACCTGTCTGTAGGACGGCCTAGAGTCAGGAAGTCAACTGCTACTATGTGCATGGGTGCTTTGGGTATGATGGGGACCAAAGGAGCTTTACCTTGTGGTCTTGCTTTATACAATACACAGCGTGGGCAGGCTTGAATCCAAGCACGTATGGTCTCTTCCATCTGGGCCCAGTAAAAACTCCGCTTTAACAGGGACAATGTCCTTTCCAGCCCTGGATGTCCTGCCTGTTGGTGGTAAGCCTCCCATAATGACTTAGCCTGGGCAGCAGGGGCGATGATCTGTTGTCATCATTCTGGGTCCCACCCCCAGCTGTCTGGCAAGACCTGTTGGGGAGGTGGGGCTTGCACCACGCTCACTACTTGCTCCGCCTCTGGCCCCTCTCCAACTTGACCAGGGCCTGTGGAAACAGCAGGAAGCCTAGAGAGAACATCAGCATTGGCATTGTCTTTTCCAGGGCGATATTTGATAGTGTAATCAAAGTTGGCTAATTGTGCAATCCATCTTTGTTCCAGAGCACCTAGCTTTGCAGTTTGGAGGTGCACCAGTGGGTTGTTATCTGTCACTACTGTAACCTTCGCCCACCACAGATAGTCTTTGAACTTCTCTACTATGGCCCACTTCATAGCGAGAAACTCCAATTTGAACAAACTGTAGTTGGCATCATTTCGTTCAGGCAGATGGAGGCTCCTGCTGGCATATGCAATGACCCATTCCAGGCCATGTTGCTCCTGAGCCACGACAGCGGCAAGACCACGATTACTGGCATCAGTGTAAACAATAAATGGCAAGGTGTAATCAGCGTACGCTAAAATGGGAGCTTGAAGGAGCTCTTGCTTAAGCTGCTGGAAAACTGAATCCACTGAGTTGAGGGTGAGCGCCGCCCTCTGCTGCGACCTGTACCAGCTAAGAGTTCATTAAGGGGTTTAGCAATCTTAGCAAAGTCTCGTATGAAACGCCTATAATACCCCACAAAACCAAGGAATGCACGAACTTGCCTTACAGTGCTGGGGGGCTGCCAATCCGCAACAGCTGCCACCGGGCGGCTGTGGTTCGGAGGTAGAGCGGGTCGTCCACTAATCAGATGGTTCGATCCCCTCCAGTCTGCATGTCGAAGTGTCCTTGGGACCCCAAATTGCTCCCGAAGGCTGTGCCATCGGTGTGCGAATGTGTATGAATGGTTAGCTCCTCAAACTGAGCACTTGGCACCTTGCATGGCAGCCAATGCCATCAGTGTATGAATGTGTGTGAATGGGTGAATGAGACATGTAAAGCGCTTTGAGTGGTCGGAAGACTAGAAAGGCGCTATATAATCAATCAATCAATCAATCAATCAATCAATCAAATTTTATTTGTATAGCCCAAAGTCGCAAAATACATTTTGCCTCGGAGGGCTTCACAGTCTGTACAGGGAGTGACACCCTCTGTCCTTAGACCCTCGGTTCGAGTGAGGAAAAACTTGCCCACAAAAAACCCTTTTAACAGGGAAAAAAGTGGAAGAAACCTCAGGAAGAGCCACAGAGGAGGGATCCCTCTCCCAGGACGGACAGACATGCAATAGATGTCACGTGTACAGTCAACAAGTCAACAGAAACATTTTGTGTAATTACAATGAAAAATGACAATGGATTACAATGAATGATAAAATGATTACAGTAGCAGTGGAACCTGTGATAGAGATAGAGAGACACAGATGCACAGCAGCAGCAAATCATTAACTAAGTTACTATAAACTGTAATGGAGATCTGGTAACATTAATGACAGTAATAATATATGTAGTGGACGTCATGCAGGACCACAGCAGCAGTCACGATCCACGAGAACCTGCTGGACGAAAGAGCACAGAAACTCCGGGGAAGAAGTTTAGTTAGTAAGATGCATTAATGTACATGTATGACAGACATGTATGTTTACAGATGGTGGATAATATAAGTACAGTCCATTTACCATTTGCCTTGTCCGGATCAGGTGAAACTCCCTGGCCGCTAACCACGTGTCCTAGAAACTTCACCTGTTTTTGGAAGAGCTGACACTTCTCTGGGCGAAGCTTGAGACCATAGCGTCCCAAGGCCTGGAACACCAACTCCAGATGGTTCAGATGATCTGCAAAACTTCTAGAAAACACAATCACATCATCTAGATAGACCAGGGCAGACTCTGTTAGTTGTTCCCCCAGACACCTCTGCATTAACCTTTGGAAGGTGGCCGGTGCATTGCACAGGCCAAATGGCATTCTTTCGAACTCAAATAGGCCGAATGGTGTTGTGAACGCAGTCTTTTCTTTGTCACTCTCGTCCACTTCGACCTGCCAATAGCCACTGGCTAAGTCCAATGTGGAGTACCACTCTGCTTGGTTCAGATTGGTCAGAGAGTCCTCAATACGGGGCAATGGGAAGGCGTCTTTGTGGGTAATGTTCAGTTTGCCATAGTCTACACAGAACTTCCAAACCCCACATTTCTTCTGTACTAAGACGATGGGGGCAGCCCAGGGGCTAATACTTTCCTTGATAACCCCTCCCTCCAGCATGCCTTTCAGTAGACTGTGTGGGCTGCTGACCTGTTCGCCTGGTAGGCAAACTGCAGGGGGTCCAGCAGGGGTTCTGTGATGTCCTTCAGATGCAACAACACCAGTCTCTCAGAGGACTTCATGACTACAGATGTGAGGGGGACGGGCCTGTAGTCATTCAGTCCTGTGATGGTGGATTTCTTGGGGACCGGGATTATTGTGAAGAGTTTGAAGCATGAGGGACTTTGCACAGCTCCAGTGATCTGTTGAAGGTATGGGTATGGGTCTGGGTATCAGTCAGTTCATGCAGGTCTGAGGCTGCAGCCTCAAAAACACTCCAGTCAGTGCAGTCAAAGCAAGCTTGTAGATCCACTTTGGCCTCGTCCATCTCCTCACCGTCTTGACCACAGGCTTAGCAGATTTCAGCTTCTGCCTGTAGGTCGGAATAAGATGAGCCATGCAGTGATCAGAGAGTCGGCGTAACAATGGTCTGGATTGTTAGTGTCCCTGGTGGGACATTCAATATGCTGTTTATATTTTGGCAGTTCGTGGCTGAGGTTTGCTCTGTTAAAGTCCCCCAAAACAATGAGCAGAGAGTCCAGGTGTTTTTTCTCCAAGTTGTTTATCTGGTCGGCCACAGGCCACAGGCCTGAGGAGACTGTGACATCAGTACGCCAACCTTCTTTAATGTAAAAACAGACGACAACAGATGAGCGCACCGGCTCGCTTCCCTTAGCGTCTCCGGCGTCCCCGGCAAAGTCCATAGAGAGCTGCTGCTCCTCCAACAAGTATCTCTGGAAAACTTTCTGGATCAATGAAAACCGATGAAAAAACTGTACTGGTGGTTAATCCAATGTTTATCAAATCAAATCAAATCAAATCAAATCAAATTTTATTTGTATAGCCCAAAGTCACAAAATACATTTGCCTCAGAGGGCTTTACAATCTGTACAGGGAGTGACACCCTCTGTCCTTAGACCCTCGGTTCGAGTGAGGAAAAACTTACCCACAAAAAACCCTTTTAACAGGGAAAAAAGGTGGAAGAAACCTCAGGAAGAGCCACAGAGGAGGGATCCCTCTCCCAGGACGGACAGACGTGCAATAGATGTCATGTGTACAGAACAAATCAACACAAACATATTGTACAATTACAATGAATGATAGAATGACAATGAATTACAATGAATAATAAAATGATTACAGTAGCAGTGGAACCTGTGATAGAGAGAGAGAGACACAGATGCACAGCAGCAGTAAATCATTAACTAGCTATAAACTGTGATGGAGATGTGGTAACAATAATGACAGTAAAAATATATGTAGTGGACGTCGTGCAGGACCACAGCAGCAGCGACAATCCATGAGAACCTGGTGGACGAGAGAGCACAGAAACTCCGGGGAAGAAGTTTAGTTAGTAATATGCATTGGGGGGGAGTCCCCCGGCAATGAGTTATAAGTTCTTCTCTGGAGTATGTGACCAGAGAGGGAGAGCAAAAGACACAACAACTACACAAAAACGTAAAAAGTACAAGAGAGCGCAGTACCGAGGTGACCATCTGTGGCCCCATCTCACAAATGATGTATGGAGGTGCATTAGTGCACATGGCATGGTGGGTAACTTGCACTTGGGGTAAAGAGACAGAGAGACACACACAGATTTATAGATAGATAGCTATAAACTTTAATGGACATACACATATTCTGATCTGTGTTGTTGGCATCAAATTCAAAATGGGCAGTGCTATTTTCTGTTAAATGTGATCATCTGCATCACATTTTGTTTCTATTTACATTTTACATCATTTTTCTTGTAAACAGAGTTGTAGCAAAATACATAAATAAAAATGTATGATGTAGAAAATGTAGAAAAAAAAGACATAAAATGCCTAATAACTTACCACATGGTGGTCAATGCATGCCTTAGTAGTTTGAGCATATCTCCATGTCTCTGTACCAGCTATAAGGACTTTAGTGTGTATAGTATTTGTGATTTTGATAAATATATGGACACAAAAAATATTACAGTAAAATATTGATATCTCAATAACGCAAAAGCTTCATATGTGAAATCTGGAATGATGTGTAAAAAAGGAATAAGTATAAGAAAAAAGCTACCTGTTGCTTGCTTGCAGCAATAGGATCCTAGTGGCTTGAGGGTAGCTCTTTTTGGGCCTCTCAGTGCTGGTCTGGTGTATGTGGAACCATTGTGCTGATCACAGCAGGGAGAAAACGCCATTATCTGGGTGGTTGGGATCCCTAAAGATTCCCCTAGCCTTATTTTTGTAGCATGTGGTATAAATGTCTTTTAGGAATGGTAAAGAACCATGTTCAGCCAAAGCGGTTGTTGTCTTGCCACCAGCAGGTCAGGCCCTCTACCTCCGTTTCAGAGGCCTTTTCTTTATTATCAGTGAGCCACAGCTGTGTCGAACTTGATGATGGGTTAGGGTTAGTGGCTACACAGCCATATGTATAAAGAGAGTACAACAGGGGACTGAAAACACAGCCATCGGGTGTGACAGTGATCTCAATGAGGGTGTGCCCGCCCAACATGCAAGGAACTATGGTGTTAAATGCCTAAAACCATATATTTTGAATAATTGGAGCAGCAATGGAATCATTGTGACTTTATTCATACAAAAACTTCTCTCAGGTAAAAAGAACGATAATCGACAAAAAAATACCATAAAGCTCCCTTGTAGTGTGCTTCAGTGAGTACAAATCCAAATACTCTGCTTTGAGGGTCTGAAAGTGTACGGATCCACATAGAAAGAGCATCGCAATGTACAACAACCATTATACAGACCAGATTTGTCTGGGTTACCCGAGGAGTGAAGACATTAAATAAGTCAAATGAGAAATACATTTGGTACTGTTGTGAAATTTCTGGCAGATATTTAACTGTATGTGACACTGAGTCAAAATAAACAACAGTTATTTGTGTTCATTGTAATGAGGGAACACGTCACCTGTGTAATATGACTGACTGACGTGTTTGTATTCAAAGCCTGATATATCTCCATATAAACACAATACTTGTTAGTATGCTCAGTTTATTGTTGCCTTTGGTCTATTCATGAGAATTGTTGACAATATGAAAAATGTAAAATTTTAACACTTATATCTACTAAAGACAATCTACAGTAGAGATCTTACTTTGGTCATATTTACAACTTTATGAGTGGTCACATTAGGAGTAAACATAAAATATCTAGCAGAAAAAGAGTCAGTGTAGTAATGGTGTAGTAATGTCAGATTTTTCATCAACACAGGGGAGCAAATGGTACCTTACAAAGCAGTGAACTGTTTCTCCATTTAAAAATGTACTGCTCCCCCATTCGTTACCATATTTCAAACCGTCTTGATGTGTTTTTAAAAAAGTATGAGAACGTGTCACGCAGAAGACACACCTGTCGTTTGCAGCCACAACACTGAAAAGACTGAACCACAGAAAAAAAATGCAAACAGGACCTCTAGTTCTTACGGTTGCACTGTATGTAAAACCTGTGTGATATTGTGAAATTGTGAAACAGGCCAATGCCATTGATGTTACATTAGCACTTCCACTGTTTCTGTAGATGGAATTCATTAAATACTACTGGTCTATTAAATTCTAGTATAATATCTATAGTAAATATAACATTTATATTTATATAACGTATATAGTGTTTCTTACCAGGTGTTTAAGCCAGAAGATACCTGGGAAAAACACTTTGAGTTATCTAGCTGATTTATTTGTCTAGTCTTTTATGAGACAGAGAAAAAAATCCAGTCTGATTCTGTAAGCGTGCTTCGTCAAGTGACAGCAAAGACTCTATATAAGACAACACCTTGTTGACTTTGGTAAATGGACTATTTATATTGCACTTTTCTAGTCTACTGACCACAAAAATAGCTTTTATACTATAATTAACACTTGTCACATTCGCGCATTCACACACACATTCATACACTGATGGCAGAGGTAGGCAACTGCTTATCCAGACCGATATAGCACTTCTTATTCAAATTACTCACAATGATACTGAGCACAGCTATTGACACACAGCCATTGGGACCAACTTGGGGTTCAATGTTTTATCCATAGAGACTTCTACATGTAGACAGGAAGAAACAGGGATTGAACAGCCAACCTTGTGATCAATGACAACCACCTCACAAATGCCGCCCACAAAATGATGTTGCTGCACTTGAGATTCCTGCTGTTTGGTTTAGTGCTTGTGTTAGGA
The DNA here is from genome assembly GCA_946959425.1 of Argyrosomus regius. NCBI lineage: Eukaryota > Metazoa > Chordata > Actinopteri > Sciaenidae > Argyrosomus > Argyrosomus regius. The sequence continues at coordinate 14,897,812 of OX336905.1, forward strand.
GCCAGGATAATTTCACCTACTGGTGAGTCCTTTCACTGGTAAGTTAAAAGAAGCAGCTGCAACAATGGTTGAGTGTACAGGAGGGCAGAAATGGCTGTCAGCACCCTTCCAAGTCTAAAAAATGGGTGACTTTGGTGACAAACTTCAATCACATTCAACAGGCATTGTTACCAAGAAACGTAATGTGGCTTCCTCTTCTACGTAACATAAATATAATCTTTATTTCTGTTTACACATTTTCAGAGGGTTAGTTCCATAAAATTTAACAGTCTCTTTTATGAGAAACATTTTGTTAGAAGTTCAGGCCGCAAATGTAATATCAGGACCAACAGAAAAGTTGCTAACTAACAAGACACAGTCATTTAAATGAACTTTTCATTTCATTCTGAAGTATTAACCTGCTGTTTGAGCTGAAATGCTACTATATCTATCTATCATTCATTCATTCATAGATACATACATACATACATACATACATACATACATACATACATACATATACCTCTCTCTTTCCCAATCCTAACAACCTGGCAAAATATATTTACCAGCATGTTATGAGCTTAGTAAATTAAAAAAGTGTGATTTTGTGAATATAAAATCAGTGACAACTTCAATAAAAAGATATCTGTGTCATCTGAAGCCAGACTGGTTTTCATGATTGGTACTGATGTGTACCTAAAGTATTTATTAATTTCTTAGTATATAAATAAGCCATCAGAGTGGCAATAATGGACCGGTTATTAAATGGGACTGAAAAAAATAAAATAAAATAAAATAAAAACTGTGTCAGTGTCCCACAAGTAAAGTGAGATTATAGTGAAACAGTTGAACTATGTAAAATATGTTAGCCCCACTATTGTGTGTATGTCTATGTAGAGAACAGGGGGCCAGTAGAAGCAGCAGTGAAGACAGGGCCAGTATAGAGTCCTGGTCCATCAACAGGAACCTATGAACAAAATAAAACACATTTTCAGGTTTTTAAATAATTATAAATAACATAAAATCTGTTTAGTAAAGCCATTAGGATGCATTAATTATTACTGAAGAATCTAAGTAGACATGATGCAGAAAAAATCTGGTAATTCATGTGACAAATAAATTAGACCTATAATAAGCCAAAATAACTATTGAGATTGCTCAAGCTGATTGCAGCTGTTCTAGACAATGGTTGTGATTCCACCAAAAGCACCACACCATGTTTCAGAAGCAACTTTGCACTCTGCTCCATGGAGGATATGCGGCTGTTCTATTTTTGACAGGTCCTGTGACCAGCCAGATCAAGCAGCACAGAGCAAACCGAACTGCCTAGATGTCAGACATAGAAACGTCACAAAGAATCCAGTAAATTTCCAAAATGAAACACCCTTTGCAAAATTAGGATCATAAAAACAGTCTAAAGGGAAACTAATTAACTACGTAGCCTTCTTAGTATTATGGCTGTGACATATCAGAGCTCTGCCCGGTGGGATCCAGGGGTGAAACCTGGCCACCCTGATTTAATCAGCAGGTTGAATCGCTGCAAGTGTAGGAAAGAAGTACACTTGCAATGACTGTTGTGATAGACAGATGGCATCCAAAGGCTGATTGAGATTAAGCGTTGAAATGATGGACGCTCCTGGGCACTGTAAGGAAATATAGAACTGATGATCCAGGGTCCTTCTGGTCTATATGCTGTGTTTATCTTTTAAATGTATCTCCAGTGTAGATCTGTGTTTTACTATGTTTCTGGTCATGGAGCTTTACAGAATAAAGACTAGGCTAGGGGTGGGGGGCTGCTGAAAAAGAAACAGTTGATTTGTTGTGAAAAGTTGAGAGAGAGAGAGAGAGAGAGAGAGAGAGAGAGAGAGAGAGAGAGAGAGCACAGTGGTAGAAAAAAAATATACATTGTTGCTAACATTATTTTCTGATTGTTTTACATATTAAATGAATTGATGGTGCCTGCATCATTTAATATTAGAGAAACTTGACAACCTGTTATTATTTTTAATTTAATTACCTCTCCAAGAGCCTGCAGCGCAACTGTAGCTGCCATGGCCTTGGCATGTTTCTTATTGGGACTAGCTGTTTGGGGTTGGTAGTCCACTCCATTCACTGTGACCTGGAGACACCGAAACATATGGATGGCTGATCAAATACCACAATATAACATTAAAGGATACAAGAAATAAAACAGCATGTGAATGAAATCAGACATTAGAACAGGGGCAGAATGCAAACAATGTATTTTTAAAAATATCCTTCTTGCTTCCTGATACTGTTTTAGAATCTAGATAGATAGATAGATACAGTAGATAGATAAATAGATAGATAGACAGAGTACTTTATTGATCCCCGAAGGGAAATTCTTTTGTTGCAGCAGCGTTACAAGTAACAACACAGAACAGGCACACACTATATACAGGCATGAGGTAAAAAAAAAATGGTGACAACAATATAAAAAGAATAAACTCTAAGGAGGAAGAACATATGGTTCTACCTATAAAAATATACATAAGAAAAATATACATATGGACTCTTGTGCAATAACTTGTGCAAATGTGCATAAAAAAAATCAAATGTTACAGAATGAGTCTCCTCTCTCTGCACAGAGGGGCGTCATTATACAGAGTTATGGCAGTTGGTAGGAATGACCTCCTGTAGCGGTCCTTTTTACAGTGGAGCTGCAAGAGTCTCCGACTGAAACTGCTCTGTTGTTTGATCAGGAGGTCACGTAGTGGATGAGAGTGGAGCGGATGGGTCTAGGGAGGTGGTCACCTGAGGTCTCAGATGGGCCAAAACTAGTGTCTCCAAGACTTTCATAACATGGGACGTCAAGGCAACTGGTCTGTAGTCATTGAGCACAGCTGGATGCGACTTCTTGGGTACCGGAACAAGGCAGGATGTCTTCCACAGTACCGGAACCTTCTCCTGCATCAGGCCTTCAGGACTGGAAACAGTCAGGCTGGTGGGGGAGGTGACGTGGGGCTCAAAGTGGAGTTGTATGCTTTCTTAACATTAGCATACATTAAGTCCAAGGTTTTATTGTCTCTGGTGGGGTAGGTCACAAACTGTTGAAAAGTTGGGAGTGTAGCGGTTGAAATCACCGGAAATGGCCATGAATGCACTTGGATGGTCTGTTTGTAGTCTGGCTGTGACTGAGGTAATGATGTCACACACAGCGTCATCACCTCAGCCGATATAAACAACGATGATGATGGCACATGTAAACTCCCTTGGCAGATAATATGGATGTATGCTCACGGCTAAGAGTTCAATGTCTGGGCTACAGAATCCTTCCTCCGTGGTAATATGTCCGGGATTACACCACCTGTTGTTCACAAGCACTGCGATCCCTCCTCCCTTCTTCTTACCGCTCAGTCCACGGTCTCTGTCGGCCCGTACTGCCTGAAAGCCGGGTACAGTGGTGCTGCAGTCTTATTGACATAATATATTCGTGCAGCCATGTCTCAGTGAAACACATCACACTGAACTCACGGTATTCAAGCTGAGTCCTCGAAAGCGCTCCCAGCTTGTCCATCTTATTCGCTAGGGACCTCACATTCCCCATCACAACCATAGGAAGAAACAGTTTAAATTTCCTCCTCCTAGCTCTCCTTAAGGCACCGGCACCGGCACCGGCCCTGCATCCCCGGCATCTTCAGAGGTGATATGGGGCACTATAAAAGGAAGTCTTCTTCACTGCTCTTAGTAATGATGATGTCATAAGACATACATATCATTTAGAAAATGCATTGCAAATACAGAAAAAAAATCTCAGAGCCTGTCATTGCTGAATATGCTATCCTGAGTCAGGTGGTAAAGTAGCTAAGTCCAATTATTAAACTGTAATCTGATGTAGGGAGTATAATATACTATTTGCTTCTAACTAAGAACCGCCGATCTTCTGATTAGTGAACGATCCGCTCCACCTCCAAGCCACAGCCGCCCCGTAACCTTTACACAAATAGCCCACATCTGTCCATGAAACAGCTTTTGAGTCAAGTGTCCAATTACCTTTGGTCTCTTGGGGCTAAATAGTTGTGATTCCTAAACTCTTTCAATTGACTAATGTAATAGTAAATTCAATCAATTCCTTTGTTCAGCCACCAGGGACACCCAACCCCCCCTTCTTAAAATAAGATACCACATCCTTTTGTCTTTGTGAATTGGGATGCAATCAATTTCTTTGATTGAATTATTTCCTGGAGGGGCCGTCCCCTGCAGCAGACAAAAGGATGTAAAAGGGGCGTCCCTCAGGTATAAATGTTCAGGTCTCCCCATATTCGGGGTCTTTCTTCATCTTGACCGCTCGCATGTTGATTGACCTTTTCTTTGCAAAGAAAATAAAACCTTGTCGGCCGGCAGAAGTCTCTATTTCATTCTTCACCAGCAACAGAGAGAAATTTCCACAACACTAATCCTTTGTATATTTTCTTTTAGCCAGTTAAGGTTAAGTTGCAGAGTTACCGACCCACATTTTAATAACAGACGCTCATCCAAGTCTGGTGTGTTTATTGAACTGAAATCTCCGGTTGACTTTGCAAAATTGTAAAACAAAATTAAAACGAGTAACTTAACACGCAAGGTCTAAATATTTGTGTGTGGTCGGAAAGCTATAACGCTCCACCACCTAACCACTCCAAAACGTTCATTCACAAAAATTAAATAACTACCTGTCCGTGGGAGGCGCATCACATATGTCATCACCAAGTTGAAATAAAATAAGCATATTTAAGCACCTTTACACATTTTAAACTGGGATTTCACCAGTTCTAGATCATTTCCTTCATAACAATTTATTTTATGAATAAAAAAATACCATAATTAACTGAAAACAAGTTTACATATTTTCTAATTATATCTGAGGATTCAATATGGCTCCAACACCCTTTGTCCAATTTGGATGTGAACACCCTCAAATTGAGAGAAAGCTGGGAGACTACACTTTCAGCCTGTATTCATTATTTAACTGAAACTTGAATATGTTTTGGTAAACAGCCAAAATAATAAAACTTGACACAGTGTCCAAATATACAAGGGCCCAACCGTATATTGTTCAGCATTAAGCTTTTGTGGTTTTCTTGAATGCCATGTCCATGGCATAGCATCCAATATTATATATCGCCAGGACAGGAATTTGTTTTAACTGTCCTAGAAGAGACTTCAAAATTAAATTATGCTATATTGTGAAGCTTGCAAGTTTTCCTCAAACAGCATATTCATGGCAATGTGCTGAATTTTAATGTGTCGACATGAAAGGGGAAGTTGTTGTAACTATAGTGCACATGGTCAAATCTGCCCACAAATTTTACGTTTCATAAGAGTCTCAGCCTGAAGACATGGATAGGCAAATATTGCATGGGATTGGCAAAATTATTCAATAGCTCCTCCTGAAAGATTTTAACGAAGTTGCCCTTTATTTCACCTATCCTAAACCCAAGAGGAAGTCAGCCATTAGAGCAGCTGCCCACCCAAACCCAAACCTACTGTGTCTTTCCCCCGTCCAACTACATTATTTAAAGATAAAACAAACAGAGGAGGAGCTCATCATAAAAACTTAATAAAAATTAAAACAGCATCCCCAACAGTCCAAAATAAGAGAATTAAATGTGGACTCTTGAATATCAGGTCTTTGTCCTCTAAAGCTGTTTTAGTTAATGAATTAATATCTGATTATGATATTGATTTATTTTGTCTTACTGAAACCTGGCTGCAGGAGGATGAATATGTTAGTTTAAATGAATCCACTCCTCCCAGTCATTGTAATACTCATATTCCTCGAAGTACCGGTCGAGGTGGTGGAGTTGGAGCCATATTTGACTCAAGTCTATTAATAAATCCTAAACCTAAACTAAATTATAATTCATTTGAAAGTCTTGTTCTTAGCCTTACTCACCCAACCTGGAAAACATTACAGCCAATTTTATTTATCACAGTATATCGTCCTCCAGGTCCTTACTCTGAATTTTTATCTGAATTTGCAGAATTTGCATCAGGCTTGATCCTTAAAACAAAGTAATTATCGTAGGTGATTTTAATATTCATGTGGACAACCACAATGATAGTCTTAGCAATGCGTTTATCTCTATTAGACTCAATTGGCTTCTGTCAGAGTGTAAATAAACCGACTCATTGTCTGAACCACACTCTTGATCTTGTTCTCTCATATGGCATTGAAATTGATCATCTAATAGTCTTTCCACAGAATCCTCTTCTGTCTGACCATTTTTTAATAACCTTTGAATTCATATTACTGGACTATAAGCCTTTCTACAGAAACTCCTACAGCAGATGTTTATCTGATAGTGCTGTAGCCAAATTTAAGGAAGTGATTCCTTCAGTATTGAATTCAATGCCTTGTCTCAATGTAGCAGAGGACTTGTCTGTTTCCTTTAGCCCCTCACAAACAGATCATCTTGTTGATAGTACTACAGGCTCATTACGAACAACTCTCGACTCTATTGCACCTCTGAAAAAGAAGTTAATTAAACAAAGGAGGTTAGCACCATGGTATAGCCAGCAGACTCGTAACTTAAAGCAAGAGGCACGTAAATCTGAACGCAAATGGCTTGCCACTAAACTTGAAGAATCTCGTTTAGTCTGACAAGATAATCTTAAAACATACAGGAAGGCTCTCCGTAATGCCAGAACAGCCTATTACTCATCATTAATAGAGGAAAATAAGAACAACCCCAGGTTTCCCTTCAGCACTGTAGCCAGGCTAACAGAGAGCCACAGCTAGGGCTGGGCGATAAAACGATAACGATATGTATCTCGATAGACACGTACTCGATATCAATAGAAAATGTGTTCGATAGAACGTTTCGATAGAATGTTTTTTTTTTCTCAAGAAACCGGCGTAAATTTAGCCAGAGCGCTCTCTGGTGCCTAGCAACGAATGAGCAGTGACACGCTAATAGCCAATCATGTAACAGTATCACGTTTGGTTGTGCCAGCCATCTCGTTGTCTCGTGGTCGTGTGTTTTTCCTGAAACAGCGGTCGAGAAGGTTACGTTTGCACAGGTTTGCTATGCACATGTTTTTATAACACTTAATAAAAAGCACTTTATTATTGATAATTGTTCAGTTTTCAACTGTGATTTTAACATTGAACATATGTGTTGACATTCATTTTCCCTAAATGCTTATTGCCTACAATTAGAGTAAGGATTAAATAGGTCATACAATATTTCAATAATTATCGATATCGACCGATATGAAACACTTATATCGTGATAGAGATTTCAGCCATATCGCCCAGCCCTACTTGAGATACAATGCCTCTGATTTTGGCGATGTTATGTAAGTGGAAGAATGCAGTCCTCGAAATTTGTTTTATGTGGACATTAAAGGACAAATCCTGATCAAAAACAACTCCAAGATACTTTACGGTGGAGCTGGAGGCCAGGGTGATCCCATCTAAAGTAACTAAGTCTCTAGAAAGAGAGTTTCTGAGGTGTTCGGGTCCAATTACAAGAACTTCAGTTTTGTCTGAATTTAACATCAGGAAATTGTAGGTCATCCAACTTTTTATATCCTTAAGGCATGCTTGGAATTTAGTTAATTGATTGGTTTCATCAGGCTTGATCGATAAATATAACTGGGTGTCGTCAGCATAACAATGAAAATTAATGGAGTGATTCCTAATAATGTTCCCTAGAGGAAGCATATATAAACTGAACAGAAGTGGTCCGAGTACAGAACCTTGTGGGACTCCATGGCAAACTTTGGTATGCATGGAGGATTCACCATTAACGTGAACAAACTGAGATCGATTTAAGAAATACGACTTAAACCAGCTTAGGGCGGTTCCTTTGATGCCAATTTGATGTTCCAGTCTCTGTAAAAGAATTTGATGGTCAATGGTGTCAAATGCGGCACTAAGATCTAATAGGATAAGTACAGAGATGAGTCCTTTGTCTGATGCCATTAGGAGGTCGTTTGTAACTTTGACTAATGCGGTCTGCTAGTGCTATGATGCACTCTAAATCCTGACTGAAAATCCTCAAATAAACTGTTCTTATGGAGAAAGTCACACAGTTGATTGACTACAGCTTTCTCAACTATCTTAGAGAGAAAGGGAAGGTTTGATATCGGTCTGTAATTGGCTAAAGCCTCTGGATCTAGAGTGGGCTTTTTAAGAAGAGGTTTAATTAAAGCTACTTTAAAGGACTGTGGTACATAGCCCGATAATAAAGACAGATTAATCATATCCAATAAAGAAGGGCTAACTAGAGGTAAAACATCCTTGAGCAGCTTGGTTGGGATGGGATCTAAGAGACAGGTTGACGGCTTAGATGAAGAAATTATTGAAGTTATTTGATGAAGGTCGATGGGAGAAAAACAGTCTAAATATAAATCTGGTTTTACAGCTGTTTCCAAACTTGCTTTATCAGAATGCAGATCAGTGCCTGTTGAGGGCAAGAGGTGATGAATTTTGTCTCTAATAGTTATAATTTTATCATTAAAGAAGCTCATGAAGTCATTACTACTTAGACCTAAAGGAATAGCTCAATAGAGCTGTGGCTAGGGCTGGGCGATATGGCTGAAATCTCTATCACGATATAAGTGTTTCATATCGGTCGATATCGATAATTATTGAAATATTGTATGACCTATTTAATCCTTACTCTAATTGTAGGCAATAAGCATTTAGGGAAAATGAATGTCAACACATATGTTCAATGTTAAAATCACAGTTGAAAACTGAACAATTATCAATAATAAAGTGCTTTTTATTAAGTGTTATAAAAACATGTGCATAGCAAACCTGTGCAAACGTAACCTTCTCGACCGCTGTTTCAGGAAAAACACACGACCACGAGACAACGAGATGGCTGGCACAACCAAACGTGATACTGTTACATGATTGGCTATTAGCGTGTCACTGCTCATTCGTTGCTAGGCACCAGAGAGCGCTCTGGCTAAATTTACGCCGGTTTCTTGAGAAAAAAAAAACATTCTATCAAAACGTTCTATCGAACACATTTTCTATTGATATCGAGTACGTGTCTATCGAGATACATATCGTTATCGTTTTATCGCCCAGCCCTAATCTCAAGCGGATGCAGAAAAACTAGTCCACGCATTTGTTACTTCAAGGCTGGACTATTGTAACTCTTTGTTATCAGGCTGCTCCAATAAGTCTCTTAGGACTCTCTTAGGACCTGCAGCTAATTCAGAATGCTGCTGCACGTGTTCTGACAGGAACCAAGATCAGAGATCACATCTCTCCCATTTTGGCTTCCTTGCACTGGCTACCTGTTAAATCTAGAATAGAATTTAAAATTCTTCTCCTTACATACAAAGCTCTTCATGGTCAGGCACCATCATATCTAAAAGAGCTCATAATACCTTACTACCCCTCTAGAACACTGCGCTCTCAGAATGCTGGGTTCCTTGTAGTTCCTATAGTTTCCAAAAGTAGATTGGGAGCCAGAGCTTTCAGCTATCAAGCTCCTCTTCTGTGGAACAAACTACCAATCTGGGTTCGGGAGGCAGACACGGTCAACACTTTTAAGAGTAGACTTAAGACTTTCCTTTTTGATAAAGTCTATAGTTAGGACTGGCTCAGGTCATCCCTTAGTTATGCTGCTATAGGATTAGACTGCCGGGGGACTCCCTCTCTCTCCCTCTCTTTCTCCCTCTCTCTCTTTCTCTCTCTCTCTCTCTCTCTCAGGGTTATGCCTAATCAGGCACGGTATTGGTTGAAGATGCAGTCACATCTCCCTTTACTGAAAACTCTGTCTCTCTCTCTGTCTCTCTCTCTGTCTCTATCAGAGACAGGTTCCACTGCTTCTGTAATCATTTTATCATTCATTGTAATTCATTGTCATTTTATCATTCATTGTAATTGTACAATATGTTTGTGTTGATTGTTCTGTACACGTGACATCTATTGCACGTCTGTCCGTCCTGGGAGAGGGATCCCTCCTCTGTGGCTCTTCCTGAGGTTTCTTCCACCTTTTTTCCCTGTTAAAAGGGTTTTTTGTGGGCAAGTTTTTCCTCACTCGAACCGAGGGTCTAAGGACAGAGGGTGTCAGTCCCTGTACAGACTGTAAAGCCCTCCGAGGCAAAATGTATTTTGTGACTTTGGGCTATACAAATAAAATTTGATTTGATTTGATTTGATTTGATTTGATTTGATTTGATTTGTATCTGAGTTGCTGGCGGATGTGGCTCAGGTGGTAGAGCAGGTCGTCTAGTAATCAGAGGGTCAATTCTCGGCTCCTCCAATACTGGCAAATGTTAAAGATGCTGAACCCAAACTTGCTCCTGATGACTGTGACATCAGTGTGTGAATGTGTGTATGGGTGAGCCTAGTATCAGTGAGGCCACGTTGGATAGAAAGGTCTGTATAGCTAGTAGTTGGCAGTTTACATTGCCTCTGCAGTAGCTCTCCAGGTCTGTGGGAATGGTAAATGGACTGTACTTATATAGCGCCTTTCTTGTCTTGCGAACAAAGGTGCTTTTACACCCCGTATCTCATTCACCCATTCACACACTCATTCATACACCGATGTCATTGGCTGCTATGCAAGGTGCCAACTGCACATGTAGTTTTTATGGTTGTGGGACAGGATTTGTGGGAGGTGAAGCGCGGCGTGGTAGAAAAATAATAATAAAGATCTGAATAACAATGGTGTGGCTGCCCCTCAGGGCATCCCCACCAATTAGTGGGCATACACCAGCGCCACATGATGGACACATACAGTGACATTTAACTCATACTGTATCACCAAAACATGAAAATTCAGCGCCATGTCTGTTGTCAAGTCAACTGACCTCCAGCAACACTGGAGCTGCTACTGAGGCACATATCAACAGGCGTGAGATATTAAGGCCCAGTCGACACTGCTTGCAGCTTAAATATTAAACATTTTTTGGAGCATTGGATTTATTGATTGCTGTCAGAATGTAAAGACAATTTTAACCAATATAAGAAAAAATGCTTCTAAATACATTACATACTATAGCTTTAGGCTTTGAGCTTTGAGAATTTCGAATCTGATATAAAAAAAACTCAGAAGAACAGATGCAGAGACTTTTAACAATGCGTACAAACCTCAAAGGTAAAACATGCTCTTACCTCATGGAGAAAAGTAAGATTGACACAATCAAAATGACCCACCTTGAAGAGGAAATTCTTGCGGTGGTCAGGACCACTGTGATGAACCATGACAAAGTCTGGCTGCATTATCCGCCTCTTATTACACAACTCAATGAGAGCAGACACCGGATGCTTTCCTGTACACAGATAAAAGTGAAGAATTAGATAAAGGACCACACATCCCTAGAGCCAAGGATAATCTGAAGAACCAACTGAATATGCATGCATATAATTCACATTGATGAAGCCCATCAATCAAAATGGTCATTAGAACTTTGTGAGAATGGCTATTTAGGTACCAGCTGGGGCTGAACAATAAATACAATACAATGAAATCACATTTTAAAAGCAAGCGTTAAAGAGTGTCTAGAGAAGCTGAAACTAGCAACTTAAAGTTTAAGAGGCCAAATTTGGATTTCACTTGCACTTAAATTACAGCTGTATTAGTATAATTTTTATGTTTCTTTCTGTCTGGCTTGTCTATCGCTCTTTGTGGTATGTGTGTCAATGGGCATGGCATCTGATTACCTCTCATCTGCCTGATTATCTTAAGATTTAGAAAATCACTTGTCACAGTAGCTCATATACAGTGAGGGAAATAATAATAATACATTTTATTTAAAAGCGCTTTTCAAGATACTCAAAGACACTTTACAAAAATGAACATCATATCAGCAAAACAATGTGAAATAGAACACTAAAAACACAATGGACTGAGCTAAACATTAAAAGCAATTTTAAAAAGGTGTGTTTTTGTCAGGGATTTGAATGTAGAAAGGTCAGTACAGTCGCGGATGTGTTTGGGGAGAGAGTTCCAGAGGGAGGGGGCAGCTACAGAGAAGGCTCTGTCACCCCAGGTGCTTGGTCCTAAGTGGTGGAGTAAGGAGGTTTGCGTCAGATGAACGGAGGCTGCGGGAAGGATTGTGGCGATGGAGCAGGTCAGTGAGGTAGGAAGGGGCCTGATTATGGAGGGCTTTGTGTGTGAGGAGGAGGATTTTGAACTGAATACGCTGTGGAACTGGGAGCCAGTGGAGTTTCTGGAGGACAGGAGTGATGTGATCACGGGTGCGGGTGTGGGTGAGCAGACGTGCAGCAGAATTTTGGATGTACTGTAGTTTATTTAAAGTTTTGGATGGTGTGCCGTAGAGGATGCTGTTACAGTAGTCAATTCTGGAAGTGATGAAGGCGTGAATGAGGGTTTCAGCAGCAGAGAAGGAGAGTGATGGACGGAGTCGGGCAATGTTCTTGAGGTGGAAGAAGGCAGTTCTGGTGATTTGGTTGATGTGATGATCAAAGGAGAGGTTACTGTCAAAGATGACTCCGAGGTTGCGACTGTGGGGGGATGGAGACAGGGTGGAGTTGTTGATGGTGAGGCGGAAACTGTCTGTAATAAAATAATTATTGATTTTGTGATTTTTGCTAAATTTGCCCACTTACAAATAAATGAACTGTATCTAATTTTAATGGTAGGTTTATTCAAACAGTGAGAGACAGAATATTTTAAAAATATATCCAGAAAATCACATTATATAAAAGTTACAAATTGATTTGCATTTCCTTGAGGGAAATAAGTATTTGATCCCCTAACAAAACCTTTAAGTTATCCTGACCATTCAAATTAATATATAAACATATATCACATTCCATGTGATGGTCAAACTTTCTCTAACTGTGATGGACGTCCAGCATCCTGCGGATCATCATGAAAGTTACTATCGATTATTAATCATCCATCTTTTGCCTGCTAATATCTTTATATATGAGTGGACAGGAGGGTGAGCAACCCTTCCCACTAGTGATTAGTTCATTTTTACTTCTGTGACAATATTCCTTTATTATTTTAATTCTGATGTTGATAATGAAGTCATATTTTCCACCGGGTTGTCTACGTTTATATTTCCTGCATTAAAAACACAGTAAGAGTGCACAGGGAGAAGTATCTCAGATGAACGTTTTGTAGTCCATCTTTAGAATTTTGTAGTTTTACTACAAATCACGTCAATAACATTCGCTGTCGCATGATGACGTAGTCTAGTGTAAGTGCAGTCGGATTCTCTGAACACCGCGGTTATCTTCTTCCAAGTCCTTATGAATTCTCCTTCACATCTTTTCTTGACCTCATGATGTTTCACATCGAGGTCAAGAAAAAGTGCTTAGGAAAGGACTTAGGGGGTAATGTTTTGACTATTTGACCGTACCCCATGTACAAATGTCACACACATTTTCTTCTTCTTTTTTTTGGCGGGGGGAGGACAGTTTAACTTCACTCTTATTTACCGCCCAGGCTCCAGGAACATTAAATCCAGTGCTCTCTTGTACCAATACATTGCCAAGGAGCCTGTTGGAGCCTCCTTGCTGTTGTGGAGAAATTGCTGGAATCAATGGTCAATGGTGAGGTCAGGAGTGAAAAAGTGTTCAGAAGCCTTTGATGTCTTATGCTGTATTAGTTATTGTGGCTTGATCAAGGAGAATTAGAGACACTCTCATAGTGCATCAGAAGTGTCTGAGTCGGTCTCACATTCTGTCGAACTCGTGCTGGTGGATAGACTTTAAACCTCAAGATAACACCACAAATACTATATGCCCCAAATGAGACAAAGAGAATGTTTCTACCAAGAACGGTGTTATTGTCAACATATTCTAGTCTGGAGACACAGATGTTTGTTTACGTCAATGGCAAGCTATCTATTATGTCTAAGCAGACAGCAAGAGTCTCTTCGACCCTGGCCACCACAGTGTTGAGATAGACTGGCACCTACTGCTCCCAGTCAAAGCCAAATAACTAGTACTGCCGAGGACCTCAAGGCCAACACGTGACCTTGTGTAACCTAAGGATAGAAAATTCCATAACACACAGGATGCTCAAAAGCTACATTCTGATTCAGGTAATGGTCTCATTAACACTCTGTTTTTCCAAGCCTGGTTAGCTCTCCAGTCCAGCAGTGGGTTCATAGTTCTCTTGTTATCCTGGTATGACTTGAAGCTGGTCTAATGATTATAGGATTATTATAGATTAACTTTAGACCAATGTAAAATGTAAGTCAGGAGCCTTGCTGACAGTAGTCCCTGCTGGTAGACAGACGGTGGATATTCAGCTTTGATAATAAGCAAAAAATATTAAAGATTATTACGCTCGACTGAATTCGCATTTATGCAGACCATTATTTCTGATCATTTGGTTGTGCTGAGGTGGGGGCCCGGGTGGGATGGACTGGAGTGGATGGATGATTGTACAATGTAAACCACACATAAAGGCCTCTAGTTCTCTACATAGAATAAAGTGCAAGGCTAAAGCTTACAGCTACAAAATATTTGCAGTACAATTACATTACATTGTATATAATATTGTTATATTATATATTCAAGTTTATTTTCACTATACATGCTGTATCTGTTTTACCCATTAGATCCTTGGTTACCACCAGTCCTCCTGTCTGCTTCTGTGGCTTTTCTCCTTCAGCAACTAGTCCTGAAAGACAAAATCATCGTCATCATCACCACCACCATAAGCAATAGTGCTATTATTTTGATCATCAATATAACATGACAGTAGTGTAATACTAAATGAACTACTATAAACCAGCAATACTTATAGCCTCAAAATAGTGGGAAAATTATTTTAACTTGGGAAACTTCATTAAGCAGAAATCTGTATTCTGATAGTAAATTAAGTGTATGTGTTTCCTGTAAGATGTCTAGCAATGCCTACTATCAAAAACTAACTGAAGCAGATGAAATGTCAGCATTTCAAGTACAAGGGAGGGATGGGAGGATTTTTAAGAGCTAATTTTCAAATTGAAACACCCAGAATTCACATGAATTAAAGCAAAAAAAAAAAAAAAAAAAAAAAAAAAAAAAACAATAATACTAATAAAAAATAAACCTTTGACTGAATTTTTTTTTACATTTTTTTTAACTGCAGCAAAATCATATTCACCCATTTGCAATTTGTGAAACATGTTACATTACTTGACACCTGCTAAGGAAATAACACAATGCATAAGATTTCAGCACCACTCCACACATATCCACGTTCTCTAAAGGAGCCATCAAGTTTGAATACTTGACCAACAGTGTTTTACAGGAGGATGCTTTTGAACAGCTTTCTATTGCCAGTTTTGTCTTTTTAATGCAATTTTGAATCTATAAAATGAAACTGATATTGTTTTTGGCTATTGATTTTACTGTCCATTCTGTGACCATTATCAATAAAAGTAAATTTTTCAGAGTTGCTCTAATAATTGCCCTAAATCATTCCTAAGCTAGGACTACTTGCAAGATTTTTTTAGGCCACGTGAGAAGCTCTCTGAGAGTATTCTCATAATGTTTGTAAATATGGCCCCAGGGCTTGTGGAAAAATGTGCTTTGGACAGGTGAATCCAACCAAAGACAGCATTTAAGCACACAAACCTTATTCCAGTTGTGAAGCATGGTGGAAAAGTCATGGTTTGGGCAGCTTTGCCTCAACAGGGCCCAGCAAGCTGACCATAATAGAATCCACTATGAATTATTTATTGTATCAGAGGGTGCTTGAGGTAAATGTGAAACCATCTGTCCAAAAATTTAAACTGAAGCAGATGTGAACGATGCATTTCATTTCAAGTCAATGCCAGTTACAGGAAACATATAACGGGGGCAATACCAGCTAAGGGCAATAGCATTTTTATTTATTATTTGGTTAAAAAATGATAAAGGTTGATTGTTATTTAGATTTTGGTTCAATAATATCACCATCTATAGATACACACAAAATTGTTGGTACCCTTCCATTAAAGAAACAAAAACCCACAATGTTTCACTGAAATATACCGAAACATCAAACTGCTTGGAGATGGTCTTATAGCCTTTACCTTTAACATGCTTTTTTTTTTAACATTTTCTTCCTAATCTCCTTAGACAACTCTTTTCTTAGCTTTCTGTGGTCCATGTTCAGTGTGGTAAACACCATGATGCCAAACAGCACAGTGACTACTTTTCACCCTTTAAATAGGCATGACTGATTACAAATTGAAGTTACTGATTACGGTTGAAGTAACCTGTGATGCTAATTACAGGACACACCTTAGTTTAACAAAACTAAAAAAAAAATGTTTTCAATCTTTTCTAGGGGTACCATCATTTTTGTCCAGGCCAGTTTCATAAGTTTGTTTTTGTTTTTTAAAATACTGTTGAACCACAATTCAAAAGCAATCTGATTTTGATTAGATAATTATTAGTACATTTTTATTTATTATTACTTTTGTCAGTTTCAAGTTATTTCAGTGACCATTGTGGGTTTCTCTTTCTTTAATGGAAGGGTACCAACAATTCTGTCCGTGTGCATTGTTTAAAAGATGATCAAATATTAAAACCTCCATAATTCTTATAAAAGAACTAAACTAAATATTTTATAGGATGTCCTTACTTTTCACACTGTCTGTTCTTTCACCTGAGATCAGTTTGCCTTTACTATCTTCTCTGTGTCAAGACTCATTATCAATATTTAGATTAATAGGCTGTTGCTCTTTCAAAGTATTCTTTGGTTTCAGACCTTTGCGGTCGACCTTGAAGTCAATGATGATTGGCTCCACGGTACCCTCGCGGTTCCTCCCTAGGCCCTCTCCTGTCTTCCAACCCATCTTTCTCATCAGGAACTCCCCAACACCCCCGGATACTGGAGCTGCCCTGAGGAACTGGTCCTAACCAAGACACAAACAGACACAGCGAGACCGAGGGAAAGAGATTGAAAAAGGGAATGAAAGGGGGAAAAAAAGATCAGTAGGTAGTGATGAATAGTAAGTGATAATATTAAGGGAAATAAGGACGACCTTTTACCAGTTATGTGAAGTTGAGACAAACACAAACACAATAGAGGAAATCTTGCCACCGTGGCAACTACTTATTCTCACAAGTAGAAAATACCAGACTACAGATCAGATCACTTTAAACTGTACTGACCAGATTTCTATCACTGGCTCTAACCCTATCTGAAAAAGCATGTCATGCTTTACGATGACACTTGCCATCAGAGACCCTTCTGATGTTTTTGTTCCCCAATTTTTCCACACAGCTTATTTATGTCTTACCTTCTTCAACCATGCTTGTGGTCCACCAGTGGAAAGCTCTTCTGAGCTAAGCACCTGGGCTCCAGTTGAACCAGTGAAAAGACCGGGAACAGTGTTGGATTGAGCCCATGCATCCACCTATCACTCCAACAGAATATTTCCATTAGATCAGACAATCAAAATAGAAGAATGTTTCAAAGCAAAAAGTCTAATCAATTAGGCAGTTTGGAAACATTTAGCAATGGACTGCTGTGCATGCAATTAAAACAAAGAGAAACAAAGTCAGTTGCATTCACTTTAGGGTAAGCACTGTCTGTGCAATGCTGGCTGGAACAAGATTTAAAAGGTGGAGTTATTTAAAAATAAGTAGCTGTATGGATGGTCCCTTTCCAGCATGTCAGTTACTGATGATGTCAACTTCACCATAATTTAACAAACAAATAATCTAAATTAACTATCTGAGATCATTTAAACAAAATCAGTGGTCACCTTCAATAAAGAAACGTGTCTATGTGGTAGGTTTAGCAACTTTACAGTGAACATACTTTACATTCTTTTTATGTAATTTCTTTTTTTTATCATTATTATTATGCCAGTTTGTGCATGACTGACATGACATGCTGACTGCAGTGATTTAATTTTATTACCTGGAATAGTGATTTCTTATCTGTCCGTCTGTCCTGCAATAACAGCCTGTCTTTGAAATGTTGTTGCTTTTTTCACTCAGGCTTCTCTGTGCTGGGCTATTCTGGGACCTCCTTTTCTCCACTGGCTGTCAGTGGCTCATTCAGATGTTCTTCATGTTTCAGGAGATTTAGCCTCACCTTGTCTCTCTGTTCCTTGTGTGAAGGGTTTTCTTTCTATTCTCTGTGTGAATGCTGTGCCTCAGTTTTGCCTCATGTTTGTGTAGTCTGTCCTCTTTCCAGGTCTCCATAGGGTAGAGGTGGTCATGCAACACATTGATGTTGCTTGCCATCCTTCCAGATTATATCCTTTATATATGTTTACAGTCTATAATTATGTCATCCTGATTTTTCAAAATGTTATTTTGCAGTTTTTTGTCATTTTGCTCAGGAAGCAAAACAGACGAGAATCATCTTATTATGTAATAAATATATTTAATAAATCTAAGTGTGTGTATTAATAATAATCCTTATAATATGTGTATTATACCTGTTCTTGTGCCCGGCTGAGCATGCAGATGGCACTGACATCATAGGGGTTCTCAGCCAATCGCCTCTGAGCTTTGATTCTCTCAGTTACAGCCTGAGAGATATCTACCGGCTGCAGAGCAAGAAAGAGAGAGACAAAACAGAGATGGCAGAGAAACAATATTGAGGGGAGAGAAAGAGGGAAAGGGAGAAGGGAGCTTATTTTTAAAATTTCAGTTTGGTTATTTAGGAAGAGCCAATTACAGACCAATATCAAATCTTCCCTTTCTCTCTAAGATACTTGAGAAAGCTGTAGCTAATCAGCTGTGTGACTTTCTCCATAAGAACAGTTTATTTGAGGATTTTCAGTCAGGATTTAGAGTGTATCATAGCACAGAGACCGCACTAGTCAAAGTTACAAATTACCTCCTAATGGCATCAGACAAAGGACTCATCTCTGTACTTATCCTGTTAGATCTTAGTGCCACATTTGACACCATTGACCATGAAATTCTTTTACAGAGACTGGAACATCTAATTGGCATCAAAGGAACCGCCCTAAGCTGGTTTAAGTCTTATTTTTTTTAAATGGATCTCAGTTTTTTCAAGTCAATGATGAATCGTCCATGCACACCAAAGTTTGTCAAAGAGTTCCACAAGGTTCTGTGCTAGGACCACCTCTGTTCAGTTTATATATGCTTCCTTTAGGGAACATTATTAGGAATCACTCCATTAATTTTCATTGTTGCCAATGACACCCAATTATATTTATCGATCAAGCCTGATGAAACCAATCAGTTAACTAAACTTCAAGCATGCCTTAAGGATATAAAAAATTGGATGACCTACAATTTTCTGATGTTAAATTCAGACAAAACTGCAGTTCTTGTAATTGAACCCAAACACCTCAGAAACTCTCTTTCTCTAGAGACTTAGTTACTGTACTTTAGATGGGATCACCCTGGCCTCCAGCTCCACCGTAAAGAATCTCGGAGTTGTTTTTGATCAGGGTCTGTGCTTTAATGTCCACATAAAACAAATTTCGAGGACTGCTTTCTTCCACTTACGTAACATCGCAAAAATCAGATGCATCTTGTCTCAAGTGGATGCAGAAAAACTAGTCCACGCATTTGTTACTTCTAGGCTGGACTATTGTAACTCTTTGTTATCAGGCTGCTCCAATAAGTCTCTTAGGACTTTGCAGCTAATTCAGAATGCTGCTGCACGTGTTCTGACAGGAACCAAGATCAGAGATCACATCTCTCCCATTTTGGCTTATTTGCATAGGCTACCTGTTAAATCTAGAATAGAATTTAAAATTCTTCTCCTCACATACAAAGCTCTTCATGGTCAGGCACCATCATATCTAAAAGAGCTCATAGTACCTTACTACCCCTCTAGAACACTGCACTCTCAGAATGCTGGGTTCCTTGTGTTTCCTATAGTCTCTAAAAGTAGACTGGAAGCCAGAGCTTTCAGCTATCAAGCTCACAAACTACCATTTTGGGTTTGGGACTTAAGAACTTCAGACTTTCCTTTTTTTTGGCCTCTCAAAGCTTTATTTGATAGAGACAGCTGAAGAGTGACAGGAATGCGAGGAGAGAGAGACGGGGAATGACATGCGGGAAAGAGTCACAGGTCGGATTCGAACCCTGGGCTTCCGCAGCAAGGACTGAGCCTTCGCACACATATAAGCACATAGAGCTTATAGTGAGGGCTGGCTCAGGTCATCCCTTAGTTATGCTGCTATAGGACTAGACTGCTGGGGGACATCTCTCCCTCTCGCCCTCTCAACCTTCCCGTTTTTGTGCTCTCTCATCCATCAGGTTTGTGGCTGCTGCTGTGGTCCTGCACAACGTCCACTACATATATTATTACTGTCATCATTGCTACCATATCTCCATTACAGTTTATAGTTAGTTAATGATTTGCTGCTGCTGTGCATCTGTGTCCATCTCTGTCTATTTTAAGGATAACCTAGAACATATTGGTAATGTAGAGATAAGTCCTGCTAGGTGACTTTAGAATGTTAGGGTTGTCATGGGGACAATAAAGAGAGCAACGTTTCCTGGACCTAACAGCTGGTGTGTCTCCGATATGCTCCTGCCTCCTTACGTCTTGACTTAGCAATCATGCTACAACATGGTGTCAGAAGTTAATTAGTAGCCAAGTGAGTCGTCAGCTGGTGGTTTGTTATTTTTTTTTGTTAAAAAAGTGTCTTTTTAGTGTTACTGTTGCCAAACGCTACGCGGAGCTTACAGCAACGTTACTAGCTTACAGCAACGTTAACAAGGCAACGGATTGACAGCGTTCATCATGAACCAGTTTCAAGTTGCTCCATCGGAGAAATTCTCGTTTAAAACAGAGGACTGGCCGGATCAAACGATTCGACAGATTTCGCATCGCTTCAGGTTTGGAAACCCAAGCAGATGAAAATCAAGTGAATGCTTTGATCTACACAATGGGCAAGGAGGCGGAAGACATTCTAACGTCCTTGCACCTAACGGCTGATGAAGCAAGTGAGTACTACACAGTCAAAGAGAAGTTGGACGCTCACTTCGTCGCTCGCAGGAACATCATATATGAACGGGCTATGTTTAATCAACGGCAGCAAGAGTCGGGCGAGTCAGCTGACTCGTTCATCACTGTGTTACATTGCCTGGCGGGGCACTGCGGATACGGCGCGTTACATGACGAGATGGTAAGAGACAGACTGGTCGTGGGTCTGAGAGACAAACGTCTATCAGAGAGATTACAGCTGGATCCTGAACTGATACTACAGGAAGCTGTCACTTTAGTTAAACAGAGTGAACAGGTGAAAAAGCAAAACGAACTGCTAAAAGCTAACTGCAAAGGAGACCTGATGAACACACAGCTGGACAGCATGCACACACAGCAGCGCGGTGGTGCAAAAACAAAACAGGCTCAACCACGGTCCAAACCAGTGTTCAGTAAAGCACAGAACAGACCATGCAGAAGGTGTGGGGACACAAGAGGACACAGCCTAGACCAATGTCCAGCAAAGGATGCAACATGCAACCAGTGCAGAAAAAAAGGACATTATGCTCGAGCCTGTAGGTCAAAAAAGTTACATGAGGTGAATATGGCCACAATGTCACACACACAGGATAGTGATGAAGAATACGGAGTTTCTTTCCTGGGCTCAATGTCAGCAGAGACAGGGGACAGTGCTGGTCCCTGGATGACTGAGGTAAAAATGGATGACCACAAAGCAGTGTTTAAAATTGACACAGGCGCAGATGTGACAGCCATACCCAAAAGACTGTACGACGAGGGCCAGTACGATCAGCTATCAAAAGCTACATTGGTTCTAAAAGGGCCAGGAGGAAACCCTCTAAAAGTGATGGGCAAGTTCAAAGCCACTCTCAAAAAGAGAAATAAAACCAAGAAAGAGACTGTGTATGTTGAGGATGGGCTGAGGACACCGCTGCTAAGCCGAGCAGCCGCCACAGAGCTGCAGCTGGTCGTCAGGCTGGACAATGTCAGCCTGGACACAAGCGAGGTGGTGAAGCAGGAATTCCCGAAGCTCTTCTCTAGTCCCAAAGTCAAAAAGGAGCTAAATCGCATGGGGCAGCAAGGTGTCATCTCAAAAGTGGAGCAGCCCACAGCATGGTGTGTGCCCATGGTGGTCGTTCCTAAACGCGCACAAGAAGCTGTGAGGATTTGCACTGACCTCACAGAGCTGAATAAGTCAGTAGAGTGAGAGAGACATCAACTTCCCTCAGTGGAGAACACTCTTGGACAGCTCACCGGGGCCAAAGTCTTCTCAAAACTAGATGCCAATTCAGGATTTTGGCAAATTCCACTCTCCAAGGAATCTTCTCTGCTGACCACGTTCATCACTCCGTTCGGACGGTACTGCTATAATCGTCTATGTTTTGGCATTTCATCAGCACCAGAACATTTTCAGAAACGCATGCAGCAGATCCTAGAGGGCATAGATGGTGTTGTGTGTCACATGGATGACGTGCTCATCTGGGGAGCCAGTCAGGCAGAACACGATGAGAGGCTGCAGAAAACACTCTCACGGCTGCACGGCTGACTAATGTGAGTTTTCGAAAAACAACGTAAAGTTTCTGGGGCAGATCATCGAGTCAGCAGGGGTCAGTTCGGACCCAGACAAGGTGAGCGCTGTCAAATCCATGAAGGAGCCCAGAAATGTCTACGCATGCGCCTCATGAGATTTTCCTACACTATATCTCATGTGCCAGGAAAAGAGATAGCGACTGCAGATGTGTTGTCCAGAGCACCTGGAAACAGCATGCCTGCAGGACTGTCAGAAGAGGAGATTGACTTGTACGCTGACTCCATCATTGCTAGTCTACCAGCAACAGAGAAAAGGCTAAAAGAAATACAGACACAACAAGACAATGACGATATACTGAGACAGATAAAGCAGTATTGTGCTGAAGGATGGCCAGACAAGTTCTCAATAGGCCAGGTGCTCCAGCCATATCTGCCATTTCAAGGAGAAACGACAGTTCAAAGTGGCTTGCTTCTCTACGGCAGCAGAATTGTCATCCCGCCATCGCTCAGAGCAGATATACTAGCCAAGCTGCACGAGGGTCATCTCGGCATAACCAAATGCAGGGAGAGAGCCAAGAGTTCAGTATGGTGGCCTGGACTCAACAAAGAACTGACAAAACTGATAAAGAGTTGTGATACATGCACCAGAGAGAGAACAACCCTGAGAGAAACAATGTCGCCCACTGAGTTCCCGCAAAGGCCGTGGTCAACAGTAGGAGCAGACCTGTTTCAAATGAAAGACAGACAGTATTTAGTCATAGTGGATTATTATTCTCGCTTCTTTGAAGTAGCAAAATTAACTTTCACAACATCAGAGGCTGTGATTGAACACTTCAAGTCTATCTTTGCTCGTCATGGCATACCAGAAGTGGTGCGCACAGACAATGGCCCACAGTTTGCTTCAGAGAAATTTCAGAAGTTTGCACAGGATTGGAGCTTCAGCCACGTCACCTCCAGTCCACACTTCCCACAAAGCAATGGAGAGGCAGAGCGGGCTGTGAAGACGATTAAAAATCTCCTCAAGAAATCCAGTGACCCCTATCTGGCACTGATGGCCTATCACTCTGCTCCTCTGGCCAATGGATACAGTCCCACAGAGCTACTCATGGGGAGGAAGATCCGCACAACAATTCCTGTCCTTCCCTCCCAGCTCAACCCATCATGTACAGATAGGGAGGACTTGAAAAGAAAGGAGCAAAGCTACAGACAGAAACAGCAGCAGAACTACAACCGTCGCCACACAGCACGTGACATGCCGGAACTGCAGCCCGGCGACCATGTGTGGGTCAAGGACATGCAACAGAGAGGCACCATGGTGTCCACTGCAGGAACACCCAGATCCTACATCGTGGAGACTTCAAGAGGCAGCCTGCGGAGGAACAGATATGTTACCATATCTCCATTACAGTTAATAGTAATTTAGTTGATGATTTGCTGCTGCTGTGCATCTGTGTCTCTCTATCTCTATCACAGGTTCCACTGCTACAGTAATCATTTTATCATTCATTGTAATTCATTGTCATTTTTTTTTATTGTAATTGTACAAAATGTTTCTGTTGACTTGTTCTGTACACGTGACATCTATTGCACGTCTGTCCGTCCTGGGAGAGGGATCCCTCCTCTTCCTGAGGTTTCTTCCACTTTTTTCCCTGTTAAAAGGGTTTTTTGTGGGCAAGTTTTTCCTCACTCGAACCGAGGGTCTAAGGACAGAGGGTGTCACTCCCTGTACAGATTGTAAAGCCCTCCGAGGCAAAATGTGTTTTGCGACTTTGGGCTATACAAATAAAATTTGATTTGATTTGATTTGATCTCTCGCAGACTCCTGTGGCGCCTGCCACACCCACCGAGATCCCTGACCTGTCATTGGAAGATACCACTCCAGCGGCAGATCCTGCTAGATCTACTGACACATCTGTCACCCCTGAGAAGTGTGACTTAAGTCACAAACACACTCCAGTGAACGAGAGACGCTATCCTGTCAGAGTCAGGACTGCTCCAGTTCGCTTGAACTATGAGAAAATCTGCTGGGTAACAATAATTCCCTCACTCAGTGGAAAAGCCTGGGCTCTTGAAACAGAAATGTATATAATGTGTGTTTAAAAAAAAAAAAAAAAAAGTGACTGTGATCGTATGTGTAAAATAATAATAATAATAATAATAATTGTTTAATGTCAGAGAAGACGATTATTTAACTTAGTATTTGTTATTATTTCTAAAATTCTAGAAATTGAGGAATTTATACTCCTTCTACCGTCTAATACAGAAGCAGCATCAAACAACACCACATGTTGTGGAGAAATTGCTGGAATCAATGGTCAATGGTGAGGTCAGGAGTGAAGAAGTGTTCAGAAGCCTTTGATGTCTTATGCTGTATTATTTATTGTGGCTTGATCAAGGAGAATTAGAGACACTCTCATAGTGCATCAGAAGTGTCTGAGTCGGTCTCACATTCTGCCGAACTTGTGCTGGTGGATAGACTTTAAACCAAACCACAAATACTATACGCCCAGAATTAGTCAAAGAGAATGTTTTTACCAAGAACGGTGTTATCGTCAACATATTCTAGTCTGGATAGCTTGCCGTTGACGTCTGACAGACGTCAACGGCAAGATATCTATTATGTCTAAGCAGGCAGCAAGTGTCTCTTCGACCCTGGCCTCCACAGTGTTGAGATAGACTGGCACCTACTGCTCCCAGTCAAAGCCAAAAAATTAGTACTGCCGAGGACCTCAAGGCCCACACGTGACCTTGTGTAACCTAAGAATAGAAAATTCCATAACACCACAAAGCCCTCCAAAGAGTGCTTCGTTCAAATTAACTCACAATAGGTGGTGCTTTACCCTGCCTAAAACACATGGATACCAGACACTGCAAAAATGGGGCTCTGAGAATCTTTAAAGGAACAATATGCAAGATATTGACTGTATTAAATCATAAAATGACCATGCAATGTCATCAGAGATTAAGGAAACATTTTAAAGAATTGAAATACTGGCTTCTTCATGAAAATACCACAGCCAAGGGTGCTGGTTAGCTCAGTAGCGTGAGGCTCCATCCTCGCCGCAACAGCCCAGGGCTCGAATCCGACCTGTGGCCATTTGCTGCATGTCATTCCTCCTCTCTCTCTCTCTCCCCACCTTCCTGTCACTTTTCAGCTCCTACTATACAATAAAGCTTTGAAATATACTGTGGAGGGGGGCCTGGCTTGGCGTAAGGAGAGAGGTGTGGGGATTACTCAGGAGAGCAGCGCAGGTGAGGTAATTAGTGCACCTTGAAACAGTTTGCTAATCACTGTCCCTTTTTACACAGTAGCATGCTAAACCTGGACAGAGAGAGAGAAAAAGACACGCACAGACACAAGTGACGCTGGGCGGCCAGGAACACACAGGGAGCCTGTGAACATCTGGAGTGAAATGTGTGTCCACAGTAATGGTAATAAAAAGAATAACAAACATCAGCAACATCAGTCTGTGTCATCATTGCTACTGAGAAACCCACGGTGACAGTGAGGCGTTACATTGTAATGTCCATATAATGTGATTTGTTTTCATTAGGTTTCCACCAAATTTCCTCTGTAAATAAAA
Source organism: Argyrosomus regius (assembly GCA_946959425.1). Lineage (NCBI taxonomy): Eukaryota > Metazoa > Chordata > Actinopteri > Sciaenidae > Argyrosomus > Argyrosomus regius. The sequence continues at coordinate 14,923,727 of OX336905.1, forward strand.
AATTATTGCACCATAATCGTTCCTGTCTTTTTAATCTTATGGATGTTGTAAGATTCTGTTGTGCGAAAGATCCAATCCACCAGCATTTGAAAAGTTCAATTACTGACCTAAAACAACCACACTTCTTTAATGTTTTGGGCTCACCTACAATGAAGTCTCCTGGCTGAAAGTTAAGAAATATTTAGTATTAATGCAATACATACCAAATAATTACACTAGAAATTAAATGAAGTGAAATCCTAGTTAGTGTAAAACCGCTTTTTTTTCGTTTAATTTTTTAACAGGTTTGATACTCTTTTAGTTCCAACAGCCAGTGACTGCCCACTTCACACCCCCACGTCCATCAACTCCCCTAACACCACCACAGCAGCAGGAGTAACTGCCTACCCAGAACCCCTCCTCACACCCCCACCATGTCCATCACCCCACCAGACTGCAGACTGCCTCCAATATAAATTCAATTCCCCTCCCCACCACGATCAACAAGGATCAGGTAAGCAGAGTGCTGAGAAGGCTCCAGCTTAGGAAGGTAGCGGGCCCAGACAGGGTGTGTCCAAGGATGCTCAAGACCTGTTCTGCTGAACTGGGAGAGCTGCTGGCTGCCCAGAGCCACTGCTCTCTCCTGTCCGGTTTAAATTGTACACATTTGACTTCCACTATAACTCTGGGCTCTGCCACATTCAGAAATACTCCGATGATACTGCGATAGTTGGCTATATGAAGGATGGACGGGAGAGGAGTACAGGTGCCTGGTTGAGGACTTTGTGAGGTGGTGCAGGTCAAACCATCTGCAGCTGAACACCTCAAGCAAGGAGATGGTGGTGGACTTCAGAAGGAACAAACCACATCTCCAATCTGTGTCCATCGAGGGGGTCGATGTGGAGGTGGTCAGGACCTACAAATATCTGGGGCTGCAGCTGGATGACAGGCTGGACTGGCCAGCAAATATGGACACTCTCCACAGGAAAGGGCAGAGGGCTCTTCTGTATTCCTGAGAAAATTGGGGTCTTTCAACATCTGCAAAAAGCTGCTGCAGATGTTTTACCAGTCTTTGGTAGCCAGTGTCCTCTTCAACACTGTGGTTTGCTAGGGAAGAAGCAGCAAGAAGAGGGACACAACCTGACTGAACAGACTGGTGAGGAGGGCTGGCTAAGTGGTGGACTCAGCTGGTGACAGTGGAAGAGAGAAGGACCCTGGACAAACAACTCTCCTCATTGGACGACGCCCACCACCCTCTGCACAACAAGTTCACCAGGCAGAAGAGTGACTCAAGAGCTCTTTCGTCCCCCTGGCCATCACACTGTACAACACCTCTCAGTCATGGCAGGAAGAACAATAGACAATCTCATTCTGTTTGCACTAATTCCTGGATTTTCTGTCATTGTCATTTCTGACACAGAGGAGTGCACTCTGCTATATGCTGTGACTGTCATTGATTTGTCTACAGCCTAATTGAATTGTACATAGTTTTTTTTAATCCCTATTTTTAGTATCTAATTTCTCTGCAAATGTTTAATTTCTTAGCACAGGTTTGATTTAAATTCAGATTTATCTTAATTTTAATGTACGTTTACATGCTGCTACTGGATGCTTGAATTTCCCTCAGGATCAATGAAGTATGTATCTTAAAAAAATGTGTTTGTAACTCACCGCACCTAACCTCAGCTGGCTAAAAGGACGTGGTTGAAGGATTAGCTACTTCAGTATATGTTTAGTATGTAAGGAGTGAACCATTTGGTAGGTGAAATAATCGTTGTCCCATTTTATTTTTAATAACATGTATGCCTTTCATGTTTTTGATGATTATCATGGGTTCTCCTACACACTTGGAAGGCAAGGTGAGGTAAACTGTATTCAGTTGGTTGCAATCTGCAACCTCACCACTAGATGCCACTAAATTCTACACACTGGTCATTTAATGTATGAATTTAGATTTTCTTGATGGAAGTACTAATATACTAATATTTGACAGATATGTTCATGTTGTATAAATCTATTTCCCAATACCGGGTGACATTAAACAACAAAAAGATTCTATGTGTTTCAGGTGGAGCTCAATAGCCTGAGTGTGGACCTTGCATAATACTGTATATCTAAGAGTAAGATAAATAATAGTTTACAGCCCAAAAATCTGAGAACTGGTGGATTCAGAACTAAGTTGAACTGTTAGAGGTCAAACTCGCAAGACCTGTCTTGGGGTGGTCTCAGAGGACAAGTAACAGTTTCTAAACCACTCAAACAAGGCGACACTTGGGGTGTACTTATAAACACCAGTGGATCACAGTTTCAATGGAAAAAAAAATCCTGAATGAATCCCAGTTTGAGATTTATGACAGTAACAGGAGGGTGTATGTAAGGAGAAGATGCTCTTACCAGTTTAGACTGAATTTATGAACGCTTCCATATTTATAGCTAATGGAACAGCTGTCTAATTCTTTTAATCATTAACCCATGTTTGCATCATTAGGTTAATTGCGTGTGGTGCCCTAGAAGATCTGGTAACTGGTAGAGTGTGCCCCTATGTACAAAGGCTTGGGCTTGACTGCAGCCGCCCAGGGCACTTCAATTCCAAACCCCCCTGTCTCCCCAGTTTCCTGTCAATCTTCTGTAGATCTCTCTTCTGGATCAGGAATAGCAAAAATGCATCACAGACAAATTTGTCCAATACTGAAAGCAGAGACGATAATGTCAGAACTTATTATTAAGTGGGAGGAAGGAGTGTCTTTTTGTCCTTGTTTTAACTTTCACTGCTATATATCAAGAGAGTTTCTGAAATGTTGAGTTTATTAGGCCCTGAACTATATTCATCATATCATCAAAAGAATAAGAAAAGAAAAAAAACAGTATAGTTAGACATGCAACAAAAAGACCCTTGCATTGATACTGAAACACTCATTAAATATGTACATAAATAGTATGTACAGTATACCGTGTACACTTCTTACCTGCAATAGTGGATCTGGAAAAACACTGTCATCAGGCACAAATGCTGGCTGTTCGACAATCTCTGGTAACCCTGCTGCTGTCGTTGTTTCACCTGATGATGAGGTAGCTGTCGCTATGGGAACAGTGGTCAGGGCCTTTCTGGAGATAGCTGCAGCTTTGTCTGTTGTTTTGTCAACTGGAACCCATTCTCCATAGGCACCCAGAGCCTCGCCCTCCTGGAGAGTATAAATCAATAATAATAAATTAGAATAATAATAATTAATAAAATAATATTATAATAATTAGAAATCATAATCAAATTGCTGTGTGGCAATATTTTGAAATATTGGAACATTATAAAAATACAGTAACATAAACATGAACCTTTGTTAACAGTGCTTTGATTGCTGGTAATTTGGAACATAGTAACAGGTTCCCCACACATTTTGCACCTCTCTTCATTCACTTTCACTGCATTAAGTTTCATCAAATTTTATTTTGTTTTAGTATGTATGTAGATACTGTCTACTGCTATACTGGATATACATGATTTTGACTCTTGTTTCCCTTCTACATCATTATAATTCAGGAACCCAGGTGGGGAAAAAAATGCTCACTCTCACTCTCTCTCTCTCTCTCACTCTCACTCTCACTCTCCTTCTCTCGAGTTGTCATGTCTGTAAAATGTATATAGAAACAAAATGTTTAATTGAAAAATAGCACAAAGACAACTTATCAAATGTTGAAACTGAGATACTTGGTTGTCTTTGGAAAATCTATGCCCAAGACGTAAATTAGCTACTGTACTGCTTTTCATTCACCCCTGTCTTGGTCTCTTTGTCTGTCTCTATTTTTCTTATAGCCACCATGACAGCAGCCTTGTCTAACATAGGTACTCTGTCTTCATTGCTTCCACTGCCCTCCATTACCAACAAGCCACCTCCTGTCCCTGCCCAACACAACATTTTGGCTTTGGAGGAAGTGAAGAGGAAAGTAGTGAAGCAGGCCTCAAGGAGTTTACTGATGTAAGGGTAAAGAACTTGTATTATATTGTGTTAACCATGTATTATGTATATCAGTTTCACCGCACTCAAAAAAAAAAAAAAAAAAAAAATCAATTATACTCTAATAACTCAAATAACGCTGGTGAATGGTGATAAATGTAAAATATAATCGTAATCTCATCTGAAAGAAACAATATGACGTATTTTTTTGTCTTATACAACAGTACAAAAGTTAGACAGAAGCAAGTGAAGAGGTCTCTCTCTCTTTCTCTCTCTCTCTCTCTCTCAATTTTTTTCAATGAAATAAGTGAATATACACTTATATGACACTGAAAATATTTAAAGAGAGAGTTGAATTTAAACGTAAACTTTTAAACAATGTTCATCTATTCATCTATAATTCACATCTATTCACACCTTTTTACGATGTTGGGATCCTGAAGACACAGGAAACTCCTTGGCCATGCCTGCATCACTACGCACTGTTGGACGAACTGTTGTGTTCTAGAGGGGAGAAAAGAGGATAGTGGTTTTGCTTTTCTCTAACAAGTCCCATAGGTACTTAACTTACATTTAATTAGTGGGTAGTCAAATCATATAAGACAGTGTAGCTCATGCAGATGTTACATTGATGCTGAAGCTGATGACTTTTTGTTCTCGAAGAGCTGATCCTCCAAAGGGTTTCCCATCATCCTCTTCGTCTGAAACATGAGGAACTGCCACTGGTAGCTCTCCTTTACTGTCCACAATCATTTTGCATTTCTACAAACACACACACACAGCAAATCAAGAACTGTCTACAAGGAACACTGTATTATCACACCACAGTTTGTAAGCTCTCAGAAGTTGTCAGGACACAATCAAGTACAATCAGATATTCCAGGAATTCATTTAGCATTAGTAAGTCAAACGAATACCACTATTACCTATGTGGTTCAGTCCTACAATAGAAACAAATGCGGCAGATTTTAAATGGTAATCATTTAAAATAATAATCAGTTTGAGGAGCTAACAATTCATACACATTCACACACCGATGGCACAGCCTTCGGGAGCAATTTGGGGTTCAGTATCTTGCCCAAGGACACTTCGACATGCAGACTGGAGGGGATCGAACCGGGGATCGAACCGCCGATCTGATTAGTGGACGACCCGCTCTACCTCCGAGCCACAGCCGCTTCTATTACTGTGTCACTCCCTACTCCACCCTAATCCTCCTATTACTGTCTACTCGATCACTCCTATCCTGAAGAAACTCCACTGGCTTACTGTTACAGAAGAGATTTAACTCAAAGTCATTAATTTCTTACAAAGAACTCCATAACCAGCTCCTTTGGTACCAATGTGTTGGTACCTGTGTTGATCATACAGACTTTGGGGTGACAAGGCCATCTCCATTGCCATCACTGTCCTATGGAAATATCTCTTAGTTTGACTTAATGCTGTATGCAACATTGTGATTAAATGTTTAAATAAAAAATGATTTAAAAATGTTTTGATTTGGAGACATGTAACTATACAGTGATGATGTCTGGATAGTTTTAAATTGAGTTTGGCCTCCTCACTTGCTTCTGTCTAACTTTTGTACTGTTGTATAAGACAAAAAACATATATCATATTGTTTCTTTTTTTTTTTTTTTGAGGTGCGGTGAAACTGATACATGCATGGTTACATGGTTAACACAATATAATACAAGTTCTTTACCCTTACATCAGTAAACTCCTTGATGCTGATGCTGTTGGCCTGCTTCACTACTTTCCTCTTCACTTCCTCCAAAGCCAAAATGTTGTGTTGGGCAGGGACAGGAGGTGGCTTGTTGGTAATGGAGGGCAGTGGGAGCAATGAAGACAGAGTACCTATGTTAGACATGGCTGCTGTCATGGTGGCTATAAGAAAAATAGAGACAGACAAAGAGACCAAGACAGGGGTGAATGAAAAGCAGTACAGTAGCTAATTTTGCTAATTTTGCTATTTTTCAATTAAACATTTTGTTTCTATATACATTTTACAGACATGACAACTCGAGAGAAGGAGGGGGAGAGAGAGAGAGAGAGAGAGAGAGAGAGAGAGAGAGAGAGAGAGAGAGCATTTTTCCCCACCTGGGTTCCTGAATTATAATGATGTAGAAGGGAAACAAGAGTCAAAATCATACCAGCAGTCATACTGGCCATAGCAGCATTCATGGCCATACTTGGCAGAGCCAAGGGAAGCACTGCAGACCTCATGCTGGCAGGGATGGGCATACCTGCTTTGGCACACATGGCAGCTGCATTAGCCTTGGCAATTTCCAACAACTGGTCCTTATCTAAGGAAACAGAAAGAATGAACATACAAACAATAAAGTAGTCAAATACTTTAATGCTACTTTGATCACACTATTTCGATCAGCTGGCTCCCATCAAAACCAAAACTGTCTCATTCACTCACTCTGCTCCCTGGTACACTCCTGAACTGCACCAAATGAAATCCCGCAAACGACAGTTTGAGAGACTTCATAAGAAAACCGGTTTAACTGTCCATCAAGCCTATACAAATTACCTTCAGCAGTACAAGGATGCCCTCAATACTACCCGGCCCACCTACTACACACACCCCATACACTCTGGCTCTTCCAACCCCAAGGCTCTTTTCTCTACAGTAAATAAACTCAAACCCAGCAACAATACTTTCAACTCATTCACCACTGACAAATGCAACTCCTTTCTTTCATTCTTTCAAACCAAAATTGACACCATTTATAACAAGCTGTCCTCCTCTCCTGCCCCCATGGCCTGCACTCCCACTCCCTCATCCACTTCTCCCCCACTTACCTCTTAGACCTTGTCTCAGTTCTTCCCTGAGCTGTCCAAAATCATGACATGGCATGAAAACATTTACATGTGTCCTGGACCCCATCCCATCCCACCTCATCAAGGAATGTTCAGAAATCACCAACTCTTCCCTCAACTCTGTTTCAGTCCCACATTCACTCAAACTGGCTGCTGTCACTACCATCCTCAAAAAACCTGGAGCCCGCCTTTAGAGTCACCAATGACATCCTTCTCTCCGCAGACTCTGGCCACTTCACCATCCTCATCCTCCTGGACCTCACTGCAGCTTTCAACACTATCAACCACACCATTTTTCTCGCCTGTCTTGAATCCTCCCTCAACATCACTGGCACTGCACTCTCCTGGCTCAAATCATCACAGACTGACAACAATTCATCCATATCAACAACTGCACCTCCTCCACCGCTCCCAAGGCATCCCCCAGGGTTCAGTACTTGGTCCTCTCCTCTTCATACTCTACCTGCTTCCCCTTGGCAACATCATTCGCCACCATGGTCTCCACTTCCATTGTGTAACCCGGGCGTAAAATGCTGTTATGACATCACGTCACGCCGTTATGCCGCTACGTCATCACGGAGCGCCAGGTAACATAACTCAGTTGTGGCTTGTTGCCGGTAGTGACAGAGGAGCACGCTGGGGAGCACGCCGGAGAAATGTTTGCTGCAGGAGCTGATTGCCGGAGCCGCTGAGCATTTGAACCGGAGCCGCTGAGCGTTTGACTCAGAGCCGTATGCGTTTGAATCGCGGAATTGGTGAATCGAGCCGACGCTATTTATTCAAACAGCGTTAGCTTAGCCTAGCCGCTACCTGTTGGTTGGTGTGGTTAATAGTGTTCAGAGAACAGTGCCTAGTTCTCTGAATGTGTCCTGCCACATGATGAATATTTTAATATAGCAAATATTATGTTATTTATTCTCATTGATTTATATATTATGAATTGATTATATTGTACAATATTGGTATTATTGATTATTGATATACTGCTATTTATTTAATACAATCTGTGTTAATTGGTATTAAGTAGTATTTCTGAATTGTTGTGTGCACACTGAATATTTAATTGGACCTGTTTTCTATACAGGTTGATGGCAAGCTAAGAGTCTGAGCCTGGGAGGAACCAGCTGAACCTTCCCTGCTCTAGTCGGGCTGGTAGGAGGCTCTATTGTGCAGCTCTTAACTTTTGCCCTCCTTACAACTCACTAACAGCCCATACATCCACTACATCCATTCACTTCCCAATACGGACTTTCCCCCCCCCTTTCATTGGACACTCAACCGTTGGGCCGTTGTGTCGTGGTTGTGCCTTGCCATCACAGGCAAAGCCTGAACTCCCTTTTTTCTGGGCAATCATGGACTATATGTGCACTGCAAAGTCATCTACTGCTTAATGATAAAATGAACTGTATATATTGTGTATTTCTGTGAATGGCCATTCGTATTCGTATTCGCATTTATATTTGTACTTTTATTCTATTCATTGTTGTAATATTTAATGGTATTATGGGTCACAATTACATGGTGTTGTTAAACCTAAACTGTGTCCAGTGTCTCACTCTCCACTCCTAGAGTTCAACCTAGTCTTCTGAACCTAGCCCAAATAATGATCTGTGTAGCTATTTGTACCTGAGCTGTGCTTACTAGGTTAGCGTGCATGTTACAATTGCTATGCTGACGATGTGCAGCTTTATATCCCCACCAAATCCATCACCTCTGCCACTCACTCCACTCTCTCCAACTGCCTCACCGATATCAAATCCTGGATGCGCACTAACTTCCTCAGACTCTGTAACTGTCACAAATTAGGCTTGATCATCATCAGTCCCAAATCCAAAACCACTGACAGTTTCTGCCTCCCCATTGACAACTCCACCCAGTCTCCATGTACCGGTTCCACAGCGCATTCAGTTCAAAATCCTCCTTTTCACACACAAAGCCCTCCGTAACCAGGCCCCTTCCTACCTCACTGACTTGTTCCATCACCACAATCCATCCCGCAGCCTCCGTTCATCTGATGCAAACCTCCTGACTCCACCACCCAGGACCAAGCACCGAACCTGGGGCGACTCTCTCCCCAAACACATCTGTGACTGTATCAACCTTCCAACATTCAAATCCCTGACAAAAACACACCTTTTTAAAATTGCTTTTAATGTTTAGCTTAGTCCAATTTTTTTGTTTGATTTGAAAGTGTCTTTGAGGGGGCTGGAACTACCAGCTGACTTTAGGCGAGAGGCTGACACCTGGACAAGTAGCAAGCTCACTGCAGGGCACATAGAGACAAACAACCATTCACACCTATAGACAATTTAGAGTCACCAGTTAACCAATTAAGTGCATGTCTTTGGACTGTGGGAAGAAACCGGAGTACCTGGAGAGAACCCACGCAAACACGTAAAGAGAGAAGAGAACCCACATGCAAACATGCAAAGGGTCCGAAGATCGAAGCCGGACTGCTAACTGCTGCTAACTGCTAACCACGGCTCCACCATGCCGCACCTCTTTCCAATATATTGTGCACAATAGCTCTCTACTATTGAAGGAAAGCTTTCACGTTTCTTTTTCTTTTCTTGCTTCTCGTGGAAATGATTATGGCATACAATGCCTTCATGACACTGATAATCTCTTAATAAATAAGTGATTTTATATTATCTGACCCAGTTCACTGATGCGTTGAGGGCTATTGCTCGAACTGCAGTGTTTCCGAATGGGGGATCTATTTTTGCGGAGGATGAGTACAGGGGAGTGACTTGGCTCTCGTTTCCAACGGTCCCTCTGGCTGTATGTAGCCCTCCTCCGACCCCGTGACACTGACCGCGAGTGTGACCTCCGTGATCTCCGGCCTCCAGACCTGCACAGACAACATGCAGTTAAATTAATTTTTAATTAACTGCTAGAACATATCTGCATCCAAAATAAAAACAAAACCACAAAGTGACTATACTCAAATTTAATTCTTAGTTCAGCACTTAACAGTGGTTAGAATAGAGAAATCACTGTGATTGAAAGAAAAATGCTAAATTTTGGTGTGTCGCAGGGACTTTCTAATTTACACTTCGGGCCAGTCTGCAAAATATCTCTCTCAGCACTCACTTCTCCAGTAGAAGAAACAGTTATAATAAAATGTTGGGTTCAATTGCAAAAACAAGGAACCAGACCTGCTATAATACCATAACCATAAGGTAGGGCTGGGCGATAAATCGATTTTATCAATTAATTCGAATTCATGATTTAGGACGATGTTCAAAAATGAAAATCGATTTTCACTTTAACTAGAGTAATTACGGTACAGCTCCCTCCAGTAACGCCGGCCCCTCCCCTGTGCGAGACAATGTCTTCTCCTCAGAGACCGGCAAAACGTCAACATGGCAACACATGCTAATAAGAGTGACGAAAACTTCGTCCCCAAAAAAGGCTCCGTCTCCTCAGTGGTATGGAAGTGGTTCGGTTTTACAGCAGCAGACACCATTTTTTCAAGAGTCACCTTTATTTTACAAAAAGTGAAGATTGGTGAAAATTAGGTTTGCACTTCAAGCCCAATAGGGAAATTCATAATTTCATAAAATTCATAATTTTTTTTGTGTCAAATAAAAACAAAGCTTATTTGAATGATTTCCTTGTTGTTCCTTTCCTCGTTTCTAGTTTTTAAGAAAAAAATATCACCCAGCCCTACCATAAGGTAGTTGCCATTCACAGAAAAAAAAATGGGGACAAAACATTTTAAAACTTCACTGAGTACAATGTGTAGTGCAGTAGAATCATTCAGTTGTCAGTTGACAATATTTTCAATCGTACCTCTAAAATATTCTGATAATATTGAAAATGCCGTGCTGACAAAAATTCCACCGACTCTGGGCATTGTCATTACAAGAGGGAACTTGAGGTATTTCTATTTCTAGAAGGCTATTTCTTATTTCACCATTTTGATTTTACTGAATTCTCTACTTTGTTTTAGTGTTCTAGTATTCCCAGACACTCTACCTTGACCTTGATCTCTTCCTTTTTGAAAGGCTCCTGGATCTGGATCCCCTCCTGTGGCTCCTGCATGGTGACATGGATTGTTTCTGCCTCTTTGATGACTTTCCTTCTTTTTTCTTCAGTGGGGACTTAGATGGTTTCCTCTTCTTCTTTGCTGGTAATTTGACATTGGTAGCAAATGACCTGGGGTATTCTGTTCCTTTAAGCTGAGGGAAGCTGGGCTCAGTGCTCTGGTCAGGTTCAGTTGATATGGACTGGTTTAGTACAAACTGTGATGCACCAGAACCTGGAGGGATGACAAGACAGTAAGTAATGTAACTAATGTTAGTTGCTGCTGAGCAGCAAACATGCAGAGAGGACGAGCGGTTTCACAGCACACCAGCTCCAGACAGTTCTACTCACAATTCTCTTACTATTACAGCTGACATTATAACAGCACTCCTAGAAAGAATAAAGTAAACTGAATGTCCACAGTCAAATCCTGGTAAATGGTAAATGGACTGTACTTATATAGCGCCTTTCTAGTCTTCCGACCACTCAAGGCGCTTTACAGGACATATCTCATTCACCCATTCACACACATTCACACACTGATGGCATTAGCTGCCATGCAAGGTGCCAACTGCTAGCTTTTAGGAGCTAACCATTCATACACATTCACACACCGATGTGAGCAATTTGGGGTTCAGTATCTTGCCCAATAGTATCTTGACATGCAGACTGGAGGGGATCGAACCGGGGATCGAACCGCCGATCTTCTGATTAGTGGACGACCCGCTCTACCTCCGAGCCACAGCCGCCCCAGGAATTCCTGGCAGGAATATATGAAATTATTGTTGTGTGGCTCAGTCTGAGCCACTTTGTCTCCCATTTGTTATAACCCAAAAGGAGACCTGGGAATGAAACCCAACAATCAATCTATCTTACCATAATATTGACTTATAGACTGAGTGTTAACAGTTTTCTTTCCACAGTAGGGTTGTTGAGTAGGGTTGCAAAATTCTGGGAATTTTCAAAGTTGGAAACTTTCCATGGGAATTAACAGGAATTTACAAAATTGAAGGCTGGTCTTTAAGAGGGAACTTAAATATAGTTGGGGAAAATACATTTTATCATAACCTTGACAAAAACAACCAGATTTCATGCACCTGCATCTATGCTATTCCTCACATGCACTGTGCATTCCTCCATCACATGTACAGATGATTTCTAGAACCCTGGACCATAATTTTGAGCCCAGAGCATGAGACTATTGAAGCCAGGATTACATAAAGTGAGGTAAGTTTTGATGACATTATGGGGTAAATATATTTGATGTACGGTATTAATGTTTAACTTGCATGTAACACATGAAAATGTATCCATACAGTAGATAGCTAGCTGATAAGTTAGATCCTAAATGATCATTTCAATGATCATTTATGTGGCTCTTAACATGATGCTAGCTTACCGCCAATTACTAAATTACCCCCAATATCTAAATCTAAATTCTATCTAAATTATCCCCATAAATTTCCATAATTCCCATAGAAAGTTTCTGATTTGGAATATTTCCCCAAAATTGCCAGCTTAACATCTCATGGAAAGTTTCTGAAAATTTACAGGCAATTTACCAGGAATTTTCCACCCCTTTACAACCCTAGGTATGAGCACTACATTGGGGCTGCTGTGGCTAAGGAGGTAGAGCGGGTTTGATCCCTGGCTCCACCGGTCTGCATGTCGAAGTGTCCTTGGGCAAGATACTGAACCCCAAATTGCTCCCGAAGGCCGCACCATTAGTGTGTGAATGTGTATACATGGTGAGCTCCTAAAACTGATGAGCCGTTGGCAACTTGCATGGCAGCTAATGCCATCAGTGTATGAATGTGTGTGAATGGGTGAATGAGATATGTAGTATAGAAGTGTTCTGACAGGGTTTATGCAGGAATCCGGAGGTTAAATTTAATACCTTTTTAATACGTTTTAAATATTTTTTTAAAACCTCAACGCAACTTTCCTCTAGTCATATAGCAAAAACAGGATTGATAAATGGGAGGTCACGCGCAATCCCTTAATCCCTTAGTTATTGCCATGCAATAGTGTGCATGCGCTCCTATTTATCACTCCAGTCAACAACCTCCTTGAAAACCGTATCATGAAACCAGTAACCTTAAACAGTTTTGTCTTTCCCACATGCAAATGTTTTTGCTATTTCTGAATCAAGAAACATAACTTGAAACAGAGATTCATTTGAACTGAGAGAGTGGTGCTTGTCTCGTCCTGAGATTCCCAGGCCCAGCAGAAGATGCAATGGCTGCAGTGGAAGTTTGTCTGGTGGCGGTGATCTCAGAAATGGCCTCTGTGAACTCTAAACGACGGAAATAGCGACAGAGAACTCTAAGGCATGAACTACATAGAGCAATCCTGAGTCTACCGCTGTGTGGTATGGAAAATAGGCCTACTTTACAGTCTATGCACTAAATTCTGGCGAACTTTTAACAAACAAACTTACAACAAATCACGTGCAATTCTTTAAAAAAAAATAATACCTCGTAATCAGACATTTAATACTTTTTAATACTTTTTAAGGGCCTTAATTTTCACTAAGTTGATTTATTACCTTTTAATACTTTTTAATACCCCGCGGACACCCTGATTTGAGTGGGAGCTGAGTGAACGGTCAGGTCAATTCAGTCCTCCAGTATATTTTGAGATTTAATAGTGAATAAGCCCATTAGTAGCGTTTGTGAAATAGAAGCTCACTAAAGGGAACACAATGTCGACACCAAGAGTCCATAGACAAGGAAACCACAAAAAGAAACCGATCAACAACCAAAAGGATCCTAAAATGCCAGCCCCGGCTAGCAACAAGCCAGAGCTAACCCCTGTAATGGCTGCTAACGACACTACAGACATCCGAACCGCCGTCTTGGTTCTCAGCTGAAATGCAAAAGTTTGCGGCAACAATTCAAACTTCCATCACGACCCGATTACACCAAATTGACGCCGCATTGGAAAAGATGAGTGAAGCCATACACTCGACCAACGCGAAAGTTATCGCACTGGAAGCCAAATGCTCCGACTACAAGCACTGTGGACCTACGCCAAGGGCTGGCAGGGACGTTCGGGACATTCATTTATTCATTTATACGAAAACACACAAAACCCCATGACACTCGGGGTGATGGTAATTATAAAAGAGATCGTCTGTCAGGTTAAGTTTTGTGAATACTTATATATATCTGAAAGACCATGCTGCCGGACTGGGCTTTGATTCTGGTGTTAATCAAAGGACAAGCTATGTTTAAGTCAGTTTATAGTAGACGGACCCCTCCTTTCTTTACCATTTATAATCTGCTCGGCAGCCGCACTACTTAGCTGTCCAGTTAGTGGCAGGGTCTATATATTTTCTGTACCTTTAGACGCAATTACAAAGATATATTCCCACATATTCCACTAGACAGGTTTTGAATATAACCTACATCTCCCAATGTGATGATGTGAATGGGGATTTCTTGGATTATTGTTATTATTGATGTTGTTATACTGTTCGGGTTGATTGACAACTATCAAAAGGTCAATTCATCCGCCGTTCTTAATTGTCAAGGGAGAGATTTGCATGCATGTACCTTTACTGGACGACTGACGAGAGCCTAATGATGTTTGTGATGCTCTCATCACCGTACAAGTTCAACGTAGGTAAGAGGACCTCGGTAGGGAAAGAAGGGATTTTAACCAGATGTTCTTCTCTTCCTATACCTCGTGAGCTAGAGGAGTGGCCTTACTAATTAATAAAAAAATCCCTTTCTGATTGATTTCCACCTATAAAGACAAAGGAGGGCGATGGGTTGTTGTTCAAGGCTCCATTTTCTCCCAATCCATCACTCTACATTGTGTTCCAAATTATTAAGCAAATATGATTTCAATTAAACAAACATTTGATTTTTAGTATTTCAATGAAAGTTTTCAATTGTGCGTCTTCCCCTGTCTGTTTAGATGACACTGACATCAATCTCAGACAGGTTTGGTAATTTGTTTGCCAAGTGAGCCTAATTAACAGGAAACTACTAAAGGCGGTTGTTCCACATTATTAAGCAAGTCACAGGTTTCATGCAATATGGGAAAAAAGATCTTTCTGCATATAAAAAGTGTGAAATAGTGCAGTATCTTGCAAAAGGTATGACAACACAGGATATTTCACAAAAAATGAAGAGAGATAATCGAAATGTGAGAAAGTTTGTGTCTGATTCAGAGTGCAGATATCGTATTAAGAGAGTAGGTGCGAAAAAGCCACTGATGAGTAGCAAACAGGTATTTGAAGCTGCTGGTGCCTCAGGAGTCCCAAAAACCTCTTGATGCTGGATACTCCAGAGGCTTGCAGATGTGCATAAAGCTGTATTTCGGCCACCTTTAAACAATTCCCACAGGGAAAAAGGACTGCAGTGGGCTCAGACATACATGAGGACTAATTTTCAACCATTTTATTCACTGATCAATGCATTGCTACACTGGATGGTCCAGATGGATGGAGTTCTGGGTGGTTGGTGGATGGCCACCATGTCCTAACAAGGCTGCAACGTCAGCAAGGAGGTGGTGGAGTGATGTTTTGGGCTGGAATCATAGGAGGTGAGTTGGTAGGGCCCTTTAAGGTGCCTGAAGGTGTCAAAATGACCTCTACAAAATATGTGGAGTTCCTAACTGCCCATTTCCTACCATGGTATAAAAAGAAGAACTTTGCCTTCTGGAATAAAATCATTTTCATGCAAGACAACGCACCATCCCATGCTGCAAAAAGTACCATTGAGGCCTTGGCTGCTCTGGGCATAAAGGAAGAAAAAATCACGATGTGGCCACCATCCATCATCCACTGACATCAACCCTACTGAGAACCTGTGGAGCATCCTTAAAAGGAACCTCTATGAGGGTGGGCGGCAGTTCACCTCAAAACAGCAGCTCTGGGAGCTGATTCATCAGAGGAAATACAGGCAGAAACTGTACATGGACTTACAAATTCAATTGATGAGAGAGCTGTTAAGGTGATATCAAAGAAGGGCTCCTGTGCTAATATGTAACTCCATCTGTAAATTGTTTGTTTATGATTGAAATAGCTTTGATATGAGAATAATTACCCCCTAATGCAAAAAAATACAGAAAAAAAAACAGATTTCTGTTTTCAGTCCTTTAGAAACTATTTTAGTGTTTTCAAACTCTGTTTTGCATAATAATTTGGAACACTGCATTTTGAGTTATTTTGAAAAAAATGCCAATGTCATCATTAGTAATTTTGTTGAATAAAATCCAGATTACGATATGATTGTCGAGGAACAGAAAATCCTATTGACTACCAATTATATAGATTATTATATATATATATATATATATATATATATATATATATATATATATATATATATATATATATGCACCCAATTATGCTGATCCCCAGTTTTTCCACAACATTTTCTTCAACCTAACCAGCCCCCCTGGTGAAACTTTTATTAGGGGGGGGTTTCAATCTAGTACTCGATCCTATCCTACACAGGTCATCAACTAAGACGACTAACAGACGACGTTGAAAACAGAGCTCCGAAACTTTGGGACATATGGCGTATGCAGAAATTATGTAGTTCATACAGACCGATTTCACTTTTATCTACAGATTATAAAATATTCTCTAAAATACTCTTGTAACGATTAGGAAAACACATCCCAGATTTAATTAATTTAGACCAAACTGGATTCATTCAGAATCACTCCCCAATCGATAATGTCAGAAGACATCATACATGCCTCTGAAACAGATAACTCTCCAACAATAGCCGTGTCTCTAGACGCAGAGAAAGCTTTTGGCCGCGTAGAATGGCCTTATCTTTATGAGGTAATAAATAGAATGATTTTTGGCCCCACTTTCTGTAAATTGGTTAAGATGTTATACAGATGCCCAATGGCTCAAATTCAAACAAATGATGTTTCTTCTAAAATTACTCTCTCACTCTCCACAAGACAAGGTTGTGGTCTCTCGCCCTTGTTATTCGCACTAGCAAATGAACCGCTAGCGGTGGCAATAAGATCACACCCATCAATTAAAGGGAAACAGATAGGAGGGGCCACTCATAAAATTTCGCTATATGCGGACGGTGTCCTAATGGAACGGAACCTGGGTCATCAATACATATAAGATAAATCTCAATAAAAGTGTTGTCATGCCACACAGCTGGGACTAAAATATCGAGACACAATATACCCTTTCAATGGAGTCAAGAGAAATTAACATAGCTCAACAGGTAGGCGAACCTTCCTTTGTCTTTGATAGGTCATATCAATTGTATTAAAATGAATGTCCTGCCAAAATTTCTCTTTCTGTTTCAAATGCTACCCGTTGT
The DNA here is from genome assembly GCA_946959425.1 of Argyrosomus regius. NCBI lineage: Eukaryota > Metazoa > Chordata > Actinopteri > Sciaenidae > Argyrosomus > Argyrosomus regius. The sequence goes on from OX336905.1 coordinate 14,940,825, forward strand.
TATACCTAAATACTTTTTTGGACAGCTGAACTCAACGGTGTCTAGGTTTATATGGAAGGCTAAGACCCCCAGAATTAAGTTAAAAGTACTTCAAGGGGGGGCGCTAGCGAGCGACTGATGGAGTAAGACGCGTAACTCGGAGCTCCTGCAGAGTAGTTAATAATTTCATAATTAAATGACATTTAATCTACAAATTACATTCAACACACTACAAAACCTTCATTAGTGCATTGGAGGAGGACCCAAAGTAAGTCCAAGCGAAGTCGATGGCGTCAAATCTTCGAAAATATAAATTTGACGGTGCGTCCACTACAAGGCCCAACACCTCCTCGGGTAAGAGTTCAGGTAACCCCACCTCAGCCACGCCCGATCCCGCGAACACACCGACCATGGACATCACAGCAATCAAGACTTATATCCTCTCCTCACTGAGAAAAGACATATCCGCGGTAATAAGAGAGGAATTGAAGAGCGCCTTGGCAGACGACTTTGAGTCTATTAAGAGGGAAATTATGGCAGTGAGAACTGAATAAGCTAACAACACTACGGCTATTCACTCTGAGCTCGAGCACGTGAAGGCTAATGTTGGAGCTGTTGAGGAGGGACTATCAACATGGACGGACGTGGTCGTGTCAACACAACGCACAGTAAAAGACCTGGAGAAGTTGGTGGATGATCTAAGAGAAAAGTGTGAGGACTTGGAGGGGAGAATGAGGAGAGGCAATATTCGGATCACAGGAGTCGTCGAGCAGCCGGGGTCCAGCTCGCCCGCAGCAGTCGCAAAACTCCTTAAAGAAGTTTTTCAGCTGGACAAAGAAGTGATGGTCGAGCGCTCTCACCGCAGCCTGGTACAGAGAGGAGCGGGAGGCAGGCCTCGCGTAATCATCGAAAAACTACATAACGAAGGAGACGCCATGGCAATACTGAGGAAGGCCCGGGACCGAGGCAGCGGACTCCAATACGACGGAAACACGATTGCTGTATTCCCAGACTACACAGTCAACGTCGCCAAAGCCAGAGCGGCCTTCAAAGATGTCAGGAAGATGCTGCGGGGGAGACCGGGAGTCCGCTTTGGAATATTCTTCCCTGCTAGATTTCGCATTTCCCACAACAACGAGGAGAAGGAGTTCCTGGATGCTACTGAAGCTATGGACTACGTGAAGAAAAAAGTCATCCCAACAGCGGAGCCAAAGAACTGACTGTGCCCTTATTCAACACGGGAGGTAACACTTGATCACATCCTGTGATGTTTCAGATAGTTGACAGTCAATATGAGTATTATATGTCTCAGTACTGTGTTTGATATGTTTAGTTTTGGCATAGTAGTACAGTAGGCCCAGGTCTTCCCTGGTTGCCCGTCTACCGGTGTGCCTTGTACGATCAGGTGTTTTTTGTTTTGTTTTGTTTTTTATGTTCTCACGCGCGTGCATGGCACATAGAAGTAAGTAAGTGAGCGGGAGACCTCATAAGTACACTGGAGTGGCCTTGTTCTCTAAGTCTTCATCTCATCTATCCATAATATTATTGTTACATTCGGTTTATAAACAATGCATAACAATTATGACTACATATACTTTATGGGAAATTTGGTTATAGGGTCTTTGATACACCGCCTACTCTGTGTGTTTAACAAGTGATTGGTATCCTGTTTGGCTATATGTCCAGGCAAAGGCGAACACCTTTAAATACGGTTCGCAAAGCTGCACGTTCTGACCCGCAGCCCGGGACCCTGTCCCAAAAGCCTAACCCAACAATGCTGGTTGAGTTCATGGTTCTTTCAACCTCATGGTTCGTTCTTTCTATGCAGATCCCTCTGTTCCCCAGGGATCCTAATGCAAAAATGAGTGTTACCGGGGAATTGTTCTTTCCCCCTGTTCCAACACAAACGGTATATGATAATGCTTGAATTGAAGTATAAGTGTACTGCTGTTTTCACTTATGGATATTTGGGTTTATGTTCTTTCTTTAGGTTCTTTTGTTTTTGTTTGTTTGTTTTCTCTCTCTGTCTTTTTTCTTTTCTTTTCTCCCCTACATCAACCTTATTCACTAACACCCACCCTATCATATGCAGGAACTGTATAGTTTTGTACGTCCCATTTGGGACCTCCCCTCCTCACCTGCCCCTTTACCTACCAGTATATTATTTGAAGGCAAAGGGCTATGTTTTTCCATATTCTGATGCTTAGTCATGGGATCACTGAAGGTTATAAGTTATAATGTCAAGGGTCTTAACAGTCCCATAAAGAGAAAGAAAATCCTTAATCAATTAAAAAGGGCAAACTGTCAGATAGCCTTCTTGCAAGAAACCCATTTATCAGAAATAGAACATGATAAACTCAAAAAATCCTGGGCAGACAAAACATTCTACTCGTCACATCAATCAGGTAGAAAAAGAGGAGTTTCCATATTGGTGCACAGACAGGTTAATTTCACACACACTAGCGTACATAAGGACTCTGAAGGGAGATTTGTTTTAGTAAATGGATCTATTGATGGCATACAAGTCTCACTGATGAACATATACGCCCCAAATGAGGATGAGCCCAGTTTCATTACTACAGTCTTTGCCACAATATTACAGCATAGCTCTGGTATTCTACTGATGGGAGGGGATTTCAACTGTGTCATGTCTCAACATATGGATAGACAACCACCATCAAAAACACCTATTTCGGGGGGCGCTATTGAGCAGAGCATGGAGTAGGACGCTTTTTATTGGGGCTCCTGCAATAATAGCAATAATTCTTGACTAAAACAGCCACTCCAACTGGAAAATAAGTAATTAAACTACAAAGGTTATCGTTGGGATACTAATGACCGAGTAGAGTAGTGATATCAGTCTGCATGGCGGAAAAGTTAAATAAATACAAGTTCGGGCCTAATGCGCCTCGGCCTGCAAGAAGCACGAGGCAGACTATGCTTACGCCAGGTAACCCAGACCCACCCTCGCCCACCCAGACAGAAACATCAGGGATGGCAGCTGACGAATTTAAAGCGGACATTGTATCATCCATAAGGGGAGAGATCTCCATAATTATCAGAGAGGAACTCAAGAGTGCGTTGGCGGACGATTTCAACGCCCTAAAGTCGGAACTACAGGCGATGCGGTCGGACATAGCTAACAACACAGCCGCAATCCGCACAGAAATTGAGCATATGAATGTGGACATTCTGGACATGAAAGGCGGACTCCTGCTAGACTCCGCGTTTCGTATAAGGATGAGGACAAGGAGTTTCTGGACCCTTTGAAGGCCATGGAGTTCATCCAGACGAACGTTATCCCATCCACAGAGCCTCAGGTCTGAACGTATCCATACATGTATGGATAATAACAGTAAGGTGAACGCTATACTATCATTACTAAAGCTAATACTTAAATATCACCAGTTATATCCCAGTAATAACTCACCTGTTGCTCCAAGTTTTCAGCTGTAGGCTATATTGCATTCTGTAGCCTACTTAATTGAGAATCTTCTTCCTATGAGAGACAGTTTAATACTTGGCTATTACATAAGTTAATACATCTCTGCTACTTCTCATTACTATACCTTGGAAAGTGCAAATTTAATATTTTCAATAATTATGTTGATCTCAACTTTGTGTGTAATTTGAGTTGCTATACTATAATAAGGAGTTGCTGGAACTGTAATAGGACTTGCAGGAGCTCAAGATCTGATTTTTTTTTTTAAATACTTTTATTCTTTTTCTCCGTTCTAGTGCACCCCAAGCACAGTCAAATTCAACCTAGACGTGCACACTTGCTGCTTCCTTTTGCGGCTAGGGACTTGGTCCCACCATTGTTTTACCAATGTTAGCTAGCTGTAGTTCCGTTAGCTATCTTGTTCTTTTGGTTGTTATGGTCCCTCTGTTCGTTGGGGACCCTGTGACAAACACCGTGACAACAAGGGCACCAACTTTTCTCTACATCAGGATTCTAACTGATTCTATTAATGATGGAAATTTTAGACACAGCTGTAGTTATTTCCTTTTCCACTCCCTTTGTACCCAATCAATATTACCGCTTCCCATGACCCACATAACAATGCTGACGAGTTTTGTGCAAAGTGTTTACTTTTGCATCATAGATAATGGACACACTAAAAGTCATAAGCTACAACGTTAAGGGTCTTCATAATCCTATCAAGAGAAAGAAAATTTTGCGTCAGTTGAAACAGGTTAATTGCCAGATAGCATATCTGCAGGAAACCCACTTACCTGATGGGGAACATGAAAAGTTAAAAAAGTCATGGGCGGATAAAGTATATTATTCCTCACACCGTTCCGGGAGAAGTAAGGGGGTGTCCATACTTATACATAGACAAATCAACTTCACACAAACATTGGTGCACAAAGACACTGAAGGGAGATATGTCTTGGTCAATGGATTAATTGATGGTATAGAGGTATCCCTTTTAAACGTATATGCACCCAATGAAGACGAGCCAGGCTTTATCAGAACACTGTTTGATATAATATTACAGCATAGCACTGGACTATTGTTGATGGGAGGAGACTTTAATTTTGTGATGTCACAGTTAATGGATCGGCAACCTGCCTCGAAAGCTCCCTTGTCTAAAATGAGCAGAATGCTTAAACATCTATCCACAGAGTCAGGTCTTGTGGATGTATGGAGGAGCAAATTTCCAAAAAGTAAAGATTTCACTTTCTACTCAAATAGACACATGTCCTATTCAAGGATTGACTACTTTTTCACACCTAAGCACGAGTCTTATAGGATAGTAGATATTGAGATATTACCTATTACAATCTCAGACCATGCACCCACAGCGCTTAAGTGGAACATAGGCCACAGACCAACCTCCAAGCAATGGAGGCTTAATGCATCTCTTCTGAACGATAAAGAATTTGTCTCCTTCATCACAGCGGAGTTTAAGGAATATTTAAACACCAATACCTTGCCTGAAACATCACCGTTAATACTGTGGGATTGTGCCAAAGCATATATCAGGGGCCGAATCATTTCATTTTCATGTGCCAGGAAAAAACAAAAAGAGTCTAAACAGAGAGAACTGGAGGATAAAATAAAAGAGCTTGAACAAAAACACAAAAAATCGGCTTCAATCACTATCTTAAGTAATTTGAATACAGCTCGTAGAGAACTTAATAGTTTACTATCGGACAAAATTGAGGGAACACTGAGATTTACCAATCAGCGATACTATGAATATGGCAATAGGGCGAGTAGATTATTAGCATTTAGTTTAAGAAAACAGCAAGCATCTAATACGGTGCAGAGAGTAAAGTTGCAGGACACCTTTGTTACAAAACCTGATAAAATAGCAGAATCCTTTGCAGAGTTTTATAAAGGTTTATATAAGAATACAGACACCTGCTCGGATGATGTGAAACTTGCAGAGTTTCTGAACCAAATAAAAATGCCTGAACTGACAGAGTCTGCAGCAGAGGAGTTAGATAGGCCAATTGAAGAATGGGAGATCAAGCAGGTGATTTCATCTCTCAAAAACAATAAAAGCCCAGGTCCAGATGGATATATTAATGAATTTTACAAGACATTCAAAGATTTGCTATCACCGTTGTTACTAAAGGCATACCGGCATGCACTGGAGTCAAAAATTATGGCACCATCCTGGAATGAGGCAACTATAGTGGTGATAAATAAGGAGGGTAAAGATCCCACTGAATGTCAGTCTTACAGACCAATATCACTGCTGAATGGGGACCTGCGTATATTAACAGCGGTCCTGGCCAGGCGAGTTAATCAGATAATCACCCAAATAATCCATCCTGACCAGACTGGATTCATCACTGGGAGATATTATGGAGATAATATACGCCGCTTACTAAACATAATATCTCATCAACAAGACAGGAAGTTAGAATCAGCAATTATATCCTTAGATGCCCAAAAGGCATTCGATCGTGTATCATGGCAGTATTTATTTCAAACATTAAAGCGACTTGGATTTGGCCCTAACTTTATAACTTGGATACAAACATTGTACTCGTCACCACAGGCTGCTGTCAAAGTTAATGGTTGTAGATCAGAGCGATTCACTTTGGAACGTGGGTGCAGACAGGGCTGTTCTCTGTCACCCTTGCTATTTGCTATTAGTATCGAACCCCTGGCCCAACTCATCAGAGATGATAATGATATAAAAGGAATTGTAATTAATAAAGAGGAACACAAATTATCGCTTTATGCTGATGATGTAATTCTGTATCTGACAAAACCTGCATTAACGATACCACATTTAAAAAGACAAATTTCCATGTTTGGATTCTATTCAGGATACAAGGTAAATGTGGAGAAAACTATAGCTATGGATATAAATGGCACGATCCCGAATAGTGTAAAGCTTCAGAGTGGATTTAAATGGTCCGTGGAAGGTATTAAATACCTAGGTATATACATTCCCCCATCTCTGCAGAATCTGTTTAATGCTAATTATAATAAGATAATTCGGAACATTAATAATGATTTAGAACGGTGGTCTATGCTCCCCCTGTCTCTGCTGGGGCGCGTTGAAAGTATCCGTATGAACATCCTACCCAGATTACTCTACTTATTTCAAATGTTACCTATAGAAATTCCAAAATCTACATTCGATAATTTGGAGAAAATGATGTCAAAATTTATATGGCAAAAAAAGCGCCCCAGAATTCGACTTAAAACCTTACAGTTATCTAAATTAAATGGCGGTCTTAAACTCCCAAATCTAAAATATTATTTCTGGGCTGCACAAATGAAGCCTATGATAGTGATGCTTCAGAACAATTTAGACACACGTTGGCTTAACATAGAAAAAAGTCTATGCTCGCTAAAATCTCTGCAAGATCTACCCTTCCTGGATGCTCCCATAAAGGAAATGGCAATTTGGACTAAGAATACTCTTAAAATTTGGATTAAAGTACAGTCAACTTTTGGACTACCGAAACAAATATCACCATTAATCAGCATTGGATCTATGAAGAGCTTCACACCTAATAATTTGGATATCGGCTTCAGAAGGTGGTCAGAGTATGGCCTGGTTTATCTGCATCAGTTATTTAATTCTGGTAATCTAAGAACATTTGAGCAGTTGAGAAATGGTTATGGTCTTCCTAAGACGGATTTCTATCGATATCTGCAACTTAGAACATTTCTGACAGGGCACAAGGAATGGGGAAAACTCAAAAAAAACTTCTCCTATAGAACAGTTCCTAATAGAAATACAAACAGGAAATGGAGATGAAAAAATGATTAGTAGATTCTACAATATATTTTTATCCATGAATACACACAATTCCTTACAGATAAAGCAGAGATGGGGGGCAGAAATGGATATGGTTATATCGCAGGACACATGGGAGGAGGTCTGCAGTGAGGCACACCTGGTCACAAGTTCAAATACATGGAGGGAGTTTAAGTGGAAAATAATTGTTAGATTTTTCAGGACTCCAGAAATAGTATCTAGAATGAGCCAGTCACACCCCAGCTCATGCTGGAGGAACTGTGGAGCACATAATGCCAATCATACCCATATATTCTGGTGTTGTCCCAAACTAAAGACATTCTGGGGAGAGGTATTTGATGCTCTTAAAGAGGTTTTCCAACAGGATATACCTCGAGATCCTACTGTGGCTCTATTAGGAGTGATGCCTAAAGGATTGAATGGGAGATCCAAGAAATATCTTTTAAATATATTACTTACAGCAGCACTGAAGTGCATAACTATTAGATGGCTGAAACCAACCCCCCCTTCATATAACACATGGATACAGAAGGTTTGGGACCTTTATCAGATGGAGCACATTACATATTTACTAAGGATCCAAAAGTCCATCTTTACTAAGCGGTGGAGTCCTGTCGTGTCTCTATTAATACAATAAATCTGTTTGGCCTCCCTCCCCTACCACCTATTTGTACATAATCCACACAGCACCTCACAATGTGTTAGTGTAAATCTTGCTGGTTTCCTGACTGTCGGGTTATAGATCATGCTATGAAGCGGACAATTTTGAGCTGGGCCTGATTGCTTATTTTGTATATGTGCTTGTGTATATATGAATGTCTGAAAGTGTATATTTGATATAATATATTTAATTGACTTAATGCGGAGTGGATATTTCTTTCTGTTTTGCTTTTGGTTGTTTGTCTTAATTGCTTGTAATCTTAATTTGGATATAAAGTGTACAATTGTTGTCTACAGCTGGATAGAGGAAAGTGTAAATACTGAATTGTTGTCGCTGAAAAACCAATAAAAAAAATAAGTTTAAAAAAAAACAACAAAAAAAAAACACCTATTTCTCGAATGAGTAAAATACTCAAATACCTATCGAGCGAGTCAGGATTAGTGGACGTTTGGAGAACTAAATTCCCTAAAGGTAGAGATTTTACTTTTTACTCCCACAGACATTTGTCTTATTCGAGAATTGATCTTTTTTTCACCCCCAAAGCAGAGCTACATAGGATAGAGGACGTCAAGATTCTGCCAATAACAATATCCGATCATGCACCTCTTGCAGTTTCATGGGACATAGGACATAGATTAACAACCAAACAGTGGAGACTAAACGCATCACTTCTGAATGATAAAGAATTTACTACTTTTGTAATAAATGAATTAAAGGACTATCTCGATATGAACATCTCCCCTGAAATATCCCCCCTCATCCTATGGGACTGTGCTAAGGCATACATTAGAGGCCGCATCATCTCATTTGCAAGTGCAAAAAAAGGGATAGGGTAGCAAGGCAGCGTGAATTGGAACATAAAATAATACAATTGGAACGACAACATAAAAGAACACTAACTCCCAATCTGCTCAAGGAGCTCAAACAAGCACGGAGAGATTTAAACAGTCTGATTACGGAAAAGATTGAGGGTAACTTAAGGTTCACTAAGCAGAAATATTACGAAAATGGCAACAGAGCAAGTAAACTATTGGCTCTAAGACTTAAAAAACAACAATCCTCTAATATAGTACACAAATTAAAGTCTAGTAATTCAACACTCACAAAACCGGACGAAATTGCGGGGTCTTTTGCTGAATTTTACAAATCCTTATACACAAATACAGATACCTGCACTGACGATCAAGAATTGGCACAATTTCTTAAAGATATTAACTTAAAACAGTTATCCGAGCCGGAGGCAAAGGAACTAGATGAACCTATCAAAGAATCGGAAATACTACAGGCCATCTCTACATTAAAAAATGGCAAAAGCCCTGGACCAGACGGCTATATCAATGAATTTTATAAAACATTTAAAAAGACAGTGACACCCTTGCTGCTAAACGCTTACCATTATGCATTTCAATCTGGAACCCTGGCCCCCTCTTGGAGGGAAGCCACAATAGTTGTAATACATAAAGAAGGAAAGGACCATACCAAATGTGAATCATACAGGCCAATATCTTTGTTGAATACAGACCTACGTATACTAACATCCATATTGGCGGGGCGTTAATAAAATTATAACAAACATTATTCACCCAGATCAGACTGGGTTTATTATGGGAAGATACTATGGCGACAATATTAGAAGATTGTTAAATTTGATGACCCATTCAGAGACTAAAGGGAAGGAAGCAATGCTATTATCACTTGATGCCCAGAAAGCGTTCGACAGAGTATCCTGGCAATACCTTTTTCAAACATTGAAACGATTCCAATTTGGCCCTAAATTCATCAAGTGGACACAAATTTTATACTCCAATCCACAAGCGGCTGTTAAAGTGAACGGGTTTCTATCAGACCGATTCGCCTTGGAGCGAGGATGTAGGCAGGGTTGCCCTCTTTCGCCTCTATTGTTTGATTTAAGTATCAAACCATTAGCACAGCTTATAAGGGATGATAATAACATACAGGGACTGACAATAAACGGAGAACAACATAAGTTATCATTATACGCGGACGACGTGCTCCTGTATCTCGTTGAACCTACAATAACAATCCCACGTTTAAAGGACATTATCTCCACATTTGGGTATTTTTCAGGATATAAAGTTAATATAGACAAAACGATGGCCATGGATATAGGTAATACAATTCCCCAAACAGTCAAGGCCCAGAGTGGGTTTAAATGGCCCAAAGATGGAATTAAATATCTTGGCATCAAAATTCCGCCACTGTTAGAAAACTTATTTGACGTGAATTACAGAACCATAATACAAAATATTAGTAAGGAGCTGGACAGATGGTCGACGCTTCCCTTATCAATGGCAGGCCGCATCGAGTGTATACGTATGAATGTCCTACCTAAACTACTCTACCCATTCCAGATGCTGCCGGTAGACATTCCTAAATCTACATTTGATAAACTAGACAAGCTGATTTCAAAATTTATATGGCAATCAAAGGGTGCAAGACTCGCTATGTACAAGGTGGCTAGACATTGAGAAAAGTACATGCCAGCGGCCCCTACAGACTCTGCCTTTCTTAGATATCCCGCTCGGTGAGACTCAAATGAGCGAATGGACTAAGACCACATTGAAGATCTGGAGGAAAATAAAACTATCTTATGGGCTGCCCAAAGCAATCTCAGCATTAACCAACATTGGTTTTATAAATGGTTTTGTCCCCGCTCAGTTGGATTTAGAAAGTGGTCTGAACTCGGACTCACAAACCTACACCAACTTCACAAAGATGGGTGTTTCAAATCATTTGAACGGTTAAGAACGGAATTTACACTCCCCAATACAGACTTTTTCAGGTATTTACAACTAAGGGACTTTGTAACAAAGCATAGTGAGTGGACTAAAATCCTAGAGCCCACCCCGATTGAAGAATTCTTGATACAATTACAAACTGGTAGCAGAAATAAGAAAATTATCGGCCATTTTTACAAAATATTTTTAGATAGGAATCCCAATGAAACTTTTCAGATTAAAGAAAAATGGGAAAATGAAATGAACACAGTCATACAGCAAGACGAGTGGGAGGAAATATGTACAGAAGCACATCAAGTAACTAACTCTAATACATGGCGGGAATTCAGGTGGAAGGTAATAATAAGATTCTTCAGGACACCAGCGATCATATCTAAAATAGGACCCATGCATTCTGATAAATGCTGGAGAAGTTGTGGGACACACATTGGTAATCACAGTCATATATTTTGGACGTGCCCTAAACTGAAAAAATTCTGGGATGAGGTTTATGAGGCACTTGGAAATGTATTTCAGAAAAATTTTAATAAAGATCCCAAGATGGTAATGTTTGGACTAATACCAAATTACATAATTGGAAAAGGGAAAAAATACCTTTTACAGATACTACTGATTTCAGCTCTTAAATGTATTACAGTTAAATGGTTAAAACCTGACCCTCCAACATACAATATGTGGATTGAGAAGGTCTGGGAAATCTATCATATGGAACAAATAACTTATTCCTTGAGGCTTCAAAAAGATATTTTTGTTAACAGATGGAGATCTGCCATGACCATACTAATGCAGTAAAAGTCACGTTACCTCTATTTAATTTAATTTAATTTTATTTTATATTACTTCATTTCATTTTATTTATTTCCATCTACACTGCTTATTCAATTATCTATTGTTATGTTTGTATGTTACTCTTGTTTCATCATGTAACCTACACACGTTTAACCTGATGCTTGTACTCTAATGCTGTATTAAGCAGATCATAATTGAAAAACAGCAGACTAAATGTGAATTTGCATATATATGTCTGTATAAGCTTCAACAAATTGAAATAAAAATTAAGTGAAAAAAAAAAAAAAAGTACTTCAAGGAACACCGCAGGAAGGGGGATTGAAACTCCCCAACTTTGAAACTTACTACTGGGCAGCACAATGCCGGGCAGTCTGGGTATGGAAAGCAAACTTACAGCAACCCCCCTCTTGGCTACAGATGGAACAGCATGATATAAATTCTATGTGTCTTGCCTCAGTCCCATATGTTCCCTCACTCAAACAGCTTCATACGCTGACAACAAACACATTCATAAAACAAACCTATAAAACATGGTCTGGATTACGTAAAAAGACCCAAAAAGTGATCAACCCCTATATAACCTTACCCCCTTTCATACAAACCCCCTTCTACCTAAAGCTCTAAGAGATGGTATTACCCAAGTATGGTTCACAAAGGGCATCAAGACATTCGGGGATTTGTACAAAGATGGGGCCTTAGAGTCATTTGAAGATCTTACAGATAAATACAGCCTTGACCAGAGACACTTTTTCAAATTCCTGCAACTTAGGCATTATATTCATTATATTCATATCAGAACAGGGGGGCAGACTTCTACCTATCACAACACAACCCTTGGATAGTGTATTGAGTAGCAAAAAAAAACTCAAGGGGTTTATATCTTGCATGTATAATGGCATTAATAGTCTGTTAGAAAAAGAAGGGCTTAAGGCTAGGGGAAAATGGGAAGTCGACCTATTTCACAACTTTGAAGATGATAATTGGATCGAGTTATGTGAAAAGTTATACATCTCCAGGACTCTGAGGCGTGCAGGAAAGATTGTGGCTGATCCCTCCCACGCCGGACACAAACTCTTTAAGACTCCCCTCTGGCTGAAGGCTGCGGTCCATCAGAACCAGAACCTCACGCCACAAGAACAGTTTTTTCCCGTCTGCTGCTAGCCTTATCAACAAGGCCCGGAGCCCCCCCTGATACTCTCTGGACTCTCTGCCTCTCCCCATCCAGACCTACATGCTACATTAACGTAGCATCTTCAGACCTTCTGCATTACATTAACGCACAGTCTCTATTTATTCGGGACCACTTCATCCTGTTGTATATTGGCACATTTATAGTATTCATAGCATTCTGTAAATATAGTGTGAACTATACTGTCATATACTTGCACATCAGTTTGCACTACAGCTCCTTTGTTTTTAGAAGATACTGTATATATATTTATAGTTTATATTTTAATACTTGTTTTTTTATCTTCTCATATTTTTTATATTTTTCTTTCTACTTAATGTTTATTCTGCACCAATTACACCAAGTCGAATTCCTTGTAAGTGCAAACCTACTTGGCAATAAACTTGATTCTGATTCTGATTCTGAAACTGAATGAAACACATTCCAAAAAAGTTGAGACAGGGCCATGTTAACCACTGTGTTTCGTCACCTTCTCTTTTGACACCACCCACACGTTTGGGAACTGAGGACACTAATTGTTGATGTTTTGGAGTGAAAATCGTGATTTCCAAAAACAATTTCAAATGTGGAGTCATCAGACCACAATACACTTTTCCACGTTCTGTCAATTCATCTCAGATAAACCTGGGTCCAAAAAAGTTGGTGGGGTTTCTGGATGCTGTTGAGATTGGTCTTTCACTTTGCATGGTAAAGTCTTAACTTAGATTTGTAAGTGCAACAATGAACTGCTCCCGTGCCTGTGATGTTTTTTTTAATGCAGTGCTGCCTGAGAGATTGAAGGCCATGGGAAATTAATGTCAATTGGTGCTCTCAATCTTTCTATGATATATATGATATAATTATATAATGTTTTGTAGATGGGGAAATGCCCAGATTACTTGCATTGTTCCTAAACTGTTCAAAAAGTGTTGAACCTCACCCAAGTTTCAAGTTTCAGATTTATTTGTAATATGCAGGTTAACACAGGGTCAACAATTAAATGAAATGTGTTAGACAAGAGAAACCAGCTCAGCATTAGGAGCATCCCATGCAAGCTTGTGAACAACTGAGCCTTTTTTGTTGCCTCTGCCCCAATATTTTTTGAGTGTTGATTTACAAAAAAAGTTTTACAGCTGCATGCCAACGTTTTTGGAATCTGGGTTGTAGTAGGTAGTAGCCTATCAAACCTAGAGACTGGCAGCGAGTCCCAGATATTCCTATTTCTCTTTTACTGATTCAGAACTATTCGTGCCTTCTGTTGCTCCTATTTTGCAGTGTACAATTTCCCTCAGTGATAAATGATAATACAATTGTACCAACAATTGTACTATTATACTGTACAATACAGTATAATGCTGTATAATGTACTGTATATTGTATAATGTAATGACTGTATAATGTAATGTATATTTTAAATACTGTACTTTTAAATATACTGTACTGTATATTTTAAAAGACTGTTTAAGACTTACTGAGTTTACTGATTACATATAGAAGATTTCTGTTAGATTCATTAGTTTAGGGGTTTGTTATTGCGTGTTAAATTAGTAAATTTGTTTCAACTTTCAATTTATTTGTTGTTTTGAACAGCATCCGTGGGCCCTTTGTTCCCTTAGTACCTCACCTCCTTTTGTTAAAACAATTTGATCTCTCATTTAATAAATACTAGTGCTGTCAAAAATATCGCGTTATTAACGCGTTAACGCAAAACAATTTTAACGCCGTTAATTTTTTTATCGCGAGATTAACGCTCTTTGTGACCTAGTGAACTTGTAGTTTTTTCATAAGCTGAGGCCACTGCTAGTAACGTTAGAAAAACTACAGGATCCAGCTGTAAACCGGAAGCAAAACAATAAGCGCGCCCCACGCTACCGTATTGTGTGGATGTCGAGCACGAGATGCTGAAATGGACGCTGCTAACAAAATTATGAATGGAAAAGTTTGTTAGATAAAAGTTATCTGTGTGTATTGTCGGTGTGAACTGAGTTATCATCGTAGCACATCCAGTCTGAAATACAACTTGATGGCCAAACACACCGGCAATTCAAATTCTCCGCCTCCTCCGCGTCATAACCAGGCGACAATGGATGGATTTATTTTGTATCACCCTGTTTTGAAGGTTGTTGAGGGGGCTGTTTTTGTGACTAGGTATTTATTTTTTTGTCATCTGTTTATTGATAGTGTTGCTTTGTTTGAGATTTTGCTTCAGACGTGAATGGCTGTAACACTACATGTTGTTGTTGTGGTTTGCAATAAAAAAACATTTGCACAAAGCAAGCCTATCCACTTTTCCATGTTGATAAGAGTATTAAAATGATAATTCAAAGGACATTTAGAATAGATAAAAATGTGCGATTAATTTGCGATTAATCGCGAGTTAACTATGACATTCATGAGATTAATCGCGATTAAATATTTTAATCGATTGACAGCACTAATAAATACCTTTGTTTAAACACCTGTTTTTTATGTTACTTCCTTCTACCCCTTAAGCCTGGTCATAACTGGTGTGTGTGTGAGTGTGTGTGAGAGAGAGAGTGTGAGAGCGAGAGGCACGCACACATGCATGCATGCATCTGGGTTATGAAAATTGTCAAGAAGGCATGTTCTTTAGGTACCAGGTTACTCTGTATATCTGTCATATTACCCTGTAAATCTGTGCAATAACCTGTAAATCTGTGCAATACCTGTACATTACAATTTATCCTCACTGTTTACATTTAGTGTGCTGTGCATAGATATGTATATACTGTCATATCCACCTACCTCATGTACATAACACAACCGGTTGTAGAAACCATATTTATTCATCATCTGTACCATTGCACTATCACCAGTCCTTTATCCAGTCCTTTATCCACTGCATATCCATTATGCATTTTATTTTTTTATGTTATGTTGCGCCTACCTGTCATGTTCCTTGTCTTTCAAACTGTACTTATGTCTATACCTGTATGTACAATTGAGAGCAAAGTGAACCAGAGTCAAATTCCTTGTGTGTACACACACCTGGCCAATAAAGTGATTCTGATTCTGAGGTTAAAGTATTACAGTGTTTTTCTTTATTAGGCCTAGTATATGGACCCCCTGATAAAGCCTTGCCCACCCTCTGGCCACCCTTTGTATAAAAGTCTAGTTCCGCCACTGAATCTAGGAGCTTTGGGCAATCTCAAAATATGATTTAAGTGCCCCACCAACCCACAACCCCACCAACACAGTTCAGATGTATTATATATCTTGAAGTGATTGATTTCATTCCTTTTATGTCTTTCTTTTGTCTTATTAACTCAGCCACACTTGCTCACTTGCAACAAAAAATAAAGGACTAGAAATCTTTTTGTCTGACTCCTCTTTTGAGATAGAAAAAGTCTAAGCAACAGCCACTGACAGCATAATTTGGGTTTTTTATATATCATTTTCACCCATCCATTAAAGTTTGCCTACCAGGAATTAAACCTGTTTAATTTGGTTGGATAAATTTAGCTATCTGTTCTCTGTGTCAGTATGTTTGTTAATAATTTTAATTACATTGCAGAGCAAGCTGACAGGTCTATATCCCTCACATAAAGTTACATAAAGCCACTCATTGTGTAAGACTGAGATGATGGCTTGTGACCAAGTTCTTGGTGGATGATCTGAAGACAGAGCAAATAAAGACTTTAGATAATACTAGTGTGGTCTCGTCTGCAAATACTTTATAAAACTCACAGAGAAACCTATCCAAACCAGGGGATTTATTATTTTTAAGATGTTTTTATAGTATCACATATTTCCTGTTATTAAATTGGCTGAATCATATCAGATGCTTCTTCTGTCGACACAAATGGTCAATTTAATTTTTTCAAGGAATGTCAATGTGCTATGAATTTGGTTTCTATGAATTTTGACTCTGAATGGTTATATAGGATTTTATATTACTTTTGCTTTACCACCAGTTTCAGGATCAGAATCAGGTTTATTGCCAAGTAGGCTTTCACTTACAAAGAATATGTCTTGGTGTTTGGAATTAGTATCTCATCTTTTTAGTCCTCCCTATTTGTTTGGGCCTTACGAAGTTAAAATTTTAAAAGACTCATTCTTGCCCATCTCATACAGTTTTTTGGCTTGTAAAACATGGAGGTCCTTCTGCTCTATATGTTCATAATTCTTCTAATTTATGTCTGATTTTGTTCAGTTCCAGGAACTGTCTGATCTTTTTTTTATGTTCTAACTACCGTAAATTTCGGACTATTGAGCGCACCTGAATATAAGCCGCACCAGCTAAATTTTAAAAGAAAATACATTTTGTACATATATAGGCCGCACTTGAATATAAGCCGCAGGTTTTCATGTTGTAACATGAGATATTTACACAGAAAGACGGTACACGGAAGATTTTTTTTTTAGTTTTAATTTAAGACACGCTTTTTTTCAAACTGTGCCTGAAAATCGGCAGTACGGCACCAACACGCCATCAACACAGCACCAACACGCCATCAACACGGCATCAACACGAGATGAACATGCCTGCATGGTTAGAAAATAAAACACAGCACCAACACGGCATCAACACGGGATAAACATGCCTGCATGGTTAGAAAATCGGCTTATAGTCCGAAAATTATGGTAGTGTCTTCTTCGGCGCATAATCTTTCCCCACGTCTGTCTCACTTTTGCGTTTACTGCTAGAGAGTGCCCCCCGGTGGCAGTAAAAATAATAAATTAGCCGCACCGTTGTATAGGCCGCAGGGTTCAAAGCGTGTGAAAAAAGTAGCGGCTTATAGTCCGAAAATTACGGTAGTTCTCTGATTTTTTTACTTTGCTCTTTGCTGTTCCAGATGAGCTTATCTCAATCTGGCTATTTCTATTATTTTTCCTCTTATAAGTGTTTTATTTCACAGCTAAACTCAGCCAGAGGTGTTCAGGAATAGGGACAAGGACAGGTTTAAAGAGTCAAAGTACAGGTTTAGCAAGCTGGTGAGAGAAATTAAACCACTATAATGTAAAGGTCCCCTCTTCCACCGTGAAGTGGTGACTCTCTCCATCCAGGAGAGGAAAGTCACCAACCTTTTTGGAAACAGAATCCCCGAAAAGCAGGTACCCGATTCTGTCTCTCTATCCACCCTGACACACTGTGCTAACGAACTGTCTCAGCCTCAGTTTTTCAGCAAAGATAATACAGTACAATCTTGTAGTAGGACTGTTTGCATTAGTCACAGTGCTGCCACAAACACAGAGTTTCCATTTCCTTTCCACTGCGCGCTACACTTACTGTATACTGCAGCAATGAATAAATATATTTGTAACTTTAATGACATCTATATTCAACCTGTTTTTTATACAATATTATTTTATCAAATACAGTAGAAGCAGTGAAAGTTCAACAGATGGCATAATAAACTGCTATAAGAATATCTATAGACTTTAGTTTTAACACACCATCAGTCCCTGCATCATAAGCCTGGAGTGCAAACTGTACATGTAGTACAGGTGCTATCTATCAAATATGTCCTACCTAGTTTTTGTGTTGTGTCCTCTGCTTTCTCATTTTTTTTCTCTGATGGCTTTTCACTCTGCTCAGGGCTCTGCAGCTCTATACTTGACTCTGTCAGTTCCTCTGGTTTGATGTTTCTTCTGGTAGGGCTGGAGGTCAGCTGAGATGACTGAAGGCCTTTAAAAGGACCTTGGGTGGACTGTATGGACTCATCCAAAGCTCTCCTCTTCTCTGAGGAGCTATGATAAAAATAAAAAAAAATCACAATAAGAAACGCACCTTGTTTTGATCATAATCACAGTTATTAAGGCAAAATATCATAATAGTATTATATTGTGAGTGAACCAATTATTCACAACTTTGATTAAAACTGTATTTAATGAAGCCTTTCAGAATCTGTGTTTGGGAAACCTTTGAAAGCTCAATCTAAAAGATATGACCAAAGCACTACATCATTAAACAACAACCCACTTTGAGCAATCAGTACCAAATTTAAATATATGCCTAAGGATAAGTTGAAACCAACATTACCACTGTGCGAGAACAACACAGACCAACCCCAACCACTTAGGTGAATGAGGAATCTATGCAATGTCCAACAATGATTTCAAACTTTTCTTGTTTGACAAATTCTGATTATCACTATCCTGAGTATTATGGCAGTGATCTAACAGGCACACGAGTAAACACACAAAGAGTGAGGACATGAAAAAACATGTTAAGACAAAACTCTTATTTGCATTTTTGTCAAGAACAAACAATTAACTGATGGATTTTCCTTCATACCTGGACCGGGTCCTGGGGCGCTGTGAACTGGATAAGGAGCGAGTCCTCGATCTTCGGTGGTGGTTTCTAGACCAAGCATGAGAGTTCCTCCCTACTGAGCAGGAATGTGAATAGGAGTAGGAATGTAACTGTGAACAGGAACGACAACTCCTCCTGCCATGACTTTCCTCATCTCCTCTTTTTGTATTGGAGCTGTCCTATTATGAAGGAATAAAAAAAAGAGGTCTAATTTTAGTCTTTGTCTTTTAAGCACATAGTGGTTATATTTAAGGTTAAAGCAAATGTTATGTAAATGTAATTATGCTAAACATTGTTATTTTTGGTTGCCAATTGTCTCCCAAAAACGCACACTGTAATAATAATAATAATAATAATAATAATAATAATAATAATAATAATAATAATAAATCAAAACATTGAAGATGAAACTCAGTACATAAATAAATAATACACTAGGGATTTGAGGTAAGGGTTTATAGTAAACAACTGAATGGATTCCAAAACCATTAATGTATTTATTCTACAACACTAATTATCTTTCTTTATATAACTGGTCTTGTAGTTGTTGAATGCATCATAAATTAACTATGGCGAACACACAGATTTGGTCATTACTTGGATAAAATTCAGGCTTTGCACAATTCATTCTTCTACAATGCCTTGACATTCCCTTAATACCCTTAAAAAATTTACTGCAGCCAGCTCTCAGCATTAATTTAACGAGTTTAGCAATGATCTCTCAGTGATGAGTTTCATGTTGGGTGACATGATAGTCAACACTGCACAGTGGCTGAAAGGCAACATATAGCAACCAGAGAGTTGATCAACAGCTTCTCTATTGGATTAGAAAGAAGAAAGAAACCCCATCACTTTTCTACAAGATATTACAGGAATAACTTAAATAATGAAATAAAATAAAAAATTCTAAAAGGTCTGTAGGTTGAAAGAGCACAACAGGCTTGTCATGTTGCGGCCTAAATGCTGTTTTGGTCCGTTCTCCGCGCAACTTCAAAACTTCACTGTATTTAAATTGTTTCCCTGTTGTCTGGTTTTACAATCTGAAGTTTGTGTTTTATTTTGAAGACTGATTGGATTCTCTATGCCATTTTTGTGTCTGACTTCCAGCTTCACTCTTTGCATCCGTCAAAAATCAAACTGTATTACTGTATTACTTATAAGTCAGTAAGTATACTGACTTATATTTACGGAAAATACTGTATATCTGTATTACAATATAAGTTAACACGTGTTGTTATTATCAAGACAGCATGCGTTGACCTTTTTTTTTTATGTTTTTACCTGCTTTGGGATGATATCAGGCAACTCCTCTTGTCTTCTTGGCGATAAGCTTTGACCACACTTACTATCCCTCTGCATGAACTCTGAGTCAGAATCTGATGAGTTCTCTTCACCTTTCCGCCTCTTCTTCTTTTTCTTCCTTTTTCCTGTTAAGCGCCGCTTGTGACATCTGGAATTACTCTCATTATCCACACCTGGACAAACAGTTCAGCAGCTCTGTACATGTTTTGTACAACAGAATATAGTATACAACAGAATATATAGCATTATTTATTTTGATCAATTTTCCAAATGAAAAGTGAGCAAACAAAAGAAAAATCAAAATCAAAATCAACATTAGGTGTTACTAGTCTCTGCCTTCAAACCAGTGTCCATTCTTATAAGTACACTTGCACAAAGTAAGGGTACGGCCATAACACCGTACCTCCGACATGGAAACAAGGCCGGGCCACTCAACTATGCACAAAAACATAGGAACTGGGGTGCAGGAAAATGGCAGCAGCTGCTCTGTACTGATGAGTCAAAATTTTTGAAGTGAGTTGAAATATTTGGCTGTAACAGAAGACAGTTTGCTCACCAAAGGGCTGGAGAGCAGTACAAAAATGAGTGTCTACAAGCAACAGTGAAGCATGATGGAGGTTTCTTGCAAGTTAGGGGCTGCATTTTACAGATGGAGTTGGAGATTTTGTCAGGATTTATGGTGTCATCAATGCTGAGAAATACAGGTAGATACTTATCCGTCATGCAATACCACCAGAGAGGCGTATAATTGGCCCCAAATTTATTCTGCAGCAGGACAACGACCTCAAACATACAGCCAATGTCTATCACATAGACATAACTATCTTCAGTGTAACGAAGAACAAGAAGTCCTAGAAGTGATGGCGTGGCCCCCACAGAGCCCTGATCTCAACATCATCAAGTCTGTCTGGAATTACATGAAGAGACAGAAGGATTTGAGGAAGCCTACATGCACAAAGGATCTGTGGTTAGTTCTCCAAGATATTTGGAACAACCTACCAGCAGAGTTCCTTCAAAAACTGTGTGCAAGAATTGATGCTGTTTTGAAGGTAAAGGATGGTAACACCAAATCTGATTTGATTTAGATTTCTCTTCTGTTCATTCACTGGATTTTAGTCATTTAGGATTTTGTTAATTGATGAAAATAACACACACACACACACGCACGCATGTGTGTGTGTGTGTGTGTGTGTGTATATGTGTGTATATATACATATATGTATGTATTTATATATATACATACACACACACGCACACACACACATATTTTATATATATATAAATAATGAAATAATGAGACTTACCTTGTTCCATATTTGCCTCTTTTGGTGTTCCTCTTCTATGAAGTAAAGATAAAACCTGAGTTAGGCACAGTTAAAAAGCGAGTATTAATAGTAAAATGGCAGGAAATAAATGATTTTGTCCACAATGACAGAAAGATTTGAAAATAAACCCAACCACTCACACTTTTTAACAGGCCAAAGTTCGCATACATAAGGTTGTACACTTTAAGGCCCTTGATGTACAGGGGAGCAAGGTAGTGCCTTGGGGAACACACCTAAAATTGTCTCAGTCAGTTTCTTGAGGTAGTCACCTGGAATGGTTTTCAATTAACAGGTGTGCCCTGTCAGATTTTAATTAGAGAAACTTCTCTCCTTAATTGAGACCATCAGTTGTGTTGTTCAGATTGGCATAGAGTAAAAGCCCTATACAACTACTGTAGTTCTGAAGTTCATTATAGTTACCAGCCTCAGAATCTCAGAAAACATGAAGGCTGCAAATTGCTGCAAAAAAAACACTACTGACAGAGACCAAACAAGAAGAAGAGCATTGCTTAGGCCAAGAAACACAAGATATGGACAACATACCAGTGGAAGATGGTCAAGTGTCCTATGATATTATGAGTCAAAATTTAAGATTTTTGGTTCTGTGTCTTTGCAAGATGCAGAGAAGGTGAACAGATTGTATCTGCATGTGTGGTTCCCACTGTAAAGCATACGGGAGGCGGTATCGCTACCATAGCATTCGGCATCAACATGCCATACCATCTAGTTTGCGCTTATTGGTTCCATCATTTGTATTTCAACAGGACAATGACCCCAAACACACCTCCAGGCTATTAAGGACTATTTTACCAAAAAGTATACTGATGGAGTGCTGCATCAGATGACCTGGGCTCCACAGTCACCTGCTCTAAACATAATTGAGATGGTTTAGGATGATGGAGACAAGCTCATGAAGCTGACTGAGAGTATCCTGAGAGTGTGCAAAGCTATCATTAAAGCAAAAGGTGGCTACTTTCTAAATCTAAATTATAAAACACATTTAGCTTTGTTTACAGTTTTTGTTTACCTCAGGATTAAACTACAATGTAGAAATTAAAATAGAAAACAACCATTGAATGAGAAAGTTCACATTTGACTGGTATGTCAAACCCTGCCATATGTGTTATTTGATAGTTTTGATATCTTTAGTGTTTATTACCTGCAAAGTAATAAAGAAATAAAAAAAATTGAATATGAGGGCATGTCCACAGTTTTGTAGTTTAGTAGTCACCTGGCTTTACCTATGCTGCAGAAGATAAGGTCATTACAGTTACTAATCTCAGAAACTGACAATTATTGGCACATCAAATTAGACTCCACATAAATTAAAAAATGTAAAACTACAGACTTCCAGTAAGCTCTAAATAGCTGGACAAATAAACACCACATAAATTTGAAAAATGCATTGAAAAACATGCATCGAAGATTGATGGAGGGATGAGACAACAGTAGCTTTTCAAGTGGGACTGAAAAGTATGAGTACACAAATTAGCAAGGCAGAGTATTCAGGCTGTCACTATAGGACTCCTCTCCAGTCCTGTGACGACAGCACGAATTCCCTCAGCAACCTCAATAACTACTTCAGAAGGTTTGAAGCACTAAACACCACACCAGCGAGGAAAGCCACAGTATATCCATAGCCATAATAATGAAGTGCTTTGAAAGACTAGCCAAGGACCACATCACATCTGCCCTCGCTCCTTCACTGGATCCACTTCAGTTTGCCTACTGCCCAAACCGCTCCACTGAGGATGTCATATCCACTGCACTTCACTTGAGCTTGGTACACTAGAAGACTCGTGTCCATGTTGTTTGTCCATTTTAGCTCTGCATTCAACACTATAATTCCCCAAGATCTGGACAGACAGTGGTGGGTCTTATCCAGGACTGTCATGAGAAGGCATACAGGGAGAAGGTGAAACTCTTCACAGACTGGTGCAGGACAATCAATTTAGCCCCGAAGGTCGAGAAAACCAAGGAGAAGGTGATTGAGTTGAAAAATCAATCCATGCACGCCTTGATCCACGTCAATGGGACTGCTGTGGCTGACAACCTGTCCTGGAACCTGCACACCTCCTCCCTTGTCAAAAAGGCATACCAGTGTCTGCACTTCCTGCGGCAGTTGAAGAGGGCCCACCTCAGTTCATCCATCCTGACCACTTTCTACAGGGGCAACATAGAAAGTGTTTCTATGTCAGTTTGCGGACCAAGACTGTAAGGCTTAGAAACACCCCACTGTCATCAGACTACTGAACTCAAAACCCCACTGATTCTCATATCAGACAATCGTAGTGCAATAATTTCAACAACGTGCAATATCTTAATGTATCACATTTTCTTATTCTGCTTATTAATTTATTATCTGATTTATTTAACTGTTTTTATACCTCTTCATTCATTTATTTTGTGGTGCTTTTAATCTCTGAGCTTTTGCTCATAATTTCATTTTTACAGTGCACTGTGAAATGACAATCAAGAGATCTTGACTTGCTAACACACCAAGTGGTTAAAAAATGTTACTGAAGCCCAAAATCAATATAAACGAAAAAAAAAACGTCGCGGTAATCACCGGAACAAAATATTCTGCTCGGTTTTCACAATGGTTAAACCAAAAGCCAAGAAGAGCGAGGCACCTGAGACAGGCCCAGAGGGCTCGAGCGCACCTTGCTCGGAGGCCCCGGAGGCTGACGACAGCACTGTGGATGAACCCTCTAATAAGACGGTGCTCGCGGCCATCGCTGCTTTAAGCGCAGATGTGAACCGGATCAGATCAGAGGTTTGTGCCACCATAGAAAACCGTATCACAGAAGTTTCTGCTACCATCAGGGGCGAGATTTCATCACTTAATGAAAACGTCCAGAAATCTATTTCTGAGCTGAGAGGCATATCAGCAGTGCACGAGACCGCTCTAAAAGAGCTAGACGAAAGCGCTTCATCCCACTCTGACATCCTCTCCACACTGCAATCTACAGTGGATCATCTGACAACTAAAGTTAAACACCTGGATGAAAAATGTGAGGACCTCGAGGCGCGCTCCAGACGGAACAATATTAGGATTATAGGAATACCGGAGGGAAAAGAGGGACCACGGCCCAGAGAGTTAATCTCACAACTCCTAACCGAAGCGCTGTCTCTGCCGGAGCAACCACTGATTGATCGTGCACACAGGATAAACCGCCAGAAACCGAAACCAGAGGACCCCCCACGACCCTTCATCTTAAGACTTAACTACTACCACGTCCGTGAGGAAATACTACGTAGGGCCATGGAAAAGAATAAGCTGGAATACCAGGGGCGGAAAATACACATATTTCCAGACTTCCCACCTTCTGTGGTCAAACAGAGAGCTGCGTTCACTAAAGTTAGAGAAATGTTACGAGGAAGATCAGACGTCAGATTCGGACTGATTTATCCTGCCAGGCTGATGGTGACACACGGAGGAGTGAAAATGTCTACACCGACCCGAAGGAAGCTCAAGATTACGCCGAGAAACACTTTGGACAGCCACAACAGACAATGACAGAGGAATAGACACACCAGGTGGCCCAGCTGGGTGGATAACAAGCAGTTATACTTACGGGTTCAATTCATCAAAATATGGTGAGACTGTGCGTTAGGCCACACATCGTTTTATACCTGACAGCGTAAATGTTTTTGTTTTATTCAAATTAATCTGACGAGCTATTTGAGAAGCTCTAGTTACTAAGGTTAACAAGGGTTAACAGTAACAGCTCAGGGAAGTAATAGTTTTTGGTTAGACTAACTTCTTTTCTTTTCCTTTTATTTTCTCTCATTATTATCTTTTTTTTTTTAACACTTCCCGAAGTACTTTCGTGCCATACGTTTGTTTAGTACTGGCTAGAAATGTTCTTGTTCTTTGTATACTCAGTTTGTTCCAGGGGGTTTAAAAGAGCTTATAGGAAGGGGAAGGGAGGGATGGGACTTAGCCGTCTTACTACTATAAAATCACAATTTGAAGGTGTACTAATTGGAACAGTTATTTACTCTACTTTTTTTCTGATATGCCAATACAAGATGATCTGAATACAAGAGAAGGAAGGAAGGGTCTAACCTTAGCTAGCTGGAATGTGCGTGGACTTAACAACCCAATTAAAAGAGGTAAAATCTTTGCTCATCTTAAATCATTAGCACCAGATCTGATATTCTTACAAGAAACCCACTTGAAAAAAGACTCTCATATCAGATTAAGGTGTAAATGGATCAATAATGTATACCACTCATCATTTAATTTTAAAGCAAGAGGTACAGCAATTATGATAAGGAAAG
This sequence comes from Argyrosomus regius, assembly GCA_946959425.1. Taxonomy (NCBI): domain Eukaryota; kingdom Metazoa; phylum Chordata; class Actinopteri; family Sciaenidae; genus Argyrosomus; species Argyrosomus regius. The sequence goes on from OX336905.1 coordinate 14,966,607, forward strand.
GCGTTCCCTTCATTCACAAAGATACAATATCTGATAAGGAAAGTCGGTTTCTGATTGTAACTGGGGAAATATATTCTACACCTCTCACCTTGATGAACATATACGCTCCGAATATAGACAATCCATCATTTTTTCAGAAGGTAATCTCTCTTATACCAGATTTATCCCAAACGAATTTGATTATTGCAGGGGACTTCAATTGCGTGTTAGATCCGTATTTAGACAGATCTTCCACTCGCAGAGCAGAGAAGAGTAATTCAAGTGTCTTTCTTAATACATTTATCAAAAATACTAATCTGTCTGATATTTGGAGAATAGCCAATCCGACTGGTAGGGATTACTCCTTTTATTCTGCAACACATAACTCTTACAGCAGGATAGATTTTTTCTCATAGATGCAAAACTAACGCCATATGCTGTAAATACGAAATACCACAACATTTTGATCTCAGATCACAGTCCCCTTACGTGTACTCTGAATATTCAAAACATTGTGAAGCCACAGACGAACTGGAGGCTAAACCCTCTTTTACTAACCGAAAAAGAGTTCTGTGATTATTTAAAATCTCAGATATCCCTCTATTTTGATACTAATGATAATTCAGAAACCACCCCTTCTGTTCTATGGGAGGCATTCAAAGCATTTATTAATAGAGGCTCTATCATTTCATTTGAAGCATCTAGAAGGAAAATGAACAAAGCTAGATTACTTGAACTAGACAACCAAATTAACCTCCTGGATAAAGAAAATGCCAAAACTCCCTCCAGTGACTTGCATAAAGAGATATCAGCCTTAAAATATGAATATAATACTCTCAACAAAGATTAGTAAGGCATTTTTATATACAAAACAAAAACATTTTGAGTTTAATGACAAGCCACATAGACTCTTAGCCCGGCAACTCAGAAAACAGGAAAATGATCACACGATACATAAAATTAAATCTGATAAAGGTGAGATACTGATTAAACCCAAGGACATTAATGATCGATTTCTCCAATTTTACAAAAATTTGTACACTTCCAAAAACGATACAGACTATACAGCTATGCAAGATTTCTTAAATAAGTGCAATCTCTCCCAGCTAGATGAAAATGAGGCAGCTCAGCTGAACTCTGAAATTTCTGTTGAAGAAGTTAAAAAAGCTATCACTTCACTTAAAAGCAATAAAGCTCCAGGCCCTGATGGCCTTCCAGGTGAGCTGTATAAAAAGTTTAATGAAACCCTGTGCCCATATCTACATAGGGTGTTCACTCAAGCCCACGCGGATGGTGTCCTACCTCCTACTTTAACAGAAGCGGTTATTACAGTGATACATAAAAAGGGTAAGGACCCAGAAGAGGTTGGCTCTTTTCGCCCTATTTCTCTGTTAAACCAAGATGGGAAATTATTTTCTAAAATTTTGGCCAATAGATTGAGCCCCTTTTTAGATAAATTAGTACATCCAGACCAAACTGGTTTTACACCAGGTAGAAATTCTTTTTTCAATCTTAGACGTTTATTTAATATCATGTATGCTACTGAAGAGCTAGCCATCCTATCACTCGATGCTGAGAAGGCATTCGACCAAGTCGAGTGGCCTTATCTATTTGAAATTTTAAAGAGATTTAATTTTGGAGAAAAATTTATTTCAATGGTAAAGCTTCTTTACTGACTAATCAAATATTGTCCCCCCGTTTTAGACTACATAGAGGAACGAGACAAGGGTGCCCTCTTTCCCCCTTAATTTTTGCTTTAGCAATCGAACCCCTTGCCGAGAGTATCCGCTCAGACCCTTTAATTCATGGTTATAATACACAAAAATCTATAAACAAAATTTCAATATATGCCGATGATGTTTTATTATTTATCTCTCAGCCCCAAGTCACGATCTCACAGTTACTCGATAAAATAAATTCATTTGGGACCTTCTCTGGTTACAGGATAAATTGGAATAAAAGCGAGCTAATGCCCGTGCATGTACAGAATATTGCCTGGTTACAGAACCTCCCTTTTAGTGTATCTTCAGAAAAATTCACATATTTAGGAATTCAGATCACAAAATGCCACTCTCATTTATTTAAGGAGAATTTCCCACCACTGTTGTCTAAATTACAATCAAATAACAAAACAGTTCTGGAAGACCTTGCCAATATCATTACTTGGCAGAGTGAATGCTATCAAAATGATTTTCTTGCCCCAATTACTATATTTATTTCAGAACATTCCAGTGTTTCTCCCCAAATCTTTCTTTAAAAAAAATAGACTCGATTGTGCTCCCTTTCTTATGGGACTACAAAACCCATAGAATGGGCAAGAAACGGACCACTCAAAGCGCTTTACAGGACATATCTCATTCACCCATTCACACACATTCATACACTGATGGCATTAGCTGCCATGCAAGGTGCCAACTGCTCATCAGTTTGAGGAGCTAACCATTCATACACATTCACACACTGATGGCACAGCCTTCGGGAGCAATTTGGGGTTCAGTATCTTGTATGTGTCAGTATCTTCAGACTGGAGGGGATCGAACCGGGGATCGAACCGCCGATCTTCTGATTAGTGGACGACCCGCTCTACCTCCAAGCCACAGCCGCCCCACTGGCCGCATACTGGCTGGATAACACAGCTACCCCACCAAACTGGCTCAAATTAGAACAAGAGGCATGCCAGCCTAACTCTATAGGTGCCATCCTTCTGGCACCTTACACTATTGAGAAGTCTTTGTACAATAGCAATGTGATGATCCACAGTACAGTGCGTATTTGGAAACAAATTAAATCACACTTCAAGTTGAAACCCATATTTTATGCATTACCTATCACTGGAAACCCTACGTTTCCTCCATCCACTCTGGATAATACTTTTAATCTCTGGAAGAACAGAGGCATCCATACAATAGGAGAGTTATACATTAAAGGCATTTTTGCATCCTTTGCACAATTACAGAGTAAATATAATATACCGGTAATAGTTTCTTTAGATACTTGCAAATTAGAGACTATGTAAGAAAATATTTGCAAAATTTTGAGACTTTCTCAGGCTCTTGTCTTGATAGATGCCTCCGGCCCATGTCTTGCTCAGAAAAATCGATATCTTATATTTATGACACTTTGCAGTCTATCAGTCCAGTGATCTCCACTTTAATAAAAACAAAATGGGAGGAAGAAATGGGCACTGATATCCCGGACCCTCTATGGGAAAAGAGTTTGGAACATACTCATCGTTGTTCTAATAATGCTAGGCACTGCCTAATTCACTTTAAGATTCTACATCGTCTTCACTATTCTAAGGAGAGGTTACACAGAATATACCCTGAGATATCCCCTATTTGTGACAGATGCCTTGTTGCAGAAGACACGTTGCTTCACAGCTTCGTTCTGTGTCCCAAGGTTAAGATCTTTTGGTTTAATATCTTCAGTTTAATCTCTAAAATACTTAACATACAGTTGGAGCCTAATCCACACATTATTATTTTGGGAATTGCAGACGATATTGAAAGGTTAAACAACTACCAACAATGTCTCCTCTCCTATAGTCTCATCATCGCACAGAAACTACTTCTCATGCATTGGAAAAATAAAGAAACACCCACCACAATGATGTGGCTTAGTGATATTACTAACACTCTCCACTTAGAGAGAATAAAATATACTCTTATGGATAAACTCCCACACTTTGAAAAAATTTGGTCACCTCTCATTCACTATCTCACACCTGGTAGTGGTCATTAATGTTTCCCCCTAACTATAATAAAGTAGTATTTAGACGGAAGGGTAAGGCTGGGTAGGGTGGGAGGGAGGGATTTATTTAGGTTTTGTTTTTGTTCGTTTATTTTTCTGTACTCTGTATGTCTATCTGTTATTCATTTTCCATTGTTGTATGTTCTAAAAACAAAAAGAGGACAGTATGTCCTAACTGCACACATTTCTATATGGATATACATTATACTCTTGTATATGATGTAGATAATATAACAATGTTGCAATGTGCTCTAATAAAAATATTTGAAACAAAGAAAATATCTGTGTGTAACCGTGCCAGATTGCTGCAATTTAAGATTGTACACCATTTACAAATCTCCCCTAACAAAAGACATAAAATGAACTCGCAACTCTGACCTGTATGTTTAAAATGTAAAATCTCAGTGGGCACCTATACTCACTGTATCTGGTCTTGTCCTAAAATTCAAGCATATTGGATGGATGTTCTGAAAGATCTTGAAAATATATTTGGTGTTGTGTTGCAAATGGACCCTCTTTCTTTAATCCTGGGTTACCCCAGTCAAGATACTATTGTGGATGCTAACTCTACCAGATTGTATAATATCCTCACATATGCAGCAAGGAAGAACATCTTTTTGTCTTGGATAAGTGACAACCCCCCCACTAAATCAAACTGGCATAAGATCATTTTGGAATGTTTTCCCCTTGAGTACCTGACCTGTCTGCTTCACTCTTCAGAGGGACAGTTTATGAACATTTGGACACCATATCTTTACTTTTCCAACTCTACAGTGGCTTCAGTGCTCTCAAGTGTTGCCCTTGGCTAGCCTTTGGCTCTTTACCTGTGTCATGTTGTCATGTTGTCGATGTAAATGTGTATCGACTGTCTAGACCAATGTTGTACTGAGTGTTGTTGTTGTCTTATTGTTGTTGTTATGTTAATATATAAAAAGCTCAATAAACACATTTGAGAAAATAAATAAATAAATAACAGCCTAACATGGTTTATTTCATGAACCAGCTGGAAAATAATGACAAAAAGAAGTTTAATTTGGTTTGTGTCAGACTTTTTGAGAAAGAGGGAGAGAGACACACAGAGCGAGACTAGTAACTTTTACGACGCTTTGTCGCATTCCATAATGCACTGTGGGGGACGATGTCTCATATCAGAATCTTACAGCATTCATTAGATTAAAAAAGACAGGGACAATTATGGTGGATATATTCGATATTTGATTTATAAGAGGAAACCAGGTGGAAACCCGCTTAAAAAAACAATCAACTCAATGTTACAATGTATGTTACCAATTATTGATGGCAGTCTAAACGAGCTTAGCTTAGCTCTAAGTTTGTGGCTTTATTTTCCATGTTTCAATTCACTGGAAATTGTTTTAGAATGAAATACTGAACAGGTGCTCTGGATCCTCCATCTTTCAAATTCATCTCCAATATTTACCCATGTTTTACCTAATTTCTGCATATGGAACTTTTTAAGTCAGGTAGAATCTAACATTATCTCCCAGTTAAGAGAGGGGAGGTTCTAAGCCACGTAAAGTCACTGGCCTCAGACATTATATTCATGTAGGAGACTAATTTAAAGAAGGGTTCAAAGAACAATGTGGATAGGGAAAGTATATCATTCAACCTTTTCATCCAAAGCAAGAGGTGCATTCATTTTATTAAGAAAGGACTGCCCTTCATACAGAACAAACACAATCGCTGACAAAGCTGGCCGCTGCATCCAGAAAAGCAATCTGGTGTATGTTAGATAGATAGATAGATAGATAGATAGATAGATAGATAGATAGATAGATAGATAGATAGATAGATAGATAGATAGATACTTTATTGATCCCGAAGGAAATTCAAGATGTTGTCCGATGCAGTGCATCAGGACTAGATTCTGCAGTTTTCTTACACCTTAAGGACGAGGAACACTCTTTTAGTGACAATGATGTTCGCATTTCAATTTCAATTGTCACAACAACAATGAGCACTAATGAACCAACAGCCGGGGCAACGATCCTGCCTAGGATGAGAGCATTTTGGATGAGAGGCAAAACATCTTCACAGATCTACGAACAAGTCCAGTTACCCCAGATTTAACCTTCTTGAAGAAGGAACAAAGAAACAACCAACACAATATCGCTATACACAGACAGCGTCCTTTAACACATAACACAGCCACGAATCACTATTCTAAGACTTTCAGATAAAAATAATATATTCTGTACTTCTCAAGTTACCAGATGAACTGGACCAAAAGTGTTCTAATGCTGGGCCATATAAACGTCTACAAAACAGCCCATTTAAAATTTCTTCAGATAACATGACCTATTAGGGGATAGAAGTAACAACACAGAACTCCTCTCTCTTCCAGGCAAACTTCCCCACCCTAAAAGAAAGACTATGCACTAGATTTTCATTATAGGACATTCTCCCAATCTCTTTAATTCATTTAATTGCCACAAAACTGTTTTTTCTACCCCAGGTATTACATCTATCAAATCAAAACACATACAATTTTTATTTGTTTGTTTGTTTGTGGGGACACAAGGCCTACAGAATAGGTGAAAAAACATCTCTGTAGACCAAAGCCTGAGCAAGTACTAGCTCTCCCAAACATTTGTTTTATTATTGGGCTTCATTGATTAACATTCGCACCTTTTGGCTGGACTCATTGAGGTACCCATATTCCATAGGCACAGTTCTTCTGGCCTGAACTATGATTACTAAGTCAGTTTATAATAACAGCCCTGTTATACATAACATGTTCAAAGTGGGTACATGAATTTATACCAATTGGTGGTGTGGCCGTAGTGGCAAAATAGTCAGAGGATTAAAGGGTTATTTTATATTTTAGAATGAGTCGTGTTTGTAACACTCCTGCCTGGTTGTTCTGGCTTGAAGTAGATCTGTTCCCTGTAAACAGTAAGAACTTTCCAGTGCCAGTATGTGTCCACAGTGTGCCAAATCACACAAGGAGGAGAGAGAGAGAGAGAGAGAGAGAGAGAGAGAGAGAGAGAGAGAGAGAGAGAGAGAGAGAGAGAGAGAGAAATAAAAGGAGACTGAGCTTAGTTAGTGGGGTCTCTTGTACTTGCAGGTCTAAGACGACACGTCATTTGCGTCCTGTAATTGTTCTAATCTGAGTTTGTAATAAACTTATATTATATAAAAGAGTGCCTGTCTCCAGATTAATCACTGCAGTCACTACATGGCCTCAATGACAAAACCCTGATGTGTCCAGATATGTACACCTTTTAAAAGTGGGTTATCACAGCAGACTGATTATACAATTTATGAAACATTTCCCCCAATAAATAATCATAAAATCATCCAGTTAAATGCCTGCATTTATATTGTGCTTTTATTCAAGGCTCCTTATAACCTGCCTCTCATTCACCCATTCACACACACCAGATATTGAACTGACTTGTGGGTGTGTGCATGATGTAACAGCAACTGATTGAACTACAGTACATCCCTGCGTGACTGGCGGAGGCTGTGCAGCTGTCAGGCATTATTGAGGCCAATCTTCTCCAATAACAATAAGTTTAAACTTAAACATCCAATGAATTGTCCAACCTCTACCACTACCTTTCCTCCATTAGATAACTTAGGAATAGAGGGGAAAGTCACTTAGGTCACTGTTTATGCATGGTATTATGGACATGTAACAACAGCGTTAATTTTGTGCAATTTGCAGTGCAATTTGTGAGTGTTGACAGACATTCACCATAGAAGTTTCACCTTGGCTGATGATAGGTTCCCCCCTCCAATTCTGTCCCAGACTCTGAACTGCTCTCCTTGTCCTTCTCTCGGTTCCTCCTCTTCTTCTTACTTTTGTGTTTTTTGTGCTTCTTGTGTTTCTTTTGTGAACCACTGCCCTTTAAGTCTTCCTGTTTGTCTCTCTCGGAAGTGGTTTCCTCTACTCCAACCACTTCATTGGCAGCACCCACTCCTTCTCCAGCACTGATGGACACACAAGACAAAAAGAGATATTAATTTAGTTGGATTTATTATTACTGCCCAACACAGCTCAGGTGATATTTGTTATAATCTGGGCTTAAATGTATAAATCCTTTCAGAGGACTTTTTCAAGAAGAGGACGAGTTCTGTTGAGTAAAACCCAGAACAATCATATTTTGGATTTGTCAGGATTCTGGGTTTTATTTAGCCAAGTTTTTGAACCAAACCTGGAGCTATTTCCTACGATGAATGGGGAATGCATGCTATATCAAAACAATGTCAGAATTATTTATAGATTAATTAAGAGTGACTGATAACTTGTGAAATCTCAGAAGCATACACGATCGTTGTGTGCATCCCTTCATCTGAAAGCGAGCAGAGAAATAACCCCTCGCAAGGAGAATATACACAATACTCGTTGTATATAATTATATAAATCAACATATAATACTTGCTGACAGTTATGCAAGCACATTGTAAGTGAGCTAGCTAACTAATAAAACTGTCTCTATACATAATACATCGTACGTACATACATGCATACATTACCCACTGGCAAACTACTTTCCATTGTAGCTTTATTTACACCCCGTCAGCCCGATTAACAGCATCGTTACCAGTTATATCAGAACGTTTAAACGTATAACTATCTAACGTTAGCTTTTAAGGTACATTTGGTAACCAAAACGGCAACCGGCCGCTAAAGATGGAAAACTATCAGGTTGTTCGGTTCTATTCACTATCTAGGTAATCATATTGAAGTATCATAAAAAAGGAATTCAAAACACAACAGTGACATACGCTTTGTCTTCATTCTGGTCTTCAATTTCTCTGATTTTATTCAATATAAAATCTTGAAAAATTTGCTCTATGTTGGCCGCCATGTTTCAGTGTGCATCCAATAATAGGTCCGGGTAGGAACTGCTTCGTTTCCGTTTTGTTCCAGATCCTCCGATACCTCCACACATACAGACACACACACACACACACACACACACACACGCACACACACAGACACACACACCTTGGCTGAACATACTTTGCTATATATATAGATAGAATAGAATAGAATAGATATATATATACTGTATGGTATTAGTATTGTTTCCCAAAATAGTTAGGTAAACTGTAAATTGGCAACTTAGTACAAATCAGTAGGGGTGGCTGTGGGTCAGCGGGGGTAAGAATGGGTCGTCCACTAATCAGATGATCGGTGGTTCGATCCCTTGCTCCAGTCTTGGACTTGCAGTCTTGCAGTCTTGCAAGTGTCCTTGGGCAAGATACTGAACCCCAAATTGCTCCTGAAGACTGCGCCATCTGTGTGTGAATGCGTATGAATGGTTAGCTTCCAAAATGAGCTAATGTCATCAGTGTATGAATATGTGTGAATGGGTAAATGAGATATGTAGTCTAAAACCGCTTTCAGTGGTCGGAAGACTAGTCCTGTCCTAGAGACAGATTTCATTGGATTGTTTATATTATTTCATGTTTTACAATTCATAGTTAATTTAGTTGATAAAGACTTAAAAAATAATTGAAACGTAATAAATAAGTTGGTTAAAAGGGTAATATTAAACATTAAAATGTAAGGTTATATTGTTAATACAGAGAGTAACTGGTCATGACATGATCAGAGTTTGTTTGAGCGCCTAACTGTGGCATTGTGGGTAGAACAGAGAGCAGAGATACAGAGAGAAGACCTGCGCCCACATTGTAACATTTATACTGCATCGGCACTAATGACAGATCGTGTTTGTGAGTTGAAAATACGTGTGTGTGCGTTCATTGCTGAACACGATTTATCATTCACGATCGCTCAACCGCTGGTAGAGCTCTGTAAAAAGGTAGCGGTTGATAAAACTGCTTTGACGAAACTCTCTGTTTCCAATCAGCATACCAGTTATATGAACACCCATGGCATAGCACCAGAGTTCAAGAAACGACTGTCTGATAAGCTCAAAGGTTGTTTTCTTTAAATGTTGATGAACATGCACTGTAACTGTTTTTAGTGTACATATTTTATATAAATTGTTCTTTACTGAATTAAGTGGTTGCTAATTGAATTCCTGAAGTTAATTAGAGTTAATTTTAAATATGAATTTTATAATGTTATAAGGGCGTGTGGCCCTTATAACATTATAAAATTCATATTTAAATTGTAGGTCATCTTGTACCCCGCCAAGCATAATGCCAAAAAGTTGCCAAATCGACTAGCGTATGCACGCCCCCCCCCCGGCCGACTTTAAGCCCTGCTATATGAGTTCAGAGTGAAGACAATATGGCCGAAAGTTCAGAGTGAGGAGCAGTGCTGTCCATGAAGAAAAGGGAGGAAGTGCAACCACTGGGCAATGTGTGGCCGAAGAAGACGGAGAAAAGGGCTAGCTCAATTCGTGGCAGTGGCAGCTAAGAGTGGCTCTTCCGGTAGCAGGCTCAGCTGCCACTGACCTGCCACGGCAACTGCTTCTGTTATGGGCATCTGTTTTTATTTTTTATTTTATAAAACAGTCGTCAGTGTTGTATTAGACTCGCTAGAAGTAGTTCTTAATAAAGTTCTTAATTAATCTCTCAACATCTGTTTCAACCGCTGCCTCTGTGTGGGGCAGCTGCCACTGACCTCAGTAATAAAGCCGGTTAATCATCTGATTGTTTCATTCATCCATCCATCCATCTATCATCTGTAACCGCTTATCCTCATCAGGGTCATGGTGGAGCTGGAGCCTAATCTCAGCTGACTTTGGGCGAGAGGCAGGGTACACCCTGGACAAGTTACCGGCCTATTGCAGGCCAGAGATAAACAACGATTCACACTCACATTCACACCGACGGACAATTAACCTATTAAGTGCATGTCTTTGGACTGTGGGAGTACCCCAAGAGAACCCACGCAGACACAGGGAGAACATGCAAACTCCAGCAGGCTCGAACCTTGGCCCACAGCAGTTACATTCAGCACAAATAGACACACCCCCAGCAACCCACCTCAGCCCCCTCACCGCACAACACTACAGTAGCTGTAGCAGTAGCTGTGTGTTTCCTTTTCAGCAACTGTTTGCTTAAGAATAACACCTATACCAAACTCAAGTTAACTTGCCACTGTTAACTATTAACTTTCATGTGGAGGGGGCTGTGGCACGTCTGTTGCCACTGTGAGTCCTCTCAGCACAAAGACACTCTTGGAACCGGTAACCATTTTTATTAGTCAGGGCGACACGCCACAAACACCACACACAATCCAGCCGTTCGCAGGCTTCTCGTCACTCTTGCTGCCGTCTGGTTGTGTGCATCTTCCAGTGTTCAGGGGCCTCTGATGTCTTATGCTGTAATATTTATTGATGCTTGGCCAAGGAGAATTAGAGACACTCTCAAAGTACATCAGAAGTGTCTGAGTCGGTCTCACATTCTGCCAAACTCATGCTGGTGGATAGACTTTAAACCCCAAGATAACACCACAAATACTATACGCCCAGAATTAGCCAAAGAGAATGTTTTACCCATGCAGGTGTTATTGTCAGCATATTCTAGTCTGGAGACACTTTGGTCTGTTTACACAGATTGGAACATCAACAGCAAGCCATCTTTTATGTCTAGGAAGGCAGCAATAGGTCTCTTTGACCCTGGCCACCACAGTGTTGAGATAGACTTGCACCTACTGCTCCCAGTCAAAGCCAAACAATTAGTACTGCCGAGGACCTCAAGGCCCACACGTGACCTCGTGTAACCTAAGGATAGAAAATTCCATAACAATCCCCTCTTATTGATCATAAGATCAATACTAACTACCGAATACTAATAATTATTACATTTAGAGACCACCAGGGAGTACAGTAAGAATGGGAACAACACAAACATTAAAAAACATTCTTAATCACAGAAATCAGGAGTATATGTAATAGTTAAAATTAATTCATACAATCAGTGAGAAACTTTAAGAACCCCTCTTATGTACCCCATCATACCATTCCCATGATGTGTGAGTTCCACTTTCAGGCCAACAAGGGCATTTAAGGGGTAACCCTTAAGCGAGTGAAGATCCCCTACAACACCAAGGTGTTAAAGGAGGTCATCAGGGAGGTCACAGATCACGTGCAAATATACCACTGGGAGAGGAGAAAGATCAAATTTATTCTATCACCTAACAGATACAACCCTAGCAATTACAAGGGGTTCCATAAAACAACTGATTTAACATTCTAGATTAAAATTTCCTTTTTCTTATTTTTTAATAAAATCAATCACAACAATCATTGTTGCAATCAAGGTATTGTAAAATCTTCGACCCATGTACATTATGTTCAGTAGAGGGTCACTACCATGGAGAGGTTACTAGCACATACGATGCATGGTGGCGTGGAATCCATCTTCGTAGAATAATCTCATGAACAGTTGATATCCATCAGTTGCATATCATCATAAAATAATTGTAACATTTCAATTTAATCATAATACCATATTACTGGGAAAACTATCATTGGGGTAGATTTTAAACTGATTCTTAACATTGGAATCCCTAAATTATCAAAGGTCACACATTTTTTTACAACAACAATCACATACACAAGCAAAGCTAGAGACATCACAATAAAGCTAAACAAAAATTGAACACATAGTAGCAGAAGGTTGGTATTTTTGTCTGAAAATAGAAAAGTATGTTTTGTCAACTTTATTTTGCACAAACATTTCACAAGCAGCTCTGGTGAATGGAATGAAGTTGGCCACTGGAGAGTGTAGAAGAAGGCATATTTTGGCAGTTTAACAGTTACTGTGATTACGATCACTTGCATAATCAATCATTAGACTGAGGGCCAATTTTTTTTTTTTTTTTTCTTTTCACTACAGGTTAAGAAACACTACCTGTAACTCTATTATGCACCTTTGGTTTAGCTTTGGCTACATTTAGTGAATTTATGGAAGAAAATTGACCAATATATAGAAAACTATCGCCCTTATCAGTTTTACCATAATACAGATCTACCGCTCTGCACCTCCCTGGAACATTTTGGTAATTAATGCTGTGGAGAAATTGCTGGAATCAATGGTCAATGGTGAGGTCAGGAGTGAAGAATTGTTAGGGTTAGGATTAGTGTATTAGGTGTTAGGGTTAGGTGTATTGTGGCTTGATCAAGGAGAATTAGAGACACTCTCATAGTGCATCAGAAGTTACTGAGTCGGTCTCACATTCTGCCGAACTCGTGCTGGTGGATAGACTTTAAACCTCAAGATAGCACCACAAATACTATACACCCCAAATGAGACAAAGAGAATGTTTTTACCAAGAACGGTGTTATTGTCAACATATTCTAGTCTGGAGACACAGATGTCTGTTTATGTCAACGGCAAGCTATCTATTATGTCTAAGCAGGCAGCAAGAGTCTCTTCGACCCTGGCCACCACAGTGTTGAGATAGACTGGCACCTACTGCTCCCAGTCAAAGCCAAACAATTAGTACTGCCGAGGACCTCAAGGCCCACACGTGACCTTGTGTAACCTAAGGATAGAAAATTCCATAACAATTAACACCCCACAGTTTATAATCAGGATAACTTTTCAACTGCTGTTTAGTGAAACGCCAAAGCTCCAAAGGTTCAGTCAAAGGTACAGCAGCTGTGAATGTTACCTTCATTACCTAGGTGCACTCAGCACCGTCTTAATCAGAGCTTTATCATGCGTTGTCCACGACCATTTACCTTGAGAGAAAGTCAGGGGGTGAGCAATATAACAGTCATTTTCATCACATCTGTCAATTGGACAGTCAAACATAACAGGATTAACAGTTTGGTTAGTTTGGTTAATAGACAGTTTGGTTAAAGCACAGGAAATACAAGTCCTAGTTGTCACCAACACCTGGTTCCACCTGGGAGACAAAGACATTTTTTTAGACATTTAATTAATACAAAATGTCCTTCATTACAAGTATGAATTGGTTCCTCAGATGGTTTCGGGAGCCGTTCAGACACCTGTAATGATAAAATTCAAAATTTAAATTTTTTATTTTAATCTTTTTACATATTCAGTCATAAACTCATCCGTCCAAAGCAGAGAAGTTTTGTGTGATGTCAGAGGTTGACTTGTCCCTGTGGACATTGCTCTCCTCATTAACACCTCATGAGGACTCAGTCCTGTTGTTGCACTTGGTGCTCTTTGGATGGAGTACAGCACAATAGGCAGTGCATTAGGCCATTTCAGACCTTTTGTTAGAACTGTTTTGGTCAACCGTTCTTTGATAGTTGTGTTCATTCTTTTAACTTGACCAGGACTTTGTGGGTGATACAGAACATGCCACTGCAACTTGAACCCTAAAATTTCTGACAGATCCTGCATAATTTTTTATACAAAAAAACATATTTTTTTCACTATCTAAATTCTGTGGCCAGCCAAACCTGGGGATCACTTCTTTTAGCAAACACTGAAGAACTGTTGTTGAAGTGTCTTCTTTTCTTGACGCGAAACCCTTTGACTCACTTTGAGAATCGATCTGTTATGACTAACAAATATTTGTAGCCTTGACAACTTTGCATATGTACAGTCTATTTGCAAATGTACAAAAAGAACCTGACAGAGGTTCCAGATGCTTCACTGTGCTCTTCTTCTATCTGGTCTGTTGGCACGTCATACAACTATCTACAAACGTTTGTGAAACTAGTGTAATGCGCAAACCATTTTGAGCGAATAACATATCAGACATATCACGGCACCGCACGTCTTGTCAGAAGGAGCCAGTTGCATTTTTAAATCAGTGAAGCCTATTGACTGCTAAGTCCCTCCTGTACATTAGTTGGCGCTATGTACTACAAAGCGTTGCGACCCACGTTCATTAGGAGAACAAGAAGAATCGCCACTGAAGAAGGGGAAGATTTGAACTGAATTTGAATCTGGAGTCGGTTATCGTTGCTGGAGACAGGAGATCAACAAAGTAACAAGGTGACGAAAAAGAAGGAGAAGAAGGATAAATACCCTTCATGGACAGCGAAATCCTCACCGTGGTGTCCTAATGAGTCACTGTTTAAAATAACTTTTGTAGATAGGAGATCTTTTTTTTTTTTTTTTTGCTACAAGCAGAGAGCCACGGCATCAAGCAAACGCTAACATTACATCTCATGGCGTCTAGCTTCCAACAGCCGCTCAGTATTAACGTCTACATTTACCGTAATTCATTTGGGTCGCTATTTATATTTACGTGTTTGTCCAATGATTCTAGAGCAGGGGTGTCCAAAGTTTTTTTAGTGAGGGCCAAATACAGAAAAATAAACAAAGGGCCGGGCCACACACTAGAGGTGACATATTGACACATGAATACTGTGTGTATTTCTAACACACCTATAATGTGAAGAACATTGCACTCAGTGGGAGCAGTGATGCTGTCCTTTGGATTGAAGGATGGCTGACATGTCAGGAGAAAGTTTGGTGGTTGAGACACGAAGGACTTCACAGAGATGGCTATCAGTCATTCTAGTTCTCAGTCTGCTTTTGTTCTGATTTAATAGAGAAAATGTTTGTTCACATATGTATGTTGAGCCGAACAGGCTCATCATTCTTTTTGCGTGGCGTCTCATCAGAGGAAACTTGGTATTATCCAAACTCCGATAGAAGTCAGGGAGGGAGAGAAGCTGATGTTGACTCTTCAGAGAATCATCACATTGCATTTCAATCAGTTCTAACTGCAGACTCTCTTCCACTTCTTCTGCATCCACCAGGAAGGGGGTCGATAACAGCTTGATTTGTTTTTCAATGACCGAAAAATCTTGGAAACGCTGGTTGAATTCTGTCACGAGAGATGCAATCACAGACACATATTTCTCCTTTTTAGCAGAAAGGTCGGCCTTTGGAAAAGCAGACTTGATTTCAGACAGTGCAGGGAAGTGTGCAGCATTAAAGCTTCGTAGTTGTGTCTCAAACAGGCGGAGCTTTACACAGAAGGCTTTCATGTGCGCATACAGGTGTGGCACCAGCTGTTCTTTGCCTTGTAGGTTCTTGTTCAGTGTATTCAGATGATGAGTAAGATCAACTAAAAATGCCAGGTCTGCCAGCCACAGAGGGTCACTCAGTTCATGAAGAGGTCGGCCCTTCTCTTTCAAAAACTGGTCGATTTCTGATCTCAGCGAATAAAACCGCTGTAGCACAGAGCCGCGACTGAGCCAGCGCACATCAGAGTGGTAGAGTACATCCCCGTATTCAGCATCCACATCAGATAGGAAAGCTTGAAATTCTCTGTGGTACAGTCCTCTAGCTCGAATTATGTTGACAGTTTTTACAACAGTGTTCATCATATCGCCCAGCTGGACAGTCTTGGCACACAGTGCTTCTTGGTGGATTATACAGTGCATCCTAACAGCCTCACCTCCGCTCTCTTTTACCTTGGCGCACACCATCGATGCCATTCCTTTGCGCTCGCCCGTCATGGCCGGAGCTCCATCCGTTGTTACTCCACAGAGCTTGTCCCATTTAAGCCCCATCTTTTCTCTACCCGTCGTTGTGCCTTTTAGGCTCATCATATCAAGCAGCTCCTCTGTACAGCAAAAATTATCATCTACTCCCCGCAAAAAAATTAACAGCTGCGCGGTGTCTGTGGCATCTGTGCTCTCATCGCATGCTATCGAGTAAAAATCAAAAGCACAAGCTTTGTCTCTCAGCTGAAGTTTCAAGTTAGCTGACAAGTCCTCGATTCTCCGCACCACTGTATTTCTGGATAAGCTCACGTTGTTGAAAGCCTGCACTTTTTCCGGGCACATTATTTCTGTGACTTTGATGAGGCACTGCTTTATGAAATCACCGTCTGAGAACGGTTGCTGTGCCGTGCTGGGCAATAAGTTTAGCAACTTCATAGCTTGCTGTTGTGGCGTTTTCCTGTGTTTGGTTAGCACGAAAAAAAAACTGTTGTTGAGCTTGCAGGCTAGCTGCCATTAGGTTGACTTTCTGTGTTCGTTCGGCACCGGTGTACGATGTGTAGCTCTGATGTTTGGTCTCATAGTGCCGACGGACATTATACTCTTTCATCACAGCAACATCTTCATTGCAAATCAAACAGACACACTTTCCGTTGATTTCTTTGAAGAAATATTCATTTTCCCACCGTGTTTGAAATTTTCTACACTCACTTGCTATTTTGCATTTCTTCGGTGCTGCCATTTCTGGTGACTCGCAGTAAAAGTTTTTCTAAGGCTGGCTCCATCTAGTGTTGAAACTGAGAAGTGCAACAGAGTTGAGCTCAAGCCTCTTGTGCGGGCCATATTCAATTATATTTTCAGAATTTGCTGCACTACCTATCTACAATCTCCTGGAAATAATTTGGTGACATGGCATACAAAATCAGAATAATGATAACAAATGATTAATTGCATAATCTATTCACATGATACACATCTAATTACTCAAATGTCACAAATTATTAGATTTTTTTTTTTTTTTTTTTTACTGAGCAGTCTGGGAATTAGGGTCTGGAAATTTCAAATGTGTAGGAACCCTGAAGTTTACTGATGTGTGTTGTTGTTTTTTTAATGGTGGTTGTATTTTTATTTTGCTTACAATAATATTTTTATTTTCATACAATGTAGTTCCATTGAGGGAGGACACAGAAGACAAAGGTGGCAGCTCCCTTCCTGGGACTAGTCAGGAAAGAGAATGCAAGGCACAGCACAGCCCATCATCACCAGGTCAGAGCATAAACAGAAACAGTCACATGCTCAGTTCAGTAATTAAGTTTAGTTTTAGATATTTTGAAATGTTGGTTACTGACGAGTGTTGTTTTTTTAATGGTGGTTGCATTTTTATTTTGATTACACTATACAATGTAGTTCCATCGAAGGAGGACACTGAGGCCTCTGACTCTGATGAGGATGTCGGAGAGCAACAAGAGCCAGACCCAGAGCCAGCTGTCTCCAGCACTACTTTTGCTCATCCGAGAGGACCCAGTGGTAGGTCTACTTACCTGAAACTTGCTAGTTAGCTGCAGTTATTGTCTAATAATCTTCTGGACCCCTTAACTGTGTTTTCATGACTATTATATTTGTATTCCAGATATTTCAAGATGCAAAGAGGAGGGACCAGTTCAGCCTTGTCTGACACAATTCCCCAGAACCCAGCATGGATCAAGGAAGAGAGCATTCTGCAGTGCCTGGTACAGAGCCAATTCTTGGCTTCAATACTCAATCCTTAAAGACTCTTCCTACTGCTTTGCCTGTAGACATTTCTCCTTGCCTAATGCACCCGACTCTGCCTTTGCCTCAGAGTCAGGCTTCTCCAATTGGAAAAAAGCGTTGTCAAAGGAGGCTGGGTTTAAACTCCACTGTTTCTGCTGACTTGTTGACTGTACACGTGACATCTATTGCACGTCTGTCCGTCCTGGGAGAGGGATCCCTCCTCTGTAGCTCTTCCTGAGGTTTCTTCCACTTTTTTCCCTGTTAAAAGGGTTTTTTGTGGGCAAGTTTTTCCTCACTCGAACCGAGGGTCTAAGGACAGAGGGTGTCACTCCCTGTACAGATTGTGAAGCCCTGCGAGGCAAAATGTGTTTTGCGACTTTGGGCTATACAAATAAAATTTGATTTGATTTGATTTGATTTGAAAATCAGAAATGCATGTCAATGCAATGTATGCATGGAATCAGCATAAAAAGGCTACTGAGATGAACACAACCATGTTAAACTCTTTGAACATGAACCGACAAAAAAAAGTTAGCAAATGTTCTTCTTATAAAGGCAACTCAAAATATTGCACAAAGAGGCCATCGGGAGTCTGAGGACTCTCACAATAAGGGGAACTTTTTGGCCATACTGGATGAAATAGCAAAACACGACAAATTCATTGAAAAAAGGCTGGATGCATGTGGCAATGCAAAATACACAAGCCACCAAATTCAAAATGAAATCCTACAGGGCTTAGCTGAGATGGTACAGACCGAAATTATCAAAGAAGTAAAAGAAAATGAAGTGTTCAGTGTGATTGCAGACGAGACAAAAGACCTCAAAAAACAGGAACAAATGTCTATAGTTATAAGGTATTATTACAATGGTGCCATCCATGAAAGCTTCCTATGCTTCCAGGCAGCTGAAAGCCTTGATGCAGCAGGTCTCAGTAAATTGATTGTCAGTTGTCTAGAGAGGCATGGTCTGGACTACAGAAATAACCTTGTGGGACAAGGGTACGACGGTGCATCTGTCACGAGCGGTAAACATTCTGGAGTATTTGCAAGAATTCAAAGCAATGCCAGATTTGCATTTTACGTTCACTGTAATGCGCATTGCTTGAATTTAGTTCTTGTTGATGCTACAAAAGCAGTGCCTGAGGTTGTTGACTTTTTTGCACTTCTGCAGCAGCTGTATAACTTTGTGTCTGGCTCGTATGAACATCTGAAGTGGCTTGCAGTTCAGAAAGAGCTGTATCCATCACAGCAGCCCAGGGAGCTACAGGCACTTACAGACACAAGGTGGGCATGCAGATACACAGCGTGCCGTAATCTGAGAGACAGGCTTCCAGCAGTTCTGAGACTGTTGCAGGATCTTGCACTTGAAAGACGTGGAGAAAGGTCAGTAGAGGCGAGGGGTCTTCTTTCTCAGATAGATCTACAGTTCATAGGGCTTTTGGTTACCTTTTGTAAAGTGCTTGGTGATGCCAAATGTCTTTCTGACATGCTCCAGTCTAGCACTCTTGATCTAGCAAGGGCTGTGGATCTAGTACGTGCCCTTACAGACACTTTCCAGGACTACAGAACTGAGAATTACTTTGATGAACTATGGAAAGAGGTTGAGGAGCTTGCTGAGCAGTGCAAAATCGGTGTACAAACACAATCTAAAAGACATCCTAGAATAAGCTCAAGATTTCTTGACTCACTGGTGATGAGCAGAGTAGGACAGAGAAACTGTGATGATGAGGGCTTCCCCAGATCACTCTTTTATCAAGTGATTGACTGTCTCATAACTGAGCTGAAGAGGCGTTTTTCAAAGAAAAGTTGTGAGATCATGCAAGGTGTGCAGTCCCTGAACCCAAAGAGTGCAACTTTCTTAAGTGAGGAGCCTCTATTTGCCTTTGCACAGACCTTTGAGTCAGACCTCAGTGACCTCAAACATGAAGTTCACCAAACCAAGCGACTTCTTGACAGGAGAGAGAAAAGTGGATTAGACAGGCCATCTACTTTGCTCGATTTTATTGTGTTTCTTGAGCCGTACAAAGAGGTTTTCCATGAGCTTTTCAGACTTTGCAAGATTGCTGTTACTCCAGTCAGCACTGCTTCCTGTGAGAGAAGCTTCTCTGCTTTAAAACTGATTAAAACTCACCTCAGGACCACAATGGCTGATGACAGGTTAAGTCACCTTGGTACTCTCAGTATCGAGTCAAGGAGGGCACGTGCCCTCAACATGGATGACTTTGTGAAACATTTTGCGACTTCTCACCACAACCGAAGGATTATGCTTTTCTGAACCTGAAAGATAGTGTCTCTGGTCATGACTAAGCTCTTCACTGTGTTCTACTTAGACCAAGGATAGTTTGGGAGTCAGACAGTACCCCTTGTCATAGTTAAAACCTGCACTATGTTCAAATGTTCAAAAATGGTGTCAAATTGTTGATATATTGACTGTGTGTGTGTGTGTGTGTGTGTGTGTGTGTGTGTGTGTGAGTGAGTGAGTGAGAGAGTACAGTAACTGTGTTTGTGTGAGTAACTATGAATGTGTGTGTGCATTTTCACCATTTTTGTAAAAAATATGTTATTATTATTATTATTAAAGAATTATTGAAAAATTGTTGCCAAGTTGTGTTTTACATTTTCTGCATTGTTAATAAACTGCAAATTATATATACATAAATCTCATCTCCTGTGTGCTTAGTATGTACATTTCAACAACGATTGCAATTGATGAGTTGAGAAACAAATTCATTGTTATAGTCTGTGGACCCCCTGAAATAGCCTTGGCCACCCCCTGGCCACCCCAAGGATAAAAGTCTAGCTCCGCCACTGCTGACTGGGAACGCTGGCCAGGTGCTCCCTGTCAACCTAATGACCACTGCGTCAGGCCTGCAAACAAACAAACACACACACCAACAGTACACTGTACACAGAACATTACACCAAACCTAGGCCTGGGCCGCCACCCCCCCCCCATAAAGTCAGGGTCCCCAAAGGGAACCCTGGCTCCTACACTGCCACTCACTAGCTATTGTATGGTCATCTGTATACTTAACTGCACTCACTCTAATATAATAAATAGAAAACTCTGGTTCTCTCACCACCTCAGCAACTGGATCCCTGAAGCAAATTTAAGACGAGGAGAGAGACCAAGAAGGATGGGAACAAAGTGAATAACAAAAAAAAAAAAAAAAATACATCATACACGGTCATTAACAAGGGGCCTGAGACAACGCATCCGCCACTACATTATCCCGTCCCTTGACATGGCGAAAGTCGAGGTTGTAGGACTGGAGGAAAAGAGCCCAACGAACCAACTTCTGATTGGGAGACTGCAAGGAGCTCAGAAAAGTTAGAGGATTATGATCTGTAAAGACCACCACAGGAGAGGAGCTAACATACACACTGAAATGCTGCAAAGCTAGAATTAACGCCAAAGTTTCTTTTTCAATCACAGAATAGTTCAGTTGATGTCTGTTGAACTTCCTGGATAAAAAAAACACACTGGTTTATCCACCCCAAGGTCATCAGCCTGCAATAGCACTGCGCCTGCACCCACAGCACTAGCATCCACCTCCAACTTGAAAGCTCTATCCCACTGTGGAGCAGCCAAAACAGGAGCATTACAGATCAAGGCCTTAACATTTTGAAAAGCTGACTGACACCCTGAAGACCAAACATATTTTACTTTGGATTTCAACAGATTTGTAAGGGGCGCCACAGTAGAAAAATTCCTACAGAAACACCGGTAATATCCAACCAGCCCCAGAAAACGCATCAGTGCCTTCTTAGTTAGAGGTGGGGCATAATCGTCAATAGCCTGCACCTTTACCCGCACCGGAGACACTGTGCCCTGCCCTACTACACGCCCTAAGTAAGTCACTGTGGCCTTGGCGAACTCACACTTCGCTGTCAAGGTGGTCCTTCCAACTGTCTGAATAGATGACAACGTCATCCAAATACACTGAGCAACCTTCCAGATCTCCAACTACCATATTCATAAGCCGTTGAAAGGTCGCTGGTGCATTTCGCAAACCAAAAGGCATTACCGTATATACATACAAACCAGTGGGCGTAAAAAACACAGCAATCTCCCTCGCCTTCTCTGACAACGGGACCTGCCAGTATCCTTTTAATAGGTCAAACTTGCTAACATATTTAGCGGACCCCACCTGATCAATACAATCCTCCATTCTAGGGAGCGGAAAAGAATCTGACTTTGTCACCTGGTTAACCTTACGGAAGTCTGAGCAAAACCGCGGCATGTTATCGGACTTAGGCACCAACAGACAAGGAGATGCCCAACTAGAGGAAGACGGCTGTGCAATGCCGTTGTCGAGCATATATTTCACCTCCGTGTCAAGGAACTTCCGCTTCTCCAGATGGACACGATAAAACCTCTGCTTAATAGGTTTACACTCCCCAACATCTATATCATGTTCCACCAAATGCGTACGAGTAGGTGTGTTACCAAAAAGACCTGGATATCGCCTTATCAAGTCAATTAATTGACTGCGCCTTGACACATCCAAATGAGACAACAAACCATCAAGATTCTGCAAAGACTCAGAACGACGACCACACAGTACAGCTTCATCAGGACTCGGTAAATCATCTCCCTCATGCCCTGCCACAGCCCGACAGGCACCAGACACTTCTGCCTTTTGCTCCGTTGCTTGCGATGCACGGGTCTAGTATGACTTTAACAAGTTAACATGACAGAGCTGAGTAGGTGACCTGCGATCGGGAGTAGCTACCACATAGTTCTGATCTGACACTTTCTTCACCACTGAATACGGGCCAGAAAACTTTGCCTGAAATGGAGCGGTAACCACAGGCAAAAGAGCCTGAACACCTGATCCCCAGGGAGGAAAACACGATTCTCTACCTGCCGATCACATAACTTTTTCATCTTGCCCTGCGCAGATGTCAACTTACTCCTGGCCACTTCCTGGGCTTTATACAGCCTGTATCTAAATCCGTCTACATATTCAATAAGGTTTTGAGGTGGTTGTACCCCCTTCCAGTTATCCTGCAAAAGCGCCAAGGGACCCCTAACAGTATGGCCAAACACAAGGTCATTAGGGCTAAACCCAGTACTCTCCTGGACCACCTCTCTAGTGGACAACAACAACCACGGCAAACCAGCTTCCCAATCTCTGCCCATTTGAATGCAATATGCGCGCAACATGGACTTGAGCGTTTGATGGAACCGCTCCAAAGCCCCTTGGCTTTGCGCATGATACGCAGATGCCTGATTGTGACTAATACACAGCTGCTTTAAGATTTGTGCAAACAAATGGGATGAAAAATTTGATCCCTGATCAGACTGAATGATTCGGGGAACTCCGAAAAAAACTGGGACAACGCATGTACCACAGACCTGGCAGTTATTGTGCGCAATGGGTACGCAGCCGGGTACCGTGTGCTCTGACACATCACTGTTAACAGGTAAGATGCACCCGATTTAGACGGAGGCAAGGGGCCTACGCAGTCAATAATAAGATGTTCAAAAGGGTGACTTATGGCTGGTATCGGACACAATGGAACCGGCTTCAGCCTCTGATTAGGTTTGCTAGTTAGCTGACACACATGACATGATTTTATATATTCAGCAACGTCCCTCTTCATTCGCGGCCAAAAGAAATACCTCAGGATGCGGTCGTACATCTTCCTGACGCCCAGGTGACCAGCCTCGTCGTGGGAAATCTGTTAGAGTTACTTTTTACTTCACCATAAGGCAGCACCATATCCAGCAAACTCTTAAGAGAACTGTCAGCCCGCTGCTCCGACACCAACTCACTGTAAGAAACAGACCAAGGGACATTACAACAAAGATCATCATGCTGCTGTGAAGTGTCATCCTTTTCAGTGAAATCAGTCTCAACCAAATGCGCACGTTTCATTATGTGCGTAACAGCACACGCCCTGAACACCTCAGGAAAATCCCTTACATTTTTATCAGGCTCACTGGTGACCAAAGGAGCTGAAGCAATAATAGCAGGAGGTGGAATATCGGGCCACACCCGACTTCTCGCTATATCATTACCCAAAATCATTGTCACGCCATCCATGGGCAGGGCTGGGCGCACAGCGACCGCCACCTCACCCTGAAACAGACCACAGGACAACATCAGTTTATGCTGAGGCACCTGCATAACCTGCAGCCCAATCCCAAGCACTGGTATAAAAGCACCTGTGTAGGACTCCTGTGAAAAAGGTAAAGCTGATTCTACAATGAATGAATCAAAAGCCGCTGTGTCACGCAATATCTTAATCTTCACTTTTTCATCACTTCCTACCAAGGAAACACACCCATCACTGATGAAAGGCAAATAAGACTGCAGATCTGGACTAACCATCTGCGGTTTTGACTCATCCAGAATCTCCAACGCCCGATCAAAAACCGGTCCAACACACATTGCCGGCTTGGGATTTACACTCGCTCCCGTTTTACTCTTGGCTTTCAATACGTAACAGTCTCTTTTCCAGTGTCCTCGCTGGTGACAGTAATTACAAAGTTTGTCAACCTCCCGAGAACCCCGCTCATTTCTCTGATCTCTCCAAACATTTCTCACTGGACGACTAGACCATGCAGTATCCCCACCATGAGTCAACAGATAGTCATCGGCTAGTGCGGCGGCTTCAGCTGCTGTCTTAACCTTACGCTCACTGATGTACGTTGCAATGCGCCCCAGCACAGAACTTTTGAACTGCTCCAAAATCATGAGATCCCACAGATCATCATATGACTCAATCCCAGCTGCAGTACACCAACGATCAAACTGAGTGGACAACTCACGAGCAAACTCCAAATGCGACTTATCGCCTCTTTTCCAACCCTGAAACCGTTGGCGATGAGCTTCAGGAACCAGCTCATATATTTTAAGTACAGCCGATTTTACTACATCATATTTGACACTGTCACTGCTACTGACACAAGAATACGCCTCTTGCGCTTTGCCGGTTAACACACACTGCAACATCAGCGTCATAGTCGACTCAGACCAACCGCGAGCCTCAGCAAGCCGCTCAAACAGGGAGAAAAAAGTTTCCGGGTCTCTTTCGCTGAATTTAGGGACCAACTTCAAATCACTCAAGTCAGACCTTACCGGGGTGCCACCTGAGCCGGAAGGACCGTGAGCAAACACACCATCCACCACAACTTTCCCCTCTCCAACCAAGGCCATTTTCTGCCTCTCCAAATCAATCTTCGCCTGCTCAGTTTCCTGAGCTGAACAACAAAACCCCGCCTCTTCAACACCGATGGGATGAATTGCACAGGTGCACTAACTTAACTGCACAAGCACATCTCCATGAGCGCAATCAAAACTCACCATATAAGGCGAACTACGTTACCGGTGACAAACAGGGAATCCCCATCATGACGTCACCTTCGCACGAAAACCCAATCTCTTAATTAAGGGCTTTCCTTACGCGCAGCCACCTAACCCGACCTGACATGTGCTCTCACCCCAACAAAACGCGCTCCAAATAAAAATATACCCAAAGAAACAGGCACTAAAGCACACCAAAAATATACCGACTTTCGAGACGGATGAGCCCCCAATTTGTTACGACTGGCTCGTGGGCCGCAACAAAACAGGAGATGTGCAAACTCAATTACAAATAAACCAAAGTTTATTAAAGTAAATACTCAGATGGAGTGTGAGAATCAGTATCAGTAGTGTAGGTGAGTGTATGAATGCGGTGATCAATGTGGGGTGCATGTTGCTGGTGTAAAATAAGACAAAGCAAAGAAAACAAAACAGCACGCTGGCATGGTGCTAAGCGAGGAGTAGAGACGAGCGCTGGCGTCTGGGAAGGCGGGGTTAAATAGGGCTGACTGGGAACGCTGGCCAGGTGCTCCCTGTCAACCTAATGACCACTGCGTCAGGCCTGCAAACAAACAAACACACACACCAACAGTACACTGTACACAGAACATTACACCAAACCTAGGCCTGGGCCGTCACAGTTTCATTGCAGCCATTTGCTAAAATCAAAAAAGTTCATTTTATTTCTCATTAATGTACACTCAGCACCCCATCTTGACAGAAAAAAAACAGAAATGTAGAAATGTTTGCAAATTTATTAAAAAAGAAAAAGTGAAATATCACATGGTCATAAGTATTCAGACCCTTTGCTGTGACACTCATATTTAACTCACATGCTGTCCATTTCTTCTGATCCTCCTTGAGATGGTTCTGCTCCTTCATTGGAGTCCAGCCGTGTTTAATTAAACTGATTGGACTTGATATGGAAAGGCACACACCTGTCTATATAAAACCTTACAGCTCACAGTGCATGTCAGAGCAAATGAGAATCATGAGGTCGAAGGAACTGCCCAAGGAGCTCAGAGACAGAATTGTGGCAAGGCACAGATCTGGCCAAGGTTACAAAAGAATTTCTGCAGCACTCAAGGTTCCTAAGAGCACAGTGGCCTCCATAATCCTTAAATGGAAGAAGTTTGGGACGACCAGAACTCTTCCTAGACCTGGCCGTCCAGCCAAACTGAGCAATCGTGGGAGAAGAGCCTTGGTGAGAGAGGTAAAGAAGAACCCAAAGATCACTGTGGCTGAGCTCCAGAGATGCAGTAGGGAGATGGGAGAAAGTTCCACAAAGTCAACTATCACTGCAGCCCTCCACCAGTCGGGGCTTTATGGCAGAGTGGCCCGACGGAAGCCTCTCCTCAGTGCAAGACATATGAAAGCCCGCATAGAGTTTGCCAAAAAACACACAAAGGACTCCCAGACTATGAGAAATAAGATTCTCTGATCTGATGAGACCAAGATTGAACTTTTTGGCGTTAATTCTAAGCGGTATATGTGGAGAAAACCAGGCACTGCTCATCACCTGCCCAATACAATCCCAACAGTGAAACATGGTGGTGGCAGCATCATGCTATGGGGGTGTTTTTCAGCTGCAGGGACAGGACGACTGGTTGCAATTGAAGGAAAGATGAATGCGGCCAAGTACAGAGATATCCTGGAAGAAAACCTCTTCCAGAGTGCTCAGGACCTCAGACTGGGCCGAAGGTTCACCTTCCAACAAGACAGTGACCCTAAGCACACAGCTAAAATAACGAAGGAGTGGCTTCAGAACAACTCTGTGACTTCTTGACTGGCCCAGCCAGAGCCCTGACCTAAACCCAATTGAGCATCTCTGGAGAGACCTGAAAATGGCTGTCCACCAACGTTCACCATCCAACCTGACAGACCTGGAGAGGATCTGCAAGAAAGAATGGCAGAGGATCCCCAAATCCAGGTGTGAAAAACTTGTTGCATCATTCCCAAGAAGACTCATGGCTGTACTAGCTCAAAAGGGTGCTTCTACTCAATATTGAGCAAAGGGTCTGAATACTTATGACCATGTGGTATTTCAGTTTTTCTTTTTTAATAAATTTGCAAAAATTTCTGCATTTCTGTTTTTTTCTGTCAAGATGGGGTGCTGAGTGTACATTACTGAGAAATAAAATGAATTTTTTTGATTTTAGCAAATGGCTGCAATGAAACAAAGAGTGAAAAATTTAAAGGGGTCTGAATACTTCCGTACCCACTGTAGTATGTACACACTACAAAAGGGCACGGGCTGCCATTTACAAACTCATACAGACAAACTTAATCTCATGCAATCAATGTCTTGAATTTGATGTTTCATGTGAAACAGTTCATATTAGGAATAAGTGACCATACAATGTGATCTCACTTAATAGGAGATAGAAGTATGGTAACACGACTGTAGGTGGGGCATTATCACAGGAGAGGCATTAAGGTAAGACACAGGTGACGTGTGGCAGATGTGTGAGAGGGGAAGCAAACAGGCAGCGTTGCAGGCAGCATTTGTACAAGAAACTATCCAAAGAAAAACTTACTCATGAGGACTGAGCTGTACTAAGGTGAACATACTTGTTTACTCAGAACACACATTCTCCCCATTTGTCCCTCAGTAGCTTGAACAATTTTTTGACAGATGAGGTCTTTACTGATGAAGTGACGAGAAATACAGTACAGTATATACAATATTCACAGCAGTTAAGGTGACATGAAAGGGACATTACATCAAAAAGGCTCACAGAGTTACAAAAGGGTATGTTACATCAAAATCTCCACAAACCTGAAAAGAAGTCATATAAAAATATATTTTGCTCCCAGTCTGAAAAAGTACAAAAACATCTTGTGAGTAGGTTCATACAGGCCGTTTCTGGACAGTTTTATACTGTTTTTCAATTAAGGATTTACACCATTTACACCAGTGTCACATTTTAAATTTTCTCACACTTTAGGTTTTATTAAAGGTGATATGAGATTTTCTCAGTTGCCAAAACAAAGATATAAATACAGAAATTTAAAGTGCAGATTCTGTTGAGGTCATCATTTTAACAGCTTTGTAAAGGCTCACCAGTGAGCATAACATGAAGTTGTCATGCCTATAACAGCTGAATGCGGCGATTTCCATGTTGCTCAGCAAAACGCTTCACAAATGTATCTAGATCTAAGCTTTTGTGCGTTTTGATTTAATGCTGAGTAAAGCCAAACTCGATAGTCTCCTTTCTGTCATAGTAGACCGCAAATAAGTCTTTATGAGCCTGAGAGATGAAAAACTTCGTTCACAGGATGCACTGCTCACAGGTAAAACAACCGCTATTTTACACAACCTGAACAACTCATAAAAAACATCCTGGTATGGGTCCAAAAACTGAGTGAACTCCATTAGAGTGGTAGGACTCTCCTTTTCCCCCTTTTTTCTGTCTAGTACTCTCCTCGTCTGAGGTAACTCGTGTTTGAGATCCTCAATATTTGAATCATAAGCTTCAGCCAATAACAGAACAGCCTCCTCTCTCAAAAAAGTTGGATTTGATGGATTTAGTGCCTGGACACCCTGCATAATGTTACAATTTGTGTTAGGAAATCGTCTTCCTATTTCTCCAATCATGTTATCCAGAACTGGATAGTACACAGAGACACAAAAAGTGTGTTTGCCATCTGGAACTACATGCTGTCCCAAGGTGCAGTGGATGACAGTATCCTGAAGCACCTTTGTTGTCTGTCTTGGCCTCTTTGGTTTTCACTGAGTTGTATCAATGTTACTTCGTTGACATAAATCAAGTGTTTCACTCCACATGTCCTCAAAAGAGGCTTGACTACGGTACTGGACCAGTGTCTCTTTAAGTGCTTCAATAAGTTCAACAGCCTTAGCATAGTCCACTGTTTTAGACTGGAGCATGTCTGATAAAAATTTGGAGTCACTCAGGACCTTTCTGAACAGAACAAGAGATCCAGCAAAATTCAGATCAATTTGAGCCAATATCCCTCTTGCTTCAACAGCTCTTTGTGGATGGTTCTCAGATGCGATCTCTTCAAGCACCTGTACTATTGCAGGCAACCTGTCCATAACATTACGACATGCTATGTGCCTACAGGCCCAACGTGTATCACTTAGCTGTTGGAGTTCCCTTGGTGCACCATCAAACATCTCCCGCTGCACTTCCAGCCATTTGTTATGTACATAAGACCCAGACATGAATACATACAGTCATTCCAATAATGAGAAGAAGTTTCCTGCATCTGCCACACTTTTTACAGCGTCTACTATAACTAAGTTCAAGCAGTGTGCACTACAGTGAACACAGAAGGCATGTTTGGCTACGTCTTTTATTTTTGCTTGAACACCTGCATGTGTTCATCACTGCTGCCCCATCATAGCCCTGGCCTACAAGGTTTTTCTTGTACTCCAGCCCATGCTTCTCAAGGAAGCATATAATCTTGTCACTTAAAGCGGCAGCATCCAGGTGTTCTGCCACTTCAAACTCCGGAAAGCTTTCATGAACCACACCGTTGTAAAAATATCTCAGAACAAATGACATTTGATATGATATCTTTAGTTTCATCAACAATAACTGAAAACTGCTTGCTCATTTTAACTTCCTGGATGATTTCCTCTTTGACCATTGCAGACAAGCACTCAAGTATTTCATTCTGTATTGTTTTACTCGTGTATTTTGCATTTTTAGCTTGTTGTTCAAGTCTTTTTTTAATGATGGGGTTATGGTTACCCAGCAAGTCTAACATAGACAGAAAAACACCCTTTTTTTCTGAGTCGAGAGACTCCCTGTGAGTCTGTGCTATGTTTTCTGTGGCTAAAATTTCAGCTAATGTTTTAATGTAGTATTGATTTCTTTTTTCTTTTTTTGCTCATCCATTAGTCCAAACATTGAGGTATTTTTATCCATAATTTTCTTGTTCTCTGTCCATGCAAACATTGCATTTACATTCAGCCTTCAGATCTGGCATGAGAACAGAAACCACTGTCTTTCATTGTAGCCTTTTTCCAGTTACAATAACCCCTGAATGAGGTGAAAACCTCCTTACAGCATCAGGGAGGGGAAAATGCCTACAAGCAAAACAGTAAGCTGCATCTTTCGATTGCAAGTATTCTAACCAGGGATGAGACTTGTACCAGTCGCTGCGGAAGCTTCTCCTGGCTCCTCCCTGGAGGGTCTTAGGGAAACTCTCGCGCATTGGCTGCACTGGCACGTCACACCTGGACTTGGATACGTCTAGAAGATGGAGGGGAGGAAAGATTCAAACTGCATTACATCTGAACTAATTATACAATATAACAACTAGTAAAAACATAATCAATTTGGAACTGTCATTGACAGTTATAACCATCAGCCTGTGTTAACACACACTAACATTTTAGCCTGGGAGAGTATTTTTAGGTTCATTTGTTTAATTTTGGAATTTAATCTGAGCAATAGATCTAAAATACATTGCACACAAAATATTAAAACTCTGTCCCCATCTCATCACACTTTCACACTGACAAGTTTCCCCAATTATTCATATTTAAGCAAACATGAATATTTATTTATTTATTTGAAGAAGTCTAAGCAATGTCTCTTAAATACACCTTATAGCAAAATGTCTGTCTTTGTCATTTGTTGTTCTTATTCATATGTAACTTAGTATACTATGCAGCAACAATTTCCATACCATGTGGACCAGCTCGACTGGAGATTCTTGGTGATTGCTCAGGCACTCTCCTTTCCCTTTCACTGTCTGAGTCCTGAACGTTATCTTGTCTCTCCCCTTTCTCCCTCCTCATCTTGGTGATGCTCTCCCTCCTCCATATCTTCACCACTGTGGTGTTCTCCCACCTCCTCCTGTCCCTGGTCACCTTGTATTTTATCTCTGTCACATTTCTGTTGTCCTTCTCTCTCTCCTTCCACCTTGTCTTTGTCTTCTTTCTCTCTCTCTCTCTCTCTCTCTCTCTCTCCTTCCACCTCTTCTTTCTTCTTGAACATGACAATAATAATAATCATCATCATCATCATCATCATCATATATTACTAAAGATACAATATTTCTTTTATTTTATTTTTTTAAGAGCATCTGGCCCTCACAGAGTCTACAGAGAAAAATTCTGGCGGTTGGACAAATGTAGCTGATGACCCCTGCCCGAGTGGCTGAGACAAACGCAAAAGGCGGGTGGTTTTCAACAATGACCTTCTTTCTTACCCTCGGTGTACTTTATAGGTCTGTGTGTTTATCTGTGTGTGCAGGCAGATGACGAGCACACAACGAGGCAGAAGGCGGACCGGCCCCGCGTCCCGTGCAGCTCGCACCCAATTATCGGCTGTGGCTCGGAGGTAGAGCAGGTCGTCCACTAATCAGAAGATCGGCGGTTCGATCCCCGGTTCGATCCTCTCCAGTCTGCATGTTGAAGTGTCCTTGGGCAAGATACTGAACCCCAAATTGCTCCCGAAGGTTGTGCCATCGGTGTGTGAATGTGTATGAATGGGTGAATGAGATACGTACTGTAAAGCGCTTTGAGTGGTCGAAAGACTAGAAAGGCGCTATATAAGTACAGTCCGGGTTCTGGTAGAGGTTTGTAGCAGAAGGGAGTGAATGGATTGGTCGTCAGAAAAGGTGTGTCGGTGACAACTTCTGGTGTTTTGATAGCAGATCAGATCTGCTACAGGGATGGCAGATCCAAACAGTTTAATGTAATGGACGTAACCTAATGTAACTCCAGATTCTTACTATTTATACATGAATATTCCTCAAATGTGTGTGTTTTTATTTATAAAGTACATTCAAGTGAAGATAATATTCCAGAGCACTTGAAGACTTTCTGTAAAGTAGGTTCACAGGTCCATTCTTACTCAACTTGTCAGTCTTTAGCGCTTCATCCTCTGAGATTTCTTCCATGCAGAGGGACGAAACTGAAGGACACGCACAGACCAAAACTGCATTCAGAGACACCAGGCTCAACATGTGCATGTTTGCAAAGTTAGTGTCAGCAGAGAATCAAGAAGTGTTAAAAGAACCATTACAGCATCACCCAACTGTGCTCTGCACCGCTAGTGGAAATTAATTAGTGCATAGTAGGCTATAATGTTAGGAGTAGTAGAACGAGCTAATGGTACGCTGAAGACAAAAGCTAGCAACGATCAGAGCAGACTGTCAGCATAGGCTCAATTGGGTAGATGTACTGTGGCTAGCATTAATGTTTATGTGCAAGCTAATAAACACATCTAACACTGCATGAATGAAGGGCCACCACTGGAACAATGAATTATTTGACTCAAATACATAGAGCTGTGTTCAACCAGGTGAGAGGAGCAACACAGGAGAGAGACTGCTACACCAGGACAGCTGCAACAGATCAAACCGAGTGTTGGAATGGAAGTGGGATCAACCTAGACAACACGGTCCCTTTAAGGTCAATATAGTAACCCCACTGCCCTAAAAGTTGAAGGTAAGAATGTCTGGAATCATCTCAGTCACTGCTGCAGAGGGAACGAATTACATCAGAGCAGCAACCTGGACCAGAAAGGCACAGGGACAGGGGAAGCAGCAGTAGCAGCAGCCCTTCCTAGAAATAGAGACACTTCCCCACAAATGGCCTTCATAACCAGAAAGGTAAATTACTTTAGAGCCCTGTTGGACAATGCACCAGAAGGCCCTGCTGATTCAACTCAAGGACCATCTTCTGCATAAAATGACACTCTGGGTCTCAAAACAGCTGATCCGGAAGCACTAGCTGACATGTTTACACATAGGTTTCATGCATGACTTGGAGGACGACCTGAGACTACAAGAGCTAAGCTGGAAAGGCCAGATTCTCTGAAATGGAACATGCAGCTGCCTCAGTTACAAATGCAGAGGGAGCGGTGTTGTCATGATAACGCAGGAACTGACCCAAAATGCAGGCTCAGACAGAGGTTGGCAATTGAAGGGGATTTATTAATGATGTGGGAAGAAAGGGGAGGGAGATGGTCGGATGATGAGAAGGGAATGGCTGAGGTGAAGCAGTGGGTGAAAGAGACGGTGGAGGCACGGAATGAGGGCTGTCCGGGGATGGTTGGTGGAGAGCAGGCAAGCAGGTATACGGCAGGAGTTGATGATGGTGGTGGACCTGAGCACAAGAGGAGCAGAGGTTAAAAAACGGACTAGGAAACCAACTGGAAACACAACAACAACAGAGGTCTGAGCGTAGATTACCACGGTAGCTGAACAAACCATCTGACAAGGCGTGGGAGGAAGGCCAGGGTTTATATGCAGTTGAGGTGATGAACTGATGGAAGGCAGGTGAACTGAAGAATGGCAGGTGTGCTTCATCCGTGATTATCCAGGAGAGACCAGAGTCTATTTTAATCTAATCTATTTTTCTCATGTTACGTTTTTATCTATTTTATCTTTCTATCCTTCAAACAAACTGGAGTCATGCACTGAGCCAGGCCACTTTGCTTCTAAACTGCTGACAAGGCAGTCAGCATCACAGATCATCTGAAATGTTAAGTTGTAACCTATTAAGGTCATTAAATGCATAGAATTAATTTATGTAGGTCATAATAACCACAAATCACTCTTACCTGAACATTGATACGGTGGAAGGACTTTATGTTTTGTGGCATTAAAATCAGAGGAAACGACATTTTCAATCAGGATAGTAATAGCGACAAACATCAACTAATTAAGTCATTCATTTAAACCTTTACACATACTGGACATTATTTATTTTTACCCCCATTTTTTTAGACTCAATATTTACAAGTTTGGTTTAGTAAAAGAATGAAAGGCCACCATTTAGAGCCTAATGTGCATTTACATTTACATTTAGAGCTTTTTTTTTTTTTTGGTGTGCTGGTGAACTTGGTGATCTTATTCCTAAAATTTCTGCTGCATGATTTAACAGAGAATACATATATCATATAGTGACTCTTCCATCACTGTTTGGTTTGGATCGGCCACCAAACTGGACAAGAACAGAGTGAAACGGACAATAAGGTCTGCAGAGAAAATTATCGGCGTCAGCCTGCACTGCATTAGCATAGCAATATAACACTTGGCCTGAGTACTACCACTTGAATCAATATTCAAGACTGTTGCAATTAATCAGAATCAATCAGAATCAGAAATACTTTATTAATCCCCAAAGGGGAAATTATGTTGAGAAGAAATACAGCAGCATAACATGGGGAGAGGGGAGGAAAAAAAAGCAACCCCAGACTGTGCTCCTGTGGGGAGCAGGTGACCCAGTGTAGACAGGCCGCCATCCGGTCCTGCAGCCATCCAGGCGCTGGTACAGAGCCACTTGTCACACTGAGGGAACAAAGCGGTGTAGGCGTGTGATGAGGGTATTAGGGGGGTGTATATCTGTATAAATGTTCGTGTACGCGTAGGCCTGGAGAGTCGCTCCGCCTGGCATTCCAATCTTCAATCAATCAATCAAATTATATTTGTATAGCCCAAAGTCGCAAAATACATTTTGCCTCGGAGGGCTTCACAATCTGTACAGGGAGTGACACCCTCTGTCCTTAGACCCTCGGTTCGAGTGAGGAAAAACTTGCCCACAAAAAACCCTTTTAACAGGGAAAAAAGTGGAAGAAACCTCAGGAAGAGCCACAGAGGAGGGATCCCTCTCCCAGGACGGACAGACGTGCAATAGATGTCACGTGTACAGTCAACAAGTCAACAGAAACATTTTGTGTAATTACAATGAAAAATGACAATGGATTACAATGAATGATAAAATGATTACAGTAGCAGTGGAACCTGTGATAGAGATAGAGAGACACAGATGCACAGCAGCAGCAAATCATTAACTAAGTTACTATAAACTGTAATGGAGATCTGGTAACATTAATGACAGTAATAATATATGTAGTGGACGTCATGCAGGACCACAGCAGCAGTCACGATCCACGAGAACCTGCTGGACGAAAGAGCACAGAAACTCCGGGGAAGAAGTGTAGTTAGTAAGATGCATTAATGTACATGTATGACAGACATGTATGTTTACAGATGGTGGTGGTGATGGTGAGAGAGAGAGGGAGAGAGAGAGAGAGAGAGAGAGAGAGAGAGAGAGAGAGAGAGAGAGAGAGAGAGAGGGTTTTCAGTAAAGGGAGATGTGAATCTTGGTGCCTCAGTCCGGAGACAGCCTTGATCAGGTCCCAAACAGAGTGAACAATCAGCAGGTGTTTGTGTGAGTAGGGGAAGGAATGCAAGAGCGTCTCGCTGCAGCGTTCTTCCAGGGGAGTTGTTGTTCCAGCAGCGGCCTTGGCCGAGGCCAGTGCTGGTTGGGAAGGCCAAAAGACAGATAAGATTGGGATTGTTTAGGTTTGGGGCTAGCAGCCGCATTCCAATTTGCACGGCTACTGTCTTTGTCCATTCTGGTCATCGAAACGATCCATTTGCCTTTGCAAAGCCGCGAGCTTCTCCATGATGTTATCGAACATGCGGTTTGTAGCCACAGTCTGAGTGCTGACAGCTCTGCCCACCGCCTCAATCAT
Organism: Argyrosomus regius; assembly: GCA_946959425.1. NCBI lineage: Eukaryota > Metazoa > Chordata > Actinopteri > Sciaenidae > Argyrosomus > Argyrosomus regius. Next base: position 15,002,201 of record OX336905.1, read on the forward strand.
TATGGGCAGCCTGATGGGGCTTTGGACAGCTGCCACGTTTTTCTGAATTTCTCGATAAACCAGGCCAGTGCCTAATCCAATCAGCAAAAGACCTGTAATCATGGTTCCGAATATGTAGATGTCTTCCACGTCCTCCACAGAAAGAGCCGCCAGGCACACGACCCTCCACCTCTCCCACGAGTCCATCGTGTAACCGGCAGCAGTCATTCCGTCAGGGCATTTAGGTTCCCCCGAGCCCAGGCTTCTGTCGAGAAGATGGTGTCAATTGCGTTCAGAGACCAGTTGATCAAATCCATGATTTTGGTTCGGAGAGCAGTGCAGAGAGAGTCTCTCAATAGACAATAGACAGTAGACTAGACAAGACAGGAGCAGCAAAGCAGGTAAGGGAGAGGAGAGGGAAGGAAAATGCGACCACCTCCGCTGAGAGCCAAACGAGAACGAGATTACAAACAGCCAACAGATTTAAATGAAATGAGAAATGACTATATGTAATATTTTAATACAGGATAATTAAAATGATGCAACATACTTAGAAAGACCATGGACATGCTGTAAAACACATTAATTCCTCACAGGATTGACGGTGGACATACAGGTGAATCACTAGGATTAATCTTAGCCTGGCTGTCAGCCTGGTCTTGAGCAGGCTAGCTGCAGAGAATAAATCACCATAGTAACTTGGCCGGGTTAAGTTTGAGCTGCTTTCATGCAACCGACTTGAGGCTATCCCGGCTTAATCCCTTATCTTGGTTTTGTGCAATACCCCTCAGGGAAATGTGCCACGCCCACAACACACAAACACAGAGACTAACAAGGAGAGACTGACAAGTAAACACAAGAAACACAAGGATGGGGAAACAAGGGGGAACACAGGGAATCAACAGAGTGGAACTGGAAGCCCCGGCCCCTGTGATGCACATCCAGCAGCTGCCGGACTGTAAAGGCAGGATGGTCATCCACAATCCGGGCGGGTGGAGGGGGAATGGCTGGAGGGCATAATGGACTGACAGAGACAGGTTTCAGTAGGGACACATGGAAAGTGGGATGAATTTTCATAGACCGTGGCAGCTTGAGCTTCACAACAGATGGATTAATGATGCTGACAACCTCATAGGGACCAATGTAACGAGGGGAGAGCTTCCTCAATCAGTCTTTAAAGGAATGTCCCTAGAACAGAGCCAAACTTTCTGACCTGGTTGATAACTGGGGGCCGGTGTCCGAAGACGGTCGGCGTAACGACAATTGCGGTCACCAGAACGGAGTAGAGCAGAGCGGGCATCCCTCCAGAGCCTATGACAGCGACGAAGATGGGCCTGGACTGAGGGAACAGCAACCTCCGCCTCCTGGGCAGGAAACAGCGGTGGTAAGTACTTGTCTTGTAAGTACTGTACTTGTCCTGTTAGATCTTAGTGCCGCATTTGACACCATTGACCATCAAATTCTTTTACAGAGACTGGAACATCAAATTGGCATCAAAGGAACCGCCCTAAGCTAAGTCTAAAAAAGTCTTATTTTTTAGATCGTTCTCAGTTTGTTCTTGTCAATGATGAATCCTCCATGCATACCAAAGTTTGTCATGGAGTCCCACAAGGTTCTGTACTTGGACCACTTCTATTCAGTTTATATATGCTTCCTCTAGGGAACATTATTAGGAATCACTCTGTTAATTTTCATTGTTATGCCGACGACACCCAATTATATTTATCGATCAAGCCTGATGAAACCAATCAGTTAACTAAACTCCAAGCATGCCTTAAAGATATAAAAAGTTGGATGACCTTCAATTTGCTGATGTTAAATTCAGACAAAACTGAAGTTCTTGTAATTGGACCCAAAAACATCAGAAACTCTCTTTCTAGAGACTTAGTTACTCTAGATGGAATCACCGTAAAGAATCTTGGAGTTGTTTTTGATCAAGATTTGTCCTTTAACGTCCACATAAAACAAATTTCCAGGACTGCATTCTTCCACCTACGTAACATTGCCAAAATCAGACGCATTGTATCTCAAGCAGATGCAGAAAAACTAGTCCACGCATTTGTTACTTCTAGGCTGGACTATTGTAACTCATTGTTATCAGGCTGCTCCAGTAAGTCTCTTAGGACTTTGCAACTAATTCAGAATGCTGCTGCACGTGTTCTGACAGGAACCAAGATCAGAGATCACATCTCTCCCATTTTGGCTTCCTTGCATTGGCTACCCGTTAAATCTAGAATAGAATTTAAAATTCTTCTCCTTACATACAAAGCTCTTCATGGTCAGGCACCATCATATTTAAAAGAGCTCATAGTACCTTACTACCCCTCTAGAACACTGCGCTCTCAGAATGCTGGGTTCCTTGTAGTTCCTATAGTTTCCAAAAGTAGATTGGGAGCCAGAGCTTTCAGCTATCAAGCTCCTCTTCTGTGGAACAAACTACCATTTTGGGTTCGCGAGGCAGACACGGTCAACACCTTTAAGAGTAAACTTAAGACTTTCCTTTTTGATAGAGCTTATAGTTAGGGCTGGCTCAGGTCATCCCTTAGTTATGCTGCTATAGGACTAAACTGCCGGGGGACTCCCCCTTTCAGGGTTATGCCTAGCCAGGCACGGTATTGGTTGAAGATGCAGTCACATCTCCCTTTACTGAAAACCCTCTCTCTCTCTCTCTCTCTCTCTCTCTGTCTCTCTCTCTCTGTCTCTCTCTCTCTGTCTCTCACCATCACCACCACCATCTGTAAACATACATGTCTGTCATACATGTACATTAATGCATCTTACTAACTAAACTTCTTCCCTGGAGCTTCTGTGCTCTCTCGTCCAGCAGGTTCTCGTGGATCGTGACTGCTGCTGTGATCCTGCATGACGTCCACTACATATATTATTACTGTCATTAATGTTACCATATCTCCATTACAGTTTATAGTAACTTAGTTAATGATTTGCTGCTGCTGTGCATCTGTGTCTCTCTATCTCTATCACAGGTTCCACTGCTACTGTAATAATTTTATCATTCATTGTAATCCATTGTCATTTTTCATTGTAATTGTACAAAATGTTTCTGCTGACTTGCTGACTGTACACGTGACATCTATTGCACGTCTGTCCGTCCTGGGAGAGGGATCCCTCCTCTGTGGCTCTTCCTGAGGTTTCTTCCACTTTTTTCCCTGTTAAAAGGGTTTTTTGTGGGCAAGTTTTTCCTCACTCGAACCGAGGGTCTAAGGACAGAGGGTGTCACTCCCTGTACAGATTGTGAAGCCCTCCGAGGCAAAATGTATTTTGCGACTTTGGGCTATACAAATAAAATTTGATTTGATTTGATTTGATTTGATTTGATTTGATTTAAGTAACCCAGAGAGCATTCAAATGGAGTCATACCTGTGGCTGCACTTGTTAGGGAGTTGTGGGCATATTCAATCCAGGGCAGATGGACACTCCAAGAGGTGGGGTTCCTGGCAGACACACAACAGAGAGCTGCCTCCAAGTCTTGGTTGGCTCGCTCTGTTTGCCCATTGGTCTGAGGATGAAAACCAGAAGACAAACTCACAGAAGCTCCAAGGGCCTGACAAAACGCCTTCCAAACCTGAGAGGTGAACTGAGGACCACGGTCAGAGACAATGTCCAAGGGAATACCATGGAGTCGAAACACATGAAGCACCAGGAGTTCAGCTGTCTCAAGGGAAGAGAGGAATTTAGGAAGAGCCACAAAATGCACAGCCTTAGAGAATCTATCCACAATGGTCAGGATGACTGTCTTACCTTGTGAAGAGGGCAGTCCAGTAACAAAATCTACTGCAATGTGAGACCAAGGTCGACCTGGAACAGGTAAGGGACGCAGCAGGCCAGCAGGTGGTTTGTGCGATGCCTTCCCCCTAGCACACACAGAACAAGTAGAAACAAATGCCCGAGTGTCCGTGACCATGGTGGGCCACCAAAAATACCGTTTCAGGAGTGACAGGGTGCGGCTGATCCCAGGATGACAGGCAAACCGGGACTCGTGTGCCCACTGGAGGACTTGAGAACGCACCGCATCTGGGAGGCGGTTGGCTGGACCTGTACCAGGGTCCGGTTGGTGTTGCTGGGCCCTTACAACATCCTCAATCTCCCAGGTCACAGCTGCTACCACACAGGATGGAGGCAGGATGGTAGATGAAGCCAAGGGAGCTTCTTCAGAACCAAACTGGCGGGAGAGAGCATCAGGCTTGATGTTACTGGATCCAGGACGATAGGTTAGGGTGAAGTTAAATCAACCAAAGAATAAAGCCCACTGGGCCTGATGGGAGTTGAGGCGTTTGGCTGTTTGAATATAAGACAGACTCTTATGATCGGTCCAGACAATAAATGGCTGCTCTGTCCCCTCCAACCAGTGTCTCCATTCCTCCGAGGCCAGTTTAACAGCAAGAAGCTCACGGTTACCAATATCATAGTTTCGCTCAGCAGGTGACAGCCGACGGGAGAAGAAAGCACAGGGGTGTAGCCTCTGATCAGAAGCAGCACGTTGAGAGAGGACTGCTCCAAACCCTGTATCAGAAGCATCGACTTCTACGACGAACTGGCGAGAAGGGTCTGGGTGGATGAGGACTGGTGCAGAGGTGAAACGTTTCTTGAGATCACCGAAGGCAGCTTCAGTTTCTGGGGACCAGGAAAAGGGGAGTGTGTGGGATGTGAGCTTGGAAAGGGGAGCAGCAACACGACTGTAGTCTCTGATGAATCTGCGATAGAAGTTAGCAAAACCAAGGAACTGTTGAAGCTGCTTACGGGAAGTTGGTCTGGGCCACTCCACAACGGCTTGTGTCTTGGTTGGGTCTGTCTTCACTTGCCCGCTCTCGAGAATGTATCCCAGGAAAGCCGCTGAAGACACATGGAACTCGCTCTTCTCAGTCTTCACAAACAGTTTGTTGTCCAAGAGTCTCTGGAGGACTTGTCTGACGTGCTGAACATGTTCCTCTGTACTCCTAGAGAAGATGAGAATGTCATCTAAATAGACAAAGACTGATCGGTTGAGAAAATCATGGAGGACATCATTAACTAGGGCCTGGAAAACAGCAGGAGAATTGGTGAGACCAAAAGGCATTACCATGTATTCAAAGTGGCCTAGGGGGGTGGTGAAACCTGTCTTCCACTCGTCTCCCTCTCTGATCCTGACAAGATGGTAAGCATTCCGCAGGTCCAGTTTGGAGAAGATGGTGGCTCCCTGTAAAGGCTCAAAAGCAGAACTGATCAAAGGCAAAGGATATTTGTTCTTTACAGTGATGTTGTTAAATCCACGGAAGTCAATGCACGGCCGCAGAGACTTATCCTTCTTGGATACAAAGAAGAAACCAGCACCCAGAGGAGAAGAGGAGGGACGGATGATTCCTGCGGCCAAAGAGTCGTGAAGGTATTTTTCCATAGCCTCTCTCTCTGGACGAGACAGGTTATATAGTCGACTAGAGGGCAGGGGAGCACCTGGGAGGATATCAATGGGACAGTCATAGGGACGATGAGGAGGCAGAGATAGAGCTCGTTGTTTACTGAATACTTCTCCTAAGTCATGGTAGACAGAAGGAATGGATGACAAATCAGGAGACTCAGGAGCAGAGGGGGGAGATTCAGTTTTACCAGGTGTGAGAGCAGACTGCAGACATGAAGCATGGCAAAATGGGCTCCAATTAACCACTTTTCCAGCTGACCAGTCAATGTGTGGATTGTGCTTTTGAAGCCAGGGCAGACCAAGGACTATGGGGGCACGAGAAGAAGGCATCACATGGAACTGGATGGTTTCACGATGGTTACCAGAGAGCACGAGATGAAGGAACACTGTGCGATGAGTGACCTGAGCGAGAAGTTCTCCGAAGAGCATTAGCGTCCACGGGGGTGGAGAGCGGTTCAACCAGAATGCCAGCTTGGGCTACCAGATTGGAATCAAGCAAGTTCTCATCTGCCCCTGAAACCACTAGGGCGAGGAGGGAGAGAGTTTGAGAGTTAATCATAATAGTGGCATCTAGTTGAATACGGGTCCGGGGAAACAAAGAGACAGAGGGTCGACTCACCAGGACCCCGACTGCTACTGATGAGTCTTCTCTTTTAACCGCAGGGGACAGGAAACCAGGAAATGCCCCGCCTGTCCACAGTAGATGCACACTCCAGTTCTAACTCTCTGCAGCCGTTCTGCTGGGGAGAGACGGTTCCAGCCCAACTGCATGGTTTCCTCTTCGGAGCTGGAGGAAGGGTGACTGATGACCACACTGGATATGGGCGGGGGTTCAGAACCCGCCCTGGGAAAAGGTGAGGGTACTGGATGAGAGGGGGTCCAGGAAACAGGACGGCCAGCTTTCTCCCTACGACGCTCTCGCAGGCGATTATCTAGCCTGATGGCTAAGGCAATTAAGTTATCCACACTGTCTGACTCATCTCTGGCAGCCAACTCATCCTTAACTGCTTCACTTAACCCCTTAAGAAAAAACCCACTGGAGTGACTCATCATTCCAGCCTGACTCTGCTGCCAATGTTCTGAAATCAAAAGAATACTTGGCTACACTGCGGGCACCTTGGCGAAGAGACAATAGACGCTGACTAGCGTCTTTACCTTTAACAGGGTGATCAAAAACCTTTTTCATTTCTGCCACAAAACTGGCATAGGAAGAGTTAATCAACGGAGAACCATTCCAAACAGCAGCACCCCAAGCTCTAGCCCTCCCCGTTAACAACCCAACAATGAACGCAATCTTGGACTTATCCGTAGCGTATGTCTGTGGCTGTAGGTCAAATACAAGGGAGCACTGAAGCAAAAAAGACTGACAAGTCCCCAGATCACCATCGTAGCGCTCAGGTGCTGGAACATGAGGCTCTCTGGGCAGATAAGTAGGCATCGCGGGAGGTGGGCTAGGAATGGAGAGGTTGGGACTAGCTGGAACTGATTGGGTTTGGGCAGAACTAAACTGGCTCTCAATTCTGGATACACTAGCAGTCAAACCTCTCAAAGTCTCCACTACCTCCCGAAGAACACGGTACGGGAAATGTGCCACGCCCACAACACACAAACACAGAGACTAACAAGGAGAGACTGACAAGTAAACACAAGAAACACAAGGATGGGGAAACAAGGGGGAACACAGGGAATCAACAGAGTTATGACTGCCATCATGACAGGTGTGATAGATCTCCAGTGTGAGAATGGCCGTATTAAATTTCACGTACAGTATTTGACCAATGATTAGATGCTCAAAAAGACTGTGGTTGGAGAAATATCAACGTCTGCATAGCATTTCAACCTGTAAGGACAAACAAACCTGAGCAGACTGGAGGAGTGGAGGTTGTCACATGTATCACATATTAATTTTCCACATGTAACATGTATTATGTTTTAATGTACGTCACCTATTATGCCTGCACATATATCATTTACAAGGTAGAATGGTTGATTGAACTAGTGGTATTTTAGCAACTAGGTGTTAGTTATTGATTACAAATGCTGTTATGTTCCTGTTGTGTAGATGGATCCATGTGGTTCTAAGGGATGACATGTACAAGACCTGCCTCCCGGTCTTCGCTGGGGCTGTGGAAGATGGTCAGAGTTGAAATAAAGTTGAACAAGGTAGGGGCGGGGGTGAGCACATGGTGTCAGCGGATGTGATATATGCCATGTTAGCAGGTTTAGAAAACCCAGCCCAAATAATTTGATTGGATACTAGAGAATCATGTGATTATGATACTATTATTTTATTGAAGGGGAATAAAAATAGGTGGTACCAATGTTACGATATATCACACCTCAACCGCGCCACTTCTGACAGTCCTATGAATACCCTCCTAACCCTCTGGTTCCCTTTGCTCTTGTATTCCGCACACGACCCGGAAACACGCCACACCACCTAGAGTACATTCAGGAAAGTGAGCTACCAATCACTTTCCATCGGAGGATATATTATTCGGACAAAATCAGGAAGACCGCGTCCAAAGTTTCCATCGACTTACGCCAGCAGATCCAGCAACAGAAGCTGAAAACGTCTCTGCGGCCTCTGTGCATGAGGCCCCTCTTCCCGTAAGCCAAAAGCCGTTTAAGAAGCGAGTCAATCCAGCGAGCCTCCACTCAGCGTCTTTCATGGTGCGTTTCCCGCCCAGTTCATCTCTCGTCAACATGCAAGACAGCTTTAATCCACCTGTTGAATTCATCGTGCCTCCCAGCTCACCTCTGTCTTCAGAACGAGACTTTCAATGACAGTCCATCGTTTCAGTTCTCTAACTCACCGCCTCCGGAGACAACTCATGCCTGACGCCATCGTCCTGACTACAACAACCCCACAATACAACGCCAGCCGGTCGCAGCCAGCAGCCGTTAGCAGCGTCACCACACTTCTGTGAGGTCCACCGACAGCCAGCCTTCATCATGTTTAATCAATAAATATTCTTCACAAATCACTTGTTGTAGAAATCTTTTAACATAAGGGACAAATCAAAACTTAACGCTCACTGTGTCATTTTTTTTTTTTTAACAAAACTTTATTAAGAATTGTGCAAAACAATACAATTCAGGACAGCAACAAAGACTACCGCCAGGCGGTTACATACATAAAGGAATTTTTTACAGATTGCATTATAAAAAGACATTGTAGAGAGCACATAGATTCAAGGTCTTGATAGCTTTTATGTTATTAGATTTTACAATAGTTTTAATATACTGTTTGACTTTGTTCTTAAATGTAAGAAAAAAAGGATTTTGATTTGTGTATCGACATTTATGAATGTGCCATTTGGCTAAAAGGATAATAAAATTAATGATGTAATATTGTCTAACTTTGGTAAATGGAAAGACAGTGAAGCCAAACAGTACATTTTCAAAACAAAGGGAAAAATCTGGCTCAACAGAAAGGGAAATCAAATTACAGACATCTACCCAGAAACTTGTGGAAAAAGGGCAAGACCAAAACAAATGAAAGACATCTTCAGGGCATCCCATACAAAAAGAGCAACTTGTATAGGTGTATCATTTTTAAAACGTTGTGAAAAAAAGACTGGCTCAGCTTGTCATGTTCTCAGTTCTGTCAACGTTTCACGTTCCAGGTGATGTCATTCGCCGTCAAAGGTCATCACCTCTCCACTCTAAAAGCCGGCAACAAGCCCTCACGTATGTACACAGGTACGAACGCACATGAGTGACGTCACCACGTATTTCTCCACCGTTCAAGGGTCATTCAAGTTTCAGGTTTATTCATCATGTGCAGTTTAACACAGGGCCAACAATACAATCAAATGTTTTTGACATTTCCTCGGCCAATTCACCTAACAAAAGGGGCTGACAGCCCCAGACGCACGCACTCACGCGCACACGTGACGTCACCACGCACCTATATCCCGCTCAAGTCAGCTACCAGCCCTCACGTACGCATGCACGCATGTCATCACGCATTCCTCCGTTGTTTAAGGGCTAATCCACCTTCCATCAAGAGGCTGGCAGCAAGCCCCCCCACGTACGCATGCACATGCGCATGCACATAAATAGAGAAAGACAGTGCTTCGCTCTGTAATGACCGTGTAGTCGTTGTTGACTTGTTATATGCAACTTACCCAGTCACTTTCAAATTTGTTATCAAACCGTAATCTCACATAGCAGACTCATCTCCATACTTCAATTTAGTACCACGCCTATGCCAAAGAAACCTACCCAACAGTAGTGGAAGCGCACAGGTTTCTTCATACTAACTTAACCGGCTCGTAGTTGGTTAAAGACCAATCAGTATCACGTGGTTAACGTACGTTCATAATCAAAGCCTACTTTCTCTGACGCAGCAAATACATACACAACTTTTTTAATACTTTAGGCTCAAGTATCAGGCAACCTGAGCAGCTAACCCTCTCAGTGCCAAACATGCTAAACTGCTAACTCGTTCAGAACAGCAAAACTAACACGTACGCATATACATACGTATGCACGCATGCACACACACATAAATAAAGACAGTGCTTCGCTCCGTAGTGACCATGCGTAGTCATCGTTGACATGTTATACGCAACTTGCTGTGTCACTTTCAAAAATCATTGTCAAATCGTAACCTTACTCTGCAGACTCATCTCCACACTTCAATTTAGTACTGCGCCTATGCAGTAGTTGGAAGCGCACAGGTTTCTTCATACTAACTTAACCGGCTTGCAGCTGGTTAAAGACCAAGCAGTATCACGTGGTCAACGCAAGTTCATAAACGAAGCCTACTTCCTCTGACGCAGCAAATACACACGACTTTCTTATACTTATAGGCTCGAGTATCAGGCAACCTGAGCAGCTAATCCTCTCAGTGCTGAAACATGCTAAACTGCTAACTCGTTCAGAACAGCAAAACTAACACGTACGCATATGCGTACGTATGCACGCATGAGCGCAAATGCCACCCTAAAAGAAAGCTTTGCCACCCCAGTTGGCAGCAACGAATTAAAAGAAAAGTTATGGCCAATTTGACATTTACGAGCGCGAATCTCCAATGTCCGACTGCAGTGAATGCAGTAGTGATGTGTTGGTTGTGAACGATTCATTCAATATGAACTAATCTTTTATATGACTCGGGAGTAATGAGTCGTCTCAGTGAGTGATTCATTTCCATGCAGTACCTTCCCTCGCCACATGGCAGCTGCATAAGCTCAGTCAGGAGGACAGGAAACAGAAATGATTAGTTAACGACTCACTCAACTGTGCTTCCGTCCTCACGTCACGTGACAGCCAGGCCGCTCAGGCTGTGTGACGAGCAGTAAGCACAACAGTTCGTTCACACACCCGGATCGTTCATACGGATCGTTCATACGGATCGTTCATACGGATCGTTCATACGGATCGTTCTTTCGCTCATTTGTCACGTGACAGCTGTAGCTCAGCTACAGGGCTGTGGACTGAGAAACGAACAAGGAAATTAATGATTTGTTGGTGTCTTGTCATACACGATATACATTATTCATTCATGAAATCATAATTAATTAGTGGTTTTCGGTTCTTGTAGATGTGTATAGTGTTATTGGGTATATAATGTAAAGTGTGTTTGTAAATAAATACTTTCACAAATTATATCAACATGTTGATTTTGTGTTATACTCTGCCATAAAATAATAAAATATAACAATAATAATAACAACAACAAATATAGTAATAATAATAATGTTACGTTTTGGACACAATAAATGCACCATGTAAACATTTTAGGGAACTTATTAATTGTTACTTTTTGTCTTACTTAATTGTCTTACTAATTGTCAAAATGAGTTTTACATTCACTTGGCCTCTACCAGCTGTCACGTGACAGGCAGCTCAGGCTGAGCGGTTCATTCTCGTTCGTTCGTTCATCCGGATCGTTCATTTGTCACGTGACAGGCAGCTCAGGCTGAACGGTTCGTTCTCGTTCGTTCGTTCATCCGGATCGTTCATTTGTCACGTGACTGGCAGCTCAGGCTGTGTGACGAGCAGTACGTTCGTTCTCGGATCGGTCTCTCGTTCATTTGTCACATGACAGCTACCTAGTCACTGTCGTGCTGACAGCAATGGCAGGGAGGATACAGGACACAAGTCACTTTATTGTGGTGTGTATTTGCTTTCCTAGGTTTTCATATGGTTTGAATTGCTTGTGGCATTTTGTTTATTATGCTTTGTCAGCTGAAGCAAACCATGTTGCCTTCAGTGTTAAGTGTTTGAGAACCGCAGTCTTTTTTACAACGCCCACAAGAGGGCTACAGCGCCACCCGAGAGTAAGAGATCTGAGTCCGTAAAAAGACTCGAACTTCCCAACACTAGAATGCAGCACGAGATGACGCCAGAGCGGCAAGAGACTGATTTGTTTGGAAAACTGAGTGGCGCGAAGGGAGGGAGCTAGGAGTCGCGAGGAAAGGAGACACGGGAGGGCAGATGGAGGTAAAAACTGATTAACTATCTATCAAGAAATGAAATTATTGAAAGCACGGTGCTAGCATAGTTGCGATGCTGATTTTGAGATCATAAAAATCAGGTTGAAGAACGTTATTACGCTAACTATACATGTATTGTTAGCTAGGTCTGACGTTAGTTCTGTGTAAAATAGGCTACAAAAGCTAATATTGATTCAACGTCTGTCAAGGAAAACATTGTAAAGTTACTTTGAATCTTACAGAAATGACGAGGAAAGGTAGTATACATAGTTTTTTCTCACCAAAGATAAAGGTGAGAGAAATAGAAAATGAACAACTGAGCAAGGTAGATGGAGAAGATGAGGTGGAAGGAGAGAGAGAAGACGAACTCGAGGTGGAAGGAGAGAGAAAAGAGGTTGAAGGAGAGACAGAAGACAAAGACGAGGTGGAAGGAGAGAGAGAAGAGGTGGAAGGAGAGAGAGAAGACAGAGACAAGGTGGAAGGAGTACAACATTGTAGAACAGGACAACATTCTGGAACACAACATCCCTCCTGAATAGGACAATATTCCGGAACACAACAACATTCTAGAACATGGCAACATTCCAGAACATGACATCATGTTCCAGAATGTTATCATGTTCTGGAACATGATCTGCTGCTACATATAATTTTCTGTTAGATGCTACATTTCTGTAAATAAGTCACATTTTTTTTTTTTTTTTTTATTCTGTATCTTTATATTTTATTCTATTTATATTTTATATACTTTTATATTTATACTGTTTTTACGTGTCTTCAGCTTTTATTTGGAGCCTTGCAATGTAATCTCGCTCAATGTACATTGAAAATGTGCTTTGAATGACAATTAAGTCTGTCTAAGTCTAAGTCTAAGTTTATGTATGACAACATTCCAGAACAAGACCGGGGATGTTGTTATGTTCCGAAGATAATAGTAAAAATAATATATTAAATATTATAATAATAATATATTACTTGAATTGAAATTGACAATGTACATGTAAAAAAAGTCTTTCTGGTATATGGAAAAAAGGCAATATCAGGAAACAATGCATAGTTACATTTTATTTCATGAACTGAACAAAAATTTAAAAAAATTTATCTCATGATGCATAAACCTTTTCAAATGCCAAAATGATCTTTTTTATTTTTGTATTTGTTCAATTTATGAAATAAAATGTAACTATGCATAATATTGTCTTTTTTCCATATACCCGAGAGACTTTTTCATCTTTTTAATAAAAAAATTACCATATTACCTGTTTTTAAAGGGGTGCACAAACTTTCACACAGAGCTGTAATTCTGCATGTCTCCACCTGCTCTCCACAGTTAAATGGTGAGTCTTGTATTTCTATACTGTTTCCATTCAAGGTGAAACCTTTAAATCCCTGGGGTTCCAATACCGCATGGGAAGCACGACGGTATCACAGATCATCCTCTCCACGTGTGAGGCTCTCTATGAGGTCATGAAGGAGGATTACCTCAAGGTGAAACACTAACACTTAACAAAACATCTGTAATCTTACATTGGGCAGTGCCCATATGTAAATGAAACATTATTACTAAGTGTAGCGTACTGGATATGTGTGTTTGCCATTGTTTTGTAGACACCAACATCAGAGGCTGCCTGCCGCGGACTTCTTTGAGAAGTGGCAGTACCCAAATTGCCTGGGTGCACTGGATGGCAAACACATCTATATGCAGCCCCCTGGATATTCAGGCAGCACATTCCACAATTACAAAGGCCGCTTTTCTGTGGTATTAATGGCAGTTGTGGATGCACATTAAAAATTTGTGTATGTGTAGGGGCCCAGGGCAGACTGTCAGATGGTCGTTTGTTTGCCCACTCTGACCTCCGCAGAGCAATGGAAGCAGGCCTTCTTAATGTACCCCCACCAGAACCCCTGCCTAACACAGACACTGTCATGCCGTTCTTGCTTGTTGCAGATGATGCATCCCCCTATGCACTGACCTGCAGAAGCCATTTTCACACCGACAGCTGGACCATGACCAGAGAACCTATTACTACAGGTTGTCGAGAGCTAGGCGGGTTGTGGAAAACACATTTGGCATTCTTGCCAACCGGGTCTTCAGAACAACCATTAGTCTAGATCCTGACAATGTCAGAGTCAGACAAAACTGGACCCACAGAGCAGACCAGAGACAGTAGGATGAGGTGAGGCGGTTTATTCGCAGGAATAAGTAAAGGCAGGCAGAAGTACAGAATCGCAAGGCAAAACCGGGTCTCGAGAAACAAACTAGGTCAAAAACACGAAGAACTAATCACAAGGAAAACGCCGGAAAGCTACTCACTAGGACGCAGACAATCTGACAAAGACACACTGGGGAAACAGGCTTATATACACAGGAGGGGAGGAGATAATGAGACACAGGTGAAATCAATGGGGCAATCACACACAGGGGAAGACAAGACACCTAAAATGAACACAAACAGGAAGTAAGGGAAACCAAAAGAATAAAACAGGAAATCAAAAACAAACTACACAGTAAAGGGACTGACAGACAAGGTTGTCAAAATTACACTTGCCTCATGTGTGATCCACAATTTCTTGAGAGCACGTAGATCAGAGCCCTATGTGCCACCTACCTTGACAGACCGAGAGACTGATGACCATGAATTCATCCCTGGAGGCAAGAAGGCCAGGGGGCGTTCCATGATCTGGCAAACAACAGAGCACGCAATCCAACACAAAGGGCTAAAGACTTGAAGGACATGATGAAGGAGTACTTCAACTCACCAGAAGGCCAAGTACCATGGCAGGAGCACCACTTATAATGTGTGCACAAGTATGATGATGCGATATCCCTGACTGCCTGTTACCCCACATTAAAAATCTGTTTTGTGAGTGTGTTCTCAGACACAATCCTCAATAGTATGGAAATACTTTAAATGTTTGTGCTTAAGTCTGCCTTTTTAATTTAAAAATGGAGAAAACTTATATTGTACTGGCTTAACTGTACTGCTGTACTGTACTGGTACTGGTTAAATCACTGTTGTGCCTTTTTCATTGTACAAATAAGTTCAATAAAAAGCAAATACTTATTGAAAAATTGTTTATTTTTGTTTATTCTGAGTAGAAAATGCGCTTCCACATTGGAGCAAAACTGTGCAAACACAGGCTACAATCTTTCAAATGAAAACTTACAAAAAAGGGACATTCACTTTCACGCTTATTCAGCCACATGAGCTATGAGGAAAAGTGCAAAAAAATACTCAAGTTGAAACGTGTTTCAATTATGCAAGTGTCTGAACATCAGCACTGTTTAAACGTGAGGCTGGACTTGACTATGTTGCAGACCTTGAGTTATGTATTGTGATGGTGTGTGCTGTGGCCAAATGTTAGCTGATCATTAGGTTGTGGCCTGTATTGTGACATAACACGTCAGTATAACTTGTTTTAACTGTTTTATAACATCATGGCACCACAGCCATGTGTAAAGGCCATGTAAGTATGGTCTTTACACAATTAAAATAATAACCTCAAGGACGTCCTGATTTTTTAAAATCTGTATTTATATTTCCATTCCAATTACTGTGCAATATTATTTATATCATTGGCCACTTTACCTTTAGTACTCGTTTTGCACATGTGCACACTTGTCTGTTGTTTGCCCGTTTGTTTTTTATTTATTGCATAGGTTGAAAGATACTTCTGTCTGTTCGTTGTTTGCCCTTTTATTTTACTTCTGTAGTGTATATTACACCTTTTCTGCTGCTGTAACATGTGAATTTCCCCGTTGTGGGATAAATAAAGTATAATATAACCTAATCTAATAGCGCACCTACTAGAGTAGGGTGCATGCCCCATATACACCAAGCGGCAACCTCTGTGGCTGGGAAATGAAGCCAATGCGGAAGTGCTAAAAACTGTTAATCCTTGAGCGGCCGCTTGAGAGAGGCACCCCTATTAAAATGTCCATTCACAGCAGAAATAAACATGTTTACAGCCTGGTACAGACAACGGTTTTGGTCTCTATAGCTAATTTCCCCATTCATGACTGTTTAAATGATATTAAGGCTTAAAGTTACGCATAATTAACAGCGTTGCTGCTTTGATTTACAGGTAACTGCCATTACAAATGGCTTATTTGATGCCCAGGCTTCATTCGGCCTGCCTCAGGACTGCCGATGTTCCACATCTTTGCCACGTCTTTAGATTAACCGGGAGGCAGAAGAAGCAGTATATCCAACATGGCGGTGGCCAGCACCGCATATTTTTGGCTTCAAAACAGCACTCTGGAAACCTAAAGGCCCACTCACACAGGGGACGTAAGCGCCGCAGAACGGCTGCGCTGCGGTCACCGGAGCTGATCGCTGCCACTCTAATCAATGAAGCCACTCACACAGGGCGCGCCGCGGAACGTCTCAGCAGCGTCCCAGCAGCGACTCTCCGCTCTGCAGCGCTATCATTCCGTAGCACTTCTATTTTTGACGCGAGCCGTTGCTAAACTGCGTGAATCTCAACAGAGCAGATTGCACCAGACAGGAAATCCGACACAGAATCAACGTAATACACTTCCGCCCCCTTTCAAAATAAAACACAATACGCAGTTCATGTAGCCCAGGGGTCGGCAACCTTTACCACTCAAAGAGCCATTTGGACCCGTTTCACACAGTAAAGAAAACACTGGGAGCCACAAAACCCTTTTGAAATTTAAAATGAAATAACACTGCATATAACAGTTTTTTTTTCTTGCCTTTGTGCTATGTATAAACAAACTATAATGTGTTACATTTATGAAATCAATGAACGACTGCAGAGAAAATGAAATAACATTTCTGCATGCAACAAAACATTTTTAACTCCGAAAAAAAGACGTTGTGTTGAAGGTTAAGTAAAATACTCAATGTGACTATTTGAGTCCTTCTTGTAGTAATGAAAAAAAAAACGCCGAACTTAAATTATCCACTTGGCAGCAAACCAAAAATGCCGTCCTCTCTCTGTGTGCCATCATCCTTTTACTGGCGCTGTGCAGTCAGCTGTCAACCTGAATAATAAAATGTCTATTTCACTGAACAATGAAAAATATGAATATAAGCAAAATAATAGGCAATTAAAATATTTATCATACTTGGTCAATGTGATTTCTGCTCCTGAACCTCAGCGCACAGCGTCTGCACATCGGGGCTGTATGCCGTCACCTTCATCTTCACACAGGATTGTGTGCGTCCTGTGGGCGCGTGCGATGTTTGTCTGGTTTGGGGAGGTTTTCAATATCATGCCATTTGTGATAATGAGCAAGAACGGCCTTCTGACGTGAAACATCTTCAAGGTCCGCTGTCAAGTGCTTGAACTTGGACACCCGCATGTCTTTGTCGGCTATGTCAGCCAGTTCCATCTCAAGATCAGGTGGACTCACACCTGGAAATGCTGTCATATTCAACAGGGATGGATCGAGGCTTAGGGAAGTGACAGGGAAGGATAATGTGGTTTTTTCCTCTCTGAACTCACTGAATCGTTTCCCAAACGATGTTTGCATTGCGATGACTGCAGAATGTAAATACTCCAAATTCATCATGTGAGCTTCTTTGAACTCTCTCAAACTGGGGAAGTGTTACAGTGTACCTTTCTGTAAATCTCTGGCAAGCACTGTCAACTTGCGCTCGAATGCCAAAACCTCCTCCAACATGTGCAGGGCTGTGCGTCCTTTACCCTGAAGAGCTGTGTTCAGCGTGTTCAGGTGCGCTGTCATGTCTACCAAGAAGTGTAGCTTTTCCAGCCACTCTGGCTGTTCCAGCTCAGGAAATGTGAGACCTTTGCTGCCCAGGAAGGTTTTCACTTCTTCCAGACACGCGGCAAAGCGTTTCAGCACCTCGCCTCTGGACAGCCACCGGACTTTGCTGTGCAGCAGGAGATCAGAATACGTGCTTTCCAGCTCGTCCAGTAACGAACGGAACTGACGGTGATTTAAACCTTTCGCCATTATTTTATTGACAATCTGAATGACAACATTCATTACTTCTGTGCAGGAAATGTTTGAGCACACAGTGCCTCTTGGTGCAGGATGCAGTGAAAAGTCAGCAACTTTCTGTCCAGCGACTTCTGCAGTAAAGCCACAAAGCCCTTGTGCACTCCTGTCATACTCGGTGCCCCGTCTGTAGCCACTGACACCAGGTGGGTGGTGTTTATTCCTTTGGCTCTTAAACAATTCAAGACAGCCTCACAGACGTCCTCCCCCCGTGTTTGGCCTTTTAGTGGTATCAGCTCAATCATTTCTTCCTGTGGCCCAGCAGAGTTTACATACTGGCAGAACAGCGCTATTTGTTCAATATCACCTTTGTCTTTAGATTCATCACAGGCAATTGAGTAGGCCACAGCTGAATTGATGTCTTTAATTTGCTGTCTGGTGATGTCTTCTGCCATTTTTATGGTTCTGTCTTTGACAGTCTTTGTAGAGAGGGGCATATCCCTGATTTTCTGCACAATTTTACTCTTGTTTTTAAAGTCCGTGAATAGATGTTCTGAAATCTTAATGAAAGATTCTTTTATATATTCTCCATCTGTGAATGACTTCCTGTGCCTGACTATTTCCTGAGCGGCAACAAAACTAGCATGTGTACTTGAATTTGCTGACTTCATCCACTTCTTGAAGTGATTTTTGCTCAGATCAGCCTTCCGCATCAGTTCCGAAACGGCTTTTTTTCTCTCATCTCCATCCGGATATTTTTGAGCAAAGGCTGCGTGTTTATTCTGGAAATGTCTTGCGACATTTGACTTTTTGTTGTTAGCTAGTTTCTCATTACATATTAAGCACACTGGTAAACCAGTCTCGTCAGCAGTGAAAGCAAATGAATCTGCCAACGTAGCATTGAATGTCCTGTTTTCTTCAGACACTTTTCTTTTCTTTGAATTCTCCATAGTTGGCCTACCTGTGGTCAAAAAGTTCAAGAAACCGCACACTGGCGGGTGTCGCACATTGGAGGTTGTGACGTGTATTAAGAGCGACAAAAATATTTTAACACGTTTTATTTAGATGTTACAAGATCGCCATAATCTTCATAGAATTACATTTTGAAAATGAACGAACTAAAATAAAATACATTTTAATTAAATACTCTTATTACTATATACTATTATTTTCAAAAGCTGAGCCGCATCAGAGGGATCAAAGAGCCGCATGCGGCTCCGGAGCCGCGGGTTGCCAACCCCTGATGTAGCCTATCACAGCTTCACATCAACATTAAGTCATGACCGGTGGCACCAGGTCAGCAGTCAATCGATCAAAGGGTCTCAACATGAACGACGAGAGACTAATTGTTGAAGTGGAACAACACACAATAATTTATGACACAACAGATCCTTTTTATAATCTCTTCCACATCAAAGCAAAGTAAGCTGTTTGTTGTTGTTGTTTCCTTTATACACAGTTTATCGCGGGGTCTCGCGTACATTCAGGATTCTCACGTGATCTCACGTGAATACGGCTGGCTCGCTACGCTGCCGTTGCACTGCCGACACGCGCCCGGTATGAGTTGACGCCAGGCAGAGGACGGAGCAAAACCGCGGCGCAGCCGTTCCGCGGCGCTCACGTCCCCGGTGTGAATCCCCAGTAAGGGTGTCCTCACTCATGCTCTGGCCATTCTTTATATTATTAATATACACGCAGCTTCACAAGGTGAAAGCACAGGATGTTTTATTGTGAAAATTGACTGGATTTACAATGCTGTTTCTGTGTCCAACTTCCTGCCAGCTCGATCAGCTCTGTGCTGCTTCACGGCTGTCAAGAAATAGTGCAGCTGCGTATTCTCTGTGGAGCAGTTCTTGGTGGAGTAACAGATGTTATGTAACATTCCTGCCTGTGGCCCTTAAAATTAAGTAAATTAATAACGTACTATACCTCAGTGATCAGTGTACATTTGTCTGTCCACAATTAAAATAACTTGCTGAATTTTCTACTGATTTTAAGTTTAAGCTATTGTGCCGCCAACACTTCGCCGGTGATTGCAAGAATAGCATTCTGTAAAAGGTCATATCTGCATTAAAGTGAATTAGTAGATAATTGCTCTCATGCATTCATCATACATAAATATTAGCCTAATTTTACACATGATAGATGATGAGGATACAGAAAAATAAAATTAATATTCTCAATATTCTTTTAGCCCCCCCCAAAAAAATTTCATAAATCATGTTTTAAGGCAGGGGTGTCCAGATATCTTTTAAAGAGGGCCAGATTTGACAATGTAAAGATGCCCTGGGGCCAATACTAACATTTTAAAAATGGAAAAAAATGAACAATAAAAGTTACATACAAATGCACTGTTCTGTAACAATTTTATTTTCAGTCTCACAATTATCATTTCTTAATGGCAATGTAACCAAATCTAAGCCAATCGGGTGTGAACAAATCTAAAAACCAGTTCTGCCTTTCTTTCACATCTGAAGTCAGAGGTTTACCGCATTAAAATGCTTGTCAAATGTCAACCAAAAAAGCCAAATCTGCCAGCCATACAGTATCTGACAATATTAGCAGGCCAAAAATAATATATTATAAAAACGGGCCGGTCTTTGGACATGCCTGTTTTAAGGGGACCTCATGTCTTATTAGCTCTTACTAGCCTGCCTAACAGTAAAAACAGGTTCACGTGAAAGTTCTGGTGTTTCTTCCCCTTATCAGGCATGAACAGTTCATAGGTAACCCTACCTAGGCACCTTGTCACGGTCACTGGTGCTGGCAAAGGAGAACCCAAAAGCACGACAACGCGGCAGGCGAGTTGAAAGGGAAGATCAGTTTACTAGTCCAAAAAAAACAGGCAGAGTCAAAACCAGGAGATCAGAATAGGCAAACAAATCCGACAGGGGGCAGGCAGGTATCCGTAGTCCAAGAGAGAAAAAACAAGGTCAGAACAAGAAGGCAGAACTAGAAATGCTGGAGAGCTTGGCAAAGAACAACACAGGACAATCTGGCAGGAATCAAGTGAAAATGGATTAGTATATATACTGAGGAACTAATGAGCAAATGGACTGCAGGTGAGGAGGAGATGGGCGGGGAAAACCAGGTGAGGGAAATGAGTTGATAGCATGGCAGGGAAGGAGGGCAGGATCTGAAATGACAGAAGAGTTAGTGAAGTGACATGGAACAAAAATAAAAACAAACTAAGAGTTAGTGTAACTACGTTACACACCTTGTGATCTGGTAGGGTCCTTGCCATCTTGCCAACAGCTTACTGTCACTTGTCGGGACTCGGGAGCAACAACAACACCTTCTGACCTGGCTCAAAAGACCTGTCTCTAGCCTTCCTGTCGTACCAGGTCTTCTGGTTGGCTTGTGCTGCTTTCATGTGCTCCTGTGCAAGTCTCTGTCTCATCTTGACCACGTAGGACACAACATTCTCCCCCTCTGCAACCGGATCATCCCAGTGCTCCTTCAGGAGGTCCAGCGGCCCCCTCACCAGGCAACTGTAGAGCAGCTCAAAGGGTGAGAATCCTGTTGACGCCTTGTGGCACCTCACGGTATGCGAACAGCAGATATGGCAGCCATTGGTCCCAAATGGAGCCTGTGTGGGACACAAACTTGGGCAGTATGTTCTTGAGAGTTTGGTTGAATCTCTCAAACAGACCGTCCGTCTGGGGGTGGTATGGAGTAGTCTTAATACCCCTGACCCCTAACAACTGATAAATCTGCTGTAGCAGTTTTGACAGGAAGTTTGTCCCACAGTCTGTAAGGACCTCCCTAGGTATGCCTACCCTCGAAAACAGCTGGAACAAACAGTTTGCAACCTGTCTGGCCTTAAAGACCCCCTCCCCCCTCCCCCCTCCCCAACGACAGTGTTATAAGAGTAGCGTTGTGGCTGTGCTCAAGTGTATATGTGCGTGAGAGAGAGCGGGCTGCGAGCGAGTGCGTGTCCGTGTGTGCGCGCGGATGGCGAGAGAGAGCGGGTTGGCGCAGGAGTTAGCTTTAGCGACAAGATGTACAGTGTAGCTACAGTGTGTGACGAAAATAAAGACCACCATCTCAAACACGGAGCTCCTGTGTCTGTGTTCTAACTGCTGTGAAAAGTGAAGGGGGTTAACCCCGAAGGCTGGTGAAGCACTTCGGCCCCAGGCTTCACTGTTTCCTCACACTGTCCCCTTGCTGTTGCCAAAACCTTCTCTCTTCGTCTCTGCGCTCTGGTCTTTGGCTGCTTAGCTCTGCCTACTTCCAGTTCAGTGTCGTAAAATGGTAACTCCTGCAGAGTGTTCCTTTTCCTCTGAGCCCTAGTTGTGACCATGTTCTGTGAACTAGCTGCTGGCTGAGAGTCTAGCTGCTGTGGTTGCTGCTCAACCTCCAGAACCGGTGCCTCAGTGTCCTCTACCTGACCCTCACAGGTACCCTGGTTGTTACCTTTTGACTGCTGTATCAGGTCTAGCAGAGTGGGAACATCAGTCCCCAGAATCACTGGGTATGGCAACCTAGGCACCAAAGCTACTGGCAGGAGATAAGTCTGACCACCTACAGTAAGATACACCTCAGCTGTGGAATACACTTTCTCATCCCCATGAACACAGCCTATCTCAGAGGTAGACTCACTCCACAGCTCCCTAGGGACGATTCTGGATAGCACAACAGACTGGACGCTACCAGAGTCTAAGAGGGCCTCCTCACGCTGGCCATTCACCAAGACTGACACTGTGTGCACCTATGGAAGTATTTCTGTGCCATCTGAGTTTGAATATGAATTTCTAATACTGAATTTTCAGCATCAAAATCAGACTTTGTGTGTTTTTTGCCTCTGATTTTTTTTTCAATGTTAAAATAAATTCAGTGTCAATGTCTCAAAATATTCAGTTTTTCAAAATTCGACATGTAAAAAAATTCAATGACCAATGGAAAGACTTCGCTCTCGATTGGAACATATTCTCCAATCGAGAGCGAAGTCTTTCTAAAAGATGATTAAGCAGTTGTTCCTTGGAGAGAAAAACAATAGAAAATTAATAGAAAAGCAAATCCATGACTGTAACACCTGATGTTTGGAAAGTGCAATTTGTAATAACAATTGCTTCATCAGATACTTCTACTGCATTAAAATGATTGCACAATAACTCCTGTTATACCGAGACGATCAGTTATGAAAGGTGTTACGGGAATTTTCAAGAATGACCCTTCAACAATGAAGACTGGATTTGAAGTATCAAAGTTTAAGTTGAATTTATTATTCCTGTACAAGAAGGAGCGTTTAACAGAAAAAGGCTCCCAGAAGAGCCTTGACAATCAGTTCTTATACACTCTCTAATTGGCTATTTTGGACACCTCCCCATAGATACAGTTATCATAACATCTTTTTCTGTTCCCTAATCAGAAGTCAGCAGAATATCCCTTAGTCTAAAAGACACCTCCCAGACCTGTCTCCGACCCTTGTCCTGTTCTGAACTTCCTCAACTTATACATATACAGTAGTTGAACTTTATCTCTCCCTGCCATCCTCAGCAAATACGCAAATAAAGGGTAAGTGTCCACAAGACGTAAGAAATAGAAACACACACAGACATCTTATGATTAAAAAACATCTGCCCCCAGTATACAGTTGTATGAAAAAGTTTGGGCACCCCTCTAAGATTTCATGATAATTTGCTCTAACTTTATAAAAGAAGATCACAGCAACAAGATTTGATTTCCTACAGAGATGTAGACATTTAAGTGTTTTCCAGACCAAAATTCTCAGAGTAGCATTACATAGTTTTATTATGATAAATTAAAATGTAAAATGGTATGTGCAAAAGTTTGGGCACCCTTTTAATCACATTGATTTCAAGACCTGTAGGGATTTATAGCTGACAGGTTGCAGCACAAAATTGCTTTGACTAGCTTGTGAGACCTTCAATTACAAAGACAGGTGGAACCAATCATGAAAAAGGCTATTTAACAGAGGCAATTGCTGGCTGTGCTTGTTCTAGGTTCTTTTTTAGAGTGTGGCAACATGGGGGCATCGAAACAACTCTCCACTGACCAAAAAACTAAGATAATTCATTAGCATGAATTAGGAGAAGGGTACAAGAAATTATCAAGAAGGTTTGGACTGTCTGTCTCCACAGTCAGAAATGTGGTGCAGAAATGGAAGGCCACAAGAACAGTCCTTGTGAAGGAAAGATGTGGTAGGCCAAAAAAAATACTACAAGCCACAGACCACCTCCAGAGAACTACAAGAACATCTGGCTACTGATGGTGTAGTTGTTCATCGTTCCACAATCCAGCATACTTTGCACCAGGAAAAGCTCTTTGGAAGGCTAATGCGCAAAAAGCCTTTCCTGAGTGTTCGTCACAAGAAGAGTCGCATGAGGTATGCAAAAGCACATCTGGACAAGCCAGAAGCATTTTGGAAAAAAATACTGTGGTCAGATGAGACTAAGATAGAGTTATTTGGTCAGAACAAGAGGAGGTATGCATGGTGAAAAAAACACACTGAATTTCATGAGAAGAACTTATTGCCTACTGTGAAATTTGGTGGAGGGTCCATCATGTTATGGGGCTGTGTGGCTAGCACAGGGACTGGAAACCTTGTTAAAGTTGAGGGCCACATAAATTCCTCTCAGTATCAGCAGATTCTTGACAAGAATGTTCAAGAATCTGTCACAAAGTTGAAGCTATGCCGGGTTTGGATTTTTCAGCAGGACAATGATCCTAAGCACTGTTCAAAATCCACCAAGGAATTCATGCAGAAGCACAAGTACAATCTTCTGGAATGGCCATCCCAGTCCCCAGACCTTAACATCATTGAAAATGTATGGATTGATTTGAAGCAGGCTGTTTGCGCACGGAAGCCAAGAAACCTGACTGAACTGGAGGCGTTTTGTATGGAGGAATGGGCCAAACTACCACCTGCCAGACTTCAGGGACTTGTCTGTGGCTATAGGAGGTGTCTACAGGCTGTTCTTGCAGCAAAAGGAGGCTCTACTAAATATTAAATGGAATTATTTCTTTGGGGTACCCAAATTTATGCACGACTATTTCTGTTTAAATACACATAAAAATGTTTCTGTTGGACCAATGAAAATGATTTCAGTACTGAGATGTTTCTGTTTCCATAAGGTATAACATATGTTAAAATAAAGTTGCTGCTTCAAAAGCTGATGCAATGATTTTCCTAAGGGGTGCCCAAACTTTTTCATACAACTGTAATTCTAATTTTTAGAACATTTCCCCCGTTTGTACTATTTTAAATGGTACAAACATATAATCATTAGAATAAAAATTAATCACTGTTAGGTAATTGATTCAAATAATGATAAATGATGTGGGAGCGAAAAACCTGTCTGGCAGCTCTCTAACATTCTTATTGTTTCACACTGTTACTTTCTAGACAGGAAAATTCTCCACACGGCCCCGCTGCCCCGGTGGCTAACAATCTGTGTTAATAATTGTTACAATCACATCAGTATGCTTAATCACACATCACAATGTAAAAAAAAAAAAATCTGATAACAGCAAATGTATAAGTACATTTATGCATCTAATAAAGAAAAATAAGTTTGTCCTCAGACGGGCTGATCGACACAGCGGACCCAGTCATGGGGACCTTTCCCTGCCTACGGGTGTTGTCCCTGAAATGAAAAGAAAAGAAAACCTTTAAATGTATATACAACTTGCTGTCAATCTTTTTCTCTTAAGCATACATTACATCAGAACACTATAACTTCCTTTCAGATTTTCTATAGGTTCTTCATTGTGCTGTGGAATAAAGACTAAACAGGTGTGTCATTTTCAGCAGGTACTTCTCCTCTCATGGGTGCGTAGATGGACTCTCCTATTTGCTCGAGCTGAACATATTCTCCATACTCCTCCTCATTCCTGTATCTAATCACGACCTGTCCTTCAGTCACCTCATGCCTCTCGAACCCATCATCTGCGGAGACAAGTTGATACAACAATTGTTGTTTCGTTAGTGCAGTAGTAATCAATCTTTATATCAGTTCTCTCATACATGGAATACAACAGCATCCACAAGTGACCAAAACAGCAATCACAATCTCGCTGGAGTCTGATGAGTTGGTGTATGTCCTAATTCTACAAATGTATATTCTTCTATAACTGTCATCTGCTTGGTTGTTTTGTTTATTACTTATCTGTAGGTATCAGTGCTCATTTGCAATGTGTCAGGTGTATCCACGTCGCTCTCTCAACTATGCGTACTGCTGTGGGCATTGCGAGTAGCACTTGAAATGGACCTCCCCACCTCGGAGAACTCCAATTCTTCCGTTTAAGTGTTTTGGTAAATACCCAATCTCCTGGCTTCACAGATGTGGCTCTGTGGGTGAGAGAACTGTAGACATTGTTTCTTTGTTTTTCAACATTTTACTCATAATCTACAATCGTTTCTGTCAATTCTGTGTCATCTCCTTTCAAGTTAATCAAAGGTACCATACAAAATTTCAAAAGGTGATAGCCCTGTATTATTAGGTTGTATGTGAAGACTTAGCATTACTGCTGGCAAACAGGTCACCCATCCTTTCCCTGTCTCTTCCATATATTTCATTTTGATGGAAAACGGTTCACTTAATTTAGCAATTACATCATTTCTGAAATGTGGTCCATTATCACTATACAGTATATGATTTCTGGAAATCCAAATCTTGGTGCAATATGTGTTGCTAGAGCTTTAGCTACTGTTATTGCATCATTTCGTGTGGTTGGAATAACTTCAATCCATTTAGAGCATAAGTCTATGATCACTAAGCAGTACTTTTTGTTGTCACATTTATTTAATTCGATGAAATCCATGCATATCGTATGAAATGGATATTGAGCATTAGGCATTTTACCTGGCCTTGGTCTTAATCTACCTTGGACATTCTGTTTTCCACACACTAGACATGACGCACAAAAATGTTTTGCATAATTTTTGAATCCATATGTTGTATATACTTTATTTATTAGTTCATACATCCCCCCTGTTGACGTATGGGTTAACCCATGCGTCAACACTGCTGCAAATCGAAATAAATTTTTTTAAGTATGTACTTGCCCTCTGGTCATTTCCATAATTCATTATCAGATAATGTCGCCCCCCTGTTCACCCAAGATTGTTTTCCTGATTCAGTCGAGCTCTCTTGCATGTCTTTTAAAATGTCATGGTCAATGCACGATCTCCTCAGCTGTGTACATGTCCTCATACTCTTGCCTAGTAGCAGCTATTTTCCTCATCTGCTTTGCGATTACCTTGTGAAACCAAGTCAGTTCCTGTTGTGTGAGCTGCACACTTACATACTGCTATCTGAAGTGGCAATTGTACAGCTTTTAATAAGGCTAAAATCAGATTAGTATGCAAAATCGGTTTTCCTGTGGATGTAATCATACCTCTATTTTTTCACTGTTGTGCGAAAACATGTAGGGTATTAAAAGCATATGTGCTATCAGTGTAGGTGCTATATGCTGAGATGTTGATGTTTATGTTTGTGTTGGTCTCAGCTGTCAGTTTGACATGTCACGGGGGGTGTGGTTAGGAGCAGTGATTGAGTGAATGGGCATATATCCACCTGTTCACCGCGGCGGCTGCATGGAGAGGGGGTGAGTAGGGAGAGTGTATTTTTTGTTGACCGCTTGATTTAACTGCAGACTGAGTTTTAAACATCTTGCCTTGCTTTTTCTGTTTTGTTCGGCGTTGGAAATAAATACGGACACAGTCGGAAAGTGTGGAAATGGCTTTGTCGTTTGTGTAGCGAGTCAACAGTGCAATGCTCCCTCACTTAGCCTGCAGTGACTCCGCTTTTTGTTTGGAGTCACTACAATCAGTATAGACAGTTATTCTCTTCCCTGCTCCTAACTTACATGCTTCAGTTAGTGCAATCAGTTCTGCTGCTTGAGCTGAAAAGTGGGGTGCGAGTGCTCTAGATTTTAACACTTTGTCTATAGTTGCCACTGCATATCCACTACTGTTTGTCCCATCAGGATTCTTTTTGCATGACCCATCTACAAACATCACTACATCTGGGTTTTGCAATGCAACATCAGTCAAATTCGCTCTCGGCAATACCTTTTTTGTTGTTTCAGCTACGCAATCATGTTTGGTGCCTTCTGTTTCGTTTGGCAGTAGCGTTGCTGGGTTTAAAGTCGTACCTTTCAATAGTCAGATGAGGTTGAGAGAGTAGAATAGTCATGCAATTGAGATGTCGAGCTGGGGATATGAAAGATATTTTTGACTGTGTTAGTAAAACGTCTACAGCATGTGACACTTTCAGTGTCAATGGATGAAATAAGACGATTGTTGCTGAACTCTGTATTGCTAAGGCTGTGGCCTGTGCGGCTTGCAAACACTGTGGTATTGCTCTGGCTATTAGGTCTAATTTAGACGAAAAGTATGCTATAGGTCTAAGTTTACCTCCGAAAGGTTGAGTCAGCACACTGGTCATAAATCCTCCTCTAGCATCGCACATTTGTATAAATGGTTTCTTATAATCTGGGAGCGCTAGATTTGCTGAACTCACTAGCAATTGTTTTATTTTTAGCATGTTCTCCCTCTGGAGTCCATGTGATAGCATCATTAGCAGCCATAGGCTGGTCATAGATAAGCATTTGGAGTGGATGTGTTACTTCAGCATAATTTGCAATCCATGCTCTACAGAAGTTAGTCATCCCTAAGAAAGACATCATTTGTTTTTTAGTCCGTGGTCTGGGTGCATGTAATATCACAGTTTTTCTATTTTCATCTAGGTCAGGCCTGGGCAATCTGTTCCACAAAGGGCCGGTGTGGCAGCAGGTTTCCTTTCCAACCAAGCAGCAGCACACCAGACTTGAGTCATTTAATCAACTGATCTCAGTCTTCAGAGAGCTGATTGGTCAAACTGTGTGCTCTTGGTTGGTTTGAACAAAAACCTGAAGCCACACCGGCCCTTTGTGGAACTAATTGCCCAGGCCTGATCTAGGTGTTTACCTTTAAGGGAGATATTGAAACCTAGATATTTCACTACTTCTTTCCATAATTGCAATTTATTCTTACTTACTTTATGGCCCTGTTCTGCTAAGTACTTTCATAGTGCAATAGTATCAATTTTGCAATCCTGTTCATTTTCTGAGGCTAGCAAAATATCATCAACATACAATAATATCTGGCTTCCTCTCGGGGGAGTGAATTGTGCTAGATTAGATGACATTGCCATTGAAAAAATAGTCGGGCTTTCACAATATCCTTATGGAAGTCTTGTGAATGTATACTTTTTCCTCTGTACTGAAATGCAAACGAAGATTGGTCCTCTCTATGAAGTGGTACAGAGAAGAATGCATTAGCTAGATCTAACACTGTAAAAATATTTTGCTTTTGAATTTAGCTCGTTTAGTAGTGTATGTGGGTCTGGAACAAGGGGAGCGTGTGGTATTACTGCTTTGTTTACCGCTTGTAGATCCTGTACTATTCTCCATCCTGTTGATGGAGCGGTCTTTTTTACAAGGAACAAAGAACTATTACATGTCACGTCTGGCCATTCTCTAATGACCCCTGCATTTAGTAAGTCCTGTATTATTGGTGCGATTCCTTCTTCGGCTTCTGGTTTAAGCGGATACTGTCTCTGGTACGGCCTATAGGAGCTTTTTGGAGTTATTTTAACTGGTTGTACTCCCTTAATGAGTCCCACATCTGCTGACCCCTTGGACCATAATCCTTGAGGTAAATTGTTTAATTCGAACTCTTCTTCACTAGTTAAAGTGTATCAATCGGTGATGTCTAGGCTAGTTTTCCCAGAGGTGAACAGCCTTGACCATTTGTGTGACCCAGTTCAAATGGGTACAATACACATTCAATTTAGGTGCAAACAGCACTTTCCCTCCCAGATCTTTCCATTCACAGTTTGATCTTTTTATTTTTGAGATGAACCCACCCAAATCTTTCCACTGTGAATTGATCATCTTTGAACAAGAAATGTTTTGGGAGTTTTGGGAGAAGAATGTGGTCCCTTTTGTAACCCTTTTGAGAGGAGAAGAAAATAGTAACTGTGTTCAATAGCCAGTGAAATCAGAAGTTCTAAGTTCGACTATGGAGCCCAGGATTGATCAAACGATAACGCAGGAATGAGACAAACTCGGTATTCTCTTTAAGAATCAAGAACGCTTCCCTATTTATTAGAAGACAGGAAGGACTGTTAAAACCTGACAAAGACCCTACTCACCTTTCCAATTACCGACCTCTCTCACTAATTAACACAGACATTAAAATTATAAGCAAAGCACTGTCAAACAAAATTGAAAAAGCTATCCCCTTCATAATACATCCAGACCAAACCGGATTTATCAAAGGAAGGCAGTCGTCTTATAACACACGGAAACTATTTAATCTAATGCAGCTCTCAAACAATAAGAAAACTGAAACCATAATCCTCTCATTAGATGCACAAAAAGCATTTGATAGAGTCAACTGGTCATTCCTATTCAATACATTACAAAAATTTGGATTCGGAGAGTCATTCATTAACTGGATCAAGGCATTATACACCTCACCAGCAGCCACTATCACAACTAACGGATTAACTTCACAACAATTCACGCTTCACAATGGCACTAGACAAGGATGTCCACTCTCTCCATCACTCTTTGCAATTTTTTTGGAACCACTTGCAGCTACCATACGACAAAACAATAACATCAAAGGTATCAGATCAATATCCACGGAACACAAAACAATCCTCTATGCAGATGATGTGTTGATCCTTCTCCAGGAACCCTACTCATCACTACAGGAATGTCTGTCAGTCATTAAATTATTCTCATCTCTATCCAACTACTCCATCAACTTATCAAAATCCACCATTCTACCCCTCTGCATGGACCAAAGGGATGTGGCAGCCCTCACCACACAATTTCACCTTCCCATAGGAAATATTAAATATTTAGGAATCCACATATCCCCCAAACTCTCAGAGCTGTTCAACCTAAATTACATACCATTACTCAAATCAATACAAAATGACCTTAATCGCTGGACAAATCTACCAATCTCATTGTCAGAAAGAATCTCAACAATAAAAATGTCAGTCCTCCCTAAAATTAATTACCTATTCACCATGATCCCTTCACTTCCAAATACACCCTGGCTTAATTCACTTAATACAGCAATATCTCAATTCTATTGGAAAAATAAAACTCCTCGTATAAAACTATCAACACTACAAAAACCCAAGTTTCAAGGAGGACTAGATGCACCCAACTTTGAATTATATCACCTGTCAAGTCAGTTAAAATACTTAAAACAATGGCTCACCTCCTCACATCATGACTCACACTGGTTAGAAACTGAACAGGCACTATGCAAGAATGTAAATCTTTCAGACCTCCCATTCATCAGCCAAACAATTAAAAATGACACCTGTTTTCAAAATATCTCCATAGCCTCAGCTCTGACAGCTTGGTGGAAGATAATTCAAATCAAAGGTTCCACGGTTACACCATCCACTAATTCACCAATTTGGAACAACCCAGATTTTACAATAAACAGGAAACCATTAAACTTTACATCATGGAAAAAAAAAGGTATCACACATCTCCACCACATCGTACAGGATTCCAAAATTATCAATTTCCAACAACTAATCCAGAAGTTTGACATCTGTAACAGCCAATATCTCCAATACTTACAACTTAAGTCCACCATTTTCCCAAAAATCAACAACACATTTAACACGCAAGATCAAACAATTATCATAGATGACTTTTTAAAGATTTCCAGCTCCGTTAAATTACTCTCAAGGATATATACATTTCTAAACACTACTGACACTTCAATTTTTCTCCCAACCTCAAAGTGGGAACAGGATCTCTCCATCACTCCAAATGCAGATTTCTGGTCCCAAATATGCAAAAATAACTTCACCCACTGCAAAATTTCAAATTTACAACTCATTCAATTCAAGATTAACCACAGAACACACTACACAGGTGAGAGATTACATAAAATGGGCTTCACCACATAAGAACATTGCACTCATTGCACACAGCATACCACAGACAATTACATGCATGCTTTCTGGCACTGTACACCAATCAGACAATTTTGGACACAAGTCACAGATCAACTATCACATATTTTTGGCTGCCGCATCCCTCTATCCCCTCAACTCTGCATCCTAGGAGACATATCATCAGTACAATTACATAATCACACTACAACTACATTATTCACTGCCCTAGCTGTCGCCAAGAAAACAATCCTCCTAAACTGGAAAACAAGACATAAACTGAACATCACACACTGGAAGAATTTGTTAATAGATCAAATTTCAATGGGAAAAATGTCAGCATCAATTAATCACACCTTACCCCGTTTCAACAAAATTTGGTCCACATTTATTCAAAAAATCACCTCTACAAATGCCTGATATCAATTCCACAGAATCTTGCAACACATCTCCTTTTTTTTTTTTTTTTTTTCTTTCTTTATTTATTTATTTTTTCTTTTCTTCTTCCTCTCCTCTCTCTCCCCCTCCTCCTTCACTCACTGAAATTTCCACACACATATACAAGTACTTATAAATACGGAGTACACGCACACTTACACACACACTCACACATAAATACACATGTACAGCACACACATAATATTCCTCCATCAGTTAGGATACCTCCCTGCCTACCCCGTTTGTTTGTCTGTCTGTCTATCTGTCTGTCTGTCTGTCTGTCTGTTTGTCTGTCAGTATGTACGTAAGGCCCCCCCCCCCTACTTGTTTACCATCAGAGGTACAACAACACCGGGTGTAACACAATGTAAATATTTATTTTCTGTTTGATTATTTACCTTACTTCTTTTTTTATGTAAGTTGACTTTTTCTATTTTTTTGTTCTGTAAATAAAAATAAAGTTGTCCTCCAAAAGTGGGGGGGGTGGTGGTGGGCAAAAAAAAAAAAAAAAAAAAAAAGAAGACAGGAAGGACAATTAAACACATTAATTGCACAAAATATCACAACTCTTACCTGGGTAAGTATATAAAAAAATAAAAAAAAAGTTTTGCAGCTGCGTTTTTTTCTCACTGTTCAGTCAGCACCGTGAAGGTGGAGAATCAGTCCCACTGCACTGTTGCATGGGTGATGTTTGTATGTAAAAGTGTAAAAGGATAAAAGGATTCAGGTTCCGCGGCGTCGTATCTCTAAGTATCCTCCAGGGTTTGGCTCGCCATCAAACTTTGACTGGCTCCAACATCCAGGTAGGTCCAACTCTCAGTGGGTCCATCAAAAAAACCTGACCTACGATAAGTAGGATCAAATTTATTTGTATAGCCCAAAGTCGCAAAATACATTTTGCCTCGGAGGGCTTCACAGTCTGTACAGGGAGTGACACCCTCTGTCCTTAGACCCTCGGTTCGAGTGAGGAAAAACTTGCCCACAAAAAACCCTTTTAACAGGGAAAAAAGTGGAAGAAACCTCAGGAAGAGCCACAGAGGAGGGATCCCTCTCCCAGGACGGACAGACGTGCAATAGATGTCACGTGTACAGTCAACAAGTCAACAGAAACATTTTGTGTAATTACAATGAAGAATGACAATGGATTACAATGAATGATAAAATGATTACAGTAGCAGTGGAACCTGTGATAGAGATAGAGAGACACAGATGCACAGCAGCAGCAAATCATTAACTAAGTTACTATAAACTGTAATGGAGATCTGGTAACATTAATGACAGTAATAATATATGTAGTGGACGTCATGCAGGACCACAGCAGCAGTCACGATCCACGAGAACCTGCTGGACGAAAGAGCACAGAAACTCCGGGGAAGAGGTTTAGTTAGTAAGATGCATTAATGTACATGTATGACAGACATGTATGTTTACAGATGGTGGTGGTGATGGTGAGAGAGAGAGAGAGAGAGAGAGAGAGAGAGAGAGAGGGTTTTCAGTAAAGGGAGATGTGACTGCATCTTCAACCAATACCATGCCTGGCTAGGCATAACCCTGAAAGGAGGAGTCCCCCGGCAGTATAGTCCTATAGCAGCATAACTAAGGGATGACCTGAGCCAGCCCTAACTATAAGCTCTATCAAAAAGGAAAGTCTTAAGTTTACTCTTAAAAGTGTTGACCGTGTCTGCCTCCCGAACCCAAAATGGTAGTTTGTTCCACAGAAGAGGAGCTTGATAGCTGAAAGCTCTGGCTCCCAATCTACTTTTGGAAACTATAGGAACTACAAGGAACCCAGCATTCTGAGAGCGCAGTGTTCTAGAGGGGTGAGGATCAGAGCATTCATCTTAATTTTCTCAAATCTCAAAAAAATTAATTATAGTACATATTTCATGTTAAATCCACATAAACTCTTTATCAATGGAGAATAACTATTGCTACTGAATTACTGTTGCAATATGGTATCACAGTTCAGTAATAAAATAAGCAACACTCAAAATATCAGATTGTTACTGAAATAATCTTCCTCACTCCAAAACAGTATCAAAATATTCTGTGCTCTTTACATAGTAACTAGCACATAAAACAATATCAATTACCAAGAAAGAAAAACGTGTAATGTACACGGTCAATAAAATATGGCTAAATGTGTTTAGGATGCACAAATAAGGTGCTAAACACACACATAATACAGCTCAATGTGCAACAAAGGAGCAAACAAACGTGCCATAATGCACCTTTAAAATGTCAGATCAGTGCTTTAGCATTAATGCATGGTATTTAGTAGTGTGTCTCTCGCCAATCAGCACCAGAGGCTAGTGCTCCGACGTTAGCTACTATGCTAGCGGGTTAACGCGTGGCATTAGCATTAGCTATTAGCATTTAGCGTCACAGCGTTTTTGGCTCAACCCAGCGTGAGACCAAGTCCAACTACAACAAGTGAACTTGCCCACACACCGAGTGATGAACGGTGAGAACATGTGAATATATATATCCTTCAAATGACTAGCTAATATTAGCTGTATTAATGCTGCTGTTGTAGTGGCTGGCGAGTGGCGGGCTACTCCGTTAGCCAAACAAGCTAAAGTAAAGGAACTGATTTGTAGGAACTCAGTTGTACAATGGTGTTGTATGCTAAGTATAGCAGAAGTTCACAACATTCGAGATGCAATGAGTTGTTAGCTTGTACATCTGCTATACTCGTCAAGCAACACCGTCGTATGATGGAGTATAAATTAAGTATCACCACCCTTTGGCATCAGTGTGTATAACTGCTAGGCTTATCTGCATTACAGTTTAATTCAGTCTATTTGTAAACAGACTAGGTAGTTTACAGTGTTAATTTCAAATGTTTACATCCTGAAATGAATTATGTTTAAGTTATTATCGCCCATGTTTATTGTAAGTTTACTATATTTGCACAATATCTAAATCAATAGTAGTCATTAATCTCATGATGTAAGCTGGCTATAGTGCACTGACATGCCCTCTATCATCCACAACACGTATTATTATCTTTAATGGCAATTCAATCATTTTGGTGTTTAAATGTTCATTATTGCTAGATGTGAAGCTGATATATGTATATATATATATATATATATAGTAATATAGTAATTATTATTTCTCAATGAGTCAAAATTGTTTATCTTTTTCAGTGACACAGCTCCAGCTACATCCAGTGATGCAGCTGCAGCTACATCCAGTAGCTCATTGAGGACCTTTGTGAGTGGGCCAGAGGTTCTGTCTGCGGAAGTGTACTGGGCACTTGATGTCATTGAGATCCTTCAACAGCTGTGCTGGAAAGAGTGAACTTTTCCGCCTTATGTTTCCAGACAGTAACATTGCCTCAAAGTTCACCTGTGGGGATGACAAGGCAGCTTACCTGACAACATTTGGCATTGTGCCACATTTCTCATCACTTCTGTTGTCAAAAGTGAAATCTGCTAGTGACTATGTCCTACTGTTTGATGAGAGTTTGAACCGCCCCCTCCAGTCAAAACAACTAGATGTGCACATACGCTTTTGGGATGGAGACTGTGTAAACACAAGGTTTTATGACTCTCATTTTCTTGGACATGCATGTGCTAATGACCTCTACAGTCCACTACGCACAAACTGCAACAGTGTTGGCATTCATGGCATATTGCAGCTAGCAATGGATGGACCAAATGTAAACTGGAAGCTGTTTGACACACTGTCCAGGGACTTGGAAGAGGAGATTGGCTCCAAACTCCTCAACATAGGGAGCTGTGGTCTACATGTAATGCACAATGCATTTAAAGCTGGCAGCAACAAAACCACCTGGGACATTGAGCACACTCTAAATAGTCTTTACTGGCTTTTTAAGGACTCCCCAGCCAGATGTGATGATTATGCAAAAGATGGCTAGAGAATGTCACAGTCCTAGAAAGAGCCATTACAATATGGCCACAGGTTCAGATATATGTGGCTAATGTTAAGGCCTCTAAAGTGCCACATCCAAAAAACAGGTCTTTTGACTATATTGAAAAGGAATGCTCTGACCCCATGTTTTTGGTAAAGGCCAACATCTTCCTCTCCATTGCACAAGAGTGCACGCCTTTTCTAATAAAATATCAAACTGATCAGCCCATGCTACCTTTCCTGGCAGATGATCTTTTCACTACACTGAAGCACCTTCTCCAGAGATTTGTCACTGACAAAACACTTGAGAGGGTGAAGACACCACTGAAGCTCTTCTCAGAAGACTTCAAGGAGCAAGCAAATCAAAAAGATGTCTCCCTTATCAATATAGGATTTGTTGCAGACAAACTACTTTCAGAGTTGAAACTGAAGAAGGTTTCTGAGCGAGATGCTCTCATGGTTAGGATGGAAACCATGGAGTTCCTTGTCACAGCTGTGACAAAGCTGCTGGATAAATGCCCCCTTAAGTACACTCTGGTGAGAAACCTAGCATGGCTGGATCCACAGAAGATCAAAGAGAAACCACACTTGTGAGAAACAGCTGAAACTCTGCTTGCAGATCATCTCCAGTGCTGGACGAGTTAGAGAGAACAAGTGTGACAGAATCCTCAACCAGTTCAGGGACTTCGCTGTGATGTGCAAAACGAGCGAGGATGCCTCACAGTGGCCCGCAGGTGCCCACTCCAGACTGGACACCTTCTTCTATGCACAGCTGGCCAAACAGCATCAATTCAGAGATCTGTGGGAAATTGTCCAAAAGATCCTTCTGTTGTCCCATGGCCAGGCTCCCGTAGAACGAGGGTTCTCTATTAATAAGAACATTGTTGTCGAAAACATGAAGGAGAGAACCTTGATTGCCCAGCGGGTGATTGTAGACCACTTGCACCATGTGGGTGGGGTAGCTATGGTTCAGGATGAAGTTGACCAACTCAAGAAGAAGAGAATAAAGCTTCAGACACACATAAATGCACTCCTGACATCAGCAGATGAACTTGCAGTTGAGGCAGAAGCCACTGACAAGATCTCTGTCCTTGCTAAATCAAATGCCCTCAGGAAAGCTGCTAAAGACAAAGAACAACAGCTAATGCAGTATGATAAATGCATAGAAAAGAAAATCTCTGAAATTAAGTCACTTTGAGGGTGTAGCCTAGCCATGCAGTACAAGTCAGAGATCTTGTCAGTGGCTTCTGCTTCAAGTAGCCTTTGTGTGTGTCTGTGTCAGTGTTTGTGTCTGTGTCTGTGTCTGTCATGTGTCTGTCAGTGTTCTTTTTCACAGTCCCTCAGTGGTTCTCAGCACTTTTGTAGAGGGTTGTTGATGTAAAAAGTCAGTTTAGGTATGTCATACCTGCTGTTTACATTTCATTACATTTTATAAGCCATTCTTTTAATGTATTATTTATTTTACTTAAACAGTATTTACAAGTATGTTTTATGTTGAAGCATTTGATGCCAGAGAGGCAAAGCCTTTTCTAGTTATTTATTTTAATTTATAATTTGTTTAATTTTGTTAAATTTTGTGCATCTTAAAATAAAATGCAGTGCACTGAATTTATCTGGGTTTGGTCTTAATTCATTTGTATGCACTATATTATCTAGCTACAATCTTCTGGACATGATTTGGTAACATAATGGCATACATAGTCAGATTAATGAAAACAAATGATTAATCGCATCATTTATTTACATGATACACATCTATTTACTGAAATGTCACAAATTATTTGAATTTTTTTACAGAGAAGTCTGGAAATTAGGGTCTGGAAAAAGTATGGAATTTTGAAATTTCAAATGTGTAGGAACCCTGTTGTGTTTTCTTCCTACGGTGAGTGTCGTGTTCAGTGCGGCTTGCTCTCTTTTTCCAGCAGCTTCAGAGAAAAACACGAACTCGCTCCGATCCGGTAAATGGGCGGGGCTTGTTTTCCGATTGAGTGACAAGACCGTCTCCAACCCGTCTCCTTCAAACTAAAACTCTCTATAAATTATTTTATTACAGTTCTATCTCTTCTTTTATATAAACATCTATTTTTAATTATTAACCAAAACATAGTATTTAATGAATTGATTTTTCCACCATAAATTTCACTTTTCTTAATGAAACATCTTTGTTTTCAATATGCAATGAACTAATTTACTGTTTTTAATACAGATTTTTAACCTGGGTTACACTTTCTTGTCTAATGCAGGATTCTAACTGCTCAACAGTCCTGGGCCTTCGTTGCTGGATTTTTTGTTTTATGATACACCAAATATTTTCTATTGGTGAAAGGTCTGGACTGCAGGCAGGCCAGTTCAGCACCCATACTCTTTTCCTGCTAAGCCATGATGTTGTGAAGGATGCAGTATGTGGTTTAGCATTGTCTTGCTGAAATATGCAAGGCCTTCCCTGAAAGATACATTGTCTGGATGCAAGCATATGTTGCTCTAAAACCTCTATGTACTTTTCAGCATTGATGGTACCTTTCCAGATGTGTAAGCTGCTGACGACATAGGCACTAATACAACTCCATACCATCAGGGATGAAGAGTTTTGAACTGTTCGCTGGTAACAAGCTGGATGTTCCTTCTCCTCTCTAGTCCGCGCGACACAGTGCCCATGATTTACAAAAAGAATTAAAATTTTTAAATGATCTGACCTCAGAACAGTTTTCCGTCCAGAAGACGGCGGCATTTCTGGATAGTGTTCACATATGACTTCTTCTTTGCATGATACATACATACATACATACATACATACATACATACATATACTGTTGTGTGTGTTCCTGAGCCCGTGCAGTGATTTCCAGTCGAGAATCATGCCTGTTTTTAATCCAGTGCCGTCTGAGAGCCCGAAGATCATGAACATCCAGTTTTGACCTTTGACCTTGTCCTTTGCACACAGAGACTCCTTCTGATTCTCTGAGTGTTTGATGATATTTTACACTGTAGATGGTAGGATCTTCAAAGTCTTTGCAATTTTACATTGAGGAACATTTTTCTGAAATTGTTACACCATTTTTAGACGTAGTTTGTCGCAGATTGGTGAACCTCTGCCCATCTTTACATCTGAGAGGCTCT
Organism: Argyrosomus regius; assembly: GCA_946959425.1. Lineage (NCBI taxonomy): Eukaryota > Metazoa > Chordata > Actinopteri > Sciaenidae > Argyrosomus > Argyrosomus regius. The sequence continues at coordinate 15,041,351 of OX336905.1, forward strand.
GCCTCTCTGAAATGCTCCTTTTATACCCAGTTATGTTACTGACTTGTTGCCAATTAACCTAATTAACTGTCAAATGCTCCTCCAGTTGTTTTTGATTTGTGCCGTATACTTTTCCAGCCTTTTGTTGCCCCTGTCCCAACTTTTGAGATGTGTTGCTGCCATCAATTTCAAAATGAGCTAATATTTTCCATGAAATGGTCAAATGTCTCAGTTTTAACATGTGATATGTTTATGTTTGTTTGTTTATGTTATGTCTACTGAGGCTAGAATGCTTTTCTTTGTTTTAGGATCGCTTATTTTTAGAGGTTTGATCAAAGGTTCAACAGTTACATGCTCTGTGGCTGACCTAACTCTCAAACCACTGTTTGGTTGCAAGGGAAAGTTTGTTCCTGTTTCGTCACATCGCATGACTGTTATACAGGCTCCAGTGTCACACAAAAAAGTTATTGACTTTCCCTGCACTTTTAATACTATCCATGGTTTAGTTCCTTCCTGTGATAGTAAAACTTCAGCTGTTTGTAACGATAGAATCTCATCTACCTCTGCCTCATCAGCTGTTGCTGGGTTTGTGTCTGTGATGTCATCTATCTCTGTCTCTGTGTGAGTGTCTACATGACCTGCTTCTGGAGTTAGTCATATGGTGTGATTCTTTTTCTTCCTGTCCTGCTCGGGCTCTGCTCCTTCACCTCCTCCCACTCCCCGTCCTCCCTCTCCTCCATCCTCCCGTCCTCTTTGGAGCTTTGCAGTTTCTCACGTAGTGTCCGAATTTTCCACAATTGTAGCACGAATTGTTGTCCACTCCTCTGCTCTCACCGCCTCCACGTCCTCTCCTTTTCCCGTGGTTATCTCGAAAGAAAAATTCACCAGTGTCACCATTATCACACAAGAATGCATTTGTAACCTTCTTTTTTTTCTGTTTAAATTGCTTCTTCTGCATAAATTGCATAATCAATGGTTCTCTGTAATCCTTCATTTTTCCAAGCAATTAAATGTTTGATTATGAACTGCTCATTTGCGTGTGTGGTGTGACTGTATACTGTACCGCTTTGTGTCTTTGGAGGAGACCAAAGGTCTCATGGAGTCATCTCTCCTCTTGGTGGAGTGATATTAACCCTCAGGAAGGGGTTGTGGGGTGAGTGGACAGGAGGCGGCGGAACAGTTGGTGGTGCAGGAGGAGGTGCGGAATAAGGTGGAGGATCCGGACGGAGTCCATATGGCACGTACTCGTTGTCACCCTGAGGGTCTCGGGCAGAAAACAAGACAGGACATATGTTAGATTGTTTCTCGCTGCTCTGTTGAGCTTCTTTCTGTTTACCTGCATTTTCTTGTCTTTTAGCAACTTTCTCTTCTCCTTCTCTTTTTCTTCTCTGAATACCGGCTTGTCTGGCCCTAGCTTCTATCAGCCACAACTTAGCCTGTAACAGTCCTTCTTTCTTTGACTTACCTTTCCTCCTTCTCACAAATAGCTTTCACTAACTCTTCACATTCTTCTACATCTAATCTTCCTACAAAGTCATACTTCTCCTGTCATCTCTTGAGATATTTAACATTATCAGGCTTTAATGTTTCCATACGTTTGGCATCTCCACTACACTGTTCTTTTTTACGACTCTGACAATTACCCATTTTTATTTTTCTATTTTATATACTCATGCAATAAAATTATCTTACTTCCCTTATTCGCCCCTTAACAGCCAACCAGTTTGTATGGAGTTCACCCAAGCAACTGGTCCGATCAGTGAAATATGCAGACTTTCGTCCGGTTTTATTTCACTGAGACACTGTTAATAACTATAAAAAATTACCTTACCTGTGAGCAACGGGACAAGCTGGATGGCCCACTCTTCTTTTGGCGAACGGCAGACGGTAGCCAGTCTCTCGAACGTCGTGAGGTAATGCTCAATGTCATCCTCAGGAGCAAGTGGTATCAGCTTTGGGTCCCTGCGGCGACCTCTGTGGTGGTGGTGGTGGTGGCTCAGCCTGCCAGCCTGGCTTGACTAGGGCCCAGCCCAGGGTCTTCCCCATCGCTGCCATCATCATCCTCATGCTCAGGTCTGTTCTCATAATCTTCTCTCAGCTCTTTCACTTGTGTTTGGATCTCGGTGAATTGGTGCTGCAGGCCTCTCCATCTCTTTTCCTGGCGTGTCGTCTCTTTGTCCATCCTTTCATCTCTGGATGCCTGTGAGATGACCAGAGACTTCCCCAGACTGGTCAGCTCCACCAGCTTATCAGGATTGCTGGCTGCCGTGGCCCCTCACTGGTCGGCGCCACATTGTCAGGCTCCTCATGGTGCTCCGTCTTCTTACCACCTCTCGTCATGATGTTTCCTGGCTTATCAGACCGTGACTTCTGATAGCACTTCAGGGTAGGAATCCCACCTCTGACACCACTTGTCAACTTGCCCGAGCGGTCAGAGGCAAAATAACAAGGAAATGACCCTTCAGGTGGCACTCCACAACTCTCTACAACCAACAAACAATTCTGAGTCCCTTTTAAACCTCTGTCCTTAGTCACATGACTAATTAGGTTAAATCATTGATAGGTGTTTTGCATATTTACACAAATATTAATAAACCATAAATATTTACATAAATCCATAAATACCACAATATAAACACCTATTTACAAACTCATATACCATTATTAAACACTCGAAAAATACATATACATGAATAAACATATTCACATAATTACACAAACTCCCCTGCTCCCACTTCCTACTTACTGCTGTCCTCAGGAACCATACTTAAGGGGTCACGTCCCCGGGGATCTCTTTTGGCGTGACACCACAGGAGGACAGAGCAGCAGGTTGTGGTAAGTTGGCGATTACTCTGTTACTTTAGCTCAATTAGCATAATCGTTCACCGTTCGTTTCCAACAATCGTCATACTCGTGTACTTAGTCCGTATGTGTGTTTCTGTGTGCGCAGGCAGTTCACGAGCTGACAACGAAGCGGACCGGCCCGCGTCCGTGTGTCTCCGCCCTCGCCGGAAATGCACACCTGAATCTAATCAATCAATAAGTGCGTGAATATGGGGGTAACGGCGAGCCCGTCGTTACTAGAGATGTCAAACTCGGATCCTTTTAGTGATTCGAATCTTTCTAAGTCAATCACTAAACAGATCCGACTCTTACGAGTCATTTGAGTCATTTGTCCATAAACATATAAATTCTACCAGTGACACAAGCCCGTCTGTCTTAGACTACAAATAGGCTAAATAAATTCAAATTTGACAGCTATTATACTACTGTTTGTGCGTTTGAAATTTTGATGCAGGAAATAAAACTTTGCATTTTCATCTTAAAAATTCTCTAACATTAATTATGAGGCTGTAAGTTCACAATGTTTTTATTTGGCTGCATTATATTCAACTGACACAAATATAGTATTATATTCTCATATCTCACAGTCAGCATCACTCATTCAACTATACAGTAAATGACATAATAGAAATGTGGCGAATATAACTCCATAATTATTGACAGATTATACTAACATATAATGCTGCAGTTAAAATTACGTTAATTACCTTACGTCCCTCTTACATTGTTTTTAGCCTCTGAGCTATATTAGCCTCAGCACCATAAAATGAGTTTTATGTTTTAAATAAAGTTTCTATCAACTTGTTTATTGCTGTATTTATCTTCTTACATTTGACTGGAGGAATTCTTTTTGACGACACAACTCCGTGAAGTCCATCCGAGTCTGAATCTGCCTCGTTTCACGCTGTACGGAGGAAAAGATCCAGTCGACTCGGGTGTATCCGGCCGGCTCTGTACGGACGATGCATCTGAATCCGGGTCTGTGCTGGGTCAGTGCTGGTGAGTCTGAGTCTGCAGGAAGACACGCTGATCTGCTGAGTCGTCTGACTGAGTCAGTCTCATGAGTCATTTGAGTCTGACGGATCGGCGAGCGATCCGCGGGTCTCATGAGTCTCCTGAGTCTTTTGATTCTTTTGATTCTCAGGTGTTTCCGGCTCTGTACGGATTTACCCGATGGATCTGAATCTGAATCCGGGCCTGTGCTACTGAGTCTGAGTCTGCTCTGCAGGAAGTTACGATGTTCCCGAAGCTATTTTAGCGGCGGAAACGAGCTTATTGTTAACAATATTAGCGAGGCATGTTGTAATGAGATTGTACAGGTTAAAAGGAGAGGAGTGAATGGCGCATTTTATCGTTTTAATTTGCATATGTGGCCGTGTTTAGGCCGCTGTTAGGCGGATGTAGGACGGTAAAAGATCCGGGTTAATGGAGATTATGACTTGTGAATTCCGAGTCAGTTAGAGGATCCGGGTTTAAGATCCGGATGAATCGCGAATCATACACCACTAGTCGTTACAGACACTGTTTTTGGTGTCCAGTCAAAAAAAAAAGAGCTTGCTGCCTCGCAAAAATGTCTATAGGCCTACTAGGCGGTAAGCGTATTCTGTCACTTCCGGTTATCGGTGTTACTGCCACGGTGCTCTCTGCTCTGCTCACCTAAACAGATTTACGTATATTTCTCACATCAGTGATTATCTACATATCTCTACACTATCCTTAGACTTGTTCTGTTTGAGCACGAACAGGTCTCTGAACTTTAGTAACACTTTAAATCCGAAAGTTTCACCAGTTTCTGTTAGTCACACTAACTAGCCTAGCTGTAGCAATGGCTTCTCTCTCCTCTCCTGCTCTCTCCTCTCCTGCTCTCTCCTGCCCTGTGTGCCTCATGTTTAGTTACTCCTCGTCCTCCTTTAGCGATAACGGTACTTGTAACAAATGTAGTTTATTTGTAGCTTTGGAGGCGAGGCTCAGTGAGTTAGAGGCACGGTACCGCACCACCGAACAGTCAGTAGCTAGCAAGTCCCCTGTAGCCGGTGCGGTACCACCGAAGGTAGCTTCAGCTAGCCGTCCCCCGGTAGTTCCCGAGCAGCCGGGAGGCTGGGTGACTGTCCGAAAGACGCATAGCCCCAAACTGAAGCCCACGGTACACCACCAACCGCTCCACGTTTCTAACAGATTTTCCCCACTCAGCGACACACCCGCTGAGAGGCCAACTCTGGTCATTGGCAGCTCCATTTTACGAAACGTGAAGTTAGCGACACCGGGGGCCATAGTTAAATGCATCCCGGGGGCCAGAGCGGGCGACATCGAATCTAATTTAAAACTGCTGGCTAAGGATAAACGTAAATACAGTAAGATTGTTATTCACGTCGGCGGTAATGACACCCGGTTACGCCAATCGGAGGTCACTAAAATTAATGTGTCATCGGTGTGTGCATACGCCAAAACGATGTCGGACTCCGTAGTTTTCTCTGGACCCCTACCCAATGTGACCAGTGATGACATGTATAGCCGCATGTCGTCATTCCACCGCTGGCTGTCGAGGTGGTGTCCAGCAAACGATGTGGGCTTCATAGATAATTGGACACCTTTCTGGGGAAAACCTGGTCTGATTAGGAGAGACGGCATCCATCCCACTTTGGATGGAGCAGCTCTCATATCTAGAAACATGGCCAAGTTTATTAGTCGACCAAAACCGTGACAACCCAGAGTTGAGACCAGGAAGCAGAGCTGCAGTCTTACACGCTTCTCTGCGCCTCCATTAGGGCAGCCACCCACCCAATCCTTTAGTATAGAGACTGTGTCTGTCCCCCGTCCACCTACATTATTTAAAGATAAAACAAACAGAGGAGGAGCTCATCATAAAAACCTAATAAAAATTAAAACAACATCCCCAGCAGTCCAAAATAAGATAATTAAATGTGGACTCTTGAATATCAGGTCTTTGTCCTCTAAAGCTGTTTTAGTCAATGAATTAATGTCTGATTATGGTATTGATTTATTTTGTCTTACTGAAACCTGGCTGCAGGAGGATGAATATGTTAGTTTAAATGAATCCACTCCTCCCAGTCATTGTAATACTCATATTCCTCGAAGTACTGGTCGAGGTGGTGGAGTTGGAGCCATATTTGACTCAAGTCTATTAATAAATCCTAAACCTAAACTAAATTATAACTCGTTTGAAAGTCTTGTTCTTAGCCTTGCTCACCCAACCTGGAAAACATTACAGCCAATTCTATTTGTTATAGTATATCGTGCTCCTGGTCCTTACTCTGAATTTTTATCTGAATTTGCAGAATTTGCATCAGGCTTGATCCTTAAAACAGATAAAGTAATTATTGTAGGTGATTTTAATATTCATGTGGACAACCACAATGATAGTCTTAGTACTGCGTTTATCTCTTTGTTAGATTCAATTGGCTTCTGTCAGAGTGTAAATAAACCGACTCATTGTCTGAACCACACTCTTGATCTTGTTCTCTCATATGGCATTGAAATTGATCATCTAATAGTCTTTCCACAGAATCCTCTTCTGTCAGACCATTTTTTAATAACCTTTGAGTTCATATTACTGGACTATAAGCCTTTCTGCAGAAACTCCTACAGCAGATGTTTATCTGATAGTGCTGTAGCCAAATTTAAGGAAGTGATTCCCTCAGTATTGAATTCAATGACTTGTCTCAATGTAGCAGAGGACTTGTCTGCTTCCTTTAGCCCCTCACAAATAGATCATCTTGTTGATAGTACTACAGGCTCATTACGAACAACTCTAGACTCTATTGCACCTCTGAAAAAGAAGATAATTAAACAAAGGAGGTTAGCACCATGGTATAGCCAGCAGACTCGCAACTTAAAGCAAGAGGCACGTAAATCTGAACACAAATGGCGTGCCACTAAACTGGAAGAATCTCGTTTAGCCTGGCAAGATAATCTTAAAACATACAGGAAGGCTCTCCGTAGTGCCAGAGCAGCCTACTACTCTTCATTAATAGAGGAAAATAAGAACAACCCCAGGTTTCTCTTCAGCACTGTAGCCAGGCTAACAGAGAGCCACAGCTCTATTGAGCCATCCATTCCTTTAGGTCTAAGTAGCAATGACTTCATGAGCTTCTTTAATGATAAAATTATAACTATTAGAGACAAAATTCATCACCTCTTGCCCTCAACAGGCACTGATCTGCATTCTGATACAGCAAGTTTGGAAACAGCTGTAAAACCTGATATATATTTAGACTGTTTTTCTCCAATCGACCTTCATCAAATAACTTCAATAATTTCTTCATCTAAGTCGTCAACCTGTCTCTTAGATCCCATCCCAACCAGGCTGGTCAAGGATGTTTTACCTCTAGTTAGCCCTTCTTTACTGGATATGATTAATCTGTCTTTATTATCAGGATATGTACCACAGTCCTTTAAAGTAGCTGTAATTAAACCTCTTCTTAAAAAGCCCACTCTAGACCCAGAGGTTTTAGCCAATTACAGACCGATATCAAACCTTCCCTTTCTCTCTAAGATACTTGAGAAAGCTGTAGCCAATCAGCTGTGCGACTTTCTCCATAAGAACAGTTTATATGAGGATTTTCAGTCAGGATTTAGAGTGCATCATAGCACAGAGACCGCACTAGTCAAAGTTACAAACGACCTCCTAATGGCATCAGACAAAGGACTCATCTCTGTACTTGTCCTGTTAGATCTTAGTGCCGCATTTGACACCATTGACCATCAAATTCTTTTACAGAGACTGGAACATCAAATTGGCATCAAAGGAACCGCCCCTAAGCTGGTTTAAGTCTTATTTTTTAGATCGTTCTCAGTTTGTTCTAGTCAATGATGAATCCTCCATGCATACCAAAGTTTGTCATGGAGTCCCACAAGGTTCTGTACTCGGACCACTTCTATTCAGTTTATATATGCTTCCTCTAGGGAACATTATTAGGAATCACTCCGTTAATTTTCATTGTTATGCCGACGACACCCAATTATATTTATCGATCAAGCCTGATGAAACCAATCAATTAACTAAACTCCAAGCATGCCTTAAAGATATAAAAAGTTGGATGACCTTCAATTTTCTGATGTTAAATTCAGACAAAACTGAAGTTCTTGTAATTGGACCCAAAAACATCAGAGACTCTCTCTCTAGAGACTTAGTTACCTTAGATGGGATCACCCTGGCCTCCAGCTCCACCGCAAAGAATCTTGGAGTTGTTTTTGATCAGGATTTGTCCTTTAATGTCCACATAAAACAAATTTCAAGGACTGCATTCTTCCATTTACGCAACATTGCCAAAATCAGACGCATTGTATCTCAAGCAGATGCAGAAAAACTAGTCCACGCATTTGTTACTTCTAGGCTGGACTATTGTAACTCATTGTTATCAGGCTGCTCCAATAAGTCTCTTAGGACTTTGCAGCTAATTCAGAATGCTGCTGCACGTGTTCTGACAGGAACCAAGATCAGAGATCACATCTCTCCCATTTTGGCTTCCTTGCATTGGCTACCTGTTAAATCTAGAATAGAATTTAAAATTCTTCTCCTTACATACAAAGCTCTTCATGGTCAGGCACCATCATATCTAAAAGAGCTCATAGTACCTTACTACCCCTCTAGAACACTGCGCTCTCAGAATGCTGGGTTCCTTGTAGTTCCTATAGTTTCCAAAAGTAGATTGGGAGCCAGAGCTTTCAGCTATCAAGCTCCTCTTCTGTGGAACAAACTACCATTTTGGGTTCGGGAGGCAGACACGGTCAACACTTTTAAGAGTAAACTTAAGACTTTCCTTTTTGATAGAGCTTATAGTTAGGGCTGGCTCAGGTCATCCCTTAGTTATGCTGCTATAGGACTATACTGCCGGGGGGACTCCTCCTTTCAGGGTTATGCCTAGCCAGGCATGGTATTGGTTGAAGATGCAGTCACATCTCCCTTTACTGAAAACCCTCTCTCTCTCTCTCTCTCTCTCTCTCTCTCTCTCTCTCTCTCTCTCTCTCTCTCTCTCACCATCACCACCACCATCTGTAAACATACATGTCTGTCATACATGTACATTAATGCATCTTACTAACTAAACTTCTTCCCCGGAGTTTCTGTGCTCTTTTGTCCAGCAGGTTCTCGTGGATCGTGACTGCTGCTGTGGTCCTGCATGACGTCCACTACATATATTATTACTGTCATTAATGTTACCAGATCTCCATTACAGTTTATAGTAACTTAGTTAATGATTTGCTGCTGCTGTGCATCTGTGTCTCTCTATCTCTATCACAGGTTCCACTGCTACTGTAATCATTTTATCATTCATTGTAATCCATTGTCATTTTTCATTGTAATTGTACAAAATGTTTCTGTTGACTTGTTGACTGTACACGTGACATCTATTGCACGTCTGTCCGTCCTGGGAGAGGGATCCCTCCTCTGTGGCTCTTCCTGAGGTTTCTTCCACTTTTTTCCCTGTTAAAAGGGTTTTTTGTGGGCAAGTTTTTCCTCACTCGAACCGAGGGTCTAAGGACAGAGGGTGTCACTCCCTGTACAGATTGTGAAGCCCTCCGAGGCAAAATGTATTTTGCGACTTTGGGCTATACAAATAAAATTTGATTGATTGATTGACTTAAGAACTCTGAGACCAAATTATTTGTCTTTATATCTTCTATTATGTTAATCTAATCCATTGTTTAAATAATAGGAGATCATCATGGGACACCATTGCATCACCAGCCACAGCAGCCCCCTCACCACGTCCCGCAGTAATGCAGATCATCAGAGAGAAGGTGAGGAAAGTGTATTGTATTGTAATTCATTCCCATGCCTGCTGCACCGCTCTTCTGCCTCTCTTCTTGCACCATGCTCACTCACAGAGAGTAGTAGGTATGGTGTGTCTGGGGCAGGCAGGTTTGAGCAGAGACTCTCTCACTAAAAAAACAACAACATAAAACTGGTGTTTTTCTTCTTTTTCTTAAAGGCAACCAGGAGTGCAGCAAGCAAGCTTCAACTGCTGTGAGTATATCTCCCATTTGATCATCTATCTATAAACCACCCTAAGCACATAATATCAAAATCTAAGATCTAATGGGTAGACATACTATTCTGGTCTTCATACAACCCCCCCTGAAATTAAGGCAGCATAAATAGTATTGTGGATTAAATTAGGACGTTTCTGATCCATTTTTCCCTTCTTGTTTTGCATTAGTTAGAAAGACATTTGTTAAAATTTAAATCAACAACAGCAATTGAACGGTTAATTTTTGGAGTAAAGTAGGTTAGTGGTGGTAAATGGTCAGGTTTCAACACCTGATAAAGACATTTGTTATGTCTTAATCATCTTATCTTAAAAAAACACACACACTAGAAGCATAGCCCTTGTGTGTCTTATGTTGTGTGTCCAGAAGAAGGGGATATTTACAAAGATTTATATGCAATATATACAAACAGCAAAATTCATCAGTCACAAATTGTATATCATATTATGCAGTTAAGCTCATACATTAATAGTTAAACCTGCATGCTGCAGCAGCAAGACTAATAAACATGTCCAAGGTGAATATAAATCATGTTTATATTAATGAATTGTAGTTTAGACGATAAGGCTCATTCAGTACAAAGATTCAATCCAATTTTTCAAGTTATCTCATGACACTTTCCATACAAAGCAGGTCTAGACCGTACTCTTTATATTTATATTTACAGAGACCCAGCAGTTCCACCATGAGCAAGCACTTAGTGACGGTGGTGAGGAAAAACTTCCTTTTTAACAGGCAGAAACCTCGAGCAGACCCAAGCTCATTGGTGGACATCGTGCAGGGCCGCAGCAGCCACGACCCATGAGAACCTGCTGGACGAGAGAGCACAAAAACTTGTTGAAACACATGAAATTACTCCTCCGCATTTAACACATCCAGGTTGGCACCTGTTGGAACACACACATGCACAGGGTCACACACTCATAGAGATGCCATATTCACTGGAGTGGTGGGCATTAATTCACAGTGCCCGGGGAGCAGATGCTGGGGGGTACAGTGCTTTGCTCATGGGCACCTCGGTAGATTGCCACCCCACCAGCTGTCAGTTCACCAAATCTTCGAGCAGTGAGGATCGAACCGCCAACCTTCGAGTTATTGGACGATCCACTCTACCACTGAGCCACGTTCGCCCAAAGTTAAGTTAGTAACATGCATTAATGAGACATGAATGTTAAAGGTTGATGGTGATGAAAGATAAACTAAAGGTTAACCCAACCATCAAAACACAAGATTGCTTGACTCCTAATGGTGGTTGGTATGAGTTTGAACATATGTCTACAGGACTAACCTGAGAAAATTCTGAAAATACAACATAATAGTCTTTATATTCATCCCACTTCAAATTTTCTTTTTTTGTATTTATTTGATAGCAGCAGTAGAAGGTTGACTGGAAAGGTGTGAGAGGCAGGGGACAGCACACAGTAAACGGCCACAAGCTGGAATCAAATTGGAGCTGCTGCTATGAAGACTCAACCTACATGATGCTTGCACTCAACCAGGTGAGCTATGGGAAAATTAGATAAAATCATCCTCCTGAAACACTCAAATGTCAAATGTGTCTCCATAAAGAGCACAGTTGTAAATTATGTCCCCTGGCTGAAACGAAAGAGATCCTGCCTTCATATTTCTCTGATTTTACTTGCTTCTAAGGTAAAATCATTCTCCTGAAGGTTTCTAGCACAGAATGACAGTTAAAAATAAAATAAATGGTCTGAAAGTATCTGTGTGTGTGGTACTGAAACAGAGAAATAAGAATAAAAGAATCATCGTTAGAATAATTCACTGACTATACAGAAATAAATGTCAAACACAGATCTCAATAGTATCACACCTATATGACATAAATCCATAAATTGCCTGGTAATAAAATACAGTAATCTACAGTTGCATCTTGTTTAGTTCTGGATGTTGCCTAAACTGTCATCATTGTGTGCCTTGCACCCCCTGCTGGGCTTAACATGCAACAACTAAACACTCTGGACACCTGCTTCTTCTGCAGATTGAAACTAAACATATCAGTCTGGGCTGTGTCCCAATACAGGGGCTGCATCCTTCGAAGAACGCATTTGAAGGCCGATTACGTCACAACGCTGCGCGAAGGCTGTCCCAATTCGAAGGCTCCTTCAAATGCGTCCTTCTTTTCCCTCTTTTTGGAGGATGCACCGCAACTATCATTTGTGGCCACCCATATCCCAAGATCCTTTGCGCGCCGATGTTCAGTGCCGGGAAAAATACAATGGCGACACCAAGCGGCGATGAATAATACCTAATAATGAATAATACATTTAATAATAATATTAAATGAAAGTATTGGGTTTTTATATTTAATTACTTTTATTTATTACTACTTATACTTTTACTAATTACTTATATTTTATTACTTTTATTATCCCTGCTTTATTTACAGACTGTAAAACTGCAAAGTCTAGTTAAACGATTGGATTGAATAAAGAGCTATGTTTAGGATTATCACCATTATATGTTATACATTCTTCTGTCTTATTCTTTCTTCTTTCTTATACTTTCTTCTGTCTGTTTTTTTCTTCGTTTTCTCAACTGACGACTAACTGACAGGCAATGGCTACGTTACAAAGTACCAACTGACGGCAGGTGCCGCAGCTGGTGATGCAACCAGGAAATGCTTCAAAGGCTAGACCGTCTCATTTAACAACGGTCGATGCGGCCTTCAAAGGTCTCTCAGAAGGAGTCTCCTTCGAAGGCAGCGAAGGCCGCGTCCTTCGAAGCATGCAGCCCCTGAATTGTGTGTGTGTGCAGGCAGATGACGAGCGGACAACGAGGCAGAAGGTGGACCGGCCCTGCGTCCCGTGCCGTGTATCTCGCACCCAATTATCGGGTTGTGGTAGAGGTGTGCAGTGTTGGGAGTAACAGCGTTTAAGTATAGCGGCGTTACTAACAGCGTTATTTTTTCAGTAACGGAGTAATCTAATTAATTACTTTTCCCATCGTTGCAACGCCGTTATCGTTACTGAGAATGTAAAGTGGCGCGTTACTACAATTTGGTTGAATGAAGCGTGAGGTGTCAAGCTTTGGCTACATCAGCTGCCTGGAGAGAGCAGGAGTGGGGATGATGATGAATCCGTTGCAAATGTGATGATGATTGGCTGGGTGGGCGGATGCCCTGCTCACTGCACGCTCTGACTTCCACCTATGACTACCTCTGAACACACAGGACAGCGACAATGGCGGCCAGCCAGGGAAATTCAAAGGTAGCGTTCTCCAACTGGAAGTACCGGCACTACTTCTCCCTCGTTGAAATTAAAGGCAAGAATTAGTGGTGCAACGGATCATCATTGATCCGTGATCCGTTCGGATCAATATTTTCGGTTCGGCACACACGTGATCCGCGGATTGATTTATGAAAAAAAAAAAAGTTGCGCGCATGTTCAGTCCACACACAGCATGGTCATGGCGAGCGGAGGAACGGAGGAGCTTGAACGCCCCCGCGTCATTTAAATCCCTTGTATGGGAGCATTTTGGCTTCCCTGTCAAATATAATGATGAAGGAAAGAGGTTAGTGTATAAAACCGTAACGGTGTGTAGGCACTGTGGCACAAGAAAGCCATATGACAGTGGAAACACATCAAGCATGGCCACGCATTTGAAGCGACATCACCCCGGTGTTTCACTGACAGGAGTGAAAACGAAGGCTGCTCAACAACTGCTTATCACCGCGGCATTTAAGCAGCCCCTTGTTGCACAATCAGACCGGGCTAAAGCCATCACAGACGCTATCGGTGTGTTTATAGGTGCAGACATGTTTTTTATTAATTGGTCCATGTTTAAAGGAGGGAGATATGCCTTTTTATGTTGCACTTTAAGTTGTTTTTCATTAATTATGTTAAAAAGAAGATATTATGCCTTATGCACTTTAAGTTGATTTTATATATTTTAATTTAATAATTTCAAGTGTTAATAAACAAAAAGACAAAACTTATGTTTATTTGTCTTGTCGTTTTTTTTTTTTGCTGACCCGAAAAATGATCTGATCGGTGACTCTGATCTGAGAAACGATCCGAACCGTGAGTTTTTTGATCCGTTGCACCCCTAGCAAGAATGTATATGTATCATGCACGCTATGCCCAGGAAAAAAAGATTTTATCCACGTCTGCTGCAAGCAACTCTAACCTTATGAAGCACCTCACATCTACACATGCTAACACGACACTTGTTCTAAAATACTGTATGTAGTGTTTTTATTCTTCAATCAGTTAATATAAACATCTTTGACGTTAAAGATGTTATAGAACGTAATAACGTTACAAAAAATAATGTCACAGTTACTTTGCTGAGTAACTAATTACTTTTACAGTGTGGTAACTGAGTTACTAACTCAATTACTTTTTGGCAGAAGTAATTTGTAACTAACTAATTACTTTTTTAAAGTAAGATGACCAACACTGGAGGTGTGTAGCAGAAGGGAGTGAATGGATTGGTTGTCAGAAAAGGTGTGTCTGTGACAACTTCTGCGTGTTTTGATAGCAGATCAGATCTGTTACAGGGATGGCAGATCCAAACACTTTAATGTAATGAACGTAATGTAATGTAACTCCAGATTCTTAGTATTTATACATCAGTATTTCTCAGATGTGTGTTTTTTTTTTTTTTCAATAAGTGTGTTTATTAGTTTCCAGAATAAATATTCACACTACAACAAATAAAAATACAGGTGCAAAACAAAACTGTCACAATAAGGCACATCTTAAATGAGATATACATCACAGGGCAGTAGCATGTGTTATTTTTCACAGTCCAAAATATAAATAATCTATCATCTCCCTTAGAGAAAAGCATTTCAAATAAAAAGAGCGATAAACAAACAAACAAACAGACTTATAATAAAAACATGGTAATTTCATCTGCTGATGGTTTACATACAGGGGGAACACGCCTCCAATGCCTTCCTCCCCTCTAAGAACACCATAAAAGATCTCCACACATTGTCAAAAATTAAATATTTACCCTTTAACGTGAAGGTGAGTTTTTCCAGTGCCAGTGAGTCTGATAGTCCTGCAAGCCAGACACTAATGCTCGGTTTATTAGTGGATTTCCATGACTTGGCTATAGTGTATTTGGCTTGTAACATGCAAAAGATAATCATAGATTTATTTGCCTTGCTGAGGTTATGGTTTACCGGAAAAATACCAAGAATACATAGTTTGGGGTCTAATATAAGTTTTATACCTGTAACCTGTAAAATCATATCCATCACCTCACTCCAAAAGGCCTGAATCAATGGGCAGTCCCATAGGCAATGGTATAGTGTGCCCTCTCTACCACACTTATAGCACGTGTCAGGGTTATTGGGGTTAAATTTATTTAGCTGAGTTGGTGTTACATATATTCTCATTATCCACTTGTACTGAAGCAATTTAAAATGGGTATTTATTGATTGTGTGTTTGAGATTTTAAGCAAATCTTCTGCCAGTCCTCAGTGGAAATTACTGAATTTAAATCCTCACACCATGCCGATCTTTTCCTATCTGAGGAAACCTTTGATCCTTCCATAATTGATGCATAGAAGCTTGAAGTCAATCCCTTCTTAGGATGTTGATTTGTTGCTATTTCTTCTATAGGGCTAAGTGCAGGTAGAGATAAAGACTTCTGTAACTTAAATATATAGCTTCTTATCTGCAGGTATTTGAAAAATGGTTTGGTTGGATGTCATATTTTTGTTTCAGATCGGCAAACGACAAAAGAGTGTTGTTATCAAATAAATCTGCAATTTTACTAAGACCTTTGTTTGCCCAAATTTTGAAGCCCATATCTTTTTTGCCAGGTTTAAAATCACTGTTGCCCCAGATTGGTGTAAATTGAGATAGCACAGGTATCTCACCTTTATGTTTATGAACCTCATACCATATTAGAATTGTATTTTTAACAAAGGGATTATGTGTTAACACCTTTAATTCTTTTAATTTAGCTGAGTATAGATATGAATTGAGTGGTAGAGGGGAAGACATACTTCTTTCCATACTCATCCAGGACTGTGGCGTTTTTTGCGAGAACCAGCAAGAGGCAGTAGTGAGTTGGGCAGCCCAATAATACCATTGGAGGTTTGGGAGTTTCAAGCCCCCTCTATCATAGGGGAGATAAAGCAAAGATAAGCGTAGTCTAGCCCGTCTGTTGTTCCAAATGAAATTACAAAACATGCTTTTCATCTTTGAAAAGAAATTAATAGGAGGACTAAGAGGAATGGAATGAAAGAGGTAAAGGAATTTCGGAAGAACATTCATTTTGAGTATACTGATCCGCCCTATCATGGAAATTGGTAGCAAAGACCATCTATTAATAGATTCTGAAACTGACTCTATCACTGGATTATAATTTGTCTCTACTAAATCTTCAATTTTAGGAGTGATTCTAATACCAAGATATGAGAAGCTATCCCTAATCACCTTGAATGGGGTTTGAACAGGGGGTTTTATTCTTTCTGAATGCTTAAGGAAAAGAATAGCTGATTTGGATTCATTAATTTTGTAACCGGATAGCTTACTAAAAGAGCTAATGATATTAAACAAGTAATGCAGTGACTGTTCTAAATGAGATAAGAAAATTACAATATCGTCTGCGAATAAGCCTATTTTGTTTTCAATCTCATTTATTTTAATGCCTATGATATTTTGATTACTCCTAATGGCAATAGCCAAGGGCTCAATTGCTAGCACAAACAAAAGGGGTGAAAGAGGACAACCTTGGCGTGTGCCTCTAGAAAGATTAAAAGGATTGGATATAATATCATTCGTTAATACAGATGCTACCGAGTTGTTATATAGGACTTTAATCCAATTAGAGAAATAATGACCAAAGCCAAAACGTTCAAGTACTTTATGGAGATACTGATGCTCGACTCGATCGAACGCTTTTTCTGCGTCTAACGAGAGCACTGCTGTATCTGGATGTTCTGTCTTTGCATAAACAACATTGAGAACCCTGCGGACAGAGTGGAAAGCTTGCCGTCCCCTAACAAATCCATTTTGGTCTGGATCAGAGAGAAAAGGCAGGTACTTCTCAAGCCTTTGTGCCAGTACTTTGGCAATTATTTTAGCATCAGAATTAATCAATGAAATCGGACGATAAGAATCACATTTTGTTGCTGATTTCCCAGGCTTCAGTATCAAAAAGTGCATTGCACATCGATGGTGGAAGTTTGCCGGAATTGAAGCTTTCTACAAACACATCTAACAGTGGAGATAGTAACTTGTTCTTAAAGATTTTATAGATGTCAATAGATAGCCCATCTGGGCCAGGAGCCTTTCCCCCTTTCATTTTGTCAATTGCTTCAGATATTTCAGCTGAAGTGATAGGGGAATCTAAATCAGCTTTAGCTTCCTCACTAAGGGAGGGGAGCGTTAACTGATCAAAAAAATCTTGAAATGATTCATTAGTCACTAAACACTCTGATGAGTATAACTGTGTGTAATATGATTCAAATAGTGTATTAATTATTTGAGGGTCTGATGTTTTATCTCCATTGGCAGTGACAATCTCTGTGATAGTTCTTGCATTTTGTTCTGTTTTTAAGCGCCAAGCAAGTAATTTCCCTGCCTTCTCTCCCTGATCATAATAGGTCTGCTTCAATCTAATTAATCCCGCCAGGGCTTTATTAGTGGATAATTTACTGTACTTCGCTTTTAGGATTATTAATTTCTGTTGTTTTTCATTGCTATAGTTATCAGTTACTTCCACTTCAAGTTCCTTTATATCTCTTTCCAGCTCCAGTAATTCTAGATATTGTTTATTCGATTTATTTCTTGTGTATCCCATCATTTGACCCCTAATAAAAGCTTTGAAAGCCTCCCATCTTACTGAGGCAGATGTTTCTGTTGTATTTAACTCAAAATAGTCATCAATATTTTGCCCAACATAGTCGAGGAATTTGGGATTTTGTAGCCACTGTGGCCCAAGGCGCCAGAGTCTTTTCCCTTTGACAGCAGTTGTAACTGTGTAATTAAGCAGAAGCAAAGCATGATCGGAAATGAGAATACTCTTATATTCACAGTCATTGATCTCTGGAGCAAGCAAATTGGACACAAGAAAGTTATCTATGCGACTGTATGTATTATGTGTTGCTGAATGGCAGGAGTACTCTTTCTTTGTCGGGTTTTTAACCCTCCAAATATCAATTAAGTTAAGCTCCTGCATAAATTGGTGAATTATCTTCCTGCTTCTTGCATGGGTTAGGTCAGTGCCTGAAGAGCGGTCAAGTTTTGGATCAAGGGCGCAGTTAAAATCACCCCCGATTATTATGACACCCCGAAGAGAAGAAATTTGCAGAAATACATTATTATAAAAGTTTGAGTCGTCATTATTAGGACCGTATAAGTTAACAAGAGTCAAGTCTTGGTTTATTAATGAAGCTTGTATAATAATATATCTGCCCGCTGGATCCAGAACTGTCTTTTGAATACGAAGAGGAACAGATTTATGGATAAGCACTGCAATTCCTCTGGCATATGATAAAAAAGAGCATGTGACTACTTGACCTGGCCATCTTTTCTTTAAGCGGCCCGTTTCATTAGAAAGCAAATGTGTTTCTTGTAAGAAAACTATGTTGGGATTATATTGCTTGATTCTATTCATAACTTGCTTAACTTTAACAAATTTTCTTAGGCCTCTAACATTCCAGGAAATTATCTTAAGGTCTAAATTCCTATTAATGTATTAATACTGTGATAATGGCATGGCCCTGATGATACCGTTTTGCCCTTATTGTGAAAAAAAAGCACCTTACATTTCAAGAAAGAGAACATTAGAACACTCATTACAACACAGAACTCTTAACCCTTCCCGTCCCCTGTGATCAAGTATACACAGAAACCCTCCCCACTTGTAGTGATCCGGCTAATCTCACTGATCCTTCAGAAGGAGCAAGAGAGAAAAGAATAAAAATAAAAATAAAACAACAGAAAGCGTACTACCTAAACTGGATAGGTCAAGTGCTCCGATCCCGGTGAACAATAATCATGTCACCCCTCTACCTCATGATAAATGCGCAAGTGTAAGCATCCAAACATATTTACCTATAACGCTATACAGGATAAACAACACTTAAACAGTGTGGCAATGTTCTTAACTGTCCCTCATAAAACATGATGCGTTTAATGTTCTGTTTTAGCATACATAATGTTGACAGTTGTTTACCCCTCTTGTTGCTGACGAACCCGTTGAATGAATGCTTCAACCTCTTCTGGCGTGTTGAACTGGTGTCGGCTGCCTTTATGAAAGATCTTCATCCTTGCGGGGAATATGAGCCCGAAGTCCAGGTGCAGCTCCCGGAGTTTCAGCTTCACATCGTTGTATTGACGCCGTTGTTTCTGTACCTCCACAGACCAGTCTGGAAAAAACATGACTTGGTGCTCTCGATACATCACTTTTCCTTTTTTACGAGCTGCACTCATTACCCAGACTTTGTCTTGATAGTTAAGGAACTTCATGATGAGAGTGCGCGGGGGTCCGCTCGGGTCATGTCGGCCGGGCAGCCGGTGGGCACGTTCAATAACAACGGGTCTCGGAAACGTGCCGGGTCCGAAGATTTCAGGCAGCCAGGTTTGAAGGAATGCGACCGCGTCTCCCCCTTCAGTTTTTTCGGGCAAGCCGATCAGCCGTAGGTTTGATCTTCGGTGTCTGTTTTCGAGGTCGTCTAGTTTTAATGTCAGCTCTTGAACTTTCTTTTGAAGGGACTTTTCCTTGCTAGTTAGCCCTGAGATGTCGTCTTCAGCTTTGCTAATGCGGGATTCTGCCGTGGTCAGCCTCTCAGAAAAAGCACCAATTGCTTCTTTTATCTCTTGGTTAGACGAGACGACTTCACGCAGTTGAATAGAAAAGTCAGCTCTCATTAAACGAATGGCAGTTAAAATATTAGCACCGTCGTCTTGGTGAGCCGCATTAGCATCTTCCAAATCCACCTCGTCGCTCACCGAGGCATGGTCCATGCTAGCGTCGTCGTCTTCATCGCCCTCCGTTGCCGTTTTAGTCTGGTTATTTTGTTTCTTTCTTGGCATTTTTTGTTCAGAATATTAACAAGAAGCTCTTGCAAAACTGGCTGAATTAGTTAAGGGTAGATTTGGCAAAATGGAAGTGCAAAAAGAGCACACGGGACCGGAGCTCAAAAACCCGCTGCTGCTCAGGCAGACGCCATAACCGGACCCCAGATGTGTGTTTTTATTTATAAAGTACATTCTTACTCAACTCGTCAGTCTTTAGCTCCTCTGAGATTTCTTCCATGCAGAGAGACGAAACTGAAGGACACGCACAAACCAAAAACTGCATTCAGAGACACCAGGCTCAACGTGTGCATGTTTGCTAAATTAGTGTCAGCAGAAAATCAAGAAGTGTTAAAAGGACCATTACAATGTGATTTCAATAAATATACATATTTATTGAAATCACATTGTAATGGTCCTGTGCTGGTGGACTGCACAATTTTTTTTGTCAGCGTTAATGTTGCCTACAGAGTGAATATTGGGTCTCCAATGGGTTTGCATTTTATTGTGCATTGCCCTAGACTGTTTCTGTTTCTGTTGTGTACCATGGCCTCCCCCCTTTTTTGTTTTACTGTTGAGTTTGTTTGTTTGTATATTTTTGTGTTTAAGTGTGTATTTGTATTGCTTAAAGGGAAGATGTTGTTCCAGAATGTTATCATGTTCTGGAACATGACAACATTCCAGAACAAGACATCATGTTCCGGGATGTTATGTTCCAGAATGTTGACATCCAGAACACGGTAACATTCCAGGGGGGCATTCCATCAAGCAGGCTAAAGGCAAAGCCAAGCTTAAATGGCCAAGTCTGGCTAATATGAGTGAGAGTTCGGTTCAATCAAAGAGGCTGAGATTAGCCCCAACTCAGTAACCATGGAAACTATGACTCTGGCTAAGCCTCAACCATGGCTAAGCCAGAACTGTGGCTCAGGTTTCATCAATCTGAGCCTCAACCCTGTTCCACCAAGGTGGCTAATGTGAATGCCAGCCAAGTAACCATGGTAACTTATGTTGCCGGGCAAACCTGGTCTGTAGCAGGCTAAAAGTGAAGCTTAGCATGATCAAAGAATGTCCAATAGACAGAAACAGAGACACACAACTGTCATGGAATGATAAAATAATATGTAAAACATAAAATATATAATAAAATGTATTAAAGAAATTATTTATACTAATAATTATATATTATCTATAAGTACATTAAAGAACATTATCACGAAAAGAAAATATAATAAAAAATAAGACACAAATAAATACAAAATTAAAGTAATTAGCAAAAAAATATAATAAAAGGAAATTGAGGCATTGAAAATAAAAGATTGAATATGTACACCAAACCACAATTAGATGTAAATGCCCTCCAATCTCCACCCCCACACACCCTCCTTGCCTCCTATTGGCTGGCAAAGCCAAAGCCAATTGAGGTCAATTGACAAAGGCCAAGACATTTAAGCAGTGCATTCAAGAGAGGGAGAGGGACACTGAGAGACAAAGAGAAAGAGAGATAGAAAGAGAAAGAGAGATTGAGTGAGACATTCCAACATGGCATGCCCATTCATTGACAACCTAGTGAATGAAGAGGCCTGTTGAATAATAATTCAACGGGCCTTCCGACCACCACCAGCACCAAGGGTCTTCCAGGACAGGACCAACCCGTTGACCGACACGGATGCGTACCTGTGGGAGAGGTACCGGTTCAGCAGGCAAAGCATTGTGTATTTATGCAGTTTGCTTGAACCACACATTATGAGGGTCACTCGCCGCAGCCAGTCTCTGACCACTGTGCAGTCAGTCTGTATTGCACTGCGGTTCTTTGCCAGCGGTACATTTCTCTACAGTGTTGGTGATGCTGAGAAGTTAAGCAAGGCAACTGTTTGCAGAGAGGTAACAATTATATGTCCTCTATTCATTTGTGATTATTTCCAGCATCGCCACATATTATGCAAAGGAGTTGAGATGATCACATGGGGGTGTCCATGATGTCATATTGTCATAGGCCATGACTAATTGGAAACAGAGACAGATGGCAATGAAGTAATATATTTATTTAAATAAAGTAATTTCCATAGTTATCTTTCATATTTATACATTAAACATGACACAGAGCAAACACATTACAGGTAAGAGCAGTCTACCTGGCCCTGAAGAAGTTCCTTAACATCTACATCACCTTCCCTGGCCATCATGACCCACAGCGGATCAAGGAGACATTCTATGCAATTGCAGGTTTGTGACATTCAAATGCATTTGATGGAAAGTGGAAAGTGGCCCACAGGTTGATGATGTTGTACCTTCATTTTTACACATAGGCTTCCCCAATGTCCTTGGCTGCATTGATTGCAGCCATGTGAGAATTGTGGCCCCATCCGGACCAGTGGAAAGAGATTATGTGGACCGGAGAAATCACCACAGTCTGAATGTACAGGTATGTAGCCTACTACTGAAGCCACGATTGTCCCAACAGTAGTCTCAAGCATAATCAAATTCAAAATCAAATCAAATTTTATTT
The DNA here is from genome assembly GCA_946959425.1 of Argyrosomus regius. NCBI lineage: Eukaryota > Metazoa > Chordata > Actinopteri > Sciaenidae > Argyrosomus > Argyrosomus regius. The sequence goes on from OX336905.1 coordinate 15,063,695, forward strand.
GTATAGCCCAAAGTCGCAAAATACATTTTGCCTCGGAGGGCTTCACAATCTGTACAGGGAGTGGCAGTGTCCTTAGACCCTCGGTTCGAGTGAGGAAAAACTTGCCCACAAAAAAACCCTTTTAACAGGGAAAAAAGTGGAAGAAACCTCAGGAAGAGCCACAGAGGAGGGATCCCTCTCCCAGGACGGACAGACGTGCAATAGATGTCACGTGTACAGTCAACAAGTCAACAGAAACATTTTGTGTAATTACAATGAAAAATGACAATGGATTACAATGAATGATAAAATGATTACAGTAGCAGTGGAACCTGTGATAGAGATAGAGAGACACAGATGCACAGCAGCAGCAAATCATTAACTAAGTTACTATAAACTGTAATGGAGATCTGGTAACATTAATGACAGTAATAATATATGTAGTGGATGTCATGCAGGACCACAGCAGCAGTCACGATCCACGAGAACCTGCTGGACGAAAGAGCACAGAAACTCCGGGGAAGAAGTTTAGTTAGTAAGATGCATTAATGTACATGTATGACAGACATGTATGTTTACAGATGGTGGTGGTGATGGTGAGAGAGAGAGGGAGAGAGAGAGAGAGAGTTTTCAGTAAAGGGAGATGTGACTGCATCTTCAACCAATACCATGCCTGGCTAGGCATAACCCTGAAAGGAGGAGTCCCCCGGCAGTATAGTCCTATAGCAGCATAACTAAGGGATGACCTGAGCCAGCCCTAACTATAAGCTCCATCAAAAAGGAAAGTCTTAAGTTTACTCTTAAAAGTGTTGACCGTGTCTGCCTCCCGAACCCAAAATGGTAGTTTGTTCCACAGAAGAGGAGCTTGATAGCTGAAAGCTCTGGCTCCCAATCTACTTTTGGAAACTATAGGAACTACAAGGAACCCAGCATTCTGAGAGCGCAGTGTTCTAGAGGGGTAGTAAGGTACTATGAGCTCTTTTAGATATGATGGTGCCTGACCATGAAGAGCTTTGTATGTAAGGAGAAGAATTTTAAATTCTATTCTAGATTTAACAGGTAGCCAATGCAAGGAAGCCAAAATGGGAGAGATGTGATCTCTGATCTTGGTTCCTGTCAGAACACGTGCAGCAGCATTCTGAATTAGCTGCAAAGTCCTAAGAGACTTATTGGAGCAGCCTGATAACAATGAGTTACAATAGTCCAGCCTAGAAGTAACAAATGCGTGGACTAGTTTTTCTGCATCTGCTTGAGATACAATGCGTCTGATTTTGGCAATGTTACGTAAATGGAAGAATGCAGTCCTTGAAATTTGTTTTATGTGGATTGGCGTAACCGGGTGTCATTACCGCCGACGTGAATAACAATCTTACTGTATTTACGTTTATCCTTAGCCAGCAGTTTTAAATTAGATTCGATGTCGCCCGCTCTGGCCCCCGGGATGCATTTAACTATGGCCCCCGGTGTCGCTAACTTCACGTTTCGTAAAATGGAGCTGCCAATCACCAGAGTTGGCCTCTCAGCGGGTGTGTCGCTGAGTGGGGAATATCTGTTTGAAACGTGGAGCGGTTGGTGGTGTACCGTGGGCTTCAGTTTGGGGCTATGCGTCTTTCGGACAGTCACCCAGCCTCCCGGCTGCTCGGGAACTACCGGGGGACGGCTAGCTGAAGCTACCTTCGGTGGTACCGCACTGGCTACAGGGGACTTGCTAGCTACTGACTGTTCGGTGGTGCGGTACCGTGCCTCTAACTCACTGAGCCTCGCCTCCAAAGCTACAAATAAACTACATTTATTACAAGTACCGTTATCGCTAAAGGAGGACGAGGAGTAACTAAACATGTGGCACACCGGGCAGGAGAGAGCAGGAGAGGAGAGAGCAGGAGAGGAGAGAGCAGGAGAGGAGAGAGAAGCCATTGCTACAGCTAGGCTAGTTAGTGTGACTAACAGAAACTGGTGAAACTTTCGGATTTAAAGTGTTACTAAAGTTCAGAGACCTGTTCGTGCTCAAACAGAACAAGTCTAAGGATAGTGTAGAGATATGTAGATAATCACTGATGTGAGAAATATACGTAAATCTGTTTAGGTGAGCAGAGCAGAGAGCACCGTGGCAGTAACACCGATAACCGGAAGTGACAGAATACGCTTACCGCAAAGTGTCGCAAAAGCCTATTACTGCAGGTGATATCAATCAAAACCAAAGTTCAGTGTCTCTGACCAAGGAAATATGACATAACAAAATAGGTAGATGTTCGTCTGTGTCTGAAAGTAACCGGCCTCTTCCACCCAACACCAGCATTTGGTTGGTGGTGGGTGGTTGGCATTTGCTATTTAGGCATGAACTGAAGTGCTTTGGGTGCTAGATAGAGCCACACAAGTGTTAATGTCACTAAATGAAATTAATATTTTTCCTCACAATTGAGACAGGACATAGTAGACATGTTGAAACATTTTTTTTTTAATCCAAACTTTCTTTATTGATTTTGCACAGAACCAAAAAAGATTACAATTGGAGTTGTTCATTAATAAAAATAGACAGTAGTTCCATGAGGAGATCTTAACCCCCATCTCAGGCCCACCCACCCCAAATTTGCCAAACATTCACCTCAGTCATTCTTACCACAGACACACACAAAATACAAGTTGTGCAAAAGCGAAGAGTAATCAATAGACATAATAATAATTAAGAAAATAATAGAAAATAATAATCAAAATTATTAATAATACAAAAAAAATAAAACAGTGGGTAGGAGAGATATAAAGGGGGGGGGGGGGGTTGCTGCTCAGGTACTTTCTGCAACAATAATCACAGAGTCAATGTACGTTAGGAAGGGCAAGTAGGGTGGAAAATTTAATGATCCTTTGTGTGGGCATGGGCACATTAAGTGAGGTCGAAATTCCAAAGAGGGCAGTGAGGGGTTCAAGCACGATAGTTTGGCCTGTTACTTTACTAATTGTTTCGAAAATTGCAGCCCAGAACTCCGATAGTAGAGGGCAGGATAAAAACATGTGGCCAAAGTCAGCCGTTGATTGTCTACATTTATTACATTTGTCTGTTCTGTCAGGATAGATTTTGGACAGTTTGGCATTAGTGAATTAAACTCTATGCAACACTTTACACTGTAAAAGACTATGTCTCGCACAAATAGAGGATGAGTGAACACTACTTAGCATCTCCTCCCACTGTTCATCAGATATCGGAATTCCAAGGTCCTGGCCCCAAGCAGCTCTCAGAGAGTTCAACTGGTTTGGAGATAGTGTATGAATGTATTTGTATATAGTTCCCGTCAGTCCTCTCTGCTTGATATTAAGAGTTAAGAATTGGTCCACA